>CAWUFW010003042.1:785000-1385000 GCA_963921515.1 Calotriton arnoldi | reverse complement strand
CTTTAAAATTATTTCTATATGTGCTAGCTGTAGGGAAACAAATGTTTTTGTTTCTTACAGCAAGGAGTGATGTATATCACAGTAGCTTGACTTCAAGCTGCTTGGCACGCAACAGTCATTTCTTTGAATTCTAGTGGTGGATGGGAGCTCTTTCACTGTACAGCTCACAAAGCCTGCCTCCCTTGTAGGTGTCTTCGGGCCATCTTTTATTTTTGGTAGGCATATACACATATGGAAACGTTGCATATGAGCATATTATTGCTTCAATTTCTGACCCATTCCATGCTATGATTTCAAACTGAATCCTCTTTTCCTACCATCTTTTCAATCCTTAGGATGAACAACCCTTGGGCTGTTGGACTGAGTATGCTCTTGTCTTCTCTTGATTTGCGGCAAGGGGATAAGGTGCCTACTGCTTATTTAAACAAGGCTATTCCCTGTAGACTTGCATCTGGATATATTCCGTCCTGATAGGAAGAACCCAAAGGGTCAGGCTGCACCCTTCACACCAGAGATAAAGAAACTGATATGTGGTGTCCCACAGGGATTGTCCCTCGGCCCCACTCTTTTCAACAGATACATGACACCGCTCGCCAACATCATTTGATCACAAGACATGACCATCATCTCCTATGCCGATGGCACCCAACTCATCCTCTACCTGACAGATAAGACAAATCTCACCAGAACCAACTTCAGCAACTGCATGACCATGGTAGGAGACTGGATGCGAACCAACTGCCTGAAGCTCAACTCCGACAAGACGGAAGTACTGGTCTTCCGCATCAAGGCCTCCCCATGGGATTCCACCTGGTGGCCTTCGGAGCTAGAGCTAACACGCACAGACCACGCAAGAAATCTAGGGATCATCCTAGATGACAAGCTCAACATGACGGCTCAAGTCAATGCAGTGTGCACCTCCTGCTTCCACATACTACATATGCTGCGAAAGATCTTCAAATGGTTGCCCCGGAACACCAGCTGGACTGTCATGCAAGCACTCATCACCAGCAGGCTGGTCTACGGCAACACTACACCGGAATCTCCAAACAACTGCACAGACTCCAGACCATCCAGAACACAGCCCCAAGACTCCTACTCCACCTCTCACGCCGCACCCACATCACACCACACCTCAGGAAGCTTCAAACTTCTCACACACCGATACAAAGCCGTACACAACACAGGACCAGAATACCTGAACAGCCGCATACACTGTCTCCAACCCACCAAACCCCTACGCTCTGCCTCACTCTCAGAAGCAAATCAAGACTCTATTACTTTACAACTTTCTCCAGAGGCCACTCCTTTTGTCATTGTTTTAAAAAATGTTTCACCTCTGAGGCAATCTCAGTGAAAAGACTACTGTGATTTATAAAATAAGGTTATTTATTGGTCTACAAAATGGACTGCAGCACAAGTTTGTTGAATGATGTGATTAACATGGTGAGAAGAGTCTCCTCAGTGGGGCACGGACCAAACGAATACAAAAGGATTGTGTTGTTAATTTTAGATCTGAGCATGTGGTGAGGGCTTTGTTTGCTAAATGTAATCATAATTGGTTTAATAATTTTTGAGACACCTGGTCCCTTTGGGAACTTTTATTTACCCAAATATATGCACTATCTGAAGCCCCTAGCTAAAACCAGAAGTTACAATAAGGGATTTTCGAACCTACATCCAGTCTCCACCAATAACATTTATTCACCCTTAGAAGGGCTTGAAGACCTAGACTGAGTGTTTGAACCTGGCTGCAGTATGGCCTCGGTTACCATAAACAATATACAAGAACCAATAGGAACCTTGCCACGCCACACCAGTTAATGATTATTGAGACGGATAGGGAACCAGGTTTTGGTGAGGCAACCCATAGGGATGCTAACTGTCTGCCTTTATTGTCTGCATTTATTGTCCTCGAACGTGGCAGACGTTGGCTCTAAAATAGTCAATTCCTATTGTCATTAGTTTATCTGTAACTTTGGTGTTACCTGTCTCCAAGAAATCTGGTGAATGTATGTCGTTTCATACTACTGCATTACCTTCCTCAGCCGGAAGAAGCAATGGAGGCCTTGCAAAATTAGTTTCCACGACCTTTGAGGGGAAAGTTGTATGGACAGACTTGAGTTCCCCCCACTATCAGCTTATTTGACATGCCTCAAATGGAGGTTCCACTTTGTTAGTAATTAGCTTTTACAATGATCTATGCTCCTCAAAATGTTCTACCATTTTGTAGAATCTCGAGACCGCTGTGCTCCTTTTTCTTGGCAAAGCTAGTCACTCTGTAGGCTTAGTGTGGGTCGGTGACTTCAATATACATTTATGTGATTGAGCAACCAATAGATTCTGTGGATTGACAGATTTTAGGGAGAGGGGCGAGACCGTACACAGTTCACTCATTCAGAGTATGGTTTAGCACTAAAGAACATTATTTCAAAATTCAACTATATGTTTGCACATTATTTTTGTCCTGCTAAAGAGTATGATCCTATTGTGCCTACATTTGCAAGCAGAGGCCGATACAGTATTATCGATTTCATTCTTGTTTTTAGCAATCTGTGCTCTTTCACTTTGAGTCCATTTTCCACTCGCACAATCTGCATACTGTTATGGTAGGGGGCCAGGAGAGCCTCCGTAAACTGAACATACTTTAGGGTTCCACATCAATGAGGTGCAGGTGGCACTGTAATTTAGTACTCTTGGCAAGGCCCCCGGGTTCAGATGGAATCTCTAGACAATATTGATTTTTGGGCACCCATTTTTATGCTTGTACTCAATTCTGTACTTAAAAGTGGACACCCAGGAGCGCCGCTTCGAGCATCACAATGGTGGTCGCAATCTAAGAGTGCTCCGGACCCCTCTGTCATCCGCTCGCAACCCTTTAGTGCTCCAGGAGCAGAAACACTGTCAATGGATCGTGAATGAAAGAGTGACCGTGGGGGCCGTAAACTGCGCTTGAAAGGCACTCCGATGCGCAACGGAGACGGCCGCTGCAACGAACCTCAGCAGAGAGGAGACAAGATGGCGGCGGCCTAGCTGAAATCCGTGCGGCTCGCTGGCCGCAGGCTGCAGAGGGTAGAGGAGACTTACCGGGATGCCGGCGGCCTTCCCTGTAAACCGGGCTAAGCAAGGTTGGTGGCGCTGCTATCTCTGAAGGGTACAGAGGAGCGAGGGAAAAGCATGTGCTAGGTCTGTGGATCGGCAGAACAGTGGCTGACACACAATCGGCGGTGGGCCCCCTCGGGCCTCTCATTTAGCCCGCGCTGGCCCGGATCAAGAGAGGCAGCACCCGTGTTCACCTGGCAGCGTCCTGGAGGAGGGAGGTAGTGATCTAAACAACAAAAGAGTGTATCCCCTAAATAAGACGGGGTCCGGTGATAAGAGGGTTGTGCAGGTACCAAGCGGGTGCTTGGCTTTGCTGGCGGTGTGCCTACTAGCCACCACCCCCCTCCCGAGACCCATGGTGTGATGAGTTTTCACCCAGTGTATATAGGCGGGGTCCTCTGAAAACAAGATTTGATCCCCATTTGACAGCAGGTCGTAATTATACACCCTGTTTTCACATTTGACTCCCGGTTGGGTGAGCCTTAGCGCGCTCATACCACCGGGGTCCACGCACCCTGGTCCTGACGAATGCCCAGCTACTTGCTTGATAGAGGCAGAAACATGTTGACCATTCACTAGTAGTGTGATTCAGCTGAGCATACTATTTCAGCTTTTTCACCACTTACTCGGTTTTTATCTGTGCCTGGTTGACCGGCGAATAAAGTTATTGGTTACAACCAAGGCATTTTTTAACATTCACTTTCACTATCACGGCACAAATTTTTTTACCAGCTCCACAGTAACTATGGCGTTGAAGCACACCTGGGAGGTATTCGACCTTCCGGGTGGGGCCTATGATGAAGCATGTCATCAACCAGGTTGGTGAGTGAGGGCTTTTTATAGAATCAAATTCTGATTCTTTTTCTCTGCTCTCTTATTTAGGGGATACACTCTTTTGTTGTTTAGATTACTGACTTTGGGGGGCTAAGAGTGTTTTATACCCGCTCCTTTCCCTCTCTCTCTTGTTGTTTAATTGGAGGGAGGTAGTGCACAGGAATCACCAGACGGGATGGCCCACTAACCTCGTCCTCCAGCATAGCTGAAGCCCTTCCCTTCCCCCCCCCTCCCAATCCCTGCGAGGTGTGGAGGGTGCAGTCGGCCTGTGCTTCGGCAGAATAATGACACCAGCGGCTGACCCCCACGGGCCTTTGGCGCAGCCGTGTCGGTGTGGGGGAGTGGAAGCGGAGACCGGCGGGATCTCACCCCAGACCGTGTCCCGGCAAGGGTAGACAGCCTACAGAGCCTGCGGAAAAGCAAGCGGACTCATGGGTGTGAAGGAGCCCACTGGCATAGACCCGCAGAGCAACCGGATTCAAATTCCCTCCCCCCCCCCGACGCCTCGCCTGCATGAGCCTTGGAGCAGCGAAGGACACACAAGATGGCAGCGGCCTAGGGAGGAGCCGTGGGGCCTGCCTAATGTAAGCTGTGGGGGATCGAGGGAGACGCATTGAGATTCCGGTGGTCCTCCTTGCAGACTGGGCGGAACAAGGTATTGGCGCCGCAGTATCAGTGGAGTGCAGAGACGTGAAGTAAGGGCATGCGTTCGGCCTCCTGCAACGTGGCTTGAGCTCTTTCCACTCTCCTTTCCCCCCCTGGCGTAGACTCGGTAGGACATCGACCAGGGCAGTGGAGATTGACCTCCGGGAGCCCTCCACATAGTCCGTACCGGTTCTGGGGAGGCGGGGGCGGCACCCAGTAGACTCTCACCCCTAAAAAAGTCCTGGGAAGAGGAAGCCGGACTGCAGAGGCTGACCCGTAGACCTGAAGAGGCCCACTGCTACAGGCCCAGAGCGTGACCAGACGGATTTCCTTCCCTCCCCCCCGCTGCCTCAAGAACACGAGCCTTGCTGCCAGAACAGGAACACCCAACCCTGTGTGATAAGTAATTGCCCTGGATGCCACAGCGGGGACACCCAATCCCGTATGAGACAATGATTGCCATGGGACTGTAGGACCTTGGGGGTGCATCAATAATACCTGCAAAATCTGCCCCCCCCTGCCGCAGCACAACACCCCAGGTGCCTTCCAGAGACACTCGCATTCGGGGTTGGCATTCGGAGTCTAATAATACCCCGACCTAGACCGCGTCATCACCTGGGCCGCAGACATACAGACCGGCGGCCAAACGGCCCTGCGGATCCCCCCAGGGGGCTTTACAAGACATCACGGGGTGATGGGGAGAGTTGGAGGGGACTGCTGCTCTCCCAGGCACTCCTGAATCACAGAAGAAAGGGTCCCTGGGGTCCCACTCTGACGGCGTCACTCATGGATACTCCCTGCGTGGCTTGGAAATTTGGATAGAGATACAGCCGCGGCTGTGCGCAGCAGGGAGCGATGATTTGATGACTCAGGCGGAGCAGTGAAGAGAGCCTAGAACATGGACTCTCTGACAACATCCGCATACTGCAGGTCCGCACCACCCCTTCCAATACAATCCCACTATGGAGAAAGACAAAGGGGCAAAGCCACCCCCAACCCAAACCCACATGGAACAATATACTACAGGCGGGGCTAGCCTCAGTGAGGCCGCTCCGACCAAGACCCTTCTCCCGGAAGGAGACCTCGCCATGATTCTGCAGGCCATAAAGTCCTCACAAGACTCTGTAGAAACTAAAATAGGAGAGGTGCATGTAGACATGGCCCTCATACGACAAGATCTCTGCAGTGCCATTGCCCGTATAACAGAGGTCGAGTCCTGACTATCTACGGTGGAGGATGATGTACTACACCTGAAAGAACAGGTCACGCAGCTACTTTCCCACTCGAGGGACCTTCATAGGCGTGCAGAAAATGCCGAAAATTGCTCATGCTGGAACAATCTCCGCTTGGTGGGCATCCCGGAGGGGCGGAGCCTGCGCAGGTAACCACCCTCATAGAGGACTGGATCAAATCCTGGATTCCACCGGACACACTCTCAGCGTGGTTTGTCGCTCTCATGCCTACGCCACCACCGGTTGCCCCACACCTGCCAATCATCGCCAGAATCATAAAGTTCAAGGACAGAAATGCCATCCTGCAAGAGGCCTGTGCCCACCCTACCTTGTCCTATCAGGGCACCAAAGTAATGATCTTTCCAGACTACACCAGGGAAGTGCAGGTACAAAGGAGATCCTCCAATGCTGTTAAACAGAAACTGCGGGCCCTCAACCTCCAATATAGACTCCTCTTTCCTGCCCGACTTAGGGTGGTATTCCAGAATATGACCCATTTTTTTTAAACTCCGGAGGTGGCGTGAACCTGGGTAACCGAGGAGCGTCAGCTCCAACCACGGGCAGCCACTCCTCCATCTGCCCCTCTGGCGCAGCAGGCAACAACTAAAGACACTGGATCACACAGGCAACGCACCCGATCCCGTAGGGGGCGCAACGCACGCAGGATGTTCTCCGCCTCACTCACCGACACCCCCCAAAGATCAAATGGATCACCTGAACCCCAGGGGTCATAGAACCTCCCATGGAGCCTGAATGATGTTGGTGGAGGGTCTGGAGAGAAACCCCTGTATCTCCAGCAATGGGATCAGAAGATACAGACCTCTCGCGAGGCCCACAGATTTAACTTAGAATGCAGTGTCACCAATACTCCTGGTCCGTAGGCCCCCAGAAGTGCACACCACACCCATGTTGGAGGAGATGTGAAGGACAAGGCACTCAAATCATGTTTAGTGAGCCAGCCCCCAAGCTGATCCTTTTTTGAGGAGGTCTTAGCTGAGATGAAAGAGCTAGTAGTCTATCAGTTCCAGAGTTGGCGGTGTTGGATTTGAGGCCAGGAAATTAAAAAAAAAATTCTGATGTATATAGCTGCAATATTTCTCTACAAGCAGCCTGATCCATCCAACTCAAAATGTGGAAAATGATAGCAATTGAGAGATCATCTCAACATCTATTAATAGCCAGAGCTGACATCCTGTCAGTGTTTGTTCGTTTTTGGAGTTTTATATAGCGCGAACTTGACCCGAAGGTATCCGAGCGCTTTACATGAGCACCAGTTGCGTTACACAAGGACACATTAATTTTTTTTGTTAGTCACCGAAAGATTAAGTGATTTGCCCAGAATCACAGGATGTTGAGCGTCGTTGCCGAGACTCAAACCTGGTTCCCCAGATTTGAGGTCGACCGCCCTGGCCGTTAGGCCACATCCTCTTGTTATATGTGGGAAAAGACCATAGAGAAGCCACTTGTTCTACGAGATTGAGTGCTCTACATTTGTTTGATTAGTGTCATTAAAGTTGCCCACGGACATCATTCTATGGCAAGAGATGAAACATAGACAACCGTCTGCCTGACTTAGCAGGTGGTGAGGTGGGAAAGTTGGTTTTAGAGGTTATTCAGTTGTAACAGTTTAATGTCAAATACATTCTCACAGGGTAGCTATTGAGAAGTATGATGTAAAACCTAAATGTATTGTTCTGTTTCTCAATGTAATCGGATGTTATTGGTGATTAAAAAAAAATCTGAGTTACAAAAAATTGGCAGAACTGTCTGAGGAAGTATCAAGTCTGGCACAAGTTTCCCATGATTGTGTAAGATGCCAATGTTCTCTAAGTTTGCTTGGAAACATTATTTCATTATATTACAGATAGAGTGAATGTGGTCCTACCACAAAAGAAGCTTTGCAGAATAACAGCCAGATATCTCTCCATCACTACTATAAAGCTCACAAGCCACTGGTCTCTTTTTGGCTCATTTTAAACCTTTGCTAACTATGAAAGAGAGTCCTCACATTGGAAGGTTTAAGTACATTTTTTGAAGTATTGGCACCCACCAGGAGCATGTTTACTCCAGTTCGGCCCTGGGAATTATCAGTTCTCCCAACTGACTGGTGGAATCCTCTGCACACCAAGAATTCTGCATTACCTAGGATATTAAAGGCACAAACAACAGACTCAAGATACACAGCATACAAGTCACGATATATACACCTCCCTTTTTCCAACAAGTAGACACCAACAACATTTACACACAATACAAACCATCGCACAAAGCATGTGACTTCACCCTGCCTTCCCATGACTTAAACCTATCATGAAGAAAACAACCACTTGACTCACACATACCTTATTAACACAACACAATACTGCAGAAGTATGCAACAAGTGACTTCTTAGCTTGTCCATGACCTACGCTTAGCCTCAACGTGATGGAAGAGAACCATGGCCTGCCCATTTATTACATATAGCCCAAACAAATGGTGCACATGCTCCTTTGCCTGCCCGCGACTTACCCACAAACATGGTGTAATGCATGTGACCTTCAATCTGCCAATGACTTGAATACAACCAAAATTTGATCTATGTAACCCATAGGCTGCCCATGATCACACACAATAAAGGTGTGACTCATAGCCTGCCCAGGGCTGGCTTATATGCAGTGGTGAGACAATGCACCTTCCCAACAAGTGTTGAGGCTCTAATAAAAAAATTAAGAGGGTTATTAGGCTAGAAAGAGACTATCCGAGTTTCTCATAGACTTAGTCCAAGGCTACAAATAAAACATGGAAAGTATTGTTCCTGCTCATGAACCCCTAATTTTAATACATAATAACATCAAAAAAATTCTAAACCATTAACTTCCATGCAAACCGTGGTGTGTGTTCCATCTAAACACACATAGAAAACTGGAATCTGCTATATAAAGTAAAAATAGTACCAAAGCTCTCCTTAACCCCGGTTTCAGGTATCCCCCTGACGAAGGACCTTCAAAGTCCGTAATGCATTGGGGTTAGTGAGTGATTACCATGTGCGATTTTCGCGAAAATTCAGATGGGTAATTTATCTAGATTCTTTACATATAAACCTGTTTCAAACATTCAAAGGCAAAATATTATTATTTTCAGAAAAAAATGTAATTTTACTACAATGTTTTTTAAAAAATTTCCGAATAAATTGAGGGATAAAATGATACATGCGTTATTCGGTTAAGTTTGGTGAGTGTATTGTTATATAGGCACTAAAAATAACACATGCAGCATGGGGCTATTCTCATAACTGGAACAGCAGTTTTCAATATAAATAGAACTTGCACACAACAACATTCTAAAGTTATCAACCTCATGGGTTTACTCGGAAATAGTTGGTAAACAACATGATGCTCTTCAGTTAAGTATTGGAGAGGTACGTGAATTGTGCTTTAGTGAGGTGGCGAGAGTTTACTGTTGGGCACTCATTGTCTTTTTGTCTAGCTGGTTATATCAAATAGTAGTAGAGTTGTGTTTTGGCTCATCAAAAATAGGGCCATCATTTCTTCCTAGGCTCAGTAGTTGTTGCATAAATAAATCTGTTTTTGGGAGTAGACTGAAACACAATACATTCTATTCCTCTGCCAGTGTAGGTAATGTATTCCACAGGGATCTCCCTTTGTACTTCTGTCATTTGAATCTTGGTTGGATGAATCTGTTGCACCTTGTTGATCTCAGGACTCTAGTTGGTGTGTAATGGTACACGGGTTTTCCCGAAATCCGCTGATATTTTCTCCAGTTAGCATTGTGCAGAGCACATAACTTTTTGACATTTGATCCTGGCACCTGTTGGGAATTAGTGAAGGACTTTTAAGATAAGTGGTATGTAGTCCTCTTGTTTTCTGTTAAGGACTAGCCTGGATGTCTGAATTTAAACCAGTTGTTGTATGGTAATAACCTCTTTGGAGAATTTTGTCTCTTATGAACTCAACTTGGCATGCAGTTTGAAGAGCACAAGAGTCTTTCTTAATATAGAAAGGTGGATGTTGGCATTTCTGACCTGTTGCTGAATAAAGGAGAGCTCTGGTAAAAAATGTTGCCCATGTTTTTTTTGTGTGGAATCTGGACCGGTCCCAATTTTGATGGCCATTCCAAAGGAGGAGTGTTATCATTGGTGCCATTCACTCCCAGTACCTCCATTTTGGTGCCATTTTTTCAAAGATGGTATGCCATCATTCCAAGGTATATCTGGGCTAGGCATTTAGTGGTGTTTTCTTGCCCTCTAGTAACTTTTATAAATGGATGTAGATGAGTGATGTATATTTGCATAAATTTGGAATTCAAGGGTATTGAACTGAATTACCCGAGCACGTGTAAATATTGATTCTTGATTTTGGGATCTTTTGTAAATTCACATGCTTGAATCATTCCCCATCGCCGAGCTGGGATTTCCCACTGTAACGTTTCCATAGTAGTATAAAGAAATTTCCTTTAGAAACAATTTAAAAACCATGCACTTTAGTAGTCCAGTCCCCTCATTGAGAAGACCCAAACTTCAACAAATGATGTGACAGTGCGCTCTCTTCCCCCAGTTACTTCCATAGCTCGGATTTCTACTGCGTAATGTGTGGAAGCGAGTCCCTCTTAGAGGTCTGCTCAGAGAATACTTTTCCTCACTGAATAGTTCTGCAGACTAAATTGAATTCAAAATATGGGGCCTTAGGGCACCAGTGCTGTACTTTGGACTCATCTCCTAAAGGTAAAATCAGTTTTTTCATCAACTAAGACAGCTTTCTTCAGAGTTTACAATTCCTATTGTAAGAATAGGTTGTTTGTGGATCCACACTCAGACTGCCATAATTCAAGCCCTAGGAGTGTAAAATCTGTTGAAAACGTTCTGCCAAAACTTAAAAATTACCAAGAAGGTTGACCACTTTGATGCCTTTAAAAGAAAAAGGCT
Organism: Calotriton arnoldi; assembly: GCA_963921515.1. Classification (NCBI taxonomy): domain Eukaryota; kingdom Metazoa; phylum Chordata; class Amphibia; order Caudata; family Salamandridae; genus Calotriton; species Calotriton arnoldi. The sequence continues at coordinate 1,374,265 of CAWUFW010003042.1, read as the reverse complement.
ACTTACATGATGAGGAGTCTTCACATAGTTCCTGTAATGAAGGTAAGAGACCACCTAAACGTAACATGGAGGGAGTATCTCCAACCCGCAAAGTGTAGTCTTACAAGAGTCCATCATTTATGACAAATGAGCCCTCTAAAAGCCCTCTGAAAAGTCTAAGAAGAAGCTGAATAGACCACCAAGATAATCCGCTGAGCCCACAGAAAAGAAAAAAAATGACTTAAATACCGCTGCTGATTGACTTGTTGACAACCCCTTCAGTGACAGAGACCTGGCTCTAGTCCATCTGCCAAAAAGGCACTGTTGATGCAACTTTTCCTGTTGACAACTGTACCACAGTCAACAACTTTCTTGTCGAAGACCTCCCAGCAACACTACTGTTGATGGTGATTCCACCAACGACGAAACAAAAAGAAATGTGGTTTTGGTTCCTGAATATACTTTGCCAAGTAATGATCCATGGCATATGTATCAAACTTTCTGGACACAGGACAGTTGTAAGTTGAAGGTCTATTGGCACAGCCACCAGCCTGATGTGACTGCACGGCAAAATAATGATGAAGATGAGGAGCACTACCTACAGGAAGAGAGCCAAAGGTATTATCAAGAGGAGGAGGAATAACAGTTGGTATGCAGTGAACTGCCTTACGACAGACATGATGAGAACTGAAAGGAATCACGCTACCAGGAAGCCCACAATGCTTATGGTAGCTGTTGCCATACTGGATGATCTCCATAGAATGATACTAGATTACTATAATTGTTTACCGTGAACACCAGCTCACCACAAGGTGCACCACAACCAGCTCCACCTAACCCTCAGCAGGAGACACCACAACCAGCTCCGCTACAGACTCCAAGGCCTCTCAGCCATATCCTCCGCTGCCAAAGCCTCCAACATATCTTCTGCCTCTGCCACCACAACCCCCACATAGACTCGTTGGACATCAGTGATATAGATTTAAAGAGAGAGCTCCTAGAGCGTCCACAACATGCAGATCAGTGGTACGATTTATAGCATCTGCATCTGGAAACCTATCTTCTCTAATTTAAGTTCCTCCACATAGTGAAGGTAGGAAGATGGACAACTTTGCCAAAAGAGTCTCCTTCCTAGCTGTCCCCTCCATTAGAACTGCCAGTGCTCTTGACTATAGTCTGCCACTACAACTGGCAGACATGGCCCCATATCGTAATCTTCAGGAAGGGACGAAAGAGGAAGTTCTGGCAATCCTATATGAAGGAGAGAAGACCTGAGCTTCTACGATTGATGGGGCTGTATTTGTGGCCAGCACTGGGTTTAGGCAAATGGTGGGAGCACTAGTTCTAACAAGAGAAAGGTGGCTGTGCTGTGCTTCTTTCAGGTCAGAGGTGCATCCTTGCATCCTAGACTTGCCTTGACCACTTCTTTAGAGACGCATGTGGATGATGCTTACAATCTTTGACAGGCAATCCACTCACCCCCTCCCTCGCTGTCCAGCTTCTCCCCAGTTCTGGATTCCCCTATCTCTCTAGGGGCCTTCAAGAGTAGGGTGATTAAGGCTCAGGTGCAGTACACTCCCAAAACGTATGTGCTCTCAGTCTCAAGTCTTCCAGTCTTTCCTCTTCATAGGATGAGGAGGTCTTCTTTTTTTTTTTAAACATATTTTATTGATTTTCTCAGTATTACAATTTCTGCCATTATTGATATACATTATGTAAGTCGCCATTAACATACCATGTATGGAATCTCGGTAGAAACTAAACAATTACATTCTGGTCGATAAGATGTGCTTGGTCGTAATGAACAGGTTTTACACATTTATCTCCGTTAATTGTTACGTACAACTCAGTACCATTTCTATCGTATACATAACTTATCATAGGCGTGTTATCAAGTTCTATCTCTTCCCATTTCCCTCCCAATCTTAAAGTAATCTAACTGTATTTCCCTCCCCTTCCCTCCTCCACAAACTCAGTGCTGCGTATATATATTCGTAGTGATCGTCAGCATGACTATAAGTAACAGTTATAATATTCCAGCAGTTCTGAGTTCCTGACATCTTCATTAACATTCCAGTATGGTCCCCGCCATTATGATTGTATCTCTGTTGCTATAAATTCCTCCAGCATCACATTCCATTCTAGGGAAATAGGTTTCTTTCGCAGCCCCCTACGTTCTTCCCTCTGTATCTCTGCACTTTCAGCTTTACCCCATCTGATCACTTCGTTGTACCAGTCTAGCACTGCTGGTGCTTTCGCCGCTTTCCACCGCATGGTTATTGTGCGTTTGGCAAGAAGCAATGCCAAATTAGCGAATCTATGTACAGGGCTCCCCTGTTTGGCTCTAGCTGTTATTCCTAGTATGCAATACTCAAACGACTGCCCACTCCTCCCTGGGGCCACCTCATTCAATATTGTGTGCACTGTTCTCCAGTAGTGTAACAATCGTGGACAGTCCCAAAGCATATGTACTAAATTTGCGTTGGTGTGTTGACATCTGGGGCATTCGTCTGCTACATCTGGAAACATCATGCTTAATCTGTGGGGGGTCAGGTAAGCACGGTGTGCTATCATGAGTTGAATAAACTTAAACTTCGGGTTTCTCGATACGTTTCGCGGGTATTCCAGCAATATTTTCCATTCTTTATCTGTTAACTCGCGGCCTATGTCCGTGTTCCATTTATCCCGGAGTGCCTGTAGGGATACTGCCGCGCATGTTCGAACCCCACGGTATAACCATCTAGTGAGGTGGCTGCCATCACCCATCAGGTATTTCATGTGTACTAACTCATGTGTAGGGGGTTCCGCTCCTCCTGGCGCCCATGTGTTCCTAATATACCTTACTATACTCGCATGAAGAAGAAATAATGTGTTCGGTACTCCCTGTTCCCTCTCAAATGTCTCATGATTCATCAGTGTATGGTTTGCAAATAACATTCCACCGTGTCAACGCCTGCTTCCACCCAGACAGATATACTCTGACGCGACACTGTCCCTAACGGCAGAGGGATTCCCAGTAGTGGAATATTAGGGGCGTAAGGGGTCAGCTTTTTTGGTATATTTCATCGCTCTCTTCCAATACAATACTGCAACTTTCAGTAGTGGAGGCGCATTTACTGGGCGCCTGCTGTTTGGTAATAGAAGCATGTGTAACATTCCCTTATCCCATTCCCTCTGAGTCATGATAATCTCTTGCAGATTGCGGTCCACAATCCAGTATGCCAGCCATTGCAGCTGGCCTGCATAACAGTAAGCTCTGAAGTCTGGGACTTCCATGCCCCCATGCTTTGCATCTAATTGAAGCTTTGATAAACCTATCCGTCTGCGCCCTGTTCCCCATATTAGTTCCAATAGCAGAGTGTCTAGGAGTTTGAAAACATGTACCGGGATCATAATCGGTAGGTTCGTAAAATAGTAAAGCAATCTGGGAAGCATCACCATTTTGGCAATAGCTACTCTGCCTGCCACTGACAATGGCAGTGACATCCAGAATTTTTTCTGTCTTTAGCGTTGTGATCGCCCGGGTCAGATTACCGTCTAATAGGTCTACCTCCTCTCTGTATACCTGAATACCGAGATATCTAAAAGAAGATTCCGCTATTCGGAACGTCCAACCGCCAAATTGTAGTGGTTCGGACTGCCCAGTATCGGTAAAAAAGTACGCGTAAGACTTAGTTTCATTTATAGAGAGCCCTGACAGTATTTGAAAGGTGTGAAATATTGCGGGTAGTGGTTCATGATCGCTTCTGAGATGGTCAAAGTATAGAATTAAATCGTCTGCGTATGCTGATATAATGTGTTTGTCAGTTCCCAGTCGTATACCTTGGTGGTCCGCTAGATTGCGGATTTTAATAATCAGCGGTTCGAGAGCCATTATGAATATCAATGGCGAGAGCGGGCACCCCTGCCTCGTGCTACTGCGTACTGTTGGGATATATGAGCCCCTGTCCGCGCACGTGCTGTGGGATTCAAATACAGTAGGGCTACCCATTTCATGAACTCTTCTGGGATGCCAAATCGTGGGAGAGTACGGAGCATATAGCTCCAATATAGTGAATCGAAAGCTTGGCGCAGGTCTAGGGATACACAACCCTTCGTACCATCCTCCGCAGACGACCTCGTCATAATCTGATGCAATCTCCTTATATTAAGTGCCGTGCATCTGCCTGGCACAAACCCGCACTGGTCTATGTGTATTAGTTGCAGTATGAACTGTTGGAGTCTATTCGCTAATAGTTTACTCAATATTTTATAATCTGTGTTTAGCAATGAAAGGGGTCGATACCCACCTATGTCTTTCTTGTCCCTACCTGGTTTGGGCAGCGACACCACTATCGCCTGTAGTGTAGTGAGAAGAAGGGAGCCATCCTCTAAGGAAGCATGATATAGCTCCCGCAGATGTGGGACCAGTAATGTCGAGTATGTAGCATAAAAATTCTATTGGCAATCCATCATGACCCGGGGTCTTATTGCGGGGCAGGGCCTTAATTGCTGCTCTGATCTCCCGCTCCGTAATTGGTCTCTTCAATTCTTTTTGGTTATCTGCCGACAGCTGTGGGAGGCGAATTTCCTCAAAGAAAGCTTTGTATTCTGCTTCACTAGGTTCTACCGGTGCCGCATATAGCGTTTCATAGTATTTTTTAAAGGCTGTATTTATCTCTGATTGAGTGTGAATTGCAGTGCCCTCCGGGGTAATAATGTCTAAAATAGGGGTCTGTGTCGGTGTATCTTTGAGAATCCTAGAAAGGAGTGGGCCCACCCTATCTGCTTCTGCATGCTGCTTTTGTGTGTATAAACGGTAATCGAACACACGTAGTTCTTCCATGAGTTCCGTAAGTAGTATTCGTGCTTCTTGTAACTCGTCCCTATGTGTGTTATGAGTTGCTACTTTCTGCTCTAGTGTACCCAATTTGCTCTCAACTTCCGCTAACTTGGCATTTATGGCAGAGCGAGCCCCCACCTGCGTGCTAATTGCCACTCCTCGGATTACAGTTTTAAACGCGTCCCATTCCACTTGACGCGTGCTAGCCGTGCCCGCATTTTCTGTGAAATAATTAACCGTCGCCGTGGATAGGGAATTGCGAAAGACTGAGTCCTCCAACAACGAAGGCTGCAGCTTCCAGGTTGGTACCGGCGTTGGGATCCTCCCCCACAGTAACACAACTTCAAGCGAATTATGGTCCGAAAGGGTTTTACCCAAATATGTGGTGTCTGTTATCTGTGCAATGAGAGGTAAAGAGCAGAAGATTCTGTCTATACGGGTATGCAACGCGTGTGGTGGCGAATAAAAGGAGTATTCCTTGCTTGTGGGGTGTTTAATGCGCCATACTTCCCCTATGTTCCAGCCCTCCGCCCATCCCCTAAGAGCATCTGCTTGCTTTCTACAGCCAGTCCCTTGCAGTTGGGGGTGTGATCTATCCAGCCCTATGTCTAGTATCGCATTAAAATCCCCTCCTAGAACCCAGGGATAGGCATCCCCCCCGTCAGTGCTACAGAGAGTATGTCTAGGAATTTGTCCTGGTCCGAGTTCGGGGCGTAAATACTTCCCAACACTATGTGTTTCCCATCTAGTGTTCCATGTATCATCACATATCTACCGTTGGAGTCTATTCTCTGTTCCAATAAAGTAAAAGGGGTGCCATTTCTTATCCATATCGCCGCTCCCCTAGCAAATGCAGAGTAGGATGTGTGAAATAATTGTCCCCTCCATTTCTTCTGCAATTTACTGGCTTCTGCATGCATGAGGTGGGATTCTTGCAGAAATACTATATAACATAACATAACATGTGTATTTGTAAAGCGCACGTTCACCCAGAGGTCTCTTGGCGCTGAATAACAGATGTTCATTGTTACCCAACTCAATGGTACTCATTTTATCGACCTCAGATGGATGAAAGGCTGAGTGGACCCGCCGGGATTTGAACCTGTGACCATGAGGTCGAACACAGGCCCCTGCAATGGACGCATTAGTCCACTGAGCCAACAGACCCGGCACTATATGTGCCTTTCTGCGGTTAAGCAGTGCTAGAACCCTATGTCTTTTGTGTATTGAGCCCAGCCACCGCACATTCCAGGTCTCATATACATATTTACTAGGTTGTGCAATTCATTCGCTCATGCTGGAGTGGGATATGTACCCACATTCGCATTTGCTGACTTAATAAACAACATCCTGCAGCTGAGTCTGTAAAAATACGTCCTACTAAAACTCCCAATACTATGTTCCCCCATACAACACTAGAGGACCAAACAATGAAAAAAAGCTCAACAGGAGCTCTGCAAATTCTATAACTCAAAGCAGTCGCCGTTGGGGGGGATAGCAACCGCCACGTGCGTACGATGCAGTGCGCTGCACACTGTATGCACTGCCAGGGAGCTCCGGCTTCGGCCATATTTTGTCACAGTTATAGTTACAGGGGACATCAGCATTATCTTATATCAAAAATGTCATATAAATCATACTCATCTGTTACAGCATATATTGCCGCATATTCAGCATATTAATTAGCCTATAAAGTAATTCGCAATCTGCGGGGTTACCAGAGGGAACAGCGCCAAGCTAGTCTCAGAGTCCGAGTGATCACCATCCTCCACAGAGGAGTCTACAGTCTCAACATCTCGAGTCTCGTCTTGGTCGATCAGTGCAGCCGCTGTAAGCAATGCATCTCTTTGATTTGCTGCAATCTGTTCCATTGAGGGGTTCGTCCCTGAACCAGTTACATTTTGTCGGCCATGATCCTTTTTAGTAGTGTTGTCTCTACTTGGTCGAGGCTGCCGATCCCGGCCCCCCTGTGACGAGGCCTGCGACGTGTTCGGTGTCAAAGTGATTTCTGCCCATTCCGCTACCTCCTCTGGGTCGTCAAAGAACAAGGTCTTCTGTTCGTGAATAACTTTCAATCGGGCAGGAAATAGCATTGCATATTTCACCTTGTGGGCCAGCAGCGTCTTTTTTGCATCTCGAAAAGTATTTCTTGCCCTTTGGACTGCCAGCGTAAAGTCTGGGTATATAGATATTTGTTTATTCTCAAATTGTAGTGGAGCATTCTCTCGCGCCGCGAGCAGAATCGTATCACGGTCTTTATAGTTTAATATACGCGCTATAATCGGTCTGGGGGGCGCACCAGTGGGTGGAGGCCTGGACGGGACTCTGTGTGCTCTCTCCACACTATAGAGTTCGGTGAGGCCCGTTGTTGCAACATGATCCCGGAGCCATTTTTAGGTCTCGGCCTGCACCAGCGCTTGCGCTGGTCTGGCCGAGAGTTTTAGTAAGCGGGTTTTGGAAGTGCAAACCCACTGGCTTTCGGCTGGCGACCAGCTTGCGTTCACGATAGCGTGCACGAGCGCAGCTGCCATCTGGGTTTCCTATCTCTTCCTCATTTCCTCGTCATGGCTCATTAACTCTCTGGACTCTGATGTTTCAATCGCAGCAGCAGCTCACATTACCAACTGACGGCCCTGGACTACAGTCACATGAAAAACAACAGCGATTAGCCTTGAAATGCAAGCTTTTTTTTGTCTAGTTAGAAATATTGCTTCGGTGGGTTGATTTCACCTTATATCGCTATTTGTTTTATATTGGGAGTCACAACCTAATTACCAGTATTTTTGTCTCACTCTTTTTTTTTTTTAAATATTTATTCGCGCAAAGCACAAAGCTATATTTAAGGTTACTTTTTCCGCATCACTTCTTCACTCTATTTAAACTCCACACCCCCCACTCTTATTGTCTCTCTCCTTCTCTCTCTCTCCCCTCTCTAATTCTCTCTCTACTTAAATAACTCTCCCCTCTCTATCTTTTTTAGCCTTTCATTCTCTCTCACCCTTTATCTGTTTCTCTTTCAAACTCCTTCATTCACTCTCGCTCCCCTTCTTTCTCTCTCTCTATCCCGCTCCACTCTTTATTCTATGTACACCCTTTCTCTCTCTTTCTCTCTCACCACCCTCTCTAATTGGGCATTATATCTTCACTCTATCTCTCACTCGGCAACACCACAGCATCACTCAGCATCACCACAGCATCACTCAGCGCAACCACAGCATCAATCAGAGCCAGCACAGCATCACTCAGCGCCACCACAGCATCGCTCAGCGCAACCACAGCATCGCTCAGCGGCACCACAGCATCGCTCAGCGCCACCACAGCATCACTCAGCGCCACCACAGCATCACTCAGCGCCACCACAGCATCACTCAGCGCCACCACAGCATCACTCAGCACCACCACAGCATCACTCAGAACCACCACAGCATCACCACAGCATCACTCAGTGCCACAACAATATCACTCAGCACCACCACAGCATCACTCAGCACCACCACAGCATCACTCAGCGCCACCACAGCATCACTCAGCACCACCACAGCATCACTCAGCGCCACCACAGCATCACTCAGCGCCACCACAGCATCACTCAGCGCCACCACAGCATCACTCAGCGCCACCACAGCATCACTCCGCTCCACCACAGCATCACTCAGCGTCACCACAGCATCACTCAGCGCCGCCACAGCATCACTCAGCGCCGCAACAGCATCACTCAGCGCCGCAACAGCATCACTCAGCGCCGCCACAGCATCACTCAGCGCCGCCACAGCATCACTCAGCGCCGCCACAGCATCACTCAGCGCCGCCACAGCATCACTCAGCGCCGCCACAGCATCATTCAGGGTCCCACAGCATCATTCAGGACCACCACAGCATCGCTCAGCACCACCACAGCATCGCTCAGCACCACCACAGCATCATTCAGCACCACCACAGCATCACTCCGGGCCACCACAGCATCACTCAGGGCCACCACAGCATCACTCCACAGCATCACTCAGCGCCAAGACAATATCACTCAGCACCACCACAGCATCACTCAGCGCCAAGACAATATCATTCAGCACCACCACAGCATCACTCAGCACCACAGCAGTATCACTCAGCAAGACCTGAGTATCATTCAGCATCACCTCAGCATCGTCTCCGCAACAGTCACCACCACCACCACTACCACCTCAGCATCACTCAGCACCACCTCAGCCTGCTCTCGGAATCTGGCATCTGTTGATTCTACCCTAGCGTCTGGCCGCTGCTAGTGTTATAATACAGGTACTAGTTCCCAACCTTCACCCTCCAATTGTTTATGCCCCCTCAAAAAAAAAGCTTTAACAAACAACCATTGCAATAGGCAGAAACAAGTTGCCAGCATCGCAAGAACAAAAGAAAACTGAGGAAATGTTTTATTGTAAATACTTTTTTTAATATGGTCGTTCAGTTTTACATAATGCCTTCTTGGTCATATATAAAGTAACAAAAATGCTTCTGACACTTTTTTATTATAGCTTTTCAGCATGCTGCACAGCAGCCACACTTCTCTACAGCACAGCTTGAAGACATTGGCAAAGTCAATAGCACTGGCTAAACACTTATAAGGCCCCAAAGGCGAGACCTATTGGCTATGCCAATGCTTGTTCTACGAATTGCGTGGGGTTAGATCCTTCGCTTCTCTCCGGAAGTCCCAGAATACGTACGTTATTGCGGCGGGACCGTCCTTCTGCATCATTTACCCTGTCTTGTAACCCTTTCAGTTGTCGCTGTAATTGTTCCAGTTGAGAGGTGGTAGCAGTTTGTTGCGGTACCAGATCATCAAGCAGTATTTTGTTTGACTTCACTTTATCCGCCAGTTTTGCGTGGTCTGCTTTCAGGAGGGTGAAGCTAGTGGTCAGCGTGCCCACTTGCGCTTCGATGGCTTTACGCGAATCACGAATTTCTTTTAGTATCAAGTCCAGTTTAGCATGTTGTTCTTCTTCTGTGCCCGTAGGTGGTATCACTTCTGGGTCAGACCCTTGGGATGAGTTGCCTTGCAGTGCGGAGTCCGACATCTCCGTGGTGGGTGGGTCCGGTTGTTTAGCCTTAGTGCGCCCCATTTTCAGTTGTATGTGCGCGAACTCTGCGGCCAGCAGTCGCCACCACTCCAGACGAGGCTTCTACTTCCCACACCGCTCTGTCCGCCGTTTGCAGGTACTGCGTAGTCCTTCGTTGTCAGCACAGGTCCCCACCACACCCTTGCCCACAGGTATCACGTAACTGAGTTGCTGTTGTTTTCCTCAGAGCTCACTGTCACTTACTTCCAGGGTTCCCTCTACCATGAGACGATGTTACACTCTAGTGGCAATCCCACGTCCCAGTCTTTGAGAGTCAGCGCTGTAATCTCATCACTTCCAAGTATTGTAGAAGTACACTTGCCTACTCAGTACACGTTGCTCGCGGGTCGTTCACCACCCCAATCTTGTAGTGAAACACTACCAAATCATCGTGTGAAACTGTACTTGTATCGTCCTGGATAACAAGTCTCGTTGATGACCCCTATCCCTCCAGAAGCTGAGACTGCTCTAATCCACTGACTCGCAGCGTGCACAAACCCCACTTACGAGCTGTGATACATCATGTCATCTGAACCGGCGCTCCCCCCGGTTGTCAACTCTATGCAGCATGACCATTTGATCGGTCCTTTTGTATAATGCACTATTTTCACCAGTTATCTGCTTCCTTCTTCTCTGTGTGTCTGTATTAGCCCTCAAATGTCTCAGACCCCCTGAACCACTGTTGCTAATGAACGCCCGGCCGGCATTGAAATTGTGTTTCAGCCCCGCTGATTTTGCAGTCTCCCGGATGATGCAGGGTTTCTATGTAAGTCCGCCCGCTATTTTGTTTTGCGTTCTATTGTTGCTGCGTAGCTGCCACCCGCTTCAGTCCCAAATTGCGCGGCACTCCCGGCCCGTCCGGAGATCAGCTGTACGGGCGGAGGGAGGGCTCACCTTTTGTCTCTGCCGCCTCCGATTTGACCGCACAGCCCGCCGCAGTTCTCCGCCACAGTGAACGCCGGCGCTGGAGTCACACCCGTCTTCGCGGCAGAAACTGATATCGCGTTCCTGCCTTTATTCTCCTCGCAGCATCTCCGTTTTGGCGTCGCTGTATGCCGCTATGCTGTTGCAGCTCAAATCCTGTTTTGCAGCTCACTTGTGTCCCCTGTTCCATGGATATGTGGCTCAGTGTCGGGGCCCAGCACGGAGCTCCTCTAGCTCGCGTCCGCCATGCCCGGAGGTTAACCACGCCCCCCCGGGATGAGCAGGTCTTCTAAGGGTCACTTTAGGGCCTTCTGGAACTCCGACAGCGAGAGCTGAGGTGCATCAGCAGTCTTCAGTGGAGCCTCCTTGGTGCTGGATGCATGGCCGGAGGTGGCAACATGCCACACAGCCTTCATTTCATGGTCAGAGTAGCCCGGATGGAGTGGCCTCACCATGACCTTTTCAGTCGGTTGCCAAACTTTCAGCAGTCCTGAGCTGATGTATCCCAACTGGACTGTTAATAGGCACAATCTCACGTGGTCCTCTCAATCTGCAATTTTAGCCCACACCCTGGCGGACTGGGCAGCAGGTGTAGCCCCTTCTGGGCCGTCAGCACTTGGGTAGCTGCAGCCACAGATGACCTTTTCCACCATTCAGCAGATGCAGCCGGGCACGGACCGGTGCAGTCTGGCATGGACTATTCACAGTCACAGGATCACTGCTCCAAACGGGCCTTCGGCAGTCGCTTCATCACTGAATTACGGTTTGCTGTCAGGAAAGTCTGCAGAAAGGGTTCCTTCTGGCACCAGGGTCTTCCTGGATTGCTCTTGCTTATTCTACCTCTTCTGGGTGCCCCTCAGTCACCGGGGATGTGCTGGATGTCGCTCCTTCCTGGACAGTCTCTCCTCCTGCATGGCCAGACAGGCAGGCTCCTTACCTCTTTCAGCTGGCAGGTAGGTCTCTAGGTGCTTTAAGTCCACTCCACTGTTCCACCAGCAAGAGATCTAGATTTTAGGTGATGTCCTCTCACCTCTGGGAGAAATTGTGTCAGGCAGACACCAACCATTGTTGCATAGCAGCCCTCCGAGTACTCTGTGGAACACGATCTTCCTTTGATTTGGAACTGCAAGAAAATGGTGTAGTTGGGAACCCACTTTTATATACAACTGGCAGACATGAGATGTGGATCCACAGTCTCAACTGTAGAACTGGTTTGGGGTGGTTCTTGTTTTAAGTGTTCTTTCCAGGCTGTTCTCTAGACAGTCTTTGTATTAAGGGATTCTTCTAATTGCAGGTTATCTCCATCCTAGAGCACTGTCAACAGAGGCACAAAGAGGTGAGAGATTTCTGCACATGGCTATTATCGGGGAAAGGCAAGAATGCAGACCCCTCCTAAAGGCTTCCTCACTTTTCACTAAAGTGTCTGTATTCCTACCACTCACCTCTACCATTTACCAAATGGCAGTGTTCGGGAGGACTATCAGCAGTCCCTTGTGAACCAAAACACCTCAAAGAAAATCTACAGAAGCCCTGTCCCTTCACTTCAGTGTCCAGCTTTTCTCCCATGAGCTGCAGGATTGTGAGAAATACACTCCACCATCTGGGATCACCACCTGAGCTACACACACTAACATGCTTAACACGCGCTCCGGATGTTAGCACAAAGGACCATGATTATTCAGCATTTACTGTACAAGATGTAACAACATCAAGGCTCTGGGAGGCAGCATGGCTTTATTTATCTTATCTAATGGTCAAGGGACTATAGCACTTTGAAACCAGCAGTATTAAGGGGCTGTTGAGCAGTGGAGGGATTGAAGTGCCCTTTACAAGAGGCAACATGTAACATAAACAGCACAATTAGCGCCATATTCAACCAAAAGCAATGGAATACCAGCACGGATAACTGAGTAGGAATTATAGAGTTTGAAAAAGTTGCTCCAAAGGGTCAGAAAAGAGGGTCATTTTAAGACTGACAGTATGGAAGGTCATGTTCTTGCTGGATGTAACAGCAGCTGTACAATAATAAAGAACATTGTTCATATCAGTAAAAAGATGACTCACAGAAGCAGAAATAAAATACATGCTTTTCCCTCGCCCTGCCTAAAAGTAATTAAAGGTGACAAAACACACTTTTTGACAGACCCACAAGATACATGGCAGGGGCGGACATACATGGATGGAATACAGGAATGGCTTACATGCCAGGCATTAAAAGCAACAAGCGGCGCAAAACGAAGAGCATCAGGCCATGATCCCTAAAGAAACCAATGAACAGGCTAAGCAGGAGCAATAGGCAAGGGTAAAAGTGATTAACACTGCAATACAGACACATTCCCACCAAAGCCATGACCAGTTCGGAGGTTGAGTGTGAAGACAAGAATATAGAGGACACGCGAGAAGTGACGAGAGAAAAAGAGCTGCCAAATATTAACCTGCAGACAGCAGATCCTATATTATAAATATAATTTTCTTGGTGCACTATCAAAGCATTGAAGACTGCGCCTTCTAAGGGTGGTGCGGAGTAACCTGGTGATTGTGAATTCTGATCTGGCAGCTGCCTATAAACAAACATGACTAATGGGGGTGACCAATGAGAATGCTCCATTAGTTGGTGGGGAGCACTGCCCTCGGCCTCCCCCAAGATCTCCTGGTGTGACGGCGATGCTCAGGAGACGCTATTTTGTTTGTTTGAAAGTGAATAGAAGCTGTTGGCCTCCTGTCCAGGAGAGGGGAGTTGAAGTTAGCTTTTTGGAGAATGGCCCATGCTGAACACCATTAAAGAGGAGCGAGGAACTAGGATTATAAGCTACAAACGTAAGCAATGGGTAATACCCAGATTGATCAAGGAGAAAACGAGAAGGGATGGCCAAAGCCAGAAGATGGAGAACAGATGTACACAACATCGGTGAGTTCAAGTGAGAACGAGCAGAAGGGTTTGACGAGGTAGTGGGTTAAAGACTTACAGGCACATGCATCAAAAGAAAAACCAGTCGCAAACGGGCAGATTCTCAGAATCTGCCCCTTTGCGACCTGTATTTTTGCAGCATCCCAATTGCAAAAATACAGGTCGCAAAGGGGCAGATTCTGAGAATCTGCCCGTTTGCGACTGGTTTTTCTTTTGATGCATGTGCCTGTAAGTCTTTAACCCACTACCTCGTCAAACCCTTCTGCTCGTTCTCACTTGAACTCACCGATGTTGTGTACATCTGTTCTCCATCTTCTGGCTTTGGCCATCCCTTCTCGTTTTCCCCTTGATCAATCTGGGTATTACCCATTGCTTACGTTTGTAGCTTATAATCCTAGTTCCAAATGCACGGATTAGTTTACACTGGTGAAACGCCTGAAAACAAGTGAGGCCACTTTTGCTCATGCTCCCTGCCCCACTCAATTTGCATATGTTAATGGGCCGGCCCAGTGAGAGAAAGGGAGTGACACCTCTGCCGATAAGAGGGAGGTAATGGACGCCCATCTGCCTCCAGAAAGGCCACTCAGGCACCCACTGGGCCGCTGGCGGCATTGAACAACGCAGAAACCCCCCAGGCTGCTCAAAAAAGCAGCCCACAGCTGGAATTCGGATACCGGCCCCTCGGGCACTGCCGGAGTGCCTGCGTTACCAATCCGACGCTGTCTCTCCGAATCAGAAACTACCAAGTGCCTGCTCCGATGTGCCTTTAGGCAAAAGTTAGGTTGAGGAACACTCACAGAGCTCATCCTTTCATCCAAAGAAAGCATTCTCTGTGGCGTGCTCCGAGGCTCTGGAAGTGACTGATGCTGCACTTCAAAATATATTAACCTTGATTCTGTCTGCTGAGGCGCAAGATCAGGGTGGCAAGATATACCTGCGTGCGCTCATGTGAACTGCAGTGATGTGCACGCCCAGGCGTCTGCTTCTGATATCTATTCATCGCCAGCCACTACACACTCACAAATGAAAAACGAGTTCCCTGCTGACCATCAAGGAAGCAGCCTGGTGCCCCACTTGATTTGGCAGCATTTTGGAAGTTGTGGGGTGCTCCGAAGCGTAACTAGCACTTTTGTTAGCTTAGTGGATACACAGAACCTCTGCCCATTCAAAGTCTGTTTTCAAGATAACCAACGTGGGGGGAGCCAAAGCCTCTTTCTGAGCAGTGCTTTTTAAAGCTCGTTTTCTGTTCATCACATAAGATCTGGCAGAAGCTGCGCTGTTAAGCCAGGCCCTAAATATGGAATTACATTGTTAATGGTGCCTTCTGTGGTTTGCCTGCCTTTCCAGCCCTTATTGCACTCAGGGCCAGACTGTTAACCAAAAGCAGCCCTGGCAAAAATGTTCAAGCCAGCCCTTCTCCCTTTCTCCTCGTTCTTTCATCTCTATTTTCTCTCTCCTTTACTTCTCTCTCTCTCCTAAAGCCCTCTTGCCACCCCCACCTGCTATAAACCCGTTAAAGCTGGGGAAAGTGACAGGTGCCAGCAGTGGCCCTTGCCTTAAAAACCAGCCTCCAAAGGCTCCAACCCACACTGGAAATGCCCAGTGCAAAAAATGGACAGTCTAGGCCTGATGAATAAAGAGAACAAATTGTGGCTGGGAGTTATCTCTTTTCCTGAAGAAGGTGGTTGTCAAATTCTAGAACCCACCGAAACGCGTCGATGCATTACAAGATTGATACACCAGATCTTTGGGACATTTGTTAATCTATGAGAACCAAATATAAGAAATACTCCAATTTAACAAATGATCTGGTACAGACTGGTATTTCTCTGATGACATGATAAATTGTCTTTTGTATTCTCCCGCTGTGTTGTTTGTCTAATGAGGGTTTATTGATTTTAGAATATTGTGCTTTTGGTGATTTCTATGTAAATTCAAAATGAAGTATGTTTTTTATGCCTCTTTTTAACTGTATCTTATAAATTGTGGTTTTAATGTAATGAAAATTTTTGTATTATGTTTTAAGAAAAGAATATATATTAAATTGCTGAAAGAAATTTGGCCAACACTGTGCACATATCTTTGAATTTATGGCTTGGTAATATTGTCTGTACAAATGTGTGTACGTATGGGAAGTTGAATTAATGAGTTTTGCCAAAGGGGGTTTTATTTTCTTGACCCTGATGGCGCTTGACGCCATTGGGCCTTGTTTCTGATAAAGCGCTGGCTAAATTAAGAACATTATCTTTGACTTCTCCTTAGTGGAATTTTGTCAGAAAGCACTAACCTTGTACTCTGGAGCCAGTAGGAGCGATGCACTCTTCCATGTCTCACTGCCTCCACCACTGACCACAAAAAATGGAAATATGAGGGCCAATAGTAGAAACGGGTGATGGATAATGGGCTAAGAGAGAAAAAATAGACACTAACCACCACCGTTCTGACTGGTCACTCTGCTGGACACTGACATCTGTAGATTGAGGTGGATATCTAAAGATATCTGTCATGAAAATGATACTTCTATCCTGAACAGGGAAACTGAAGCATATTGAGAGAAGTATCTTTATATATAACCATCATCCTTTTCTATTGGGAATGAAATTACCTCGAAATTCGCAACTACACGCTCTTAAAGCCGTGTTCAATGTTTGTTTCTCACACAGCTTGATTTTAGAATACTTTTCCCTAGTCACAAAACTGTTCTGCAGCAACATTTGAGCTACATTGTGCTAGCTGCAGTGTTGCATAATTGACTAGCAAGGACGTCTTGAAATAGGAGATACTCCTGATATTCCAAGATGGCTGAGCCATCGCCAAACAATGTAAGAGTTAAAGGACTGCTAGAATATGTAGTTCATTGGCTCGACTCTATTGTGTAGTATGTTCTCCGTAAACGCAAAGTCTCACACCGGGCAGCACCAACACACTGTACATTGCCAGCCCTCCTTTTCTAAAATTAACTCCCCATGATCTAGTTTTTTACCAGAGAATACAAGTGTTATTTTATTATAGTCTGTTTAATAGACACAAATGTTTGGTTTTGAATTGTATAGCCATAGCCATGTGTTGAATGATTTGTCTGGGAATAGCCCAAGTGAAATTTCTCACAGGTCAAAGCTAGGAAGGACCACTGGACTGTCATGTAGTTGAATGATGAGCTCCCTACTCTAGGAGCAGCATCGGGTGCTCCCCTAGTTGTACACCCTCCGCTCTATTTTCAACATATCTACCACCCAGCGGTTTCAGCTTTTAACTAGCTTTGAAATTAAAGGATATTGAAGTGGGAGATGCTGCCTGCCGAAAATCAACCGTCTGCAGAATTTTGTGATGTCACACTCAAGGGGAAGTTGATGTAGATCAGTTTGGTGAAAATATGTGAGTAATACTTGACGTGTGAATATTGCACCAGCATGGTTAAAGCTTCATCATATATTGTCAAGCTGGGCCAGCTGAATTTTGTACAAGCTTTGAAGTAAAAAGATATCTTCAATCCTCTGCTGAGGAATTCATGCTGGACTGAAAGCTTCTTACCAGGAATGGGCACGTACAACGTTACTGACTCCCAGGCCGGTGCCTGGAGTCCAGTGTACCTACCTGATGGCATTGTGGTTCTGGGGACAAATAAACCTGAATCCTGCAGGAGCCATCTAAAGCCAGAATCCTGCATGCTCTCAACCCTGATCCTAGGCGGTTTAGGAAGAGCTCTGTTTCTGCATGTACAATGTGCAGTAATTGCCTAGAAGCTGTGCCCATATGCGTGGAGTTCATCGAGCCCAGACCTGAAAATCTCTGAAATTTAGTTAGGCAGTATTCTTACTACTTCCCTGCTGCTGCAAACTGATAAAATGATGTCTAAGAAAACCCTTTACTACATGGCACCAGTGAAGGAAACATTTGACTTCTCTGGTTCCACTCATAGTAAATCAAAGCCAACAGATGACAGTGTCTGCTTCTGAAACTGCAATCAAACTTTTTAGAGCCTTGTTCGTCACCTCCCCAATCAACAGTGTCCACTGGAGTTGTCCAAGCAGTAGAAAAATTGTATAAACATTAATTTGTTGTGAGAAAGAATAAACTCAATCCAATCTTTTTAATCGAGGATTTGTCAGCAAGAGGTACATACTGCTGCCTGGATCTGTGTGAGATATTAATTTGAATTCAAGAATTTTGACCAGGTCTATCTTCCTAAGTCAGGATGTCCACTTTCACTTATGTCGTGGCCTTTCTTGGGGCTGAGGTCCCACTGAAAGTCATATGAAGTAACTTACTCATTGTTCTAAAATTCTTTTAATTCCTTAGGCTAAGCTTAACCGTGCTTGGTATTGAATCATTTTATATTTTATTGGTAATTGTATAGCCTGTTTCTGCTGCTGTTGATACTTTGCAGCGCAGTGTGGGCCTTATCCAATTTGATTTAAGCCAGGACTTATGTGAATGGTTGCCTTGTCTTGTGTGATGCGGCTAATGCCAGCTGGAATTTCCATGCCAGTTATCCATGTTCTAGCAGTTTTTTAAAGTTTTAAAACTTTTTTATTAAAAAATAAACAACACAAACCATAAAAAGCAAACTGGGGCAAATCATAATGAACACTTCCGTCAATCATTAGTGTAGACAAAGTAAACAGTAACAGGATTCAGAAAATAACTGACAGTGACAACCTCTACACTGAATACTAGTAAATGAAGGAGAGAACAAAACTCTGAAGAAAGCAGAATGATAAAAAAAAAATTGGCAGCCAATTACACGCCTACATAGTAGTCGTCCCACCTAATACACCACCAAAATAAAGACCACAGAGGTCAGACATTGGCAGGTTCAGTGACTGTTGTGGCAGGGCATCGCTTAAAAGTAGTAAAAAGGAATTATCAGACCGGTACAAATTAGTTCTTGAATTTCTTGTTTGAGTCTACTACAGCCTCATATTTGAAGTTCTTTTCAAATCCCTAGTAAGATATTCTTTAAGAGTAGCAGTGCCCAAATCAGAAAAGGGGGTTGTTTACCCAGCGGACTGTTCAGTTTAGCAGCCAGTCCGATGAGCCTGTCCCTATCTCCAGCAGTTTTCAGCCCTAACATAGCAGTGCCCCATTATTTTCTGCATTTAATGGAGCCTTCGACAGCAGTGTGAATACCTCTCTCCATTAACACAGCTCCAAAACCTTTCTAGTCCAACAGGTCGGCACCATACCAGGTACTCCAGATTTCTCCTGTTCAGTGGACAGGCCGAGTGAAGACATCTGTGCTCCTCTTCTTGCCTTTTCAAGTGCATAGTGTATACTGCACCATCTTTAAATTATTCCTCTCATGGAGGACTCGAGTGTGCTGCTTGAGTGCTCCATAGTGTCCACTCAGTGTCCCATTTTCTACACTCTGCTCTGCCAACAACACCACACAATGCCTCCATCTTCGACTGCATCAGAATTTCATCTCCTTCAGTTTAGAAATCGGAGATCAGAGCACAGCGAGTTAATAGAGCATCTCTGCTACACCGCAGTAGAATCCTGTATTAGTTTGTATTCCTAAAGGACCTCAAAGAAATCAGGAAGCATGGCTTGAAAATTACATCTGCTTCTGCTCCTTTCCTTTTTCTGGGACATCATGTAGACCAGCAGCACATCAGTATATCCTCTAGCCGTAGTTGCCACTTGCCTACAAGCTTCAGATCCGAGGCACCACCCTATCTTGTTCTGCCTTTGAGGTCTTGAAGCTGCCCAACTACTGCTCCAGCTGTGCAAGGCTAGCGCTGAGACCATACTTCTGTCTCAAACGTCCTCTTTTCCCACTATATTGAGTGTTAACTCTCCAGGTATCCAGCACTCCCAGGTGGCCATGCAGAGCCCACTTGACCTCAGGACTGAGTTTCCCTGGGCCAACACTGATTCTTTAACGGTGCCAGAAGGTGAAAAGAAGGGAATGCAGGCCTGCTTGGCATAGTGGGGTTCAGATCACTCACTGAAAGGTAAGTCGCCAGCGTCAGCACTGGTTTCGCCATTCGTGGACTAGATCTCCCACCACTCAGTACCCTGCAGAAGGAGAGACAGCCGCATCACAAGATTCAGTTCACCGAGCTTGGGAGAAAGTTGCTATCTTCCATCTCATCTAGCCCTGCTCCACCTTTTGTTAAATATAATTTCATTTTTTTTTGTTATTTTCATTACACACTTCAATAAAAGCAAAATCAACTTTGCAATCAACAGTGTTCAGCCTATAATTGAACTTCTGTTTTTATCTACTGAGCTCTACTTTTCAGGCTTCTATTTTTGGTGGTATCTAGTTAATATATATTTAATATTTACTTTTATAAAACACTGGTTTGGACCTTTAAGCGTATGTCTTTTAATTGTAATGCTGTTTAAGTTGATTTCTCAAACACTCACATCTCTCAAAGTGAACGTATTGAGGTTGGCCTGCTCTACCTAAATGTAAGCCCTGGAGAGGCTTTAATTTGCCTATGTGAGGTTCTGCTAGGCAAAATGTTTTGAGAACTTTGTAATACCACATATTAAAACTGAAGGAGCTGGAATTGCTGCCCAAAGCCTTCTCAGGTCTCTGTACCACTCACTGGACGCAGGTGCATCAACACAAGCTCGTCAGCTCAGTAGCTGAAGGGAGCCTTTTCAAACAGAAGAAGGGTGGGAGCACAGTGCCTCACATCCCTGCACTCAGTTTGCCCCAAGGCATCAGGGTTCGAAAAATCCACTCGCCCACTCCCTGTGGCGAGCCAGATTTAATCAGGATGAGCTATTTTTAGGGCCTACTCACCAGTGAACTGGGTGACAATCGCGCTGTGCAAAGCATGTGAAATGAAAGGCTGTAAGATTTCGGGCTTTTTTTCTAACACAACATTGAAAAAGCTAATAAGTGAACTGCTCAAACATTTTAAATATATTTCACTAGTTATGAGGACACATTTTTGTAATTCTGTGGTGAAAAAAAGATTTTTATAGGATCAAAACAAATCTGAACACTTTACTTGATGATGCGCAAATGTTAAATATTTTAATTACCAAACATTGTTTATGCACTATATAGTTTTATCAGTAAAACCACATGTTCGTGGGAACTTTTTGTGGCCATTTCAATGGAAAATATGATATCTGTAAATGACAGTGCACTACCACATCATGCTTTAGTAATATATTTACGAAAATTTAGTTTTTAAACATGAACTGGGAAATATTCCTGCTCCTGCCCAGATGACAATGCTATTAGTGAACTAAGAGGCACCCAGGGATCATGTGTACCTTATATGTGGGCTCGATTCTTATTATACATGGAGCAAATGTTTAGTCTAATAAATAAAGAGTTTTTTTGTACAGCAGAAATAGTGAGCTTGCATATTAGAAGGTGCTCTCTTATGTGATAATGAAGAAAAAGGGGACTCCTTAAGACAAAATATTTACCTAGGATCACACAATTTGAGACCAGTTCACGGATCAAGTACATTACAGTTAGGTTGAATAGATTATTCAAGGTACTTGCAGGTCTAGTAAAATGTTTGTGATTTTTCGAGCCCTGATCATGGTAAATGCAGTGCATGATAGCACTTACTTGAGTAGTAGTCTTTAATTTTTCACCCTTGTTGGTGCAGCCTGTGCTGTGTAACTCTAGACACGTGTTTCTAGATTAATTCCTTCATCAGTAGAGAGCAACAATTTGATTTGGGGGTGCTGGAAATGCTGCCCAAAATCTTCTCAGGTCTCTGTACCTCTTACTAGGTGCAGGTGTATCAACACTAGCTTGTCAGCTCAGTAGCTCAACGGAGCCTTTTCAAACAAAAGGATGGTGGGAGCACACTGCCTCACATAATAAAGTTTTTGGCTGCCGCCCTTTGCTGCCTGACTGATAGATTCCGTACTAATACGTATGGGCCTCTGGATTTAATTCCCTTTGTTTTCCTCTATATGTGCTTATTAACATTTTCCCTACGGACTTTAGATTTGCAAAATCCTCTCCGTCTAGATATATGGAAATGTGGAACTGTGCCAAAATTGTGCTTTGTTTAAATGTGCCATTTAAAACCATGGCCGCAGATCCAGGCCTGAGCCTGTTACATTTAAGCACAATAGAAAGAGTTGACAAGACCTGGCTCCTTTCTACACATTATAATGGGTTTGCCGGAGGAGATCTTCAGACTTTTAATGGAAAGTATTTCTGATGGAAAACAAGATTTTTTTTCTTTCTGGTCTAGGTTGCCAACTGGGATCTTCATTTCACAGTTCACATGCCATTTAACTTGCATGTCCGCACGCAGGGTATATTTTTATTAAGCTGATTTATTTAGATCACATTATATACTCTGTACTTTGAGGTACACCTTTTCACCAAAACAACAATGAAAAGGTGAACGCAACATTGGTCTTTCTATAAAAGGCATCTCTATTAGTTTAAATATTTGTGCTTACCTTGAAAGGTTTATTCACCATGCTGTGACCACACCCTCTATTGAATGTGCCAATGTTTGGCTATGGTTTCTTTTCACTCTTACTTATTTAGTTTTTCAATGAGTGTGTAAGAAATTGGAATATTATTTGGAGTGGACGATTACCCAGCTCAAGGAATATTAATACCCTTTGACAGGGTGAACCCTCAAAGTCACAAAATTAACTTGAGTTCAACCTCCTGGTAGCTATGGTACAGAGCAGACAGGCTTAACTTAGGGCAGTGTTCCAAAACAGTAATAAAGTGAGACTGCCAAACAATAAAAATCTCAAGCTGAATTAGGAAAATGGAGTAACCGTAATAAACAAAATGATACCAAAATGGCAAAAATCCAATAAGGAGAACTGGAGGTATGAATTTATGTAGAAACAAAAATGATAGCCAATGGTCACGGTAAACCGGGACGGACCTAGGTGCAATTTGAGGCTGACTGTGATGGAGTGTGGGTCAGATAAACTAACCAAGTTTGTCATGGTCAGAAATTTTATTTTCTGACTTAGTCTTCAAAATCTCAATCTACCACAGAAGCACACTTCTAATGTCCCCCTAGGACCTCCGGGGTGGCACTTAGAGACTCACAGAGGCCAATAGCAGGGTTTAGTTACCACTAGTCAGCAGGGTACTTCCAGGAAAAGGTATCTTGCAGCTTCTTGTCTTCCTGCAGCCACACAGGAGGTCAGCCAACTGAACTTTGGACTCCACTTCTTTGTCCTGGGTACAAGAAGGAGCACGTCTGGTCCTTCAGAGCTCCTCTCAGGTCACAAACAGGAAGACCAGTGTGCTTCTGATCTTCTGACAGACCTGAAAGTGTTCATCAATGTGGCACCTCCAGGCACTCACTTCCGAACACTTGCCAGTTGGTGGGAATGACTCCTGGGCACACCCTAACCCATGGGTAAGAGTTCCCAGGGGTACCCCTAACCACTTCTGCAGCAGTTCCTGTTTGACTTACTGCAAACAAGCCTCAAATGCCTTGTGTCAGGACATTTTCAAAATGAAGAAAGTTTTCAGCCACACTAAACTTGGGCTCTGAGGGCTGGGTGTGTGTGTGAGTTGAGTGTTCCTTGGTAATCCTAGTGTCCTCCAACATATAACTCTGAAATCCAGTTTGAGGCAGACACTTTACCCACAACAAACCCATAGACTAAAATCTGGTGGGACAAAGAAACGGGGTCCTCCAGCAACCCGACAATGGATACATAAGAATTGGTTTGGCATTCTGTTTTCTCTCTTTCAAGTGTGCTCCAAGTGTTACATGTGTCTAAATAGACCTTCCAAGTACGACTTGTCTAAAGGAATCCCACTGTTCCACCTTGTATATTCTGGGGAGTTCAGATGTGTCATTGCTGCCCATTCAGGTCAGCCTATTGTTTTTTCCTGGGAAGCTTTTCACAACCTTTTAACACCTACTCAAGGCTATTCACTGGCTTGGCTACTGCTGGAGAGCTCATGCAAATTAGGAACTTCAGGAAGGGAAAAGGTAACTTTCTAAAAGTTTCTTTTCCTTCTTCAATGTTTAATAGAAATCAAACTTCACTATTGAATTGCATTTTTAATAACTATTAAAAATAGCAAGTTAATTATTTTTCTAGATGGTCCCATTTCCGAGATACGGTACCAGTATTTAATATTGCTTCCCATATTGTTTCGCTATGGGCCGGTCAACCAGCCTTCATACAGTGAAAATAGCTTTTGAGTGCTAGTCACTGTAAGGACGTGTTAACATTAAATTTCTACATGTCCTACTTTTAAATACCATGCACCCTGTTTTGTAGGCTACAAAGCCTACATGGGGCGACGTACTAATATTTAGATTTATAAATATAAGATTTTTACCTGGCCAAAGGGTTTATTTTAACAGGTCACAGTGTCTGTTTTGCACTGATACAGCCAGACTGCAGTGGTAGGCCTGAAGCCATGTTTGCACTGCCACTATAGTGGATGGCACAATAGGTGCTGGAGTCCAGTAGTGGCTTTAACTTCCAGGCCGTAGGTACATATTGTACCATATACTAGTGATATATTGGCAAGTTAAATATACCAATTAGGAGTATGCCAATTCAACCATGTCTATAGGGGGAGAACAGGCTCTTTATTACAGGTTACCGGGGAAAAGTGCAGAGAATTCTAAAGCCAGCAATAATCTAGGGTCCAGCAAAATCGGGGGTGAACATGCATCAAGGCCAGATTTCCTACAGTGTGTCATCTGCTGGCAACATCAGAATTTCTGAGATGGACAGAAAAAACATCAAGAAAAGTATTTAGGATAATATTGATAAATATGTAAACTGATTTATTGACTTAATTTTTGATGAACCCAGCAGCATGCATGACGGGAATAGTTTGTTAAAATGTAATAATACAGATTAATTTGCATAAGCTAGGGCTATGTGCATGTCACCAAATATTCCTGAAAAAAATGTCTTAATGGCTTTCAGTCGTGCTTCATATTCTTTTGTTGATAAAGATGAGTCTTATTGTCATGAGCAGAGATAAGAAGGTATTTTTCCCTGGCAAAGAGTTGAGGTTGGCTGTGGCTTCATACTTGGCTATAGCTTCATACTTTCCATCCCCATACCAGCAGAGGTACTAAAAGTACATGTAATTTTTGAGTATATTAATACTACACAGTGGTAAAGAGGATGCCCTTTTCCAAAGTCAGCTCAGTGGCTCATTAAGTTCAATAGTAACATTTGCTTTGCCGTCAGATACAAGTTTGAACAGCCAAAAAGACTAGGTAAGACTTCTACCGTATCTTTCTGACTTTGGAAACTGAGTGCCATTACAGTGGGAAACAGTGATACTTGCATAATTTTAATTTTAATTTTGAAGTTTTATATAGCACAGAGCATGCCATGGTGGGCATCGGATCACTTTATATAGATGCAGTCATATATACATTAAATAAGTAACATCCAGTAGTACTATGAGCACGTAAAATTTATAACGGTACAGAAGTTAACAGTAAATGATGACACAAATACACTAGATGAGGTTCAGCCAACATAGTATGAAAGTACAAGTATATAACAATAAGGGTGCTGTAAAATGAAGCTTTTCCAGAGTGTTTCTCTGTATCAAAAAAATCTTCCCTGCTCATGTCTGAAAAGAGGAGAGTATTTCAACTGAACCTTTAAGTTGTTTGTTCTTGTTTATGGTATATAGAGTGAGTTCAGGTTCGGAATATGTTCCTCTGTGTCAGGTGGACTGTTTGGAAGGACCTTTTTATCCATTTTTTCTAAGACAGTGTAAGAGGTTGTTGTCACTTGAGAACGATTGGTTGAGTTTTTTGTGTAGGGATTTCTGTAGTCTGTACTTTATTCTGAGGCATAAAAGAAGGGGACATTTATATATTTATGGTTTTCTATAGCACTGCTTTACCAGGAAGGCGTTAAGTGCACTATACAAAAACTAGAATGATATGGAGACAAATACAAAGCACAGAATAATTCTTAAGAAACAATGACAGGAAGGAGAGAATGATGAGAGCATACTAGCTATATCTGAAAGAAAAAGTTAGTTATAGATTCCTTACCTTCGAATTACCCCCAGGCGTCAGACTGGATCCGGAAAGTTTTTCGTCAGCAGTACCTATGCGCGTCGAAAGGTGGCATCGGTCGGCTCCACGTCCGTCGTTGGCGTCGTTGTCGCCGGGATGACATCGCGGTAGCTACTTAGACGCCGCCCTCGCGCACTGACGTCAGTTCTTTCTTTTTCCGCGCCAGCCAGCGCAGATCCGGAGAGAGCGGTACCTCCAGTCATTTTTTGACTGAACTTTTTTTGCGACTTTTGTCGACGTCTTTTTGAGTCCTACCGACTCCTGGTGCACGTAGGGATGCCCGGCTTCAAGGCCTGCGGTGCCTGTTCCCAAATGATGTCGGCGACGGATCCGCACCGCGTGTGCCTCTTTTGCCTGGAGCGCGACCACGACCCCAAGTCGTGCTCCGACTGCCGGACCATGGCTCCGAAGTCTTTGTGGGAGCGGTCCCGAAAGCTTCTTGAGTGCCGGCAGTCGGCTCCGTGCCGTTCGAGGTCCCGGTCGCGAGGGAGGTCGAGGGACTGGTCGCAGAGCCATCACCAATCGTCATCCAAGTCTTCGCACTCGGGGTCAGGTAAGTCGAAGCACACAGTAGATGAAGTCGAAGAAGCATCCGTAGCTCTTCGACTTCTCCCCGTCGGTCGGGTGACGCGACGAGGGATGCGGGCGGTGCCACTCCTGTGGCTCCGCATGCGGAGCCTGAAGGGCCGACTCCAAGTTTCCCTCCCTTTCCGGGACCCGGAGCGACCCCTGCCCAGCTTCGTCAGTTTTATGAAGCCATGCATGCCATCTTTGGGCAGCCCGACTCCGCCGGCGCACCTTCGGGCCCTGCAGACTCGGTTGGGGGCCCTAGGCCTTCCCTGCCGGCGGCTCCGGCCCCAGCGCCGCAGGGCCCCCATGGATCCAGGCCTGGATCCGGATCGGCGCCGGTCGACCTTGTGACACCTCCACCGGTGCCGACTCCACCGCTACTGCGTCCGCTACCGACGCCGCCTGGCCCCCCAGCCGGCGTCAACCCCGGCTTCCAACCCGACGTGGACACAGAGCCGGACCAGCGTCGGCCGACGCCGGATCCGGCGCCGATGGGTACTTTTGCCCCTGTGTTCCACCCTGGCCATTTTCAGCCAACCTGGCAGCCAGAGGAGGGTGAGGAAGACTGGGAGGGGTCTGGGGACCCTTTGTTGGACCAGCTGGAGTACGATCCGGACTGGAGAGAGGACCTGGGGGATGCCAGTGGTCTTGATACCTCCCCAGACCTTGGCATGTTGTCTCCTCCTACCGTGGCTACGGAGGAGGGAGCGTCATACGCAGTGGTGTTGCGTAGGGCGGCCCAGGCTCTCAACCTCGAGCTTCCTACGGTGGCAGTCAGGACTAACCTCCTGACAGAGGTGCTTCAACCGGCAGCATGCTCTTCGGAGCCCCTGCTGCCGTTCAAGAAGCCATGACCGACATCCTTTTGGGCATTTGGTCCAGGCCCAACACGGGGGCTCTCATGGATAGGATGGTTGCCCAACGCCATCGTCCGGCCCCGGGCGACCCCACTTTCCTCTCCCAACACCCCACCCCGAGAGCTTGGTGGTCCAAGCTTCTACTTCCAAGAGCGCATTCCCTAACGCACCACCAAATAGGGAATTCAAGAAGCTGGATCATCTTGGGAAGAAGGTTTTCTCTTCCGCCAGCTTGGGACTGCGGTCGGTAAACACCGCATGTCTATTGGGCCGTTATTCCCACTCTGTGTGGGACACGGTTGCGCAAGTGCTGCCTCAGTGTCCAGAGGAGGCCCGGACCGTACTCTCCCAGGTCGTTGCCGCAGGGAGAGATGCAGCGAAGTTTACCATCCGCTGTGGGCTGGATACCGCCGACTCTCTAGGCAGGACGATTTCCACGTCGGTAGCCCTTCGTTGCTACGCCTGGATGAGATCGACTGGCTTTTCTGGGGATGTCCAGGGCGCTCTTCTGGACATGCCCTTTGATGGCCGTCGCCTTTTTGGCGACAAGGCAGACCACGCTCTAGAGTGTTTCAAGGACTCACGGGCTACGGCCAAGTCCTTGGGCCTCTCCACTCACACTGCGCAGTCTGCTTTTCGCCCCTTTCGTGGCTACGGAAAGGGTGCCCCACTACGACCCGCCCAGAGCCATAGGCCGGCGCAAGCTGCACAATCTTCGCGCGGCTGTGGACGTGGGAGCCACTACCGTGGTTCTGGGGGCCAGTGAGCGGACCAGTCCACCAACACCCCCTCTGCTTCCGCCTCCAAGCCTTCCTAGTCCGACCTTTCAGGCCCATCAATCGCCAGTGGGCGGCAGGATCCGCCATCACCTCCCATCCTGGCGCACCATCACGTCGGACAGGTGGGTTTTGCAGATAGTCCGAAGGGGCTACTCCCTCCCTTCGAGGCTACCCCTCCAGCCATGCCACCTCAGTACCATCGCATGTCGGAGGATCACCTGGGCCTTCTCCAACAGGAAGTTACGGCTCTCTTGGCCAAGGGAGCCATTGAGCGCGTTCCTGCCCCAGAAGTAGGTCGTGGTTGCTATTCCCACTCCTTTCTGGTACCCAAGAAGGACAAGGGCCTGCGTCCTATCTTGGATCTCACGAGCGTCAATCGCTTCCTCCGGAAGGAGAAGTTCAAAATGTTGACGTTAGCTCAGGTCTTGCCTGCCCTCGACCCTGGAGACTGGATGGTTCCGTTGGACTTGCAGGACGCCTATTTTCACATCCCTGTCCTGCCGGCCCACCGGCGTTACTTGCGGTTCATGGTGGGCCACGAGCATTTTTTTTTTTATTACCAAATCTTTTTATTAAATAAAGACAAAAAGACCAAACAAAATTATACAACACAAACCAATACACAAAATAAATAGAGCAGTCTTTACAATGTGTTATACTCATCAAGCAAGAGAGTGGTCAAAAACAAATCATAACAATGGAGCGCATCATATCAGAGGACCTGTCATGATTCCCTGTAATAACAAAAGTCCAGTGAGCAGGTGATTACAATGATTCATTGTCAACAGCAAATGGAGAAGTCTCACCAAATGGGACACATAGTCAACCTCTACTTTCATTCCAGGGCGCCCATATTTTTGTCCATTTACCTGGGCAACCTCTGCTTTCATATATCACTCTTTCTGCCTGCATACACCAATCGATATCGGACTCCCAATCAGTGCATCTCAATTCCACTCCTCCCCTCCATGTTCTGGCTATGTTCCGTTTAGCCACCATGCATCCCAATGATACTCACAATCGCTCGGTTCTAGATAGATCAGTGGCATCCCAAATATTCAAAAGACATAGCCTTGGAGTAGCTTCAATTGCCTTGTGGCAGATCTGGGACATAGCGGGGATGATCTCCCCCCAGTACTTCTGAAGGGACGGGCAGTCCCACAATTGTAATTGTAACTTGTAGAGCGCATAATCACCGTCGGGTCTCTAAGCGCTGTGAGAGAGAGCCCTACCCTAGCGCATGGTAAGGATATAGTTGATTAGGTTGTGCCCCAGGCTTCCACAAAAAGGAGTGTTTTTAACTTCTTCCTAAATGGGAGGAGGGCATGTTCCTTACGCAGATTCTCCGGCAGCTTGTTCCACAGTTGAGGAATTGAGGTTGAAAAAGCTCTACCTCCTTTGGAGGCCATGTTAAAGCGGGGACAGGCCAACAGGCCAGCCTCCGAAGAACGGAGCGACCTGCTAGGCGTGTAGCTTACCAGACGTTCTTTGATGTAGGTTGGGGCCTGGCCATAAATGATGCAAATAGGTCCCCACTTGACCGCAACCACGGGGGCACAACGGAGATCCTAATAAGCCCATTTTGACCAAGGCGGAGCTCGTATAATACACCCTGTGAAGCACTTTAAGTTGAATTAACTTGAACCCGGAACGGATCGCCACCTCCCGGGGCGACGCTAGGGTCTCCATCCAATCCTCATCAGTGATCTCACCCACATCCTCCCTCCATTTAATACGTACTCTCTCCAGGGGGTCTGGGGAATTATTAAGAATTTTGCGGTAAGTTAATGAGATGGCTTTGTCTGGAAGGTAGTCATCCAGTAGTCTATCCTCCAGAGGGGAGGAGACCGGCAAAACAGTGCCTCTGGATAGCACTTTAGTCAATGCACTTCTCACTTGACGGTAACAAAAGGTCTCTCTCTCATGCAGTTGATACCGTTGTTGCAACTCACTGAAGGGCACCACTCCCCCCTCGGTCCATAAGTCGCCGACTCTGGACAGGCCAATCAGATCCCACTTATCAAAACCAGGCTGCTTCCACAACATACCAAAGCGACAAGAGTCGAACAGCGGAGTTGCCTGCGTAACCCTACCCCTCCAGCCCAACGCCGAATTGGCAGTGTGCCAGATAGAGACTGTAGTAGAGTTGGGAGTGAATTTGGGTTCCTGTCTTGTTCCCCCGAACAACGCCCTTAAGTAATTGCCCGGAAGAATGTTATGTCTGTCCATTCTGTAGGCCGGGTCTGCCGTAGGTCGGTGCATCCAATGATTAAGGACCATAAGCTGGGAAGCCCAATAATATGACTTGATGGCTGGCAAAGCAATACCGCCATCATACCAGCTCTTGGTGAGTTTGGCAAGGGCGATACGAGGGGTTCCGTTGTTCCATAATAAGCTACGAACTTTTGAGTCAATTAAACAAAAGTATTGGGGCGGGACCAAGTGCAGTGTGTTCTGGAGCACATATAGAAAACGAGGGAGCGCCATCATTTTATAAAGAGCTGCTCTTCCCAGAAGCGTAAGGGGGAGTGTTCTCCAATGCTGTACATCTGCCCTAAGGCGTAGTAGGGGGGGCATCAGATTCCGTTGGTAAAAAACCCAGCATCTTTTGTGATATATATTCCGAGGTACTGAAAGCCTTCAGTAACTATTTTGATTCCCCATCTTGAGGGGAGAAGTGGGGGATGGCCACTGAGGACATACACCAATGATTTGTCCCAATTAATGGTATAGCCAGAGTATTTTTGAAATAGGGTAAAGATGTGGAGTACCCTATTAATCGAGGATCGGGGTTTGGCCAAATAGAGCAAGATATCAGCATAGAGGGACACCTTGTCCATCCACTCCGGTGACCAATTCAATCCCCGAATCAGGGGATCTCCTCTAAGCCATATCGCCAAAGGCTCGAGCGCCAATGCAAACAACAACGGAGATAGTGGGCAACCTTGTCTTGTGCCCCGCCCCGGCTCAAAAATTGCTGACCTACCCCCATTAACCGTAATTCTGGCCAAGGGCTTCGAATATAGGAGGTGCACCCAGGACAAAAAACGTTCTCCAAAACCATATCTCTTAAGCGTAGCAAAGAGAAACGGCCATTCAATCATGTCAAAAGCCATTTTGGCATCCAAGGACATAATAACCGAATCTTCCTGTATAGTGGACGCTCGCCCCAAGACCCCGAACAAACGGCGCAAGTTGAGTGCAGTATTCTTGGTTGGCATAAAGCCTGACTGATCCGGATGGATTAATTTGTGAAGGAGAGGTGAGAGACGAAGAGCCAATGCTTTAGCCAAGATTTTAACCTCCGGGTCTAAGAGAGAGATAGGCCTATAGGAAGAGCATTGATCGGAAGGCTTCCCTTGTTTATGAATGACAACTATATTGGCCAGTCGTTGTGTTTCCGGAAGAACACCTTCATGCACACTTTCTTCATACATACGCACCAAATACGGGACTATAATCCGAGCTGTAGTTTTATCAAGCTCGATCGGAAGTCCACTAGGACCCATGGCTTTCCCGGACCGCAACGAGCTTATGGCCTTCGAGACTTCTTCAGTGGTGAGCGCCCCCTCCAGCTCTGCCACATCCTGGGAGTCCAGGCGCGGCAGCGGCAAAGTAGCAAGCAGCTCAGCCGCTTCCTCTTGAGTGGAAGAGGACAAGGAGGTATACATTTGAGCAAAATGAGTAGCAAAGGATTCTGCGATACCAGTTCTGTCGTGATGGCGTACATTGCGGCCATCTATAATTTCGGCCACCCACCTATTGGCCAAATCTCTTCTATAGAGCCAGGCCAACAATTTGCTGGCCTTATCGCCGATATCATAGATCCTGTGTTGAGTGGACCGATAGTGGGTCCTGGCCGAGTCCTCCGCAATATCTCAATACTCTTTTTGCTTTACGGCCAATTTATGCGAAACTTCAGACGATACAGTGGAGACCAGTTCCTGCTCGAGAGCAGTAATCTCCCTTTCGACAATTTCAAGCTGCTGACACTTTTCTTTCTTGTGACCTGCTATCGCTGCCACCCCACAACCTCGGACTACGGTTTTAAAAGCTTCCCACAATATCACGTCTGACTGGACCGAGCCATCATTTTCTGCAAAGTAATTTTGAGCGGCCTCAGTGAACTTGTTCCGTATTTCAGGGATTCGAAGGTACCAGGGATTACAAACCATGTCCCGATGATTAGAAGGAGGTACGTCACCATAGAAAGCAACGATCGGCGAATGATCGGAGATGCCCTGGGGAGGAAGGATATCTTGTCAAACATGGGAAGCTGTACGGCCTTACAGAGGAGATAATCAATGCGGGACATACTTCCATGCACACTGGAGTGAAAGGTATACTGCCTAACAGCGGGGTTGCAGACACGCCAGACGTCTATAATACCCATAGCACCGAGGAAATCTGACAACAGTTTTCCAGGTGCTTCACCCAATCTAGGAGGCACACAATCCAATTCTCCATTCAGAGCCGCATTACAGTCACCTCCCAACAGCATGTCTCCCTCAGGCAAACCCAGCAGATGCGTACCCAAATCCATCAAGGTGGTGGAGTGAAGCTTAGGGGGGATATATAAGGATGTGACATTAAGAGATCTTCCCTCCCATCTGCCCGAGGCCGTAATAAATCTCCCCAGGGGCTCCCGCTTGATTTTCTGAACCTGAAAGGGAAGGGCGTTGCGCATCAAGATACCAACCCCCTAGAACCACGTGTGTAACCTGCATGAGCTATTAATTTATAACCCCACCTATTAAGCGCACAGTAGGATGTACCCTGGATATTCGTTTCCTGAAGTAGTATCAGGTCAGGGGCTTGACGTTTAAGATACTGTAGTACTACTCCCCTCTTAATCCGATCACCCAGTCCATTAACGTTCCAGGAGAGAAGTTTAAGGCGGCCCGGCGGTGGGCTTATATTATCGGTCGCCGCCATCGGGTGGGACAAGGTGGGGCCCCGCGAACAAGGGGGATGCCATCGAAATCTCAAAACTCCCAACAATAAGGACCATGCTCTAAACAGTATACCATTAAACAAGGGATAATCAGAGGCTCCTCCACTTTTGACCCATACAAATACAAATTTGACCACATTAAATCGACTGCTGAAAACACACAATAAAAACACACAAAAAAACCCCAATAACTACTAAGAACCACCCCCCACCCTCCCTCCCTGCAACGTGGACTCAGAACTGCCCACCCCCCAAACTTGCAGAGCGCCTGTATACCCAAAAACAGACAAATTATACAAAGGGAAACATTACACAGCCTGAGCAACCCAATCCTGCAGCCTATGCGTTACTATTCCCCCCCTCAAAACCAATATGCATGCCCCTCATACGATGTTTAGAAAAGTCTTTAGGCGATATATGCCTCGCACATATCCACAGCAATAACACGTCAAACCCTCCCCCCCACGACAGTTCTAACTAAAAGCATAAATTATGGAACTCGTAAAACACATTTGCCATAATCAAAACCTGTATTCCAGCGACAACGATTCTTCACGCCACTCCATGATGTATCGCTACAGATCTCTGGGGTCGGCGCCCATCCACTGAGACCAAAACTACTGAAGAGACCCCCCTGTCTAACAGAGGTGCAGCCCCACCCTCACCTAAGTGACCATGACTTCCCCAGCTCAGTCCCCTACAGTGTGGTTATTCAAATGCGATTGTTCCTCCATCCGGCGTTCGTCGGTCGGGGAAGGGCGTCTCTGTGCTTCGGCTGATCTCCACCCCTCCAACCAGTCCCAAGTGTCCTCAGGAGTCTGAAAAAACCATGTCTTGCCGGCGGCCTGCACCCGGAGTTTCGCGGGGAAGAGCATTCAAGTTGTGACTTCTAAGTGCTCGTTTGACTTCCAGAAAAGACCTCCGCTTCAATTGCACCTTGTAGGTGAAGTCAGGAAAAAAGGTGATGGTGGAGTTTTCAAACTTTAGCGGTGGGGCTGCCCTTGCTGCTTGTAGCATAGTGTCTCTATCACGGAAGTTGAAGATTCTTGCGAGTATGGGACATGGCAAGGCACCAGGTCTAGGGGGACCACCAGGAACTCTATGAGCGCGCTCTACCGAAAAGTAACGCGAGAGGGAACGCGGCTGTAAATGCGTTTGGATCAAGTCCTCCACAAATAGATCCGCGGCGTGTCCCTCCGCCCTCTCCGGCACTCCCAGGATTCGTACGTTATTCCTACGAGCGCGCCCTTCATAATCCTCCAGTCTGGCTTCCAGGTCCGAGGTTTGGGCCTGAAGGCGTTGAACTGTGGTCTCCAGTGTTTTGGTAGATTGCTGGAGGATGGAAACTGAGTCCTCAGTCTCCTTAACTCTGTCGCCCATGTTCCTCAAGTCCGCTCGAATCAAGGTGATTTCTGAGGTCACTGTGTCTATTTTAGATTCGAGGGCAGTGCGCACTCCTTGAATCGCTGCCATTACATCCGCCAAGGTCAGGGCCTCATCACCTGATAGCTGTGTACTGTCAGAGGCAGCGTCGTGACCCTCTGTCCCCCCTGACCTGGTGTTAGCAAATTTGGCCAGTTTCATGACATGGGCTTGCTTAGCGCCCTTGGAAGTGGCCATGACAACTGTTTTCGGGCGTCAAATGGGCCCAAACTTATGATGCCGCTCGTGCCCAGGCACTTCGGACCACAGATAGAAGGGGACAGCGTCCCACAAGATGTATTCGCCCGGGGCGTGGCCGGACAAGATGGCCGAGCGGACGTAATACATCTCGGCTCCCGGTCCATGCTTGACTTCTGAACGCCTAAATGCCACCTACCGGCATCGCAACTGCCGCCGAGCCTCTCGCCTGAGAGCCCCCAAGACCGGGGCATGTGAGTACACCGCGATTTCCGTGCGAGCTCGCTTGGGAGAACGGCACCGAGGTCCTCCAGCATCAGCTCCGGAGCCTCCCAAAATGGCGGCCGCCGTCTCCTAGGTCGGGGAGCGGCCGAACGCCAGAGTGGTAGGCGCAGGCCGGGACCGGGGCTGAGACCCCTCCAACTTTTGCCACGAGCGATGGCGACTGGCGGGGAAGCTCGTCACCGACGATGAAGGAACAGGCGCAGAGGAAGACAGCCCGTGGAGCGTCCCGCCGTGCCTCGCACCGCTAGAAGATTTAAGGGAGAGACACGCTGGGGGAACGAGAGACTCACGGGGCACCACCCAAGTAAGGCACAGTGGCAGCTTTAGACTGACCCGTTTTTGTGCTTTAGTGGGGCTTACACCTCTCAGCGATGCAAACACGGAATGCCTGACCCTAAGATGGTGGCCATGCCCGGACCGTGCACAGACGGGGGGCTTCATCACTGACTGTTCCATGTGCGCGTTGCCCGGGGTACCGATGAGAGATGATCCATCCTGAATGTTGAAGCGAGTGCCTGAGGCGAGGTAGCTGATAAGTGAGAGAAACTGCTACAGAGCGGTGCAGGCCTGCGCCTCCACGTGGGCTGCGACTGCTTTGGAGGTAGGCCTGAACACCACAACCCCCGCAACGGCTTGGCTACTCTGCTGACTGGCGCCAGACCGCGATCTGCGGATCTCCCTCCTATCTATTTCCCAGCCACCTGGCTGGACCTTCGGGGCCCGGGGCTTGCTGGTGGCGACCGCTGCGCAGGGGCCTACGATGTGCTTCATACTCGGTCGGTCTGCGGGCAGTGTGCTAGAGGACCAGCGCCTGCGGGATACCTGGGCAGTGGTTTCCATCGCTAACCCACAACTACATACAAGCAGGGGACGCAGTAAGGAAAGGCGTTGCAATAAAGGGTCTCCCTTGCTACGACGGTGAGGGTCAACTTGGGCCCGCCTCTATGTCGCCGAAGAAGACGTTGACAAGAGCATCGAATAAAGTCTCCAATTTTTTCCCGCCAGCAGATAAACGCTTATCAACGGATCGCGCCGAGGGAACAGACACCATGGCCTTTACCAAGGAAGACCTTATGGGCTCCCTACGCGATTTTAAAACTGAGCTACGGAGGGAACTGAGTCAGGATATTACGACCTCCA
Organism: Calotriton arnoldi; assembly: GCA_963921515.1. Lineage (NCBI taxonomy): Eukaryota > Metazoa > Chordata > Amphibia > Caudata > Salamandridae > Calotriton > Calotriton arnoldi. The sequence goes on along the minus strand of CAWUFW010003042.1, from coordinate 1,338,338 downwards.
TCAACCAGCTGAAGTCTGACCTCAACGCTCGGATGGCTAACCTCCAACACGATGTAGATTTAGTGGGCACCAGAGTGATGGATCTGGAAGCGCAAACCCAGGAGGTGGACAAACGCACCAACGAGCTGCAGGAAAGCGTGCTTACACTCCCAAGATCAGCTACGCCAAACTCAGTTGAAAGCTGAAGACTTAGAAAATAGAGCACGGAGGGAAAACCTACGAATTCGAGACCTGGAGGAAGGGGCAGAAGGGCCAGACCTTGAAGCATTCCTCGAGGGTCTGTTCGCAGAGATCATCAGTCCACAGCCACTCAAGATCAAACTGGACAGAGTACACCGAGTTGGAGGCCCTTCGAACGGCGACCGGAAGCAGACAAGGGACGTCCTCGCAAAATTCCACTCATATAAGGTGAAAGAAGCGGTCCTTCTGGCGGCTCGGAAAAAGGGGGACATTTCCTTCCAGGGGCACTCCTGCACCATTTATCAAGACTTGGCGCCTGCAACCTTGGCACGGAGACAACAGTTCCGACCAATCACGTCCAAATTGCGCGATGAAAAAATTCGATATCGATGGACATACCCATTTGGCTTGAGCTTTGACTACCACAACAAGCAGCGGCACATCGTAGATCTACGGGAGGGACTAGAACTACTGGGTCTCTCCACAGGGGACTCTGAGCCCTCACAATCCAAAACGCAAGGAACACGGAGCGCTGGCTCCCCCATGTCGCAATGGTCCACAAGCCCGCGAGGCCACCACAAATAATGCAAGCAGGTGGTACAGTACCGTCTCACCCACAACCCGAAATACGGATAGCCGTGAGCTGACACCTCCTAGCTACGAGACATTTAAGACTAGGAAATGACACTAAATCCCGAGAAGGGGGAACCACTGGCCACACTGCCCGCGGGACTATTTGTGAAGAGGAGCATGCGAATCTGGAACTCCTCGGCCGACGGAGGGGCCGTACCGAGGGACCACGACCAAACATAAGACCGACTGTAGCCCTTAACTCCAAGAGGTTCCAACTCCTACCGCACCGCGACTGACGATCCTGCTATGGAGCCGCATGTGCTCAGACCTCTGTTGCCTGCATTGAGAATTTGGACACATGGGTTCGGCCTCGGTGCCTGGTTCAGCTGGTAAGGTAATCGCCACTTCTCAGAGCGTCCGGAATGGGCGCGGACGGGGACCTAGGTCATGCTGTATTTGGGTTTTTCACCCACTGTCGGAAGTTTACCACCGATCCGGCGCTTGATGTTGTTTCTGTTATATTTTGGGGTTTTGAGTTTGTTGGTTGGGGGGGGGGACTGGTGGCGGCTTTTTAACTACTTCCTGCAATGCTTTGTTTTGATCAGGGTGCACTCCACACAGCAGATAGATTTAGGTAGCTAATGTAGCAGGGCCCTTGATACAGGAGATATGGGAGCGACACACAGGCTCAAGCGATGGCAGGGGGGATCACCAATGGCTAAATGGTACTCACTATAGGCTCCTGGAACGTGAAGGGCCTCAACTCACCTCAAAAACGGCAAAAGGTCTGGAAATATCTTATAGATCATCACCTTGATATAGTGGCCATTCAGGAGACACATCTATCTAGAGCAGAGGAAACCCGCTTCCGCCACAGACAATATCCACGGATATACAGGGCCTCCGCACTCACTAAACACCGAGGTGTTGCAATTCTTTTCCATACCTCTACAAATTTTCAACCCACTGACACCCGATCAGATAGGGACGGATGGTGGGTCATGGTTAAGGGCCTTTTGATGGGTAAACTCTGCACATTCATTGTGATCTACGCACCCAACACGGGGCAGGCAGCCTTTTTATAAACACTAACAGGGAGAATACAGAATTTTGCAGAAGGGCCAACGCTCCTGCTGGGGGATTTCAATTTGACCTGGCAAGCAGATTTAGACAGCACACACCCCCATAGACTGGAAAATGGCTCCTTCTCCGCAGAGGCTAAACAGCACTTACATGACATGGGCCTTAGGGATGCTTGGCGGACTCTCTATCCTCAGATGCGAGACTATACTTTTTACTCTCATGTGCACCGTACATACTCACGGCTCGACTATATTTTCATTAGCCAAAACCTACTGGGAATTCTCCGGGAGGCCAAGATCTTCCCACTTTCCGTGTCGGACCACTGCCTGGTCTCGATTTGCCTGACGTGGAGTAATATCACGCCCACCACTCCCAAATGGTACTTTCCGGCTTCACTTACGATGGATAGGGTTCTCTGCACTGAACTACGGGACACGATCGCAGATTTCTTTGCTATGAACGCGCCCGCAGATACCTCAGTGCTGAATAACTAGGACGCTTTCAAAGCGGTTGTCCGAGGTAAATGTATAGCACTCAACTCCACCCTGAATAAACAACGGATTAAAGAAAGGGTAGATCTGGAGGCTGAGTTAACACTAGCGGGAACAAACCATAAACACAACCCCACTAGAGACTCTTTACGCACACTTAAAGCATTATGGGGGAAACTCAGAGCCATCTACACCAATAGGGCGGAACTCACACTCCTGAAATTACGTCATCTTTCCTACTCCCAGGGGAATAAGATTGGTCGACACTTAGCCCGACAGCTGAAGGAAAAACGAGAATACATAGGAGGCATTCAGGACGGGCGGGGTGGGATGACTTACAAAGACGCGGAAAAGGCCGACATTTTTAGCTCTTTCTACAAGACCCTATACACAGAGGAACCACGAGCCGCAGATAGGCAGCATTGCTACCTCCAGACTCTGCAATTCCCCCAGGTCTCACAGGAATGGAATGACAAACTTACAGCCCCTATAACAGCAGAAGAGGTGACCGCAGCTATCAAATCCCTGAAACCCCATAAAGCTCCAGGCCCAGACGGGTTTACGTCCCAATTCTACAAAACCTTCGCCCCGGATCTTACGCCTCATTTTACACACCTTTTCAATACAATGGCAGAGGAAAGTGAAGTCACACCCTCAATGGCAGAGGCGGTGATCACAGTTATCCCCAAGCAGGGGAAGAACCCACAGATGTGCGCGTCATACCGTCCCATCGCACTTTTAAATCTTGATGCAAAACTTTACTCGGCTATTCTAGCGGCCCGGTTGAATGCCCTTATGCCAGACTTAATCCACCCTGATCAGTCCGGTTTTATCAAGGGCCGCCAGACTCATGATAACACCAGGCGTATAGTGCACCTTATTGAGAAAGCCAACAAACGAAAGATTCCAGCAGTACTGGTCGGGCTCGACGCCGAGAAGGCTTTTGATAGGGTGGATTGGGCATTTCTTTTTAAAACGCTCACACACTTTGGGTTCGCTGACAAATTCATTACTATGATTAGAGCCAACTACGTCCGCCCTCGCTCTAGAGTACAGGTGAATGGTATCCAGTCACTCCCTTCTCTCTAACTAGGGGCACCCGCCAGGGGTGCCCGCTCTCACCCCTACTGTTCGCCCTTAGCATTGAACCGCTGGCCATGTCCATTCACGCTGCCCCTGAGATAAAAGGAATCCCTTTTAGAAGCGACACTCATAAAATTACGCTCTTTGCTGACGACGTGCTTTTGTCCCTTACCGAACCGGCCACCTCTCTCCCCGCGCTTCAAACTGAACTCGCAAGATTCGAGGATGTAGCGGGGTTCAAGGTCAATATCGACAAATCCTATATACTTAATCTGACGGTCTCGGAGAGCGAGGTCAGAGAATTACAGACGCACACTTCGTTACAATGGACCTCCCGCTCTCTCCAATATCTGGGAGTTCAATTGACGCCCCGGGTAGAAGGGCTATATAAGGCAAATTTCCCACCTTCCCTCTTACGGCTTCAAGCGGACCTTGTGCGCTGGAAACCGCTCTTTATATCCTGGTTAGGCCGCATACACGCAGTCAAAATGACAGTGCTCCCTAAACTCTTCTATCTTTTCCAGGCCCTACCCATTGCACTTGACAAAGATTTCCTCCCTAAAGTTAGGTTCATGATACTGCGATTTATATGGCAGGGAGGGCGAGCACGTTTTTCCTTTTCGATCCTGAGGAGAACGAGGGAAGAGGGTGGAGTGGGGCTCCCTGACTTTGGACTCTACTATAAAGCTGCTCAACTATGGGTGGTGACGGAATGGGCCAAGAGGGAGTCAGAGAAACACTGGCTCCATATGGACAGAGCTATTGCAGGGAGGACAATATGGGACCTCATATGGCGACCCAAGCGGGAGAGACCTGAGAATACCTACATTAGCACCCCTACCCGGACTACCTTAAAAGTATGGGACTCCATATCAGGGAACGAACAGTGGACCACATTCCCTTCCCCATATACACCTCTTCATTTTAACCCGGCTTTCCCCCCAGCTCTTCGAGAGGGCCCCTTTGACTCTTGGAGGGAGGACGGTTGTCGGGCACTGACCCACTTATTCCATAATTCGGATCTTCTTACTTTCGACAACTGCATGAGGGATTACGGCTTAGCGCCTACAGAACACTTTCACTACATTCAATTGAAAAACTGGGCCCTCACACCTCATATCCATGAGGCAGCCACACGCCCGCTCACGAAGTTCGAAACCTACGTACAAAATGTTGACTCTACGAAAGGAGTGATTTCATTCCTATACAAATATCTACTTACCTCTGCACACTATCCGAGGCCGCGCTATATGACCATGTGGGAAGAACTATTGCAACGTGATATACAGGATAGGGAATGGGCGGGGTTATGGTCAGATATCACGAAATTCAATCACTCTATAGAGCTCCGTGAAGCTCACCTTAAAACAATGATGAATTGGTACTTGTACCCCGCCAAACTCAAAAAAATATTCCCGAACACATCAGACACATTTTGGAGAGGGTGTGGCCTCTTAGGTGACTTTCAACATATCTGGTGGGACTGCCCAGCCATACGACCCTTCTGGGAGGAAATTCTCGCGCAAATCAAAGATATGGTGGGGTATCCTATTCCGACCACTATGGCAGGGATTCTCCTGGGCCTCCGTGATCCCTCTCTCATACATCAAACCAAAGCGGATAAGGCCATTATGTGGACATGCATTGGGGCGGCAAAGGTAGCGATAGCGGCAGCCTGGAAGAAGAAAGAGGCTCCTGCCATCTCACTATGGCACTCTAGGCTTTGGAAGTTACTATGTCTTGAAAGGATGGCAGATATATTTCGAGATGATTATAAAAATTTTTAATACAGATGGAGCCCGCTGGTTGTTTTCCTCACAAGGGGACTACCACTGGCAGTCTGTCCTGCCTCTACCAGAGAAATGCATCTTTTTCAATTTTAATCTACCTGTGCACGATCTGATCTGGAAACACATTAATGTTGTACAGCCGCCACCAGTTCTTAGGTTGGGAGGGAGGGGGGGAGGGATATGGTTTCTTAATTTTTATTTTCTCTTTATCTTTTGGGAGTTCTACCCCCAGGGGTTTCTCCACTGGGGAAGCACCTTCCCCGTTGGAAGGCGTAGAGATAAAACCTGTCGCAAAAGAAAGACTGGTTACGGGTATATCTTCCTTTTTAGCATAAGCTTCCTCCTTGCCTGTACAAATTTGGACTCTGTACTTGTTAATGTAGATTCTTTTTCATTTTTGGGAAACAGGCTGGGATATGCGTCTAATACTATACAACAACCCTGGACTTTCCATATTGCCATGTTTTGTAAGCTTATCTCGCTGTACCATTTGTCAGAACTGTTTCATAGTGTATGAAAAATGCCAATAAACATATGTTTGAAGAAAAAAAAAGAAAAAAAAAAGATGTATTCGCCCCACTCCGATGGACTCCTTGAACCCCCAGACACCAAGGAGCCCCGACCAATCCAGGCAACAAGAAACAGTCCCAAACGATCTCTGGGGCAGCCTACTCAGGTTGGCTGCCTCGCGAGGACCACGAACCTCCCTCAAAATGGCGGCGACACCCGTCGCGGGGGAGGGAGGTTCCCAAATGATTGCGATCCCCCAGCCTCAGGCCATGTGTCCTCACCTCATCTGACCGGGTCCTCCCCAGGGAGACTTCTTCCCTCTGTGTCTCCGGCAGCACTCCAGCAAACGGGGCGGGGGGAGGCCCCACCCGGTCCGGCCAGCACACGAAGGGGAGAGCGCAGCAGTAGGGCGGACGTACCACGTTTGTAGACCGGCCCTTTATGACTATCCAGACGCTCCGCGGGGGGAGGCGGGAGTTCAGCCGCAGACACCAGCACTCTCCTCCTCGCAGACGCGCCTCGTAGCTGTGGTCTAATCCCAGGTCGTCACCCGGCTCGGAGCTCTCCCGGCCCGCCGTCCTGATCCTCAGTGGCCGGGGGCTCCCAAACTTCAATCAGTGCGGCACCAGCCGGAAACCCAGGTCGCTTCAAGCGCCAGTGCCACCGGAGCTCCTTGATGACCTCCGATCCTCCCCGGAGGGCCCGCGAAGGTCCGCTCGGACTCCCGTTGCAAAGAGCCGTGCGACGTAACGGCCGAATCTTCACCACCGCGGCCGCTGCAAAGTATCGGGTCTGATTTCTCCGGGCTCCGGCCGTCAATTTCCCTCGCCGCACCCGCAGGTTATGCACAGTACTCAAGGGGTCTTGATCGGCGGTCTTAATGGACAATACGGATGAATGTAGCCGGATGTGGGGGAATTAAACTACGACGACGACCGGAGCACTACGTTGAAGCGGCCATCTTGGGTGCTGGCCGGTTACGCCCCCCCCGGCCACGAGCATTTTCAGTTTACCATGCTCCCCTTTGGCCTTACCAGCGCCACTCGGGTGTTCACGAAAGTGATGGCGGTGGTTGCAGCTCATCTGCGCAGATCAGGGGTCCCAGTCTTCCCCTATCTTGACGACTGGTTGTTGAAGGCGGGCTCGCCCCAGGCAGTCGTCTCCCACCTCCAGACTACGGCCGACCTCCTGCAATCGCTGGGGTTCTCCATCAACGTGCCGAAGTCACACCTGATTCCCTCTCAGAAGCTCCTCTTCATCGGAGCGGTTCTGGACACGACACGGTTTCGGGTCTATCCTCCCGAGCAGCGAGTCCGGGATATTCGGGCTATGATTCCGATCTTTCAGCCATTATCCCCGGTTTTGGTCAGGATGACCCTCCGGCTGCTGGGCCTGATGGCCTCCTGCATTCTGCTGGTGGATCATGCCAGGTGGCATATGCGGGCTCTGCAGTGGGACCTGAAGTTCCAGTGGGCGCAACATCAGGGGAATCTGTCCGATTGCATCCAGATCTCAGAGGGCACTGCACACCAATTGCAGTGATGGCTCACGAACCAGCATTGGGTCAACGGCAGATCCCTCTCCCTTCCTCAACCAGAGTTCACAGTGGTGACCGATGCATCACTGCTGGGATGGGGCGGCCACATGGGAGAGGTGGAGATCAGAGGCCTCTGGTCTCCGGCGGAGTCCGGGCTCCACATCAACCTTCTGGAGCTGCGGGCGATCCGGCTTGCACTGAAAGCATTCCTTCCCTCTGTCCGGGGAAGACTAGTGCAGGTGTTTACGGACAACACCACCGCCATGTGGTACTGCAACAAACAAGGCTGGTGGGGTCATGGACCCTATGTCAAGAGGCCCTCCGCCTCTGGACATGGCTGGAACATCAGGGCATATCCCTGGTGGTTCAACACCTGGCAGGTTCCCTGAACGCCAGGGCGGATGAACTCAGCCGCAGGTGCATGATGGATCACGAATGGCGTCTTCACTCGGAGGTAGTGCAAGGTCTCTTTCAACAGTGGGGAGAGCCTTGGTTAGATCTATTCGCCACCGAAGAGAACGCGCAATGTCAGCAATTCTGCGCGTTGGAATTTCCAAGGCGGCACTCGCTAGGCGACGCTTTTCGTCACGAGTGGAGTTGCGGTCTGTTGTACGCCTTTCCGCCTATACCACTTCTTCCCAGAGTGCTGAAGAAGATCAAGCGCGACGGGGCTCAAGTCATTCTTGTGACTCCGGATTGGGCACAAAGAGCCTGGTATCCCGAGCTGCTCAACATGGCCATCGATCCTTCAATCCGACTGCCTCTTCGGGAGGATCTTCTGTCGCAGCAGCAGGGGACGGTCCTCCACCCCAACCTGTCCAGCCTCCACCTCCTTGCGTGGAGATTGAGTGGCGGCAGTTGACGTCATTTGACTTGCCTCCCGAAGTTTGTGATGTAATCTTGGCAGCCAGGCGTCCCTCCACTAAGACAGTATACGCCTGCCGAAGGCTGTGGATCCCCTTTCTGCCCCCCTTTCTGCCCCCCTTTCTGAGGTCCTCTTGTTCCTCCTTTCTGTGCCCAGGGCTCTGCTCTGGGCACTATCAAGGGCTATCTTTCGGGCATTTCTGCCTTTCTTTGGCTTCCTGATCAGCCTTCTCTCTTTAAGTCCCTGGTTGTTAATCGTTTCTTAAAAGGCATAACTCATCTCTTTCCTCCTATCCCCTTCGTTATGCCTCAGTGGGACTTGAATCTGGTCTTGACCTATTTGATGTGCCCTCCCTTTGAGCCGCTTCACAACTGTCCTTTAAGACTTTTGACTCTTAAGACTGCATTCCTGGTGGCCATCACATCTGCCAGAAGAGTGAGTGAGCTCCAGGCTCTTTCATCCAAACCTCCTTTTCTGGCTGTACATCCGGACATGGTTTTCCTAAGAACTCGTCCATCCTTCCTTCCCAATGTGGTCACCTCCTTTCATATTGGGCAGACCATCACTTTGCCCACCTTCTTTCCGCCTCTGCATCCTTCGAAAGAGGAAGAGAGGCTCCACCGTCTGAACCCAAAACGTGCGCTTTCCTTTTATCTGGATCGCACCAAACAGTTCCGGGTGGATGACCAGCTCTTTGTTGGCTACGTGGGTGCCAAAAAAGGTCGGGCCGTACACAAACGGACCATTTCTAGATGGGTCGTTTTGTGTATTAAAGCCTGCTATTCTCTAGCTAAAAAGGAGCCTCCAGTGGGGCTACGTGCCCATTCCACCAGGGTGACGGCAGCCACTACTGCTTTGGGACGAGGAGTTCCTCTGCATGACATTTGCCAGGCAGCGACGTGGGCATCCTTGCACACGTTCACTAAACACTACTGCCTGGACAGCCAAGTCCGGAGAGACGGCTTCTTTGGCCGTTCTATTCTCCAGGACTTTCTGGTGTGAACTTGGTTCGCAGACCCACCTCCGGGGTTGGTATTGCTGGGGTATCTATTCTAAGGTAAGGAATCTATAACTAACTGTTTCTTTCAGATGAACAAGTTACTTACCTTCGGTAACGATATATCTGTAAGAAACATAGGTTGGTTATAGATTCCTTACCGCCCCACCCATCCTCCCCGTTCTGCGAACTGACTTCTAGGGTTAAGGACATTCTTTCAGGGCCCTAGTTTTGTGCACCAGTGGTCAGTGTCTTGCATGGCTCTGCGTTTCTGACGCGGAAAGTCGTGTACAGAACTGACGTCAGCGCGCGAGGGTGGCGTCTAAGTAGATACCGCGACGTCATCCCGGCGACCACGACGCCAACGACGGACACGGAGCCGACCGACGCCACCTTTCGACGCGCAGAGGTACAGCTGACGAAAAACTTTCCGGATCCAGTCTGACACCTGGGGGTAATTCTAATGTAAGGAATCTATAACTAACCTATGTTTCTTACAGATATATCGTTACCGAAGGTAAGTAACTTGTTCATCAGGGGCAGAGGAGATGACTAGCGGTGGTGATTAAAGGGTTTAGTTGAGGTGAATGTGTGATAGGTGGGGTTTTAGAAGTTTCTTGAAGATGAGTAGATCAGATTTGGATCAGATTGAAGGAGGGAGTTCCAGAAGCTGGGCGTGGCTACAGGGAAAGATTATTTTAGTGACAGATACGTGTTCAAGGCAAGAGCTTCTAAAAGGAGAGATTCTTGCTCCAAAGTCCTCGCTCTTCACCAGAGATATTGAGGAGAGCTGCAAGGGAAGGAGGGGACCGGAGATGGATGGCTTTGTGAGGCCTCTGATTTTGAAATTAATTCTGGACTGTATAGAGAGCCATTGGAGTTCCTTCAGGACTGGATTAATGTGATCAAATTTTTGGGAGTGGAAGATGGAGCAGATAACAAGTCTGGCCTGGAATTAGTGACCTTTATAAGGTTTTTTCAATTACCGGGGAGTTTACTGCTGCCATTTACCACAATCTCTGGACAGCTAGTAAAATCCATTTGTGGAGGTGCCAGGCTGTGACCTGCTTGGGGGGGGGAGTATTGTTTGCTCCACCCTATGGTGCTATAGGGGGCATCCTTGACAATTTTAGATCTAAAAACACCGGACCACTCATAGTTCACCTGAGCAGTATTCATGCCCACTCCCCCGAAGGATACTTCTCTGTGGAACTCTTAATGTTGGCTTAAATGGTGGCAATGATTCTCATGAGGAGCTGTCAATATGTTATTTATTAAAATATGTATAAGGTATATAAGGGAGCCCTGTTGGGGCAGTGCAAGAATGTGCTGGGTGTTCTATAGAGGTCCGATTAATCTTTTGGTTGTATGCGAGAATGGTTGGAGCTACATGAGACTGGGATGAAGGTTGTATAAGGCACAGTTAGAAGCTATGTAAGCCTCGGACAAAAGCTTTGTGGGGTTGTCAGAGGCTGTCAGGCTAGGTCAGAGGTTGTGTGGATTATCTTATTATAATAAATAAAAGTGGCAGCCTATTATGCCAGCTCCCACAGCCATGATCTCAGACCTGCAGTGGAATGAAAGGAGCCATCGGAACCCATCACATTATTGTATTTATACGTGGGCGTGTACATTAGCGTTCGCATAGTGACTGAAAAAGTGCGGGAACGCTGTCAAAAGCTCCTGACTGGGCAGTGAGGGTCAGGTGGTTACGTGGCAGAAAGAGAGGAAGGGCTTCGTGAGGTCGTACAGTGGCGGCCATCTTGAAAGGATAGAAAGACAGACATGAACCATATATTTCAAAGCGTGGCTATATATAGAGAAGCGATATAAAGAAGGGAGAGAGTGGAAAAAGAGTCACAGGAGAGCAATAAGAGTTCATAGCAACAGTGCTCATATACATTGATGCAAAAATTGTCGTACCGCACGATGGATTACAGGTATCATATACTCAGTAGAGAAACACATTTTGCGTTATATAATGTGTAGTCCAGTCTTCAAGCCGGTTCAAGCCTGTGTGTATGCTGTTAGTCTTTAGGATCCATTTTAACTCTTCCTTGTTGAGTAGTTTGGAGATGTCACCACCTCTTGGAGGAGGCTTTACCACACTTATAACTGTCCAGCGTATGTCATTCTCGGTGTGGCCTGTTTCCTGGAAGTGTTCGACAAGGGGGGCATTCTGTGTCTTGCAGCGTAATCTACTGCGGTGTTGACAGATCCTGATGCGTATCTTTTGAGTAGTTTGTCCAATATAGATTTTGTTACAAGGACATAAAATAGCATAAACAACATTGCATGTGTTACAGTTGGAAACTGATTTTAGTTTGATTCTTGTATTTTCAAAAACAAATTCTTTACATTCAATGGTGAAGTCACATACAACGCAGTTTCCACATTTAGCGTGCCCCGTGAGAGGTGCTAGTCCCCAGTGATCATTAAGGGTGCCTGTACGCTTGGTACTGGGCAAGGCTGCACCTACAAGGTGGTCTTTAATGTTTTTACTTTTCTTTAAGGCAAACATCGGACGTTCAAGATTTAATGTACCGGCATTTAAGGTCTCCCAATTTTTAAGGATGGTTTTGCGTATGATGTTGGACACCGGGGAAGAGGTTGTGACGCAAACTAGGCGGTTTTGAGAGGGTTTTGCTCTAGGTTCTAGGAGGACGTCTCTGGGACAGTACCAGGCTCTTTTCATTGCGTTACGGACTAGCCTGCGCGGATACCCTCTGGTTGTGAGTTTGTTGCTAAGCACTTTGGCTTCGTGAAAATAATCTTCTTTGAGTGAACAATTTCTCCTGATCCTAAGGAACTGGGAGTAGGGTAAGGAATCCCTAAGGGCACGGGGATGGTGGCTGTTGTATCTTAATAGTGTGTTACGCTCGGTGGGTTTGCGAAAAAGACTTGTAATAAGTACACCATCTTTGTGAAGGACATTGAGATCGAGGAATGGAATGGAAGCCTTATTATGTGTCAATGTAAAATTGAGGCCCTCGCAATTGTTGTTAAGCCAGTGGAGAAATAGAAGCAGGGTGGTTTCTGTATCTTGCCAAATCATGAAGATGTCATCTATGTATCTCTTCCACTTAATAATGCCATTGTAGAATGGATTGAGAGATGATAGGATGCGGTTCGTCTCAAGGTTGTCCATGTATGGTATGGCTAAGTTAGGGGCAAAAACAGCCCCCATTGATGTGCCCTTCACCTGTTGGTAATACTGATCATCGAATAGGAAGAAATTCCTGGTGAGGCAGATCTCTAGAAGTTGGAGTATAAAGACTGTGGGTACAGCATGGGGACGTGGACGCCTGTTGAGTGTAGTCTCAATCACTAGTAAGGAGTCAATTTGGGGGATATTTGTGTACAGGGACTCCACGTCCAAATTGCACAAAGTATCCGTAAAGGGATTGAAAGGATGGTTTTCTATATTAATCATAGCCATGCTGTCGCGAATATAACATTCAGTTTGGGGAACAAAGTCTTTGATAAAATAATCGACATATTGTCCAAGTGGCTCTAAGATTGAACAACAACCTGAAACTATAGGGCGGCCCAGTGGATTTTCTTGATTTTTATGCATTTTGGGCAGGGTATAGATTACCGGAGTGCGAGGTGATTTGGTGTTTAGAAACTGGTGTTCATGTTTGCTCAGAAACCCCTGCTCGAGACCTTCATTACTGACTTGTAGAATCAGTTTCTGGAGTTCTCTGGTGGGATTGGTTGGCAGTTTACAATAATGGTCAGTATTAGCCAATTGTCTGTTGATTTCATTTTTGTATGTGTTGATTTCCTGGAGGACTATGCCCCCGCCCTTATCGGCGGGTTTGATAATGAGGGTTTCATTTTGCCGCAAAGTGGCAATGGCTGTCTTCTCTTCTCGTGTGATGTTGAAAGGAATAAAGCGTCGTGTATTTTCTAGATGCGTGACCTCTTTAAGGACCATTTTTTTCAAATGTAAGGATCTCATTGGGAATCATATTGGCGAAGGGTGAAAAGGTGAAAGGTGGACGTAGTGGTGTATTGGGTGTATTGCTGGATCGGGGATTAAGCAAAAAATAGCTGTGTAATCTTATTTTGCGGAAGAACCGTAGTAGTTCAGTCTGCAGGTCTAGAAAGTTGGGATAGGTGGTTGGTACAAATGAGAGACCTTTACTCAACAAAGATAGTTCATGGTCAGAGAGTTGGTGCGTGGAAAGGTTGAAGATGGGAATGGCTAAGTTGTTATGTAAAGAATCTGATTCCATTGCGTTGGTTACCACTGATAATGTTTCTGGCGTGTCTGCCGTTCTCCTGGTGGGTTGTACCAACGCTGTTGTTGTTTGACACGACCTCTCTTTGGAGGGTCGGGTTGGCCTCGTCCTAAAAAAGGAGTGCTAGGGTTTCTAATGGAGGAGCTAGTACCTTCCCCCGGGTCCGAACTATCTGAAGAGTCGGCGGAGGTGTCGGAGAATCCGACCAAATTGTTCCGCCTGTTAAACCGGCCCCAATGTCTGGCGTTTTGTGGATTGTTATAGGACCTGTTGGAGTAGAAATCTTTGTTAAGGTAAGGGTAAGCTCTTTCCTGTGTAAAAGATTTTATATCTTTCTTGACTTTATTGGACTTCTTGTTCTGTTCCAATCGATGGAACTCGTCCACAGTTTTTTGGACCTGTTCAAGTAGTTTTTTTACATTCAAGTACGGGGTTACTGTCTTTAATCTGTTTCTCAATGTCTCTGATTATGTCGGTGAGTTTTTTAAGCTCTTCAGTTGCTATGTCTATGCCCAGCACCATCCAGTGTCTGGAGCATGTGGTACCGATGTAACTGAAGTTGGTGATGTATTTCGGAATATCTTTGAAAACCCCAGGTATATTTTTAACCTGCAAACCAGCGGGAATAATATTGGCTTTAAGGTACTCGGTCAACATACGTATCATTAACTGTAAGCGAACAAATTTCTTCTTGTCCTTCTCCAGTTGTTCAGAGAGGGAACCTACAGTTCTGCCTGAGCCTTTTATGTTCCCCACGGTTTGTCCTTCCTGACATGCTGCAGGCTTGTGTCCCACTTGAATTGTTGTTTGTATTATTTTTGTTTGATCCAAATATTAAATATTAAACCTCTGTCCGGCTGGACAAGTTTTACAAATATAGTACTGACCGGGTCTATATTCATCCCCCCCACCCCATTGCTGTTTGTCTAGGGACCACTGTTCTCGATAATAGCTTAATTCCCAAGGTCCCTGGGTAGACCTTACTTGGGTTCCCTTGTTTCTTTACAAAATGTCTAGTTCACTTTAGCACAGTATCTTTACTTCTAGGGTGAGTGCTATACAGAAATGGAGGGACTTATGAGTTCAGCTTGCACTGTTGACTGGGGTTCCAGTTTGAAAACATGTGCACATATTTGTAAAATTCAAACATTTGAAGCTACTTATAATGCGTTCAGAATGCTCCCTTTTTATCCACAGCTACATGCATAAGCAAGAGTGGTTATTACTTTCAAAATAAAATGTAGACCATAAAATGTGCAAATGGAAAACGTTTCTGCTAAACTGTTGTGCAACTTTAAAACCCATTTTTCTGAGGCATTATTTAATAGAATGTGTTTGATGCATGCTAATACTTTAAAAAAAAGATTAATAATGGAAAATCCGTGCAGGATCATCGAAAAAGCAGTCTATGCTCAACGCCAAGGTCACATTAATTCTATCCAACTCCTGTTCGACTGCAATTCCCCAGCATCTCAGGTCGACGTGAATAGTGTCCGCCATGATGGGCATTCAACCTGCTTCGCCCCAGATCCTCTCAAGAGTCAAGAGATACAAGGTTTAGCTGGGGAAGCAGGTTGAATGCCATCAGGTGACGCTATTCACTTCGATCTGAGATAGTGGGAAATTGAAGAAAAAGAGCTTGAGAACCTGAGGCAGTCAGTGATATCTGAAGCAACCTATGAGCCGCCTGCTCACCGGAGAACTTGTCACTCGACATGGATTACAAAGAAGTATTTTACTGGTGAAAATTATAGAAGTAAATAGCCATAATCTATTCCTGATGAAGTCCCTTGTAGGGACGAATCGCGTTGACTTGGCTGATATGATGTTTGTTAAAACTGAGAAGATTGAAGAATAAATATTGATATTTGATAATCAGCTGTGTTCGAGTTAACTGCAACACCAAGGGAATTTGGGATTTTAATAATTCTATGTTTTATAAAAGGATTAAAGTTTACACTATATTTTGGAGTGCTTCTCTCAGTTGTATATTTATGAATATGTGTTACTAAGGGGGTTCTCCGGGTATCATTAGTGAAGCAGGTGCAGCGACACTGGGGACTATGGGTATGAGAGGCACACTGTATCACAATTCGGACTGTTTTTCTTTAAAACAGAGTATGGGGGCTCAATTTCTTTGCTAGCATTAGGGCCGGGTGAACCTCTGCCGCAAAAAGGAGGATAGCATGTGGGAGCTAGGTTTTTTTCTGAAAGGGCGGGGATGTGGCCTAACGATGAGTGCTGCCAACTTTGGAACTAGAGAACCAGGTTCAAGTCCCAGCGCAGACTCAACATCCTGTGATTCTGAGCAATTCACTTAATCTCCTTGTGCCTAAAAAAACAAAAAAATCTGACTTTGTGTAATGTAACTGGTGTTCACGTACAGCGCTCTGATGCCCTAGGGCCGAATTTGCTGTATACAAAACTTCAAAAACAAAAAGGTGAGACAGCAAGAATGTTTCAGGATTGATTCAAAATAGGAGTGATTGCCAGGCATAGTGGGAACGGGGTGGAAAAGGCAGATGAGATAACTGCTACTCGTGACCAAGTCTATCATTAGTGCAACAAGTGCTGTTGCATTGGGGCCCAAGAGTGTGAGGGGCTCCCATCAGTTTATAGGGAGGAGAGGTTTTTGTCAGTTTCTTATTTTGTTTGATGAATTTGCTCTTTTATAAGTTTCTCATTTATTGTGAATATAAGCTGCAGAAAAAATCTCCTTAACATGATCTCATATGCCCCGCCCCCATGCTTAGCCCTGTACCGCCCCCAGGCCTTTTCACAAAGTTTTGGAGGGAGGCCTTGACTTCAAAACATTTTTATTTGGGGGCTCAGAGCAAAAATGTTTTAAGACCACTGCCTTAAGGGTATCATATGCATTCCTCATCATTATATGCCTCAGCATGTCTCATCCAAGGCCTGAAGAAATATGATAACATCACCCCATCCTAATGAAACTCCATTAGCTTCCAAGGTCCTTGTAGGTTTGTAGGAGTGTAGAATGTTTGTTGTTTCCGTGAGTATGGGTAGGAACGACTGTTTAGCTGCTTGTTGGTTGTAGGTTTGCTAGTTTTCCCTAGGTGCTGGCAGAGCTAGGATTCAAATTCTACAGCTAGGCACTTTGCAAAAAAAGGGTCAGTTTTCACTGTGAAAATGTGGTGTGTCTTTGTTGCGTTTTGGGCCGTTTCCTGCCGCGGGCACTACGCCTACCCACACAAGTGAGGTACCATTTTTCTCGGGAGACTTTGGGGAATGCTGGGTGGAATTTTGTGTATCCACACAGATTCCAGAACTTTCCACCACAGAAATATGAGGAAAATGTGTTTTTTTTTTTTTACAAAGTTTGAGGTTTGCAAGGGATTCTGGGTAACAGAACCTGGTGAGAACCAGACAAGTCACCCCATCCTGTATTCCCCTGGGTGTCTAGTTTTAAAAAATGTATAGGTTTGCTCGGTTCCCTAGATGCCGGCAGAGCTAGGGTTCAAAATCTACAGCTAGGCACTTTGCAAAAAGAGGGTCAGTTTTCACTGTAAAAATGAAGTGTGTCCACATTGCGTTTTGAGCTGTTTCCTGTCGCGGGCACTAGGCCTACCCACACAAGTGAGGTACCATTTTTATCGGGAGACTTAGGGTACCACAGAATTGTAGAGCAACTGTTATTACCTATTGACTTTCGATGCATTTCTGCCTTCCAAATGAAAGACAGTGTGTGAAAAAGTAGTCACTTTGAAAAATGTCCTATAATTCTCATGCTAGTATGGGTACTCACAATTTCGGAAATGTGCAAATAGCTACTGTTTCTAAACTCTATATTTTGTTCCAATTTCAGAACTACATAGGTGTCTTTCATCCCAATTTTTCACTGTATATATTTTCTCAAACATTTTAAACATCTGTCGTAATTAGAAGACGTTACAGGTGAAAATGTTGGCACAAATGGCTGTTTTTTTCAACTCATTTTCAATTTTTCCTATTTTCAACTGTTAATTTCTATAAAGAAACCTTAAAGGATCTACACAAATGACCCCTTGCTGAATTCAGAATTTTGTCTACTTTTCTAAAATGTATAGCTTTCCAGGATCCATTATTGCTTTCATACCCATTTCTACCATTAACTGGAAGAAGGTTGAAAGCACAAAAATTGCAAAAATAGGCTATGTCCCAGTAAAATGCCAAAACTGTGTAAAAAATGTTGGTTTTCTGACAAAAGTCTGTCAGTCCCTGAAAGCTGGGAAAATGGCGATTTCAGCCCCACGAACCCTTTGTTGATACCATTTGCAGGGAAATAATCAGACGCTTTCATTTGCAGCACTTTTTTCCAAAACAAAAACAAAATTTAGCTGTATTTGGCTAATTTCTGGGTCCCCTCCAGGGGAATCCACAAACCCTGGGTACCTTTAGAATCCCCATGATGTTGGAAGAAAAGGACGCAAATTTTGCGTGGATACCTTATGTGGTCAAAATGTTACAGGGGCCTTAGCGGGAACTACCCAAATAGCCAAAAAAAGGCTTAGTACAGGGGGGGAAAAGGCCTAGCAGCGAAAGGTTTAAATGTCAAAAGCGCTTTGTAGCTTTTCCCTAAACATGAAATAAAACTTACTGAAAAGGTTTTCTGTTGCTCGAAGAAAGCTTTCTTAATGTCCGGACACACCAGAGGACACCAAAGATGTGTGTGTTTGTCACGCCTAAATGATTGAGGGCCTATTTTGTCAACCCATTGAATGCTGGCCATCGTAGTTGTGAATGTGTTATCACTCCATTTAATGTTTCGTCTTTATTTTGAAAATTAAGTTTTGTTTCTAACATTATATCCTCCCAGTTAAATGTAGCTGCTTCTTAATGTCCAGTGTCAATGTTTCTTTTAAAAAACATGGCAGGCTGCAGATTTTCATACATTCTAGATGGGGCAAACTTAAATCTGTGTCTTATTGATAGTGTACTGTCTCCAGCTGATTCCAAAGGCCCAACCCCTTTCTATGATAACTTTTAGAAAGTTGACATTTTACTTGCCTTTGCTATTTGGTGCCTGCAGCCTATCTCTGGTCACATGACTGGGTGTAGTTGGCAGTTAGGCTCTGTGTATTTCTCCTAGACAGCCACACACAATGGGAGCTTAGGTGTGACTGAAGAGTCATCACTGGCAGGATGGAAGAGAGGAGCTGGGGCCAGCCTCACTTACACCTGAATAGGCTGTGTCCTGTCTCCAAAGGGTTGCACCCCCCCTGTAGTTAGTCTGGAGCTAGGGCAGGAAGGGCAGGGCATCTGTGCACTTCAAAGGCATGTCTCTAGAAGCTTCTCCTCACTTCAAAGGCACAAATGTGTTTAAAAGAAAGACCTCAGACACCGCCTCTTCAGTACACTTCTGGACCTGTGGATACTTTGCCAGGAAGAGGGACTATTGTGCTGCTGAATGGACTGCCACTCTGCTGGATTCCTGCTTTGCTGTTCTGACCTGCTGCCTGCTGCCCTCTTGCCTGGGTGAGAAGGACTGGACCTGCAAATCTTAAACCCAGAACCCAGAGTGACTCCAAGGGCCAGTTAGTTGGCCTCATAATCTGAAGCCTCAGGGACATTACAGGCTTCCAACCACCCTGCACCTGACTCTGCCATCTGTGAGTGTACCCTGCCAAGTGGTGCCACTCCAGTCCTGGACCCTTGAAAGTGGGCCTAAGGTACTTACCTGCGAAACCGACACATCGTCTCTGCTGAGCAGTGCATCCCTGGGCAGGACCGACGCATCTGCTCGGGTGAGCAGGGCAGCCTCGAACAGATCCGGCGCATTGCTGCTGCTGCGTGGATTGGACCCCCTGGCACAGAAGGTCTGCATCGCTCTTGCAGTCCTCAGAACTGATGCATTGCTGAAGGCGCGGCACATCCCCGGCCTAGGTTCTCTCATCGCTCGTCGACGGCTGTCTCAAGGACTAGGATGGCTGCGCGCTGCATCCTCGACTCCGGATTTTGCATCGCAATCCCCATGGACAGGATCCTCAAAAACGACGCTACAGGACCTTGCACCGCAGCCTCACCGCATCTTGTAACTGCGCCGCACTTCTTCAACCCAGATCCACGCAACACTTCGCAACCAGGATTTAAGGTACTTTGCTCAGTGGGTCTAACTGAGTCCCTGTAGCCGGCTTGTGCTCTGTCTCGCTCGGCATGAACATGTGACGTTGTTCTGGTCCAGCACACCCAGATATCCAACATTGGTACTTTGTGCTTTTTGGCGCTATTTTGACTTAAAACATTAAAATTGAATATCTCGTTTTACTGATTGGATTTGTGTGGTTTTGGACCTGTTTTATTTATTAAAGTCATTTTATTTTTCTAAACATGGCGTGCAATCTTTTTGGTGTGGTGTTTTCACTGTTTTACTGGTTGTAGTGTTGCACAAATTCTTTACCCATTGCCTTCAAGTTAAGCCTGACTGCTGTGTGCCAAACTACCAGAGGGTGAGCACAAGTTAATTTGGAGTTTGCTTGTGCTTTACCCTGACTAGGATTGTGGTTGCTGCTTCACCAAGGCTCACATCCCAGTCAACCAGTAACCCAATTTCTAACAGGTAGGATATATTCTCCCCAGTCGCGGCTCCTGGAGGGAGTGCTGTGGGGCCGGGCGGGGGGTAGTAAACTCCGGCATACGGCCGACTTTAGTGAAGTACATAAATAAATAAAACGAATTACATTGCGCGCGCCGCATCGCGTTGCGCGATGCGGCGCGCACAATGTAATTTGTTTTATTTATCTATTTATGTACTTCACTAAAGTCGGCCGTATGCCGGAATTTACTATCCCCCACCCTGCCCCTCCCCTGCCCCGCCCCACAGCACTCCGTCCAGGAGCCGCGACTGATTCTCCCTAACTTGGGCTTCTCCATAATGCTTTCCTTTTTCTTGAAGGAATGAGCCTTCAGGATTTTGGTTTGCCTGTTCCAAGATAGGACCATGGGCACCACTCTTTTTGCTCAGTGAAAGTTGATAGGATAATTTTCTGTTCTTTGAAGGAGTGCACTCAAGAGGTCCTATACGTTAGATTCATTGTTTTTCCTGTAGTGTGTGCCTGGCAACCAGTGAATCAATGCAATCTGCTCTGATGTCCCAGTTGAAAGCCACATTCTTTGCTCTGATGCCCTAGTTGCCAAATACCTGTCCTTCAGTGTCCCCACAAAGCCACCAAATTATGTGTAGGTCCTGGGATCTGAGGAATAGTCCTGTTGTAACAGTTGGCAACATTTCTGCTGAATCCTGATAGTACAGCAGGTGCAGGTACTGCTAGTGACAGAGGGAGACCCTGTGTGTGTAAATTTCGGGTAGAGGCCACTTCCTCCACATGATTTGCCTTGGCACCTGTCTATCTGCCTTCAGTGAGAGCTAGAGTTTTTAGGAGGAGCTGACAGTGATAAGGCTTACCTATTTGCCTTTGATCAAGTCCTGGACAGTTGAGGGCTCCTAGTAGCGGGAGATGGGTCCAAAGTGTTTCCTTATGGTTGGAAGGTGCTCTTTTACAGCTTCCCCGTCATGTCTCTTAGCGTTGAAGGTTTGCGAAGGCTTCCGGTGTTGGCAGTAGCTGGTTATTCATTCAGTAGAGTCTAATATCTCTCTCTCCTTTCTTTCTCCAGCAGGGTGGAACCCTCGAGCTCAGATGAGTGGTGGCCATCCTGAGGAATTGGTGGAGGGTATCTCACCCGCTCTAATTCATTGTGATTGTCTTTCTGCCCACAATTGTCTCTGGCATGAGGGCATGGTGGCAAACTGGAGGCAGCGGGTCATTCCCCACCTTTAGTATTGGGTGAATGATCCAACTACAGTTGTCCTAGCAATTGATCAGGCATCTCCTTGTAGTGATGGGACTATCGGGGCTCTAAGTGGACTTGGTCCCTCCAGGTCTCAGACCCAGCAGTATTTCAGAACAGACATTGAAACGGGTCCCTATTGGGTCCCATGTTAACTTTACTGCAAAAAACTCAGACGATTTTTGAACAATTAATGTAATAAATGTTCAGGTAATCCATGTCAGTGATTTCGTTCTTGCTTGTAGTTCACGGTTTACTGCACTCCATTAGAGTGTCAGCTATTCCCAGGATGTTGTGTTTTTTGTACAGCATATTAGTCTTATATAGTGCATTGAACTGAGTGGCCTCCAGGTGTTTATAACGGTCCTGATTGAGACCTCTGAAGTTGAGGCTGAAGGCAGTGAGGGTTTCTCTCTGTGCCTATCAGTGGGTCAAAATGGTGTTCAGAATACATGGTCTTCCAATCTTTGGCCTGTCTACAGAGCACACACCACTGTTTGCAAAGCCAATAGTCCAGGCTGGTTGTAGGTGTATGTCAGTTGTTGTGTTATTATATCTGTATGTAATAACAGAAAGCTCGGAGAGACACAAAAATACTGGCCGGGTGACACACCATGGGAATTACAACATGTAGTTTATGTGCTTAAGCCCCACCTATACCTATATAGGCTGCGTCCCTTTTAGAGACTCCCCCTCTTTTATCATCCCGCTTAAAGCCCTGGGTATTATGCTGTTCCCCCTACCAGCTCAGTAAGTGATGTCACTGAAATCTGTGTTTGTTCATGTTCTCGAATGTTACATGTATTCTAAGCTTGTGATTGAGAGAGACAGTTGGAGCTGGAACTGGACAGGTAGACACACGTTCTTCCAGGGTTGCAATACAATATTAGGTGGATATTGTGTTGTGATTCCTGCACTGCATTCCCCCTGGCATGGATGCCCATTGAAACAAACAATGCCTATGTCTTATCACTGCTTTCTTGGCCATTGATGGTTTGACACACCACCCCTTATAACCACAGTGTACAATGATATTAGGGATATCTCCCTCACTTTGGGCCAGGAGTCTGCTTGGGCCAACGGTCACTGCCATCCGCCACTCCACACTGCTCTATGTATTTCACTATCCCGGTCCTAGACCTCTGAGGCTCCACCACTGGATGCTATGTATCCTGGACTCACCCGTCATTGCACTACCCATCCCAGGGTCATCAGGTCTCCTCTCGTCCACCACCAGCAGCCCATCCTTGGATTTTTTTTTTTTTTTACTGTATACTGGCCCACACCAGTACATGCCTAACAGGCTGGCATTCCTCCAGCCGACATCAACAGGCTCCTCATTCCCAAAGGACGGCCTCTTTCATGATGCTGGTGGTGGCCTCCGAAGGCTTCAGGGGAACCCATTTGCTGGCCACACTTTGTTCGTTGCTTCTTCTGCCCTCTACACCTGTTTTGGATGGTCAGAGTCAACGCGGGAAATAATGTATTCCAGATAAACTTCAGACTGTCATTCCTCTTAGACTATCTCCACCCACCAGCTGAAGACCCACTATCCCTGGAGCTCCATACCCTAGAGTAGGTGTTTACCTCACCCCACACAATTCACACTCACTTTCTCTCAAGCTGACATTGCCGATCTACTTACAAGCTACAGCACCCAGCTACCCCCAATCCCCTCTACTCCCTTTCTTCCTACAATCTCTAGCCTACACAACTCCAACCAGCACAGAATCCCAACTATCTCCCTCCACCGATTCAAGCACAAGTCTCATCCAAAGCAGTCGCCTGCTATTAGGAACAATATCATTATAATAGCCAAAAACCCCGGCACCCCTACAACAAATCCATTACCTCATCTCTACGCGCCGTGCTTCACAACTGTAGATCTGCTATAAAACACAAACTAGATATGTCCAACACCATCGTCCAATACATCCATGACCTCTTAATACTGAGACCTGGTTCAACAACACATCCCACAACACTTTTGATTTTCTACTTCTTCCAAACTTCACCATCATCAGAAAGGACCGAGTAGGGAGAGGAGGGGGGCGGGGCGCGGTATCACAGTCATCTACAGAGATTTATTGCAATGAAGATACCAAATGGCCCCTTCTCTACATTTCAATGCCTTACTCTAGATCTACGTGGTCAACAAAACTCTCCTTTCAGAATAAATATAGTCTATCACCCACCAGGTAATAACATGGACTTTGTTGAGGAATGAAATGACCTCATAACTGGCCAAACCACCTGGAGCGACAAAGTGATCTTTCTGAGAGATTTAAACCTTCATTGGGGCACCACAGAAGACTCTACAGTGAACTACTTCGTTTCTACTCTCCTCAACAATGATATGATACAACATAACCTTAATCCAATATACACTAAAGGCTCCATACTAGGCCTCATAATCTCCTAAAACAAAATGCTCTTAGTGAATGATCCAATCCCGGTAGACTAGTCTGTCCACTCCCTCATTCCCTTCTCCCTACGACTCTCTCACACTGTGGTAACGGGCCAACTGAAATGAGCAACCACCTGGTTTCGAGACACCTGAAACATAGACATCACGATGTGGTTCAGTGTTTAGGGTAAACCCCAGGTTTTCATGATGGGGGCTATTTTCCAAGGGCTTGTGCGTCTCTTCACGCTGTTGTGGTGTCGCTCTCTTGCCAGCTTATGCTTTGTTGAACTATAATCAACGGTGCCCTCTTTGGAAGTATACCAGGACCCTAAAAGAACATAATTTAGCATCTTGAATACCAAATGTAAAAAAATAGACAAATAGGATTAGAATGTTCCAATTTTGTACTTTGCGAACTAAACCAAAAGTTATACTGCCCCTGCACACTAAGGCTTGGGCGTCGATTTTGAAGACATCCACATAAGTTGCACTCACATTTCAGTCTAAAGGGTAATCGTGTAGGTAGTCAATAGTATTCCTAAACAAGCATTGGCATAGCCAATAGATCTCACCTTTGGGACCTAATAAGTGTTTAGCCAGAGCTGCTGGTGCTGAGGTTGTGCTGCACTGATGCTAAGTTGGTGCTGCACTGGTGGTGGTGCACTGATGAGGAGGAGGTGGTGCTGTGCTGATACTGAGCTGGAGCTGTGCTGATGCTGAGTGATACTGAGGTGGTGCTGAGTGATGCTAAGGTGGTGCTGAGTGATGCTGAGGTGTTGGTGCTGCACTGGTGCTGAGTGATGCTGATTTGGTGCTGTGCTGATGCTGCACTGATGCTGAAGTGGTGCTGTGTTGGTACTGAATTGCTGCTGAGGTGGGCCATGCTGGTGCTTAGGTGGGGCTGCGCTGGTGGTGGTGCACTGATGCGGAGGTGGTGTTGTGCTGATGGTGAGATGGTGCTGCGCTGTTGAGGTGTTGCTGTGCTTGTGCTTAGGTGGTGCAGCGCTGATGCTGAGGTGGGGCTGCACTGATAAGGTGGTGCTGTGTTGATGCTGAGATGGTGCTGTGCTGATGCTCAGGTGGAGCTAAGGTGATGCTGAGTGATACTGGGGTGGTGCTGAGTCATGCTAAGGTGGTGCAGAGTCATGCTGAGTTGGTGCTGTGCTGAGGTGATGCTGAGGTGGTGATGCGCTGATGCTGAAGTGGTGCTGCGCTGGTGCTGAATTGCTTCTGAGGTGTCATTGCGCTGGTGTTGAGGTGGGGCTGCGCTGGTGCTGAGGTGGGGCTGCGCTGGTGGTGCTGTGCTGATGCTGAGATGGTGCTGCACTGGTGCTGAGGTGGTGGTGCTGAGGTGGTGCTGCACTGATGCTGAGTTGGTGCTGCACTGGTGGTGGTGCACTGATGAGGAGGTGGTGCTGTGGTGATGCCGAGGTGGTGCTCAGTTAGTGTTGTGCTGAGGTGGTGCTGCACTGATGCAGAGGTGGTGCTGATATGAGGTGGTGTTGCGCTGATGCTGTACTGGTGCTGAGGGGGGCTGTTGTGCTCAGGTGGTACTGTGCTGGTGCTTAGGTAGTGCTGAGTTGGTGCTGCTCTGGTGCTGAGCGGATGATGCACTGGTGCTCAGGTGGTGCTGCACTAATGCTGAGGTGGTGCTGCATTGGTGCGGAGGTGGTGCTGAGGTGGTGCTGTGCTGATGCTGCGCTTGTGCTTAGTTGGTGCTGCGCTGGTGGTGGCGCACAGATGCGGAAGTGGTGCTGTGGTGGTGAGTGATGTTGAGGAGATGCTGCAGTGGTGCTGAGTGATGCTGCGCTGGTGCTGAATGATGCTGTGGTGGCACTGAGTGAGGCTGTGCTGATGCTACGCTAATGCTGAGGTGGTGGTACTGCACTGATGCTGAGGTTGTGCTGTGCTGTTAGTGAAGTGGTGCTGCACTGTTACAGAGGTGGTGCTGAGGTGGTGCTGCGCTGGGGCTGAGTAATGCAGGGGGATGCTATGCTGGTGTTGTGGTGCTCAGGTGCTGCTGAGTGATGCTCAGGTGGTGCTGCTGAAGTGGTGCTGTATGGTGCTGACTGGTGCTCAAGTGGTTCTGTGCTGATGCTAAGGTTGTGCTGCGTGGTGGTGAGGTGCTGTTGCACTGTACTTGCAGGATATATTATTAAGGGACCTCACATTACATGCCTCGTTTGGAGAGCACGAGGAGTCATCCCTTGATGTTGGTTTTATTGCACCAACGATTGAAACGAAAATGAAAACATCAAAAGTTGAAATTGCACAACTTAAAGCTGCTTCCATTTTCATAAAATGGAACAATAACTGCATGTTTACCTCTTGAACCCATGTAATCACGCTCCCAAAAGCATAATGTAAATAGGTTGATCCTACTGTCGGTCGTCTTTTTAAACTATACTTCTATTAAGTAAGTATATTATTTAAGGTTTGGGCATTTGAGCTAATGAAACCAAAAATGTTATAAGATGAAAAACAACAAAGTCTCTGGCTGAAAAAGCGCTTGTGAAACCAAAGACAGTGGAAAACAAGATAAGGACATGATTTGCAGCCCTTGGCTGGGCGGGTTCAGAAAGCCAAACAAGCCAAGCCAAAAGAAAAAGTAGTGCACTGAAACTAACATATATGGCCGATAGTGAAATGATCCATGTAACAGGGTAGTCTCCAAGGCATGACAAAAACAGCAAAAGGGGGGTAAACTATTAACCAAAGAAAACAAAGGAATTTCTAAAGGCACATGAAGGAATGAATGAAAACGGATGGGCGTGCTGAAAGCCCATACAGTAAATACAGTATGTCTCAGACCTAAACATTGGCAGGCTCACAGCCATCATTGATATATGTGGGAGAACCCATGTGCAATTCCTGCTTCCTTTCATTCAGACGTTTACTGTAATGGTACTATTAATGTCTGGAGCGCGTATAATATTACACATGTGTAAAATGAGTGTTTACTCTGGCTTTTAAATGTCAAATAAGTAGAATCCAGATAACAGTTTTATATTGTGGAGCTTACTCGCCCCCTACATGAACTCTTTTCAGGCTGGAAGTGTTATGGTGTAATGCGTGAACCCGATTTCCTGAATGTGAGAATAAGGGGCCGAAGGCCCTTTCTGTTGTGTGTTGGGGTGCACGTTATATTGTATTTTAGATTTATATAGTGCTTAATACTCCTGACTAGGTGTTGAAGCACTTTGCAGACAGGGCGCATGCTACTCTGTGGAGTAGAGAGTTAATTTCTAGCGATAGTTGCAAGTGTTGCAGTTACTTGTATATTATGTAAAATTATTAGAATTGATATATCAATTAGTTGCATGAAGTTTCTAGTCTTAAGAAAGGTTAGTTGCCAATTCATTCTGATGCTTTAGGTATATATTGATTTACATTCTTAATTGCATTTGTTTGATTAAAAGGAATGGAAGGCATGAAGTATATAATGCGTATCACATTAGGTTTAGTTGTCCTAGTACACTGTGTTACTGGACGGCAGTTGTCAGACCCCTTTCGGTGGTCATAGGTGGGAGGGAGCCACTAGGCCACAACTGTGGTGGTCGGGGTTGTTTGCCTGTGGTGTCCTGGGGTTCTTCCTACTATGGCTCTGCAAACTGGGCCAAGTACACCTCCTGCAAACTTCACTCTCAGGGTATGGTAGGCGAACAGCGAAAGGCTTCTCAGGGAGATAGTTGGGGGAACCAATACTCAGAATGTAACAATCAAGAAACAGACACAATAAATCACTGACTTGCCAAATGCTTGTCTTTTTAGAAAAGAAAGTACTTTTAATAAGATGGCAGTATAGAATACTACACAATTAACTAGATATCATGTTAATGATAAAGGTTCTCATGCCAAGACCCTCCTCCCCAGTTTCCAGGGCTGCCCCCTGCAAGTCGAGTTTAGACAAAATTAAGCATAGGTGCAAGCTTGACTAAGCAGTCTCCTCTAGTCAACTGGTGGATCAGTTCATACATTTGTTTAGCCTAAAAGAGTCTCACCAATAAGGAAAATTCCTTATTGCTGCTTGACTTTGCACGTGCTTGCAGACTCTTAGTCTCGGAATTCTGTGACCTGCATTTATCTGCTAGGAGGAGGAGGTGGCTTGGCAGATGCTGGAGAGTGTGCCTTTCAATGTACCTGTTGGGTGGCATCACTTCGAGTGTGGTGGTGGTCCCACTCTGTTAAACTACAACCGAGGTGGAGGGCCCCCCACCACGGTCAGAAGGGTAGAGAGGTGTGTGGAAAATGGATACGTCCTCCCGTCTCAAATCTATAACAACCAAAGGTATCCCACCCAATACGTCTAGGCTTAGCACTATACTCTCATGGCGTCACCCACTTCACGTGGGGGAAAGGAGCAATTCCTTTTTGTTTAGTAACCCTCACACACCCTAGTGGTGTCATGCTTCATCATCGGGTTCACCCTGACTCCTAAAGGTCAGGGTGGGCTCGACCATATTCCAGGGAGCACTTGGGAGAGATAGGCCAGGGGGTCTAAAAGATTAAAAATCCTCCTTCGCCACCAGGTATCCCTTTATTGGTGGAGGCGTCGGGGATATTAAAAAAATATATATACAAATGGTCCACAGGAAGTGATGGTCCTATGACCCTAATGTCTTGCCAACATGTTTCAGCCCTTTACACATGGCCCAATGGGTCCTGGGCTTTCTTCAGGGCGACCAGAAATTCCCTCCCTGGTTTCCTATAAAACAGGTATTTCCTATTTTTGTTTATATAGGGCTGCAGATAGCTGCACCCACAACATACAGCATGGAAGGTATACTTATCTTCCTTTCTTTTTTCAGTCACAAATCCGCCTGTAAGAGAAAAATGAGAGGACACACAGACATTATATACATCACAATTCATATGTGTACCCCATGTAATACCAAGTACCTGGGTGCTGTTATGCACTCTCACTCTCATCCATCATGGTGACCTGTGTTCATCCAAAAGTGAGCTAATAAATGGACAAATTTGCCCAACTTGCTCGCAATTTGCGGCGTGTAGTCAGTAACTGTACTGCTATCAAAGATCCGTGAACATAATTCCATGCAGAAATCCATGTATAATCTTTTTTTGAAAATGATACCATCAAAACTCCAAAAGCTAACATCTCCTTTTCTTACTGAACTTAGTAGTTGAGGCTCAATTTCCTACCCAATTGTAGTGGACAATATATGTCTCAAGGGGAGCGGTAATCGGGGTAGCCTTATAGTCACACTCTGCGAGGCGGAGGTAATGGAAATAGCGATAAGGGAGAGAAAAAGATCGCGGTCAGTTTGTTTAGTCAATCTCACCTTAGATCTAAAAGCCGGTATACATCATTGTAGCACAGCCACCCCATAACCTCCTTACTTCCTCAAAGGTCCTGCCCCGTGTGAAACCTATTCGGTCCGCATCACCCGGCTTGTAGCAATGGTGCAGTCCAGAGCAAGACTTTTGTACTCAGTATGACTGAATAACGCGCTTCAGGTGTGCCAAGGCGAGGGAAATGGGCGTCATTCTTGTGTTTGAAACGTGGAACTACTCAGGACCCATAGGATCATGGGTAGTGTAGTTCGATGTTTATTGATTTTTATCGTCACGCATGCGGTCTGCGTCAGTGTTCTTTGCATCTGTTTAAACTACTCACAGGCAAAAGGCTCATGGGGATTGTAGTTTCACATTGCCTGATTCACTGTTGTATGTACGCATTTGTTGTGAATATTGGCTTTTGTACTCGGTATGCTTGAATAACGCGCGTCAGGTGTGGCAAGGGAAATACGCGTCACTCTTGTGTTTGAAACGTGGAACTACTCAGGACCCATAGGATCATGGGTAGTGTAGTTCGATGTTTATTGATTTTTATCGTCACGCATGCGGTCTGCGTCAGTGTTCTTTGCATCTGTTTAAACTACTCACAGGCAAAAGGCTCATGGGGATTGTAGTTTCACATTGCCTGATTCACTGTTGTATGTACGCATTTGTTGTGAATATTGGCTTTTGTACTCGGTATGCTTGAATAACGCGCGTCAGGTGTGGCAAGGGAAATACGCGTCACTCTTGTGTTTAAAACGTGGAACTACTCAGGACCCATAGGATCATGGGTAGTGTAGTTCCATATTTATTGATTTTTCTCGTCGTCACGCATGCGGTCTGCGTCAGTGTTCTTTTTGTCTGTTTAAACTACTCACAGGCAAAAACCTCATGGGGATTGTAATTTTTAAATTGTCTGATTCACTGTTATATGTACGCATTTGTCATGAATATATCTATCTCAATACCTCAGTCATAAGTAATTATTGTAGATTTGGGAGCTATAAAACCACAATGTACATAATGTGTTGATATGTGGTTCCGCATGATGTGCATATAAAAAAACGTGCTGTGTCGTGAACCCATCTTGATTGTGTACCATAAGGTGTATGTACTGAATTTGTACACATTGTGCGTTCATTAATTAGGTGCACGTCTTTCTAGTGCTAGACCATGTGTTACTCCAGATATAAAGTTCTGGACGTAGGTTGTTCGCTAGGAACTGCCAAGTAAATGGAAGGTCATACTGACCATATGGCCTCGGCTCTTTCATTTCTGGTAGTTAAGTTGGTTCCAGGGAATAGAATCGTTTAATCCATGGGTATGCGTCTGTAACCTGTAAACCCATCTCTGTTCCTTTTCCAGTAGTCTTTTGCTCATATTGGGTCCTGGTTTCATTTTTTCAATGACCGTCCATACAAGATCATTATCAGTATGTCCCATTTCAACATAGTGGGACGTACGTTTGGTGGCAGAAATGGCACGTCGGATTGTGCTCCTATGTTCACTAATCCGCACTTTTATCTTTCTAGTGGTCATCCCTATATATTTTGGTTTACAGGGGCACGTGATCATATATATTGCATTGGTGGTATTGCAATTGGTGTGGTCCCTCTGTTCCCATTCGCGTGGTAGGCCCAAATCAATGCTGTTAGTATGAGTCGTGTAACGACAAGCTACACATGCACCGCATGGATAGTGGCCTTTCACTTGTGGTTGGCACCATAGTGTGCTTTGGGTGTTTTCCTTCTGTTTCCAACTGTCCATGTGTACCAGGAAATTCCTGACACTTTTGTTTCGCTTAAATGAGAACATAGGTTTTTCGAAGCATAGTTTGTTTGAGGTCAATATATGCCATTTTCTATTGATTATTTTCTTTATGGCATTTGATGATGAATTGTTTGTGGTGACACAAATCATAGCTTCTGGATTCCTCTTCTCATTATTTCCCAGCAGAGCTGCTCGTGAAGTGTTCTGCGACCTCTTCCGTGCCTGTTCAATTACCTTCTTAGGGGTATGCCTTCTCCTTCAGTCTACTGGACAATTTATCTGCCTCTTCATTGAAGCTTTTGAGGTCAGAGCAGTTTCTTCGTATTCTCAGATATTGTCCGATGGGGAGGTTCTCTCTGAGCGATCTGGGATGGGCGCTATCAAAATGTAATAAACTATTCCGATCGGTTGGTTTTGAGTACAGAGTGCTCTCCAGGCCTCCGTTTCTGGCTATGATACTAATGTCCAGAAATGCCATCTTCTCGTTATTACTAGTCATTGTAAACCTCAGAAAGGGGTTTAGATTATTGATCCAGGTCCCGAAAGCTAGTGTACTTTCCTTATCGCCTCGCCATATAATAATGATGTCGTCAATATATCTGAGCCAGCTGCGGATGTTACCCGAGTACGGGTTATTAGTCCAGATGTAGTCATCCTCCAGCTGGCCCATGTATAGACAGGCAATACTGGGGGCAAAAGTACTGCCCATCGATGTTCCGTGTACCTATAGGAACAGTTGGTCTTCGAACTTGAAATAGTTCTCCGTGAGTGCAATACGCATGAGCTCCATGATCCATCCGATGGGGGCTTGCCAAGACCATTCCTGGGCGTGGAGAATCTTCTCGATCACCTGGAGGCTTTCTTCCTGTGGGATGCTGGTATACATGGCCTCCATGTCAAGGCAGATCATTGTTTCCTTGTGAGGGTCATACTCGAGCTCTGTTAAGATGTTAAGCAGATGTTTTGTATCCCTGACATATGATTTTATGTTGGTCACGAGGGGACGTAGAAACCAGTCTGTGTATTTCGAGAGAGGTTCCAGCAGGGACCCAATGCCAGAAACGATGGGTCGTCCTGGGGGTGGGGGGGGGCATTTTTCCTTTGTGAATTTTGGGAATTGTATAAAACAATGGTGTCCTGGGATCCTCTGTATTTAGGAAGTCCCTTTCATTCTTTGTGATCCAATTCCTTTCCAGTGCATCCATCGTGATAGTTATCATTTTTCGTAGTCGATTTGTAGGATCCATCTGCACTTTCTTGTAGTGTCTTCCGTCAGAGAGAAGCGATAGGCATGCATTTCTGTATGCGGAGACTTCTTGTAAAACAATAGCACCTCCTTTGTCAGCTGGTTTAATAATCAGGTTTTTACGATTACTGAGGGTGTTGAGTGCTTCCCGTTCACTTCTACTCAGATTGTTAAATGTATCCAACCTTGGTTTCAAAGCTTCAATCTCTTTGGTAACGGCATCCTCAAAGGCAATTACTTCAGGTGGCATCAAAGAGGCCGGAGGACAGAACGTAGACTTCAGCCGTAAAGGGGTGTCTGTCTCCTGTTGAGGTTTTCCGTCCAAAAAGGTTTTTACGCGGATTTTCCCAAAAAACTCACTCATTTCACACAGAGTCTTGAATTTGTCAATGTTCGTGGTGGGGACAAACCCAAAGCCTTTATTCAGTACTCCTAGTTCATCAGGGGTCAGCTCTTCAGTAGTGAGGTTAACCACCAAGTCTTTCTTGAGCTCGGTCCTGGTTGCTGGTCTTTTGTTTGGCTTCTTGTATTCCTCCCCACTGTGTCGTCGTCCCATTGTACTCGTCTGTTGCCGCGTCTTCCTCGTCTGCCTCTTCTCCCGCCCCGTCCTAAAAAAAGCTGTTGGTTTTGGTTGGGCTGGAAGTAAGGTATGTTCTGATACGGGGGTGGGCCCTGAACCTGTGGAGGCCCAAAAGGGCCTGGCCATGGGTACATCTGTGGTGGGGCATATGTCTGATGAAAGCCCCCTCTTCTCTGTCTTCTTTGCTTTCCTCTCCAGCTCTTTGCGGAGTTGTCACTGGACCATTCTTCTTGATCTGAATATGATGATCCGGATTCACTTCTATTAGATGAACCGGTATCGTTGTCATGTTGTTTGGTGTAGTCATCCCTAATATAGGGGTACACTTTCTCATGGGAGAAATTTTTAAGATCTTTCTGTAATTTCTCAATTTTGCTCTGCATCAGGTATTCCTTGTGTTCTGTAATCTCTTTGTTGACCTCTTCAAGTTTCTTTTTATACACTGTGATTTTAATTTGTGTATTCAGTGTATCTTCACTAGTTTTAATATTAATGAGGAGAGCTTCAGATAGTCGTTTAGCTGTGTTGATTATTAGAATCAACCAATCGCGTGTACACCTCCCCGCGATTAGTGACCATTCTTTTTTGAAAATTGGGTCATCAAGGAAAATCCTGGGTTCGTTGGTAACCAGTAAACCTGTGGGGGCCGCATTCCCCCTCAAATATTCAGTCATTATGGCCTGTGTAGTAAAATCTTCATGTGGTTCCTCTTTAGTTCCTTCAGTTCATCCCAGTTCTGGGATTGACTGAGGCATTGTGTAATGTTGGTATCTGGCAAGAGAGATGGGGCTGCCAGAATAGTCTCTCTCTTGCAGACCGGTTCGAGTGTCCACTTGGCAGGTTGAACTGGTGAGTGCTTGCCTTCAATGGTTGCAGTCCTGAGGCCGGTTGTCCTTGGCAGATGCGGTCTGCAGACCAAGGACAGATTCTTCTTGCTGAACAACAGATAGTCAAAGTGAGATGCACACTGGCAGCAGCATTACCATGTCTTCATTGTAGAAGTGCCAGCTGCCAAACATTATTCTGCTGCGCTTCTTTACATAGTTCACTCCAAGAACTACACTCTGGTAGACTGAACGACCTCTCACAACACAGGAGTTTCTCTAAGCGGTCACTCCTCCTACAGGGCATATGGCTGGGTCTAATCTGGAATGGCATCACGTGCAAAAGAAGCTATGGATTTAACCCAGATATGTGTCTGGGGGTGAATGTTTGATTTGTTTCACATTCCGTCCATCATCTGTTCTTTTTGCATCTTGAAGCAGACAGGCAGGGTTCTAGGTGCAGTAGACCCCAACTACTCCAGCAAGTTTTAGAATTCAGGTGAAGTCTCCTCATATCTGGGAGATTGACTGTCAGACAGATATCAGCCCTAGTTGCACAGCAGCTCTTTCAGTATGCTGTAGAGCACTCCCTTTTCTGGTCCAGTTCAACGTCAGATGGTAACAATGTAGGGTGTGTGGGTCACACTTTTATACCACGTTTTCCAGACTAGAATGTGGATCCAGTCCTTAAGTTCGTGGAACTGCTTTAGGTTGGTTCCTTTTTAGGTCGAGCCTAGCGCAGCGCATGCGCTGCTCTACGAGAGGGCCTCTTGGAATCACTCCAGACTTCCAAGAGACTTCTCCCATGGCCTAGGGGTCTCGGGAGCGAGCAGCGGCGCGCATTGTGCCAGCTGCATTCCTCCCTTATCGTAATCTGGGCTCATGTTACTAAATAAACAAAGCACGGTCGCTTTGGCGGCCGCGCTTGTTAAAAGTTTGGTTTTCTCCCTCTGTCCCCATACTAAGTCTCTTTCCCTCACCGAGTACTGTCTTTTCTCCTCACTTTGTGCACTGTCTCGTTCTCTCGCCGCATACGCAGTCTCTTTCCCTCACCTTGTGCGCTGACTCTTTCTCACACCTAGTACAGTGTCCCTTTCACTTACCCAGTAAAGCCTCTTTCTCCCACTCAGCGCACCGTGTCTTACCTTCACCGAGTGCACCGCCCCTTTTACTCACCCATCCAAAAGTATTCCCTAGGCTGAGCACATACCTGCGCCTAATCGAAAGCATCACCTTCAAATTTGCAGTACTATAGCGCCAACAGCAACATTCTTAGTCACAGAATACGATGTATCCGTATTTTATGACTTCAGATATATCATTTGAGCCAGTTCAATTCCCTGGGAGGAGAAATGGTTGGAACACCGACTCTGAAGCGCACACGTTTACCGAGCCACGCTGTGCTCTTACACGTACATGTGAACGCCTGAAGCGCTCTTGCTGTTGCACTGGCAACCGACTCCGAGCAGAAGACAAGACTGATGGGCACAGACCACCCATGAAACGTGCAACAACATTTAACAACAATCGATATGAGCTCAAGCTGGAACTGAACAACGCACGATTGTGGGGAAATTAATTGTTGAGTCACAATTCCAAAATGGCAGAACATCCGCAGCTTTCACCACATGATTATGGCTTCAGGGCCTATGTTTAGGCAGCAAGCCACGCCATATGCAAGTCACATAACAGTTCATAAGCCATGTTGGTTGAATTCCTATATATGAAGTGATCCCTCTGTTGAGAACCTAATGGGTATGATTAAAATATCGTGTCTGCTGGTGCTTACCAGAAATAGCTCGGTTTATTATTTTAAATTCTTAAGGATACAGTTAACCGGAAAGAGTTTAATGTATTATTTTAAATTCATATGGAGACACATTGTTTTTCTCCCTCTTTGATGCTTAGAGCTCCTGCCAGTTCAAAAGGCCCCCACCGTATCGCTGTGAGTCACTGTGTCTGTTTAAAATTGTCTGTCAGTGCGCACTGGCTTTTACTTGTATTGTCTGCTGTGTGCTTAATGTATGTCTCAGTGTCGCTGGGTCCGTTTGCAGCGTCATTTCTCTGTCACTCACACTTACACATAGCTGTTTGCCTATGTGTTGTGAGTGTCTCCATGTGCCTCTTTGTTTCCTTTTCACGTCTACAGAATTGTCTGTTTATTGTGTGCCTGTTTCTGTGAGTTGCACCTTCACACTGATTACCTGTCTTCGCTACATAAAAGTGTCTTCATCTGTGTGTGTGTTCATCTCTTTGAGGATCTAGCTTGTGCCGGTGATGTGTCTGTCAACCCGCGAGCTCATCTGTTCATTCCTATGTGTGTCTTGGCGTGATCAATAAATCCAGACTGCTCTGCAGCAGCCTCTGCCTCACAGAATGAGCTGTGTTTACAGATTGTTGATCATTGTAACCACCCGCTGAATTACACACAGCAGGAATTAACACATCTCGGCAAGGACGCGCAACATCCTGTGATTCTGGGCAAGTCACTTAATCTCCTCGTGCCTAATAAAAACAAGCATTTGCAATGCAATAGGTCTCGCATTTACGCAAGCTTGAGCTCTTGGCATTGTCAATGACAATGCCTTCTCTTTACGTTTTAAATAACAAAACACAAATAAAAGGTATTGTTCTTTCCAATGCCACTAGCTCAAACGTTTGTAAATGCGAGACCTATTGCATTGCAAATGCTTGTTTATAGTTCAAACCTAGCTGAAAGGCAAGGGAACATGGTATAGGGTCAAAAGCACAGACTGCAAGTGATTGGAGGGGTAGCTGAGTCCTTAAAGCGGAAGTGGACAGGGACTGTACTATGATATAGAGCTGTTTAAAGAGGTGTGTCAGTGTCTTCAGCTGTTCTGTAAATTGCAGCAGGCTCGGGCCTCCACACTTCTCCTTTAAAAACAGTAAACGTGGTCTGCCATTGAGAAATTGCAATAACTTTAACGCACTGGAAATTGTCCATGTGAACTAAATTAGGTGTTCATTACACACTTTTTCACCATGCCTGTTAGAAAAGCTCACAAAATGTCATCACACGGCGTGGTCGAGCCAGGCATTAATGCAGAGGGACCTCTGTGTTTTGTGCACAAACCTGGCCATTGTAAATGGCCTCTGGGGCGCTTTCATTAATTATAGAGTGAAGCCGATACCGAAGGCCTACCTCCGAGGCATGCCTGTCGGAAGCAGCATGACCAGCTAGCTAGCTCCACTCTGCTTCACAGAACAGGCTGGCGCTTCCTGGTAGCAACTTTTCATGGTAATGCACATTCTCCCGCACTAACATTTAATTGTTCAGCTACTGGTCGTTGTGACGTTACAGGTGTTAATAGTTTTCTTTGACATCTGCTGTGCCCTATGCTCAGAGTTTATGAGCGAGACACTCTAGGGGAACAGAACTGTAAAAAGTCCACGGCTCCAAAGAACATTAAATAACTGCACTGAATCGGTGGTCGTATTGGAAGAATGAGAGATGGCTGGAAAGCGGAAGGAAGGCGGAATGGAGCGAGTTTGTTTGGGTCGTTAAGGAACTGGGAAGGAAGAAATGTAGAAAGAGCAATCGAAAGATGGATGAACTAAAACGAGAAGTGAGGCAGGGAGGGAAGGTAGGCAGGGAGAGGAGGCTAGTGGCTTGGAGAAATTAGCTTTTCACAGGAGGAAAGGAAAGAGAAGGAGGGTAGACAATAAGGTGTGGGTTGGCGGCGGAGAAAGAATTGCGCTTTAAGTAGGACTCTACCTCGAAGTGGCATCCTCCCTGGGTGAGCAGCCACTGTAAGCAGGACAGGTTGCCGGTAGCTGCAGCATCGTGCGCCGGGTGGCCCTGTTGCGCGCTTGGCTGTTGCCCTCCACCCCCGCTTCTTCCACTAGGTACCGAAGGCAGCTCAGTTTCCCGGAGCGGGCGGCATGGTGTGCCGCGGAGGCCCCCAGAATGTCTCGGTCTGCCTGAAGCAGCCCCTCTGCCTTCAGGGTCCGCAGGCTTTCCAGGTCCCCTGACGGTCCGCGTTGAGTGTCCGCTCTAGGGCCATAGCTGTTCCTGGCCAGTTGAAGGACTGGGTGGGGTGAAACCTCTTCAACAAGTGGGAACAGAGCCCACCATGAGCTCGGGTATTTTTGCGGCGTGAGCCATGGATGAGTCTCCTCACACTGCGCTTCAAAGGCGCAAAATCGATAAAGCGAGGCTTGCAGACAAGGCGACAGTTAAAAAACAAGCATTTGCAATGCAATAGGTCCGATTGCATTGCAAATGCTTAAGTTTAAAACTGAGCGCGGCGCCGCTTGAAGGACACCGCGCTCGTTTTTTTTTTTTTTTTTTTAACTTCAACACTGAGCGCAGTGTCCTTGAAGCGGGCGCTGCGCTTAGTGGTAAAGTTAAAAAATATACAAATAACCCGAGCGCGGTGTCCTTGAAGCGGCGCCGCGTTCAGTTTTTAAGTAAAAATAAATAAAACACACTCGGCAAACGGAAACAAAGACACTTACACACACGCGTACACGAACGCACAATACTACAGCTTCTTCATAAGGCCCAAATACTTCGAGGAGGACTTAAGACACACTGTACCGTTGAACGACTGCTCCAATGTGAACTCTCAGGCACAGAGGAGAACGTGCGTCGGTGGCAGCCACTCGCCTGGATATTGTTGGCGCCAGCGGCAGAATGAACAAGCGCCATTACTCATGAAATCTAAAAACACACAAGCCTGGCTTCCGAGCAGTTTGTAGCAGAGTTTAAAAACATGACAGGTAGCTGTTGACTGTAAGAACCCGTCCTTCTGGTCCTTGTGAGGCGGAAAGCGCGTAACAGGCAGTGAGGTGATCTGGAGCCGACGGGGAGGGAGGGAAAGTGAAAGTGCGCCATACGTGCGTGCACTGCTAAACGCCGACGCATGCACGTACGTGTGCACATCTCCTGTCCCACGCGTGCCGGAGAAGCGAGGCGGGAGCCCACCCCGCACTGGCAAGCAGTAGAGGAAGTCCGGCGGGAGCCCACCCCGCCTTCGTGAATGCCGCATGATGCGGCCGGAGCAGGATTCAAGAGCCGGTAAGTGGTGCATGCAAGCGCGCCACGCCTGGACAGGAGATGTGCACGCGTATGGTGCGAGCAGGAGTTGTGATAACGCCGCGAGCCGTACACGTGCACTTCTCCTGTCTGTTAAGCTTCGGCACAGACAGCTGATGTGCACACGTACGGTTTGCGGCGTTATTACAACTCCTGCTCGCACCATACGCGTGCACATCTCCTGTCCAGGACTTGCCATACACGTGCACATGTCCTGTCCCCCTTCGCAGGCAAGTCGGCAACAATAGATCTCGCTTACGCGAGCAGCGCATGGCGCTGCATCGCTAGGCGAGACCTAATGAATGTGCCTCATGTAACGTTACTGGCGCTCTAATACCCGATACCTTTGGGTCAAGTTTGCGCTATATAAAACTCTCTAAAAAACAAACAAACAAAAAAACACCAACATTTCCATGAGACCTGTCCGGTGTGTGCATTATCATGCAGTTAAAGTATAGAAGATGCATGGGACCTCCAAAAGTGACAAGGATGGGAGTAAAATAAAGCATGGGGAGAGGGCAGAGATCGACTAACAGAGTTACTGACACTTTTATGAAATCATATGATGGATCTAAGAAAGTTTTATTCTTGTAAATGTGTTGCAAGAGGCAATAAACAGTAGCTTCTCCATGCCCTACGCTCTTGCTAGAGGCTTTAAAAGGAATGCCCGCCTTACAGTAAGAGTCACTGAACGAGAAAACAAATGGGGCTGAGTGTGACCCTCACTCTTCCTCCACCCATGTTTGTCTGTGTCCCCGTCCCTCTGACTCTGTATGTGTGTATCTCTCTGCCCCTATCTCTGTTTTTCTTTATATCTATGGCCCTCTGACCTCTTTTTGCCTGTTCCTCTCTATGGGTCTATCTCCTTCTGTGTTATTCCAATCCTGTCCTTCTGACTATCTATGCCCCTGTTTTTCTTCCGGCCCCTTCCTGTTTGTGCCTTTATCTCCGTGGCACCCTCTACTTCTGCCTGTCTGTCCTGCTTTGGCTCAGAGTTCAGAGTACCAGTTGTACAACAATAACACTTTAAGTACTTCTCAATACAGTGCTATAATGTACCTATTAGTGCCAAAGCGTCCACATTAAAAAACAGTAGAGGATGTAGCACCCAGGATAATCTGTTGCATGGTAAATACTTATAAGGTCCCAAAGGCGAGACCTATTGGCTATGCCAATGCTTGTTAAATTTTATTTTCTGGCTGTATTTCAGATGTGACCTTTGTACCGGGCAATGGTTCTCACAGCATGTAGTGATGATACTGGCTCCAAGAAGCAGTATCGAAAACATTAGCACAACAAAGTATGAAGTATCTACCAGGCTGTCATCAACCTTCCTGAAATAGCAATCCAGGACAAACAAAAGTCACGCCATGCCTAGAAACTTCCCCACCGCTACCAACAGAATCTGATAACTTACCTCCTCTCTCCCACAGAAAAAAGGTCTGGCCAGGGTATTCAATTCACAAAAATTGGTACACTACACCACCGCTTCATGTCAGCAACCCAGGACATGGACGGTTATCTCATGTCATTAAAAGAGGGCACTCCTTGTGCATCCCCACCGGGTTACAGAACCATTTATGGACTGTAGCATTTCTAGGACAGACTTCAGCGCACACAAAGGTATTATGGATACCAGATCCATATGTAGTTGGGTCACTCAGGGCAAGGAGCATTTACCTCCCAGCAGCAGTATTGTTGATAGAGAATAAGGTTTTATGTATTTTGGGTCATAAATATAAACTCTAGGTCAGTAAATCTGGTGGGCAAATCTCAGTAGGATTTAGTTTGAAATGTCGATCAGTATATAACAGAAAGAGATATGGAATGAACTGGGTTCAGCTTATATGGATTAGCATATTATCCAAGTCATGCGCATTCCGGTGATGGCTCAGATGCCAAGGAGTACAAGTGAAAGATGACGTTTTTATTGGTAGTTTTCTTTTGTTTATAATTACAGATTTGTATCTTGCAGATTATGTGAGTGCTAAAAGTTGTTGGAATTTAATTGGTGATGCTTAGGTCACCGTAGAAGTGCATGGTAGAAGAAGGACTTCATCCTTGTTTCCAGATGTAACTTGATACTCCATCTTTGTCAATGTTGTCTTACATATTCTGTTCTGGGACATCATAATGTTCAAGTCTTGGTCAGGAGTATGTGATTCTTTTAAATCCCCACTTCCTGTTGATATTGAGATCCTTGCTCTATTTTTGAATTCCAAGGTTCAAGTAGGCAATAGCCATATTTTCAGCATCCTTCTAAATTTCTGGTGAGTTACATCATCCCGTGTCTTTGCTGTGAGTGAATACCACTGTTATGCACTTTTGATAGGAAAGGATGGACCACCAACAGTTTCTTTGTTGTATGTTGGGACATTTAGTTGTAGCACTCATTTCTGGGAGTATTGTTTTACTTTAATTTGTGAAAATTGTGGTCCATTAATGTTTATTTCCTTGTTGGTTATGCACAGTAGTTTGAAGGAAGATCTTTTGGCAACAGGCAGCCTGTGCAGAGCCAGTTAGATATAGTCATGAATCTTAAGATGCAGAAGTTGTCTTGCTGCTGCATTTTGAAATCTTTGGGACCCTCTCATATTAAGTATTGATACTCCATGGTATAGTCCATTGAGGTAGTCCAGCTGTGATAAAAAAGGTGGTTGCCTCAACCT
This sequence comes from Calotriton arnoldi, assembly GCA_963921515.1. NCBI lineage: Eukaryota > Metazoa > Chordata > Amphibia > Caudata > Salamandridae > Calotriton > Calotriton arnoldi. The sequence goes on along the minus strand of CAWUFW010003042.1, from coordinate 1,297,341 downwards.
GTGCTGCAGAATTTCCTCATGGTTTGGAATATGGATTTGGTCAATTGGTTGCCTTTTCGGATCATGTAGAGGGTTGAGTCCACAATAATTCCTACATTATATGTACCTTGGAGGAGGTTGTTCCTTGTTCCTAGTTCTTTAGTCCACTTTGTAAGTGCGTTGTAGTTTTTCCATTACCAACTTCCGTTTTTGAAGGTGTTACGTTTGAGGTGATTCTGTCATCCATTTGATGTTGGCTTTGAAGCAGTCGTTTAATTTAAAGAGCTTAAAAGTCATTTAGTTTACTCAGTTTGGGTTTCCAGAGGGTAACTGTAGCAAGGTTGAAAGAATTGATGAGTTCCAAGAGTGGTTTCATTCTACAAAAGCTGTGAGATAATTGATCTTTGCGTAACTCCTCATGTGATGCTGTGTGAGTTGGATGCGAACAGGGCGATAGAGATGATGCTTGATCCAGTTAAGGAGTTTTCGTTCAAATACCCATATCATCTACTCTGCTCAGTAAGATTTCATGACACACTGTGATGAATGCTGCTGATAGGTCGAAACTAATTACTGCTGCCACCCCATTTTTATCCACTGTAGTTTTAAGGTCATCCCTAATGGAGATCAGGGCAGATTCAGAGCCTCCTCCCGGCAGGAAGCCTGTTTCGTGGTCATAGTCAGGAGTTTTCCGTCAGGTGTTCTGATGTGTGTGTGAAGGTGGCCCTTTCCATCAATTGTTCTGGGAATGGTCTGAAGATGTTGAGGTCTGGTGGGTTCAAGTTTTTCTTTTTAATTAGCGGTCCTATGATGCTTTGAGCTCTGATGGTGACATCCCTGTGGTTAGGACTTGATGATATTCTGTGTTGTGATTGCTGCTGAAGTTGATAGGATTTTTTTATGTCGTGGGGGGGCAAAGATCTCATGGTGCACTGGTTGTACATGATTCTCCTAGTTTATGGAGGGACTGTATTGAGGGCTCCCTTGCCTTTCAACAGGACTGTATCGTAGGCAGGAGAGCCTTTAGGGAGCGCACCTTTTGTTTCTTGTTTAAATAGCGACCAGTGGCAGTCGTACACTTTTAAAGGGATGTAATTTAGAGCTGTGCAAATAATATGAATCCACTAAGAGAACAACCAAGAAATAATCTTTGGTGCCGTGTTGTAGAAGCATGTCCTGCGTGATGAAGTGTCTTTCACCTGGAGTCCCTCTTCGATAGTATAGGAGGGGCATGACTAGCATTTCTGTCCACACACTCGCACACATCAGCTGACAAACACGTTATTCCGGCCCATCAACAGCTAAGAGACACCTAAATAAGCACACATGCAGGCTTGCTTTTAAAACTACCTAGGCACGCTAGCACACACCTGACCAAAAAACACCGCTGCGCACAAATAAAGCTATAGAAAGACAGATATAGCACGAACCTCACTTGCTGTCTTGTATCCACAGGCGAAACACGGATACAACACCTTTATAGACTTACAACACCCTCTGCAGACGGGACAGCGGGAAATATTCTGCAAATGCCCCAGCAGGTGTCATATTTATAAAATAATCTCCACTTACATCCAGCTAAATCACACAGCCCTCTGACAGAGCCAACTATACAATGAATCCCATAACAGGCAAAACCTTTGCCGCTTATACCCTCAGCTGATAGATGCCCAGAGTACAGACAAACACGCATCCTTCCAGACACATGCATGGGGCACAGGTTGAGGGGATTTCTACATTTTCACAGATTTACTGTTTGCTTCCACTGGCCTTGCAGTTGCAGCAGCTCTTTGCTTTCAGTCTGGACTGAAATGTACCCTTCTGCCTGCAAAGCACGTGGTGAATGAAGGCAGACATCTTAAACAATGAACATGCTGGTGTCAAAGATAGCACAAATTACTCATATGCCTGTGTGAAGTCTACACAAATGTATTCATGAAAACAAGCAAAGTGTGATATCGCTATGGAAAGGAGCAGCATTTCGCTTCCATTAGCTGTGAGCTTCGAATGCTAACTCCTCCCCAATTCAAATGATTTTCGATAGGTTTACTTAATACTTTTCAAGCGAGAATACGTGTAACAGATACCGAAACCCAGCAGGTGCACATCTTTCCCAAGAGAAGAACTAAGAAAGGACCTTGTAAAGGTTACAAGAAATGTAAACTCGCAGACACGGAGCTAGTTACTTGTGAAACGTCGCTTAGCAGTACCAAGTAGGAGAGGGAGGCTGAATACGTCAAGAGCACTACAGGCTATACACATAGAGGGCAAACAAAATGGCAGCAAACAAATCAACATGGTGCTTGCTGGCTGTTACAGTGTTTTCAAAACAAAATTTGTGCACTTAATCACTGGGCAATCCAAGCTGGATGAAACGTGAGCAGACATGACAACAGGTGATGCTTTCTGCTGAAGGTCAGCCACACCACCTGTGACAAGTTTTTACATTGAGAGGCTGTTGCCTCTCAAACCCATGGCTCGCCCTCCTCTTACCTCTCTCATCAGTCTATCCATGCTGTCTTGTACACTCCCTTTCCCATCTGTCTCCCTCCTCCGTTCTTCTTTCTCTCTCTCTCTCTCTCTCTCTCTCTCTCGCTTTCTAGCTCTTTCTTACTCTCTGCTGCACTTTTGCATTTTTTATCTCTTCTCTTTACGTTCACTTTGTATGTTTGCTCCCAGTCCCTTATCACAATAGTGAAGTCAGTTGATCAGATCCTTGAGCAATCCATACTTGGAAGTTGTTGCTGTGAACCTGCCACAACCTGGGTTGGTTAATCATTCTGATTGTGTAGTACACACTTACCTCTGGACTCACATTCACATTTGGGTATGTCTTCATACCTGTCCAGCTGGTACACCTGTGGTGTTTTGTTCATTGTGGACATTAGTGAATGGGTGGGGTATGCAAGAGGGGACGTTGGAAGAGTTTAGCCATTTCCACTGCTGTGTCCTGAAAGAAAAACTGGGACGTTTTCGCTTTCTCCTCCTCGTCATGCATACACCACAGATTCTCTCAGTTCTCTGAGTAGGATTAGGGCATATGAACAGTGTGAAGTAGGCCCTTATGTGAAGCCATATTTCAGCTCAGTCCGTGCTAAGGAAAAGCATACCATGCTTTGAGATGTGGTTTTCGAGTGCTAGAAAAAATCAGTGATTACTTTTTCTTCTAATTCCAGTAGCTTGTTTGTAGGAAGGAATTTTAAATATTCCTTGCCTGCACCCATTCTCAGTGACTGATCAACAGACTCTCTAATTCTGATGCCGACTTTAATTCTCTTTGTGAAACTTGGTCAAATCCCACGAAAATTAACACAATTTTACAAGTCGAGTTAGTGAAATAATATTTAGAGAAAGGAGAGGTGTTTCTGGCTTGAATACATAATCCATCCTAAAATAGAGTTTCCATTGTTATGGAAGCGAGCGAGAGGAGTCCTATGATGAGCATGACACCTTGTGGTGTGTGAAGACATCCGGACACATTTTTGTGTATGTCCAATAGCAGGTTGACATAACATGGGCATAATGCATAATATGCTTAATTAAAATCCCAAATGTTTTTCACTCGGTGGCTTTTTTGTGCGTAACACTTCCTTGTATTAATAGCACCTTAGTTTTCAAAGTAGTCACATTTACCAATGTCTTTCAGTGTCTGCTCTGGCGACCACACAAGCCTTTGTGTGAGACACTTAAATTTCACTTTGGCATCCATTTTTCCAGCTGCTTATTCAAGTTGAAATTAATTTGTTCTACTGTGCTTAGGTTTCAGCACTGCATTGTTCAAAACTGCATTTGTTAGAAGTGAATTAAAATCTGAATTTGTGCAGACTTGAAACCGATGCAGGATTACCTCAGTGTACAATAATTCTATTTTTAACAGTGAGCACACTCTCCGTGCACAGTGTTGTTATCAATGATGTCATTTCAGATGTCACATTGCTGTTATATGTGCTGTCATAGAACATGCCATCAGTGATATAATATGTTAGATAATGCTTCCATTTCTAACGATAATGGCATTACTCCTAGTCCTACTCCCTCGCCTTCCTTCATTACAATTGAGGCCCCGCCTCCCACCCAGACCCACCCCCAGCATAAAAACTCTGCCCACCCCCACCTCCACCTGTACGTAAACAAGCCGAGCTAGCACTCAGATGAACCGCACCGGGAGGGAGGGTCCATGAAGGAAGGCGAGGGAGTAGGACTAGGAGTAATGCCATTATCGTTAGAAATGGAAGCATTATCTCCCGTCCCTCCCTCGCCTTCCTTCATTACAATTGAGGACCTAACAAGCAGAAGAAAACAGAGACAGACAGCTGAGTGCGAAAGAACACCAAAACAGAAACAGTGCCCCAAACACAGCAGATCAACATCCCATGAACCCAGCGGCCCAGAACAGCAGACAAACGCTCCAGACACGCAAACGGACAGCGACAGTCAAACGGAGAGGGAGAAGCCCAGGTCGCAGTCCAACAGATCTCACAGAGGAGCCCACCCGGCAGGACACCACAACCGGCAGGGACCACAGCAAAGCACGCCGGACATCCAGCAACGCAGCCACCGAAGCCGCCAAACAGCGAGAGGAACACCCCCGAACCCCCACAGGAGGAACCACCCCCAAAAGACGGACAGACAGCAAGACCGGGGACCAAAGCCAACGACCCAACAGAGCAGAGGAAGGCCAAACAACCTCCGCAACCGGAGCAAAGCCAAACGAGAATCCACAGCCGATCCAACACCCCCAAGCGCCGCGCAGAGGGGATGGCAACCAAAAAACAAGGTCCAAAAGAGAAGAGCCGCACCCGAGACCCCCAAGAGGACCAAAAGGGAGGACAGCCAACACCAGCAGCCAAGACCCCGAAGGGAAGGACCAGACAGGGCCGGGGGGCAACAGACCCCCGCCAACCCGCAAGAACGCCAGGAGCATCAAGAAGCCGGAGAGCCGCCCACAGCACCCGCAGAGGAGACACAGACAAACCCAGAAGAGCCCCACCCGGAAGGAATCGCCACGCCAAAAACAGGCCAGCCACCGTGGGAACAACACCCAGAGCAGAACACCAGGCCGAAAAGGTCCGCCCATGCCAAGCACAGGACAGGAGACGGGAAGGCAGCAAAGCAACCGCCAAACGGTCAGGAACCCCCAACCCAGCAAAGCCCAGCCGCACCACCACCAGGCAGCAGGCGAAACCCCCGCACAGAACCCAGGGGAAGGGCCGGAAACATCAAGGGAACGGAACCACCGGAAGGACCCACTCCCGAACTCCCGAACGCAACAGAACTCGGACAGGAGAGGAGACCAAGGCGCCCCAGGCCAACTGGGAGCAACCAACAACCCCGAGCACAGAGCCACCTGACCAGAACCAGAAAGGCCCGGAGCAGCGGAAAAAAAGGGGGGGGGAGGAAGGCACCCAGAAGACCCGAGGCACAGGAGAGGAAAGGCCAACGACCCCCCGAGCCCCGGGACTCCAGCCCAGAGACCAGAACCGGGCCACCAAGGCCCACCCCGGAGCCGCAACAGGACCACCAAAGGGAGGCCCCAACGATCCACCAACAGGCTGGCCACACGGGGAAGAAGAGAGAATGCATGGGAAAAAGGAAGGACCCAGCACAACAGAACCGCCAGCCCAGAGGCCACCCACCGAAGGGAGAGAGCCGACAGCCCCAGCACCCAGACCGGAGCCAGAGAAACAGGACGTTGGCAAACAAGGAACAAGGACCAGAACCTGGACCCACCCAGAGGGTGGATAGAGGACCACGCCCCCAGAACGCCAGACCGTACCAACACCCCAGGGGCCCTGCAGAGAGCCCCGAAAGAGCACCAGGGCAAGCCCCCAACACCCGCCAGCAGGAGGAACACCGGGAGACCAGCAGGGACCGGCACCCCCGAACCCGAACAGACCGCAGCCAACCCCGCACCCGGACAGGCCGGCGGCCAAAGCCACCACAAGCGGAGCCGGAGGAGGCAGCAAACAGCCAGCCAGAAAGCAACGGGGGGAGAGCCACCAGGATAGCACCCCCCCGGACACGGACCGACATGGGCAGCGGGAACAAAAGACCCCGGAGACCAACCCAACAGGATCCAGACGGTCATTCGGAGAAGAAGAAAATGAGCCCCGGGAACCGGAAAACACCCCAGAAGCCAGGAGCCCCCGCCCCTGTAGCCACAGGACCGCCGGAGGAGCCCCTGGGACAACAAGGCCCGAGCCAGCAAAGGAAGAGAGACCAGGGGCAGGCAGGACAAGGGAACACGGCCATGCAAAGGCTGAAAAAGAGCCTCAACGAACACCAAGCCCCGAGAGGGGACCAGAGAAGACACACCCCAGCTCACCAACAAACCCGATCCCCAGAAGAACCACCAAGGTCCCCCCGAACAGACCGAGCAAAAAAGACACTCCGGCCGCACACAGCAAGAGGCCGACCGACAGAGAAGGACGAAGGAAAAACCCCCGCATGAAGGAGAGCCACGAGAGGCACCAGGACCTGCGGGAAGACCCAGGGCGAGGGCCGGAGGCCGAAGGGAAGGACGCAAAACCGAAAGGGCGTCACCCACAGCGAACCGCAGAAAAGAAGCGGCAACTGGGAAGCGGAGAGAAGCGTCCCCGAGACCCACGGCACGCCAAAAGATGCCAGGCAGAACCAGAGGAATGACGGCCGAAAGGGCCAACACAAGGAAGGGAAGGGGCCGAACGCAGGAGCAGACCCACAGGAGAGCCAGGACAGGCTGAAGCCGCCGGACACCCCCAACCCCAGACACAGAACGGAGAGGGCCCCAGGCCCGGGCTCCACGACAGGAACCCAGCAGACCGACCACATGGCAAGCAAACAGGACACCCCGTCCAGCAGAGCCACCCCGCGGGGACCGGAGACAGGCAGTGGAGTCAACCGAACCCCCGAATCCGGAGGAACCTGCACCAAGACGACCCTGTACTGAAGAACCAAAGTACACAGGACCCAGCCACCAGAAACGGGCTGCCGCCACAAAGGAAGAAAAGGCCGCAGACGACCACCCACCGCAGGGAACCGTCCAGACAGCAGCGACAGGGAACCAGCCGGGCAGGGCCCCCAGGCGAGGAGGCAAGGAGCCAGGGCGAAAAACAGGCCAAAACCGTACCCACCGGAAAGGCGGAGGAGACGCCCACATCGGGGACAAAGGAGAGGCCCCAGGACAAGGCACCCCAGAAAGGCAGGACGCCCCACACAAGGAAAGGCACGCAGAAGCCCCAAGGCGGCCAGAAGGACAGAGGACTGGCAGCCCACAGCACCGAAAAGTCCCAGGCAGCCACCCATCCAGGCACCAACCAGGCCCGACCCCGCCGAACAGCAGGGATCCGACAAGAGCAGGGGGGTACCGGGCGCCACGGCCGGAGGCCCTAACAGCTGCCGCCAAAGCCACGAAACCCCACACCAAGGAGGGCGCAGAAGAAGCCGAGAACAGGCCAGCGCCACAGCACCAGCCAAGCAGAACAGCCGACCCGCCAAGCAGTGCGGGCAGGACAGAGTCCAACAGCCCAAAGGGAGGAAAGGGGCGAACACCCCCAACAAGCAAAGCCGCCGGAGGAAGCAAGGGACCCGCAGCACCGCAGGAAACAACCCACTGATGAAACAGAGGGCGTAAAGGAACCTGAAACCAATCGGGACCAACACAGCACAGAAGGAATGCTCAGGGCTGAGGAAAAGAGATCGCACACAGCAGGCTCCGCAGGCAACCGACAAACAGTCGCCAGCCGGGCGGACAACAGTGGACAAAGCAGCAAGTACAATGCACACAAAAAGTGGAAATAGCACGAAATACAGCAAGCACGGGCAACGCACGCCACTCCCACAGCACCAATCCCCACACCGGGACCGAAGGGCAAGCCCAACCAGAAGGGCCGGGAACACCAAGGAAGAATCCCACAGACCCCGCCCAGCAGGGAAGAGGAAAGCCCAGCCGATCAGCACAGGAGCCCAAGCGACCCTCCACACCCCCGGAGCCAAAGGCAACGCCAGAGGCGGGAGAAGGCCCAATACCCCAGGACCCAGACGGAAACCAGCCGCCCACAGGATCCGCCGGACGAGGACGGGATGGACCAGAAGGCAGCGGCCGAGCCCGTAAGCACCGGACAGAGCAGCCTCAATCAAGTCCCGCACCAGCCACAGACATGAGAGGCACCGTACCCCCCGCGGAGCCCATGCGTCCAGGGCGCCCCAGGGGGACCGGAGACCAAGCAGCAGAGGAAGAAGACACCAGAATGCCCCCAACAATCTCAAGCGACCCAGGGCAGCAAGTGGAAAAATAGCCCCCAGCAGCCCCAAAACAAGGCAGACAGACGACCACGCCCATCAAGAGAAACAGCAAGTCACAGCACATGGCACTCCAAACAGGAAAAGGAACAAACAACGGGTCAAAAACCCGGCCTACCAGGCCTCCGTAATGTGTGCAGTCCGGGAGCAGAGGCATCCAAGCAGGCCCGACCCGGAAACACAGCCCCAGCCACAGGAGGACCGTCGAACACCGTCGCGGCCTCCCGAGCAACCGCTCCGCCCCATACCACGAGGGAGACAAGGAGAGGAGGCACCGCCAGGAGAACGCTGCAGAGGGCACCGCCGTCGCAGAGAACCATACCGAAGACTCCCCGGCACCGCCACAGGGAGGAGCTGAAAGGGTAAGTCTCACTAGGGAGACAGAAAAGAACAGGTGGAGGTGGGGGCGGGCAGAGTTTTTATGCTGGGGGTGGGTCTGGGTGGGAGGCGGGGCCTCAATTGTAATGAAGGAAGGCGAGGGAGGGACGGGAGGTAATAAGCAATGCATGGCAAGTGTGTGAGTGATAGTTAATTCTGTTAATTAGAACTTTTGACTTTCAGTGGTTTTTTTAGATTAAAATGTAACGTTTTAACTGACATTTTCGCCTAACTGTCACTTTAAGCTTTGTTTTTTTAATTGAATTTCAGATTTTTTTAAATGTAAAGTAACATACTATAACCATTCCTAACTATAACGTGACTTTAACCTTTGTTTTTTCCAGAGAATTTATTGGGTTTTTGATATAAAGTAATATATTATTACCATAACTAACTAGGTCTACCCCATCCAGGCCCTGCGCCCAACCCGCGTGTACGGCCAACTCCCTGCATGCACTGCCTTTGGCGGTGTGCAGCATGGGGTTGGGTGCAGGGCCTGTCTACCTGCTGTGCATGGCCTTTGGCCCAACCCCCCACTGGTGGCCAAAACCCCGGTGTGGGCTAACCCCCAGCAGCACCCCAAGGCCCTCCCACAGTACTACTGTGAAATTACACAGGGGAGCGTTGAGACTTGTGATAGTACCGTGGCGCACTGAAAAAACAAAACATCTTTTTAATTTGCCACCGGGGGTGTTCCTCTGGGACTGCCTCACAAGGGCCAGGGGGCATCAGGGTTCCCCTACCCTGGCGCCGTATTCCTTGTTTTCGTTTTTGTTTTTGTTTTCGACAACAAGTGGACCTAGTCCCCAAGTCATAAAATGGTGGTCGCAACTTTCTTTTCATGTTGCAGCCAGCCAAAGAGGCCTAGTGGTTTGAGCTTGACACACTGCGGTATTTCACAGTAGTTCCAATGTGGTACGGTTTCACTTTATACACATGCATTTTGAACCTTAATTTCTCAAAAACTATTGAACAGATTTATACCAAATCACATAAAGCACACTTTCTGGGTAAATATTTAGCTTGCTGACAAATCTGGTGATATTGTGTTCAGCCATTTTGGCTTTAGTGTTGTTTAATTTTCATAGTGGACATTGCATAGGGAAAATGTGTTTTGGGGAGCCCCTTACTTTAAATCACCTCAAAACTTTCTGAGAAGGAGGTAAGGTGGATGAACCTTTTTTGTGGAAATGTTCTTGAATATTCGTCAAACGTTGCCAAAGTTATTACCAACTCAAAAAATAAATGTTCTATGTAAAACCGGTCCTAACTATAACTACACAATGCAAACAGCCACTGTGTTATATATATATATATATATATATATATATATATATATTTTTTTTTCACCAAACGCCCGAAAGCTTCAAGGACGCACTCGACAACAAATGAAAAGCCATCCGGTTTATTATTACAAGGAAAAACCAGCATCCGCATTTCAGTACAAAATCATTGTGCCTGACGCGTTTCGAGGCTCCAGCCTCTTACTCATAGGCAGCTTCAAAAGTGAATGTTCAGCGGAAGGCTCTAATTGACTAATTAACTGCATGCTGTCATTTATACTTGCCCCCAGTGGGCCTCGCTACTGCATGCTAGGACTTGTGGTCCAAATTTAGAGGTAAATCATACCCTCAGTGGGTTCCGTTTTATTATTCACGTTGTTAAAGCATGTTACTTTTCCTCCAGTAGGTTCCAGAGTGCAGCGCTGGTTCATATTTTTCTCTCATTCGCTGTGCTGCATACCAGGTATGGACTCAGTTCCAACCAGCAGCCTCTCTGTGTTCTTGAGATGGTGCAGTCCTCCACGGCAGGGCAGCCGTGTCAATTCATTTTCTCCAAACGCCCGAAAGCTTCAAGGACGCACTCGACAACAAATGAAAATCCATCCGGTTTATTATTACAAGGAAAAACCAGCATCCGAATTCCAGTATAAAATCATTGTGCCTGACGTGTTTCGAGGCTCCAACCTCTTACTCCCACTGAGTGGGGGCCACGTAAGCCTGAACTCTCAGAGCCGAATTGTGGGACAGTAGACAAGCTAGAGAACTGGACTTTTACTGATAAGAGGCCCACTGAGGGTAATATAAAATGTTTTAATTACGATGCATCACAGAATCTACTAAAGAGAAAAATTAAACTGAAAGGAACTACAAATCCCAGCAGACAATGCAGTCATTACACCTGCGAGAACCTACTAAAGGAAATGGTAATAATGAAATGCAAAACTTTGTCTTTTCAGTGAATCTGTGAGCTTCGTGAAGAGCCTGTGATCAAGGAGCGAGCCTCCGAAACGCGTAAGGCAAGAAAAAGACTCCAAAAGTGAAATGCCAATTGCTGTGAATAAAAAGAATTCCTTGAATTAGTCTACAGTGGAGTGCGTTTTCGAATTGGGGGCGCTTTTGATGGATAATTATTTAACAGCAGCCCATCCGTGAAGACTGCACCACCCCGGGAATTTGAGTGGGGGCCATGTAAGCCTGAACTCTCAGAGCCGAATTGTGGGACAGTAGACAAGCTAGAGAACCGGACTTTTACTGATAAGAGGCCCACTGAGGGTAATATAAAATGTTTTAATTACGATGCATCACAGAATCTACTAAAGAGAAAAATTAAACTGAAAGGAACAACAAATTCCAGCAGACAATGCAGTTATTACACCTGCAAGAACCTACTAAAGGGAATGGTAATAATGAAATGCAAAACGTTATGTCTTTTCAGTGAATCTGTGAGCTTTGTGAAGAGCCTGTGATCAAGGAGCGAGCCTCCGAAACGCGTAAGGCAAGAAAAAGACTCCAAAAGTGAAAGGCCGGTTGCTGTGAATAAAAAGAATTCCTTGAATTCGTCTACAGTGGAGTGCGTTTTCGAATTGGGGGCACTTTTGATGGATATATATACATACATACATATATATATATATACATATATATATATATATATATATATATATATATATACATATATGCAAAAAGAAGCAGAGAACTCTGGGTAGTTCTCAAGTTTCGACTTTCCAACTAAACTTGAGAACTAGCTAGAGTTCTCTGCTTCTTTTGCATAATGTATGCGTCACTCTATGCCTGAAAGGGTATTGTTTTGATCTATATGTGTATATATATATATATATATATATATATATATATATATATATATATATATATATATGGGGCGTGGCTGAACTGCTGAAGATGACGGACGCGTGGGCCCGTAGCTCCGCGCCGGCCCACATATAATCCGGTTATATCAGCCCCAGATTCAGGCCGTATTGCCAGTGAGCTGAGTGCTAGACAAGGTGGACACAGCCAGGGGCAACAGCCGCAAGGAGCCGGATTGTGGTGTCCTAGCACGGAAGAAAACGTGGCCGAGCTGCATGGAGGTGGTGTTAGAGGCCTAACGAAGCCCAAGGCAAGCAGCAAGCTCCAAAGCGCAGATGCGGCTGGACCGAACGCCCTGCTCCCGGACGAGTGGAACATCTTAGGAGACTGACGGAGTATGCGCCCACAGGTTCGGTGGGATTCGACGGTGCCCTGTAACGTTATTGCAGGACCTGATTACTGAAACCGGAGCGGTGGAAGGATGCACCACCTGAGGAACTGCTCGGAGTCGAGTGGAGTCTGACGCGAATGATGGTGCAAGAGGGGGAGCTGACCCCGACCTAACCACAGCTGCGGACAGGAGAGATACCTGGTGACCCGGTTCGTGGCCACCCAAGCAACCGGTAGATGGACTAACGAATTAGAGGGTTGTGAGTGCACTGGCGGAGGGTGGCAGATCAAAGGAAGGACGGAGCCGGGAACAGAGCTGCGTACCCTGGATGACGCGTACGGGGCCCGGGTGCCTCAAGCATCGCGCCCTGGTGCAACGCTCGCACCAGTACAGTGGAACCGTTGAATGGACTGGCCCTGAGAGAGATTTGAATATACTCTAGGAGGAGCAGTGGAATTTCCTTGAGTGACAGTAGCTGGAGGCCAGGATCTGTTCCGAATGGGCGTGAACAGGTAGGAAACTCCTGTCCCTCTGCCAAAGCGGATAAGCGCGTCCCAACGAGGCCTGAGAAGGTGACACTTGGACCTGACAAGAACAGTAGACCCAGCCACCCCTAAGTTGAATGCGGAGCAGCGGTGCTCAGGGTGTAAGCAAAAGCTCCTCTGCGGGAAAGGTACATTTGGGGCTACTATCGAGGCCAAGAGACAAGGCTGCGCTCAGTGGGTTGGGGGAGAGTCTGGCACCCCCTGCTCATATTAAGACTGCAGCTGTGCAGACGGGACCGATCAAGGTCCTCCAGATCCACCTAAGAACTCCATGTGCTGTACAGCGAGTAGAGACTAATAGAATTATACTGTGCATCCCGCACACGCATCAGCTAAGGCTACACTTCCTTGCCGCAACTTGCCTAGATCAAGGAGCTGCTGGGCCACAACTAACGTATTTGCCAGGAGGTGGCCTCAGGCCTCACCCGCTGGAGACAAAAGACACACAATTGATGGACGGAATGCAGAACAAATCAAAACATTCACCCCCAGTCAAGAGATCTGGGTTAAATCCATCATCATTTTGCTCACCATGCCACCCCAGTTTAGACCTGGCCATATGCAAATCAGTCTTGACCCTGTGCCTCCTGGGAACAGTCCAGCCCGAACTGCCAACTGGGTCCTTCCTAGACCGGAAACAAGCATCCTAGGACCGGTTTCAGGGTTTCACCCCACAAGACTGATTTGCATATGGCTGGGTTCAAACTGGAATGGCATGGGGAGCAAAAAAACGATGGATTTAGGCCCAGATCTCTGTACTGGGGTGAATGTACGACATTGTTCTGCATTCTGTCCATCAATTGTTCTTTTTGCATTTGTCACCCACTGGAGAGGCAAACACCCACGCAGCCAGACACAACGGGAGAACCCTCAGTTGAGAGCACATCATACATAGTGTGGAGCACATTTGACGCAATGGGAAAATCCAGGGCGAAACTGGCAGAAATGCCAATGGCTCAGGATCCAACATCAGAGACACCGAGACAAGAACTGGGACCCCCGAATAACCCGGTACAGTCACAATTGACTAAAATACTGGACGCCATCGCGGACAGGAAAGCCACCCTACACCAAGACATTGCCACAGTCTCTGTGGGGCTGGGCTGTTGCGTGCTGAACATCAGAAGCTGGCCGAAAGGGTAAAGATAACATTGTCCTCCCTGGCTGATACGTAACCTGCGCAAAAGGCACATTCACTCCAGATAGCAGAACTGGCGGATAAGGTCAAAATGCTTGAACGAAGAGCCGAAGATGCAGAAGGATGCAACAGGCACAACAGAATTCGTGTGGTGGGATTACAGGAAGGGGTGGAACAACCTGACATGCTTACTTACCTAGAAAACTGGCTCCGTACGGAAGTGGCCCTGGAGGGGTTTGCCCCCTTTTATACCTTGGAACGGGCACACAAGGTCCCTACTAGCCCACCTGCTCCCGGACGCCCTCCATGCCCAGTTGTGGCAAAGCTACTACATTATAAAGACAGAGATGTGTTGCTGCAAAAAGCTAGGACAGCAGGACCTTTTGTGGTCCAAAATAGAACTCTGCGGAAAGAAGGCTTACATTATTCCCTGATGTTCCCGGCTAGATTGAGAATCCAGCTGGACAGGAAAACTCACTTTTGCAATGACCCTGCAGAGTCTTGGGAATGGCTAGAGGGATACAAAGCTGGCACCCATCCTGAGAAGGATACCACCACGAGGAAAAGGGACGAAGAATCTCCGCGCCGTCGGAAGGGGCCAGCAGGAATACCCAGCCCTTCACAGACCGAAAAAGAAAGAGCTGCGGCTCTACAGGCAGTAGCAACGCTTATGAAGGGTCCCGTGAGCATGTCCGATGAGGGGTCTCCATCAATTAAAGGGACTAGGAAATCGGACAGTGACTCCTCTCCGTCAGACAGTGTGTTGCTCCCAGTTGTAACACCGAGAACGGCGGATGATCTAATGTGAGAGGCCACCGCAGGGGGACAGTGGAAGCCGCCTTGTCACATTTATCCAAACATTGTTGGGGAATGGTATTTCTAGACGAACGTTCTTGAAGTGGGCTGGCGCGATGAGGCCTAATCACACCTACTGCCTGCTTACGCCCTACCCCCCCAGGAAGAATAGCACGTCACTGTGTCTGATCCTCCTATCTTGCTGCCATGGTTTACTTAGGGTTTGGGTGGCTGACCGTTGTCAGACTGCTCTTGGGAAGGGGAGTTTTCGTTTTGGAATGTATTAATACCTTGTTTTACAAAGTTTTGTTTCTATGCAGGAGCGGTCATGCTTACATATGTCTAGGGGTGTGGGGGGTTGGGGGGGGGTGGGTTCTCGCTATAGGATTTGATATGGCCGCGCCACACTATACGTTGAAATTTATCACATGGAACATTAGAGGGATGGGGTCAGCAGCCAAGCAACATAATATTCACAGGTACTTGTGTAGAACGGGAATGCAGGTTGCGATGTTACATGAAACCCAACTGGTTCAGAGTGAAGTAGATAAACTGCGTAGGAAATGGAGGGGACAAATCTTCGCAACAACTTTCTCTGCTTATGCAAGAGGGGTTATGATATGGAAAAGGGCAGGAGTCTCCTTTGAACCACAGGCCACATTAATTGATAAAGAAGGAAGGTATGTGTTGGTATGAGGGCGACTGTGGGGACGAGAGATTCTACTTGGGAGCAAATATGCCCCCAACCAAGACCAGGTTCACTTTTTACACAGACTTTCAGCCCCACTGGCGGAACTGATGTCTGAATATGTACTCCTGGGAGGGGATTTCAACATGGTGGCTGATGTCCGCTTGGATCGGTCACTACCACCAATGTCTAGAGCCCTAGCGCACTGCACTGCGAAAGAGATGACGGAGTGGATGGCAAACTGGAGAGTGGAAGACATATGGAGAACACAACATGCTAATACTAGAGATTGTTCCTATTATTCGCCACTACATAGGCTACACACATGCATAGATACATTTTTGTGCTCTTCCCCAGTGTGCACGGCTGTCCAACACTCTGAGTATTTAGGGCGCACGATCTCAGATCATTGCCCGTTACTACTTGAATTCCGGCCACTACGGAGCTGCCCACGGATCCCTTTGTGGCGATTGAACATGCAGGCATTAGAGGATAATTGTTTTAGGAAAACATTAAAATCCGCCGTAGATAATTACTTCTCTGAAAACACACAATCAGCGTCCTTGAGATCAGTGGAATGGGAAGCATTTAAGACAGTGATATGAGGACACTGCTTGGGACAATCGATAGGGGCACAGAGAGAATTACACTTGTAGTTGACGGCAGCAGAGGAAGAGCTGCATAGACTAGGGAACACACAGGGCACAGGAACTGAAGATACAGAGAGGTTGAACACATGTGCAAAACGATGAGGCTTTAGAATGGTTGCGATGTCATGACCTCAGGGGATACTATTTGAAAGTTCAGGAAGAAGAAGGAAAGCCAGGTAGGTTACTGACATGGTTGATTAGACCGGAAACTAGAGGATCCCCGATTTTACAATTAAGAGGGGACGAAGGCAGGCCGGTATATGACCGTGAGGCGATTAACACGCTATTCTACAATTATTATACAAACCTGTGCGGTGCGCCAACCTTTCTTGCACCACAAGTGCTGACTGGCTTCCTGAGGAATTTACAACTCAGGAAACTAGCTCCCCCAGACCAAGGAGCTGTTAAATGGCCCGGTGACAGAGCAGGAAATCCGAGTCGCTATTAAAAGTATGGCAAATGGGAAGACACCTGGCCCAGATGGCCTCCCAGCAGAATTCTATTCCACAAATGCTACAGTGCTGACTCCCAGACTGGAAACTTTATATGCGGAATCCTTTAGACTCGGATGCCTCCCAAACTCATTGAACGAGGCAGTTGTGATTCCACTTCCTAAAATCACAAATCCACTAGCTAGTACTACCGATTTCCGTCCACTATCCATGGTAAACATGGACTTTAAAATACTTAGCAAAATAATGGCACTCCGCCTCCTTCCGCATATCTCTGCGATGATCCACCCAGACCAGAATGGATTTATCCCATCCAGGAACACCTCCCTTAATCTACGTTGACTCTACTCGATCTTATTTCATCCGGACGTCCAGATTATCCCACAGGCCGCCCTTTTGTCTGTTGATCTGGAAAAAGCCTTTGGCACTATTAGATGGGATTTCTTGCTTGAGGTAATGGGTCAAATGGAGTTTGGTGAGGAATGGTTGAAGTGGATGCAGCTCCTGTATGGAAATCCCACAGCAAGGGTCCGAACGAACTAGGTAGTGTACCTACAATGCACAATTTCACGGGGAACGAGGCAGGGATGCCCATTATTTCCACTGCTATTTGCCTTAGCAATTGAGCCCTTGGCTACCCTGTTCCGGAAGGGAGGGGGTAGGGCATGGGTGTCCAATTACGGGGGCACTAACATATCAACTCATTATATATGGATGATCTCCTGATATATTTATCTGATGCGTCAAAGGGCACACAGTCACTGCCCTTGAGCGCTTGCAATAATTCGAAATGGTCAGGTTTAAAAGTCAACAGAACTAAAGCCTGGCTGTTCCATGTGTCCCCCTCTCTTGCTCAGCCCTTAGAAATCCCACCTGACATAAGTTGGACAAATGTAACCTTCCGCTACTTGGGGATTTACATATATCACACACCAGAGGACCTACAGGAGGGCAACTTGGGAGAGCTTTTAAATCACTTAAAACAAATGTTCAGTTTTACTGCACACTATGATTACCAATCATGGCCCGGATCTCGCTGTCTAAAATGGTTATGCTTCCCCGATTATTGTATTACTTTATTAACCTCCCACTAACTATGTCAGCTGGATGGTTCCGGCAATTGGACTTCTTGTTGAGAGATCTTATTTGAGACACTGGTAGTCGGAGAGTAGCCTTGCACACGCTATAAACGCAAGAAGGTGACCTAGGGGTACCACACTTCGAATCGTTTAACCTAGCAGCCCAACTTCAGTGGGTGGTCCTCCTGTTGGAAGGCAGGGGGCTCGAAGACATGCACTGGACAGAGGGAAAGACAGACGCGTCACGGTTGCTGGCTAAGCTGCTGAACCCAGAGGTAAGCAGCCCACAGCAATCGCCACACTTGACAACGGCCCTGAAATGTTGACAGATACCCCCGATATTCACTGATCTTACCGATGATAGGAGTGCCACATGGAGACCCCATTTTCGTTTTTACAGCCACACAGCTGGAGTCGTGGTCAGAGGTGGGCTTAGATACAGTGGGAGATCTTTATCATCAAAACGTACTTATCCCGTTCGAGGAACTAGTGGAGGGCGTGGGGCTCCCTCCTGGGCAATTCCTACAATATGAAGCACTAACACAAGCTTTTAGAGAACTGTGGGAAGGGGGGAGAGAGGAACCCAAAACGCATCCAGTACTACACTCCTTATTGTCGCTGAGATCTGCTGGTCACCTAATGAAATGGCTCTATGGTTCCCTGGGGGAAGCAGCTCGTAATCTCCTTACGCGGTTGCGGGAGCGCTGGGGACAAGCATTGAAGAGGGAATTCTCAGATCCAGAATGGAATAGGATACTGGCCTACCCTAGAATGTTATCTCGTAATACCAGATTCAAGTATACACAATTCAGTTACTTGCACATGACATCACGCAGGTTAAATGTAGTTTATGGTGGAGAGGCACATGGCTGCCCTAGATGTTCATATGAAGATGCAGACTTCATACATACTTGCCCCACACTGAAGCCGTTCTGGGAGGGGGTAGTTGTGACGTGAACAAGGCAGTGGGAGGGGATGTCAGTCCCACGATGGGGGTTTGTTTGCTTGGGTTCTTTCCTCACCCGCCCAGGAGGAAGACTGGGAATAGGTTCATGGACTTGGCTTTGGTACTTGCCAGATGAAGAATTGCCATGTCATGGACATCAAGTGCTGGCCCAACGCTGAGTGCATGGAGACAGGATGGCACCTATCGGGCGATGGCCGAAGGCAGGGCCCTACTCAGAGAAAAGGCTAGGGGACTGTGCAGGCACCCTATCGCTGCACACTGGAGAGAAATTCATGAAGCTTGGGATCACCCAGAAAGGGACCAAGACTCGGAAGGTACAGACATAAATGGGACGGATGTGGGAAATGGAACACTATAACATGGGTGGGTTTTAGAAGCGCCCCATGAGCCCTTTTCAGGGTACACCTGATTGGAGGAATAACAGGGTTTAAGACCTAGGTGGGGTCCACCCTCCCCTGCCCAACCTGCACCATCGCCCCTTACACTTATCTACAAATATGAATCCATCGTAAGGAGTTACAAGCGCACTAGAACTTTGCATACCGCTCTGCATGTGTTTGTTAGTTTTTAGTTTGGTTAAGATGCAAAAATGGGGAGATCCTCTCAACAGGACCCCTAAGTAAAATGGACAGACATATGAACAGATTATTGATGCTTACAGTACTAAGAGATAGGAGCAGATATCACAGGAAATAAGCCATGCAGATTCTATTGTATATAGATGAATCCGTATTGCTGTAAAACTGAAGGGGCTATTGCTCTAGATAAAAGCAGGTATAAAATGTTTCTGTACGTCAGAGTGATACTGATAGAAATGACTAGACACTGTATTGAAATAAGAAAGAAGTGAACCTAAATATGGTTGTTATAAGATTAATGTATTTTTGATAAATGCCAATAAAAATATGTTTAAAAATAATATATATACATATATATCCAACGATGCCAGAGAGCTTTTTGAGAACGCACTCGGCAACCTGCCCACCATCCGGTTTATAACATCAGCTTGTCTCAGCATTCCTGGAATTTTGTAATCGCCCAGGTTGCCGAGTGTGTTCTCAAAAATCTCTCGGGCATCGTTGGAACCATATTTTGATACGGTGGCCCGCGCCGTGGAGGACAGCACCATCTTTCAAAATTAAGAGGCTGAGGATTGAAACTATGTTCAACCCGTTTTCAGCGCAACCTGCCAGATGAAAAGAATTTGCATCAGCATTTGGGAGCCTACTAAAGGAAAATAATGAATTTTTAATTTGCAAAGTGTGCACGGAACCCACTGTGGGGAATATATTGGGTTTCTCCTCGTGACTACGAGTCCCAGCATGCTCCAAATGACTATTATGCACTGAGCACAGCCCACTGGGGGCTATGAGCCAATGAAATCATATGCTTAATTAGAAAAGGAGAACAATTTGTGTACCGGCTTTGTGGAAGCAGCCCATGATTAAGAGGTAGTAAACCTTGAAACGCGTTGGGCGATTACAAAATTCCAGGAATGCTGAGACAAGCTGATGTTATAAACCGGATGGTGGGCAGGTTGCCGAGTGCATTCTCAAAAAGCTCTCGAGCATCGTTGGAAATATATATATATATATATATTTTCACACACACACCTATTGGCAGTCGCCAGTTATAGTTAGGACTTAGTTTCCATCGGAAAAGCGTTTTTTGTTTTGCCAATAACTTTGCCGCTGTGTGACGAATCTTCACAGAATTTTCCAAATTATTACATCACTCCCTTCAGCTAATGTGTTGAAAGTTTCTGGGTGATCCGTAAAGCGGGACGAGACCAATGTGGGGTCCCAAAAGGCGTTTTAACCATGCAATTTCCCATAGGGATTTTGAACACCACTACAGCCTGCACCACTGAACCGAATTACAACAGATATGGCAGAAAAGTAGCTTTTTGTCCAGAAAGCATGCTTTTTGTTATTTAGTGTAAATCCATTGAGTAGTTCATGAGATATTAAAAAAAAAAAAAAAAACTTGTATAGCTAGGGACGCGATAGCTACGCAAATTTACGCTCCAAAGCAGGTCCTGATTGGCTGCCCGCAACTTGACCGAAAAGTTGCGGCTGCCCTTTTATATATCTGGAAACAATCCCTGGGGCTAAAAATAGCATCTAAAATAAATGAAGGGGTCAGATTAGAGCTTTCCTGACCCCATGTGTGTGTTATAGATGTTGGGAAGGCATATACAATGGGCAGCAAAATGCCAGAATTAAAAAGAAAAATTCCACGCACGAGACACGCAGATCTGTCGGCTTGGCCTCTGTGTAAATCCACGGTGAATCCGCAAATCTTGCCACAAATCAAAAAAAAGAAAATATATATATATATATACATATACACACTCACACGCCCGCTCTGACACCCATACAGACACTTTCACATCCAATGTGACACCCAGACACTCTCACACCTAGTCACCATCCCAGACAGACACTCTTACACCCACTGTGGCACCCAGACAGACAATGCCAAATCTACTCTGACACCCATACTGACACTCTCACATCCATACAGACACTATCACACCCACTGTGACACCCATATAGACACTCTCACACCCACACCCGCTCACACACACACAGACACTCTCACCCATTCTGACACCCATACAGACACTCTCACATCAACTGTGACACTCATAAAGATGCTCTCACGTCTACTCACACACACACTCACACCCACTCACACACCCTGAGAGATGCTCTTGCATTCACTCTGACACCCATAAAACTCTCTCACACCTACTGACACACACAGACACTACCACCCCCACTGTGAGGCCCCCAGTTGCTATGGAAACTGAGCTAAAGCAGTGT
The DNA here is from genome assembly GCA_963921515.1 of Calotriton arnoldi. Taxonomy (NCBI): domain Eukaryota; kingdom Metazoa; phylum Chordata; class Amphibia; order Caudata; family Salamandridae; genus Calotriton; species Calotriton arnoldi. The sequence continues at coordinate 1,276,082 of CAWUFW010003042.1, read as the reverse complement.
GGGGGGGAAGAGTTCTGACGAGACTGTAGTTTCATACGTGAAAGTAAACACATTCTTTATTATGGAAGTTATTTTCTAAATCAATGCTATCTTATAAGTTAAACGTAGATGCAAACTTATAGTAGTATAATGTTAAATAGTTTACCAGACTCCCATATAGATTCGCGAATCCACCGCGAAGTTACACGGGGGCACGCCGAGCATCGCGGAGGATTCGCAAATTTGTGGAGAAAAACAACCAATTTGGGCTTCTTTGCAGGAAACATGGAAAGGGTTAAAGGAATACTGACCATTTAGAAGTGGTATAACAAAAAAGAAAGATGAAAGGAAGCCTGTGATTTGTTAACTAGAGCAGCATAAGTAGGAGGACATGGTGAGTGGTGGCCATTTTACCTGCTTTTCTACTGAGAGAGGAGATGGTTTGCAGAAGTTCTGACTGGTGATTTCCAAAGAAAACAGATGTTACCAGACAAAGAAATAAAACTGAGAGAACAGAGCTTTTACAAGTATGTTAATTCGTTTGTAGAATATGAAAGTATATTTAGAAAACAAATAGTGAGTGTATGTAAGCTGAAAGAAAATGTGTAGCTTCTACACAGTATACTGGAAGGGAAAATAGAAGGGTGCTTAGATGAGAACATTAACTAAAAGTACAGTGAGCAGGAAAGAAGAAAGAGGAATTGATATACTGAATGAATATTATGCCAGTATAAGTGAATGTGTTTGAAATTAGATGTGGGTGCTTGCTTATAGTATGTAATTTAATAGTATGTAAATTGCATTCGCTCATACAGTCGGGCAGGCACTTAGAGACCCATTCTCACTACCACAAAAGCACTTACGTACCCATCAATCATATAGCCAGAGAGTGACTGCCAAACTCACTCACACACCCATAAAACCATTCAAATACTCATTTACTCACCTGTACGTCCAAGTTTGAATACTAGTTTGCGCTTACAATCTGGGAGGACATACGTAGAATGCAAACTGCACCACAGGAAGAGTTTTAAGAGGACTACTTCAGCACTCTTGAGAAGGGAGTACCTTGATTGTGGTTCACCTTAGAATCAGGGCCACTAAAGGTACAGGCTCTGAGAAGGAGGGAAAAGAACAGAGAAATGACTGGGCAGATGTTCCAGAGGAGAGAGGGTATCCCCCACAGAGAGAGAGTTCCCTACTGGATTCGATGCAGGAAGTAGTGTCTCCTCCCAAACCCAGTCCCCTGAGGAGCTCAAGTACAGCTGAGAGGGACCTGAGGCTGCTGGTGGCTGCAGAGGAGAGAAAAGCTGAGGCTGAGAGAGCCTTGGAGGAGAAAATGGTCTTGTCTCATGAAGTGACTGTCAAGGAGATGGACTTGAAGGACAAATAGCTGTTAGAGTCTAGCAAAAATGATGGGAGCAAAATTACTGTGTCCAGTGCAGAAGAACGAGTCCATATACCCAGAGACCTGGTGCCTGACTGTAAGCAGGGGGTGATATAGACAGGTTGTTTCAGGCATATTAAGTAGCTCTAGGGGTACAGAGGATCTCTGAGAAGGATTGAGGAGATGGCCTTTGGAGTCATATTCCTGATGATAGAAGGGACGCCCTACTGGTACTAGAGAAGGTGAAGACGTTGAGGTATCCCATCCTGAAGGATGCCTTTGTCAATAAGTATGAATTCACCCCAGAAAAGTGCAGGTTGAAATATAGGGGCACTCAGAAAGTGTGTCACCAGTCCTGAGAGGATTCTGTGGGGTACTTTTGAAATGTTTGTAAAAAATATTGTTGTTTTTTAAGAAGCTTTTTCTAACAGTTTTATACTTATACTTTTTGTTTTAAAGAGAACTAGGAAGAAGGAACTGGCTTCAGACTGTGAAAAACATGAAGGGTCAACGGGGAGCTAAGAAAATAATTAAATATTTCTGCTGACAGTACTTTGCATATCTGTGTCAATGGAAATGCAGTAGTTGATGCTTTATGCTTTTCCCCTCAGCGTCTATTGGAATGCTACATGTAATATACTGTTCTATGAAAGAAAGTACAGACTCATCTGTGTCTGTTTCAAATGTAGGTGCATCTTTTATCCACAACGGCAATTGAGTATGAGGAGCACCTCTTGCTTGGTGCTCTTTTTGCAAAAAGAAATCAGTAATTTCTCCAAGAAGTGGATTTTTTGTTGTTGCAGATGAAGGACAGCATAGTTTCAAATCTGTGCTTAAAGTACGTGCAAACATTTGATGGATGCAAACAGCAAAGTTCTCCTGGTGTCTTGAATTTGATGTCTTTAATGTTACAGTTTGTTTGTGTGAAAAAGTCATGTAAGTCATTCTATGTATATTCTGCACAGCTTAGAGTTAGAATCCAAGTTTTTTTTTGTACAATCTTTGATTGTTTTTCTTCCACTGCTCATTGATTATACTTTCAACAGTACATCACTTTTGGTGTATGAGTATAGAACTTGAGAACAGTAAAAAGGGGAAATGCACCCACAGAGGATAATTCTACTTTGACAAGCATATGGCATTTCACACAGTGAGTAAGTATCTCACTTAAACTATTGAAGGTAGGTGCTATTATCTTGATTGCAGCTGCTGGTGGTTCTCCCAAGGGTGTTGTGCAGGTGGACTGTCCTGATGCTCCTACTTTGTCCCACATGATGTAGTTGTGGCCCCTTTCTGGAATTGTTTTTAAATGCTTCCACATAGAAGTGGAACCATATAAATAATTTTTATAGTGCCCCTGGATAACTGCTTGCTGCAAGTACTGCAGTAGAGGTATTTATCTGTAACCTTTTTTTCCTTTGATGGTATTGATCAGATATGGTAAGATGCTTCAAAACATCACTTTGATTTGTGCTTTCTGAAGTATCTCTGCACAAAAGTGTGTTTGCAAATAGTTAAATAAGTTATGTTATGTTTATTTGTTAATTGGTTTAAATTGTTTTATAATGTGTTAATAAAATGTATTTGTAGAGTTATAAAAATGTATATTAGTAATTTTGCTTATCGGTCACAAACACATCCATACAGGTACTCATACATGAACTTTCACACCGATAGTCATTTACACAGGTACTGACACACCCACACATACAGCCACTCAAAGTCCCATACAGTCAGTCACACACCCATTTACACATGCAAGCTGTTACTTTGAGAGAGTCTGTCACCAGCCCAATGACCACGGACTACTGCGCTGCTTTAGATAGCTATGTTTATTAGGACAGTACAGGAATGAGTACGGGGTTCTCAGGTTGGGTAGATGGTTTAGTCCGTCCCGGCTTCTTCTGTTGCCGCAGGTCCCTGGACGTCTCTTCTTCCCGGCTCCCTTGGTTTCTTGGTGGTGGTCGTCCCCTCGGTAAAGAAGAGAGAGTCTGTCAGTAACGGGTCCCCTTTTTATCAGTTGGCCTCCTATTTGCCAGCGCTCCCTTTCCCTCCTCGTCTGTCTGTCACTCTCTCCTGGTCGCTGCACCCACCCTGGTGGCTTTTAGCCTCGCAAGCCCTGAGGAGCCTCTTACTTCAGATGCTACCCCTGGTCCTGATGCCCTGTTTCAGCTTGCCTGGTGGCTGGTGCCGCGCACTGTCTGGTCTTTTCTCCCCAGCAGTGAACAGCGAAAACCCAAAAGAAAAATAACGCAAGAAAAGTTATCAACAAAACTGGAAGACGGGAAGGGAATGCCCTCTCTGCTCCCTCCGGCCGCCCTTCGTTTTCTACTGCTCCCTCCGCTGCGCTCTATAGCCCTGTAAAGAGCGCCTGTGTGTGCAGCCACCCGCCCAACCGGCGCCCAGTACCCCTGAGGACTTGCCTGAAGCCGTGACCCGCTGACAGGGTCGCGGCTGCCTCGTCCAGTATGCCTTCCGCAGGGGACACCTCCGCTTCGCCGTGGTTGGGGTTTCTACTGTCCTCTGTTCCTCTCGCCTCCCCGTTTCCTTCTCCCACGGTCTCCGCTTCCTCCTCCGTAGTCGTCCGGGTCTTGTCCTCGTGCTGGGATTCTCCGTTCCTCTCCTCTTCGTCGCAGTCCTCCCACCGTCTCTCGGCGTCTTCCGGGTCTTTTATTCCCGTCATCCCTCTCCTCACTGGTTTCCCTGGAGACGGTATAGGTCCACGTTCCATGGTGCCCCCGGGGCACTCGCCGCCGTCCCCCTGGGGCTCCCTGCCACAGAGCCTCCCATCCAGGCATGGCTGATCGGGCCATGGGAGAGTAGCCGACCGGGAGAGGTAGTCCACATTCACCTGTTGGGAACCAGGGCGGTGGGCGATCTGAAAAGAGAAAGGTTGCAGTGCCAAAAACCAGCGAAGAACATGGGTGTTGGAATCTTTATGGCGCGCCAACCAAACCAGAGGGGCATGGTCCATCAGAAGGAGAAAAGGACGACCCAACAAGTAATACTGAAGAGCCTGGACAGCCCACTTGATCGCTAGGCACTCCTTTTCGATCGTGGAGTAGCGAGCTTCCCGGGGAAGTAGTTTGCGGCTGAGGTAGACAATGGGGTGCAATTCCCCTGAGTCCTTGGGAGAGGACAGCACCTAGGCCCCTATCTGATGCATCTGTTTGTAAGGTGAAGCTTTTTTTGAAATCGGGACAGACCAGGACCGGGTTGCAACACAAGAGCCCTTTCAGGTGGTTGAAGCTGCGTAGCTGTGTTTGGGTCCATTCCTTGATGGTATTCAGGCATGTCCTTTTTAGCATGTCAGGGAGGGGAGCAGCCTCCTCCGAGAAGCGGGGTACGAATCGCCGGTAATATCCAACTAGTCCGAGGAAGGCTCGGATGCCCTTCTTCGTGGAGGGGGCTGCCAGAGTCTTAATGGCGTCTACTTTGTCCACTTGGGGTCGTATCAGGCCGTTCTGTATGTGGTACCCGAGGTAGCGGATAGTGTTTGTGGCCAACATGCACTTTGAGGTTCGCTGTTAGTCCTGCTTTCCTAAGGCTGGTTAACACCGCTGTGAGGTGGGTAACGTGCTGTTCCCAGGTCCGGCTATATACCACAATGTCATCCAGGTATGCGGAGGCATAGGTACCGTGTTGTTGTAGTACCACGTCCATGAGGCGTTGAAAGGTGGCAGGGGCTTTGTGGAGACCAAAGGGCAGGACCTTAAATTGGTACAAGCCCGAAGGGGTGGCAAAAGCCGTTTTTTCTCGTGCCGTGGGTGCCAACGCTATTTCCCAATACCCCTTTGTCAGGTCCAGGGTGGTCATGTACCAGGCTGCGCCCAGTCTCTATCATTTCATTGACTCGGGGCATTGGGTAGGAGTCGAAACGGGAGACAGCGTTTAGGCGCCTGTAATCCACACAGAACCTCACCGTGCCGTTTGGCTTTGGCACTAGAACAATCAGGGAGCACCAAGGGCTATGGGAGGGTTCAATGATATCGCTATGTAGCATGTCCTGTACTTCGTTTTCGACCACCCGCCTTCTGGCTTCTGGTATTCTATATGGTCTCTGTCTGATTGGAGCGGCCTCCTGTGTCACAATATCGTGTTGTACTAGGGGGGTTCTGCCTGGATTCTGGGAGAAGACGTCTCGGAAGTCGTTCACGACTGACATGAGCGTCTCCTCTTGTCCCGGGGATAACTGAGAGCCCCGGAGAATCTTGTTAAGGTCCCTGACCGTGCCGATCAGTGGAAATGGGATGTTCAGGGGTCTGCTGTCTGACACCAGCAGGTTCGTGGGAGGATCCGCTACCCCCCCCCCTCGGTGTCTACCCATTTCTTGAGTAGGTTGACATGGTAGATCTGTCCCGCCCTCCCTGTGTGAGGGACCGCTACTCTGTACATGACCAGGGTGACCTGGGCGAGTACTACATAAGGGCCCTGCCATTGTGCTAAGAGCTTGTTGTCTGAGGCGGGAAGAAGGAGTAACACCTTGTCACCAACCAGAAACTGCCTAAGGGCCGTTTGTCGGTCAAACGCTTTTTTTTGTTTTTGTTGGGCTGAGTCCAAGTTCTGTCGGACTTCCTCCCAAAGGGTGGACAACCGGTTCTTGAGGTGTGCTGCGTAATCAAGGAGGGTCTTTCCTTCTTCCTCTTCCTCCTCCCATCTTTCTGCTGCCATGTCTACTAAGGTCCGGGGCTTCCTCCCGAACACTAGCTCAAAGGGGCTGTAACCGGTGGAGGACTGGGCATGTGTTCTGATCGCGAAGAGGGTCAAGGGCAGCTGCCTATCCCAGTCCCTCCCTGTGTCGCAGACTGTTTTCCTTAGTATGTTTTTAATGGTGTGATTATACCTTTCTACCAGTCCGTCCGTCTGGGGGTGGTACACAGAGGTACGTATTTGGCATACCCCCAACAAGCGGCACACTTGGGCCATCAACCTGGACATGAAGGGTGTTCCCTGGTCGGTGAGTAGCTCGCGTAGGAACCCGACCCGACTGAAGAATCCTATCATGGCCTGCACTACGCTAGTGGTGGTCATGCTTGTCAGGGGGATCGCTTCTGGGTAGCGGGTGGCGTAGTCGACTAACACCAGGATGTAACGGTATCCTCTTGTGGAGGCAACCAGAGGTCAAACGAGATCCATCCCTACTCGGGAACAGGGGATCTCGATAATAGGTAGGGGACGTAAGGGTGCTTTAGGTACGTGTGGTGGGTTACAGTGTTGACATCGTGGACATGCCGCACAGTATCTCCTGATGTCCATGAAAACCCCAGGCCAGTTAAAGCGCCGTAAGAGGTATTCTTCGGTTTTCTCCCTCCCATAATGACCCCCACCCGCCTGGTTATGTGCTAGACAGAGGACCTGGTCCCGATAGGGTAGGGGAACAAGGAGCTGTTTGATGGTCCCAGTAGGTTTAATCACCCTCCTATACAACAGACCCCTAGACGTAACGAAACAAGGGCCTACCTGTTGGTCCTCTTCTGGTCTCATCTGGGCCCAGGCGTTTCCCAGGGTGGGGGTCTTCCTTCTGGGCTGCCCTGAAACTACGCGCTGCTCCGGAGTCTCCATCCGTACCTGTGGAGGTAGAAGGAGAATCAGCTGTCCCATTCAATACCATCATCTTTCTCTGTTCTCTCTTTTCTTTACGGGTTTTCTTCTTTCTATACCTACCCCCGTCTATCTCGGTTGTGGACAACGGGGCCTCCTTCAGCCAACTCTGTCTGTCCTTCTCCTCGATGGCCCTGGTCAGGAGGTCAGAAAAACCTACATAATCAGTCCCGATGATCATCTCTTCGACCAAACGGGGTATCCCTCCTACCCTGATTGCGTTCTCCTGGCCTTTATCCCCCAGGGTTACTATGGCTACGGGGTAGGTCTTCTGGTCACCATGCACACACATAATGGTTACCTCCTCTCCCTCCTGCCATTGGTGCTCCTGTATACGTTCCTGGGTGAGGACTGAATGGCAACAGCCGGAGTCGATGAGGACTTTGGTCTCGACCCCGTTCACAGAGAGGAACAGGTGGTACGCTTCCTTCCCTTCTCCCGCCCATAACACCCGACCCCTGGTCTACCCTATGTCCATGGGTTCGGCTGGAGGGGCCTTTTGGGGACAATTCCACGCTATGTGGCCCCATTCTGCGCACTGAAAGCATTGGGGTCCCTGGCTGCCTTCTCTGTTGGTAGGCCTTGGCAAGAACCGTGGGTCGATGAGCGGTCTGGGTGGGGGATGTGAGGGACTAGGCGCAGAGAGTCTCCACCTGTGGACTATCGGAGTCGGTATACGTGGAGTGAATGCTCGCAGCTCGGGTACCCTCTGGTGTGCACACGCCAGTTCAATGGCACTGGTGATGGTGACGTTCGGATGCTGCTTCACCCAGGCCCGGGTAGCCGCCGGGAGTCCTTCAATGAACTGTTCCATAAGGACCTTGTCCATCACCTCCTCCATGGTAGAATAGTGAGTTTGAAGCCAACGGTTCCCCAGGTCCTGCAGTCTGTGGAAAAATGCCTGTGGATTGTCCTGGGGTAGCCACTTCTCTTTCCGAAACCGGCTGCGGTAATGTTCCTGGTCATACCCGAGGCGTTCGAGTATCGTCTTTTTTGATCGCCCGGTAAGGTGTGGTGCCAGCCGGGTTTGAGGCCTGGTACGGGGTTTGCAGCTCACCCGATAAAAGGGGTGCGATGTACTGTCCCCATCTGTCAGCAGGCCATTGGGCAGTGCTGGCCACCCTCTCAAAGTTTGTGAAGAAGTAGTCAGGGTCTTCACCCGGCTGGTACCTCTGCAGTACCGAGCTCGGGACATTTGGGTGGACCTTGCTGCTGGCAATCGTGTCTGTAAACTTCTGGATGGCAGAGTCCTGTATAACCTGGTTTTGGGCGATGAGGCATGCCTGGGCCTGCAGGGCCTCCTGCAGATGCTCCCTGTCCCTTTTGGCTTCTGTGGTTTGTCCTTCCACCACCAGTTGGAGGTGGCGTTGGCCCTCCGCCAACTGTTTTAACATATCATCCAAGCTGATGGTCTGGGTCATGTCTCCTGGGTGTCCGTTTGATTAGGGTGGTGGTCCGGCTGATCCCACTTCTGACCCCACTTGTCACCAGCCCAATGACCACGGACTACTGTGCTGCTTTAGAAAGCTATGTTTATTAGGACAGTACAGGAATGAGTACGGGGTTCTCAGGTTGGGTAGATGGTTTAGTCCGTCCCAGCTTCTTCTGTTGCCGCAGGTCCCTGGACGTCTCTTCTTCCCGGCTCCCTTGGTTTCTTGGTGGTGGTCGTCCCCTCGGTAAAGAAGAGAGAGGCTATCAGTAACGGGTCCCCTTTTTATCAGTTGGCCTCCTATTTGCCAGCGCTCCCTTTCCCTCCTCGTCTGTCTGTCACTCTCTCCTGGTCGCTGCACCCACCCTGGCGGCTTTTAGCCTCGCAAGCCCTGAGGAGCCTCTTACTTCAGATGCTACCCCTGGTCCTGATGCCCTGTTTCAGCTTGCCTGGTGGCTGGTGCCGCGCACTGTCTGGTCTTTTCTCCCCAGCAGTGAACAGCGAAAACCCAAAAGAAAAATAACGCAAGTAAAGTTATCAAAAAAACTGGAAGACGGGAAGGGAATGCCCTCTCTGCTCCCTCCGGCCGCCCATTCGTTTTCTACTGCTCTTTCCGCTGTGCTCTATAGCCCTGTAAAGAGCGCCTGTGTGTGCAGCCACCCGCCCAACCGGCGCCCAGTTCCCCTGAGGACTTGCCTGAAGCCGTGACCCGCTGACAGGGTCGCGGCCGCCTCGTCCAGTATGCCTTCCGCAGGGGACACCTCTGCTTCGCCGTGGTTGGGGTTTCTACCGTCCTCCGGTCCTCTTGCCTCCCCGTTTCCTTCTCCCGCGGTCTCCGCTTCCTCCTCCGTAGTCGTCCGGGTCTCGTCCTCGCGCTGGGATTCTCCGTTCCTCTCCTCTTCGTCGCAGTCCTCCCACCGTCTCTCGGCGTCTTCCGGGTCTTTTATTCCCGTCATCCCTCTCCTCACTGGTTTCCCTGGAGACGGTATAGGTCCACGTTCCATGGTGCCCCCGGGGCAAGAGGTAGTCCACATTCGCCTGTTGGGAACCAGGGCGGTGGGCGATCTGAAAAGAGAAAGGTTGCAGTGCCAAAAACCAGCGAAGAACACGGGTGTTGGAATCTTTATGGCGCACCAACCAAACCAGAGGGGCATGGTCCATCAGAAGGAGAAAAGGACGACCCAACAAGTAATACTGAAGAGCCTGGACAGCCCACTTGATCGCTAGGCACTCCTTTTCGATCGTGGAGTAGCGGGCTTCCCGGGGAAGTAGTTTGCGGCTGAGGTAGACAATGGGGTGCAATTCCCCTGAGTCGAGTTCTTGGGAGAGGACAGCACCTAGGCCCCTATCTGATGCATCTGTTTGTAAGGTGAAGCTTTTTTTGAAATCGGGACAGACCAGGACCGGGTTGCAACACAAGAGCCCTTTCAGGTGGCTGAAGCTGCGTACCTGTGTTTGGGTCCATTCCTTGATGGTATTCGGGCATGTCCTTTTTAGCATGTCAGGGAGGGGAGCAGCCTCCTCCGAGAAGCGGGGTATGAATCGCCGGTAATATCCAACTAGTCCGAGGAAGGCTCGGATGCCCTTCTTCGTGGAGGGGGCTGCCAGAGTCTTAATGGCGTCTACTTTGTCCACTTGGGGTCGTATCAGGCCGTTCTGTATGTGGTACCCGAGGTAGCGGATAGTGTTTGTGGCCAACATGCACTTTTCGGGGTTCGCTGTTAGTCCTGCTTCCCTAAGGCTGGTTAACACCGCTGTGAGGTGGGTAACGTGCTGTTCCCAGGTCCGGCTATATACCACAATGTCATCCAGGTATGCGGAGGCATAGGTACCGTGTTGTTGTAGTACCACGTCCATGAGGCGTTGAAAGGTGGCAGGGGCTCCGTGGAGACCAAAGGGCAGGACCTTAAATTGGTACAAGCCCGAAGGGGTGGCAAAAGCCGTTTTTTCTCGTGCCGTGGGTGCCAACCCTATTTCCCAATACCCCTTTGTCAGGTCCAGGGTGGTCATGTACCGGGCTGCGCCCAGTCTCTCTATCATTTCATCGACTCGGGGCATTGGGTAGGAGTCGAAACGGAGACGGCGTTTAGGCGCCTGTCATCCACACAGAACCTCACCGTGCCGTTTGGCTTTGGCACTAGAACAATCGGGGAGCATCAAGGGCTATGGGAGGGTTCAATGATATCGCTATGTAGCATGTCCTGTACTTCGTTCTCGACCACCCGCCTTCTGGCTTCTGGTATTCTATATGGTCTCTGTCTGATTGGAGCGGCCTCCTGTGTCACGATATCGTGTTGTACTAGGGGGGTTCTGCCTGGATTCTGGGAGAAGAAGTCTCGGAAGTCGTTCACGACTGACATGAGCGTCTCCTCTTGTCCCGGGGATAACTGAGAGCCCCGGGGAATCTTGGTAAGGTCCCTGATCATGCCGATCAGTGGAAATGGGATGTTCAGGGGTCTGCTGTCTGACACCAGCAGGTTCGTGGGAGGATCCGCTAACCCCCCCCTCGGTGTCTACCCATTTCTTGAGTAGGTTGACATGGTAGATCTGTCCCGCCTTCCCTGTGTGAGGGACCGCTACTCTGTACATGACCAGGGTGACCTGGGCGAGTACTACATAAGGGCCCTGCCATTGTGCTAAGAGCTTGTTGCCTGAGGAGGGAAGAAGGAGTAACACCTTGTCACCAACCAGAAACTGCCTAAGGGACGTTTGTCGGTCATACCCTTTTTTTTGTTTTTGTTGGGCTGAGTCCAAGTTCTGTCGGACTTCCTCCCAAAGGGTGGACAACCGGTTCTTGAGGTGTGCTGCGTAATCAAGGAGGGTCTTTCCTTCTTCCTCTTCCTATCTTTCTGCTGCCATGTCTACTAAGGTCCGGGGCCTCCTCCCGAACACTAGCTCAAAGGGGCTGTAAACGGTGGAGGACTGGGCATGTGTTCTGATCGCGAAGAGGGTCAAGGGCAGCTGCCTATCCCAGTCCCTCCCTGTGTCGCAGACTGTTTTCCTTAGTATGTTTTTAATGGTGTGATTATACCTTTCTACCAGTCCGTCCATCTGGGGGTGGTACACAGAGGTACGTATTTGGCGTACCCCCAACAAGCGGCACACTTGGGCCATCAACCTGGACATGAAGGGTGTTCCCTGGTCGGTGAGTAGCTTGCGTGGGAACCCAACCCGACTGAAGAATCCTATCATAGCCTGCGCTACGCTAGTGGTGGTCATGCTTGTCAGGGGGATCGCTTCTGGGTAGCGGGTGGCGTAGTCGACTAACACCAGGATGTAACGGTATCCTCTTGTGGAGGCAACCAGAGGGCATACGAGATCCATCCCTACTCGGGAAAAGGGGATCTCGATAATAGGTAGGGGACGTAAGGGTGCTTTAGGTACGTGTGGTGGGTTACAGTGTTGACATCGTGGACATGCCGCACAGTATCTCCTAATGTCCATGAAGACCCCAGGCCAGTTAAAGCGCCGTAAGAGGTATTCTTCGGTTTTCTCCCTCCCATAATTACCCCCACCCGCCAGGTTATCTACTAGACAGAGGACCTGGTCCCGATAGGGTAGGGGAACAAGGAGCTGTTTGATGGTCCCAGTAGGTTTAATCACCCTCCTATACAACAGACCCCTAGACGTAACGAAACAAGGTCCTACCTGTTGGTCCTCTTCTGGTCTCATCTGGGCCCAGGCATTTCCCAGGGTGGGGTCTTCCTTCTGGGCTGCCCTGGAACTACGCGCTGCTCCTGAGTCTCCATCCGTACCTGTGGAGGTAGAAGGAGAATCAGCTGTCTCATTCAATACCATCATCTTTCTCTGTTCTCTCTTTTCTTTACGGGTTTTCTTCTTTCTAAACCTACCCCCGTCTATCTCGGTTGTGGACAACGGGGCCTCCTTCAGCCAACTCTGTCTGTCCTTCTCCTCGATGGCCCTGGTCAGGAGGTCAGAAAAACCTACGTAATCAGTCCCGATGATCATCTCTTCGACCAAACTGGGTATCCCTCCTACCCTGATTGCGTTCTCCTGACCTTTATCCCCCAGGGTTACTATGGCTACGGGGTAGGTCTTCTGGTCACCATGCACACACATAATGGTTACCTCCTCTCCCTCCTGCCATTGGTGCTCCTCTATACGTTCCTGGATGAGGACTGAATGGCACCAGCGGAGTCGATGAGGACTTTGGTCTCGACCCCGTTCACAGAGAGGAACAGGTGGTACGCTTCCTTCCCTTCTCCCGCCCATAACACCCGACCCCTGGTATACCCTATGTTCATGGGTTCGGCTGGAGGGGCCTTTTGGGGACAATTCCGCGCTATGTGGCCCCATTCTGCGCACTGAAAGCATTGGGGTCCCTGGCTGCCTTCTCTGTTGGTAGGCCTTGGCAAGAACCGTGGGTCGATGAGCGGTCTGGGTGGGGGATGTGAGGGACTAGGCGCAGAGAGTCTCCACCTGTGGACTATCGGAGTCGGTATACGTGGGGTGAATGCTCGCAGCTCGGGTACCCTCTGGTGTGCACACGCCAGTTCGATGGCACTGGTGATGGTGACGTTCGGATGCTGCTTCACCCAGGCCAAGGGAGCCGCCGGGAGTCCTTCAATGAACTGTTCCATAAGGGGCGTGTCCATCACCTCCTCCATGGTAGAAGAGTGAGGTTGAAGCCAACGGTTCCCCAGGTCCTGCAGTCTGTAGAAAAATGCCTGTGGATTGTCCTGGGGTAGCCACTTCTCTTTCCGAAACCGGCTGTGGTAATGTTCCTGGTCATACCCGAGGCGTTCGAGTATCGTCTTTTTGATCGCCCCGTAAGGTGTGGTGCCAGCCGGGTTTGAGGCCTGGTACGGGGTTTGCAGCTCACCCGATAAAAGGGGTGCGATGTACTGTCCCCATCTGTCAGCAGGCCATTGGGCAGTGCTGGCCACCCCATCAAAGTTCGTGAAGAAGAAGTCGGGGCCTTCACCCGGCTGGTACCTCTGCAGTACCGAGCTCGGGACATTTGGGTGGACCTTGCTGCTGGCAATCGTGTCCATAAACTTCTGGATGGCAGAGTCCTGTATAACCTGGTTTTGGGTGATGAGGCCTGCCTGGGCCTGCAGGGCCTCCTGCAGATGCTCCCTGTCCCTTTTGGCTTCTGTGGTTTGTCCTTCCACCACCAGTTGGAGGTGGCGTTGGCCCTCCGCCAACTGTTTTAACATATCATCCAAGCTGATGGTCTGGGTCATGTTTCCTGGGTGTCCGTTTGGTTAGGGTGTTGGTCCGGCTGATCCCACTTCTGACCCCACTTGTCACCAGCCCAATGACCACGGACTACTGCGCTGCTTTAGATAGCTATGTTTATTAGGACAGTACAGGAATGAGTACGGGGTTCTCAGGTTGGGTAGATGGTTTAGTCCGTCCCAGCTTCTTCTGTTGCCACAAGTCCCTGGACGTCTCTTCTTCCCGGCTCCCTTGGTTTCTTGGTGGTGGTGGTCCCCTCGGTAAAGAAGAGAGAGGCTATCAGTAACGGGTCCCCTTTTTATCAGTTGGCCTCCTATTTGCCAGCGCTCCCTTTCCCTCCTCGTCTGTCTGTCACTCTCTCCTGGTCGCTGCACCCACCCTGGCGGCTTTTAGCCTCGCAAGCCCTGAGGAGCCTCTTACTTCAGATGCTACCCCTGGTCCTGATGCCCTGTTTCAGCTTGCCTGGTGGCTGGTGCCGCGCACTGTCTGGTCTTTTCTCCCCAGCAGTGAACAGCGAAAACCCAAAAGAAAAATAATGCAAGTAAAGTTATCAACAAAACTGGAAGACGGGAAGGAAATGCCCTCTCTGCTCCCTCCGGCCGCCTTTCGTTTTCTACTGCTCCCTCCGGTGCGCTCTATAGCCCTGTAAAGAGCGCCTGTGTGTGCAGCCACCCGCCCAACCGGCGCCCAGTTCCCCTGAGGACTTGTCTGAAGCCGTGACCCGCTGACAGGGTCGCGGTCGCCTCGTCCAGTATGCCTTCCGCAGGGGACACCTCCGCTTCGCCGTGGTTGGGGTTTCTACTGTCCTCCGGTCCTCTCGTCTCCCTGTTTCCTTCTCCCGCGGTCTCTGCTTCCTCCTCCGTAGTCGTCCGGGTCTCGTCCTCGCGATGGGATTCTCCGTTCCTCTCCTCTTCGTCGCAGTCCTCCCACCGTCTCTCGGCGTCTTCCGGGTCTTTTATTCCCGTCATCCCTCTCCTCACTGGTTTCCCTGGAGACGGTATAGGTCCACGTTCCATGGTGCCCCCAGGGCACTCTCCGCCGTCCCCCTGGGGCTCCCTGCCACAGAGTCATACACCCATACAGCCATTTACACTCCCACACTCAGTCACTCACACACCAGGCCATACACCGATACAGCAACTCATACACCCAGTTATACACCGATAGACCCACTCACAGACCCAAACACATATATCAATACAGCTACTCACATATGCAGTCACACACTGATTAAACCACACACAGACTTACACATCCATGCACAGACCAATGCAGCCACTGACACACCCAGGCACTCACCGATAAAGCCACTGAGAGACCCAGGCTCACACTGATACAACCTCTGACACACCAAAACACTCACTGACATACCCAGACACACACTGATACAACTATTGATACCCCAGCCACACTCCGATACAGAAACTGACACACCCAGGTGCATACCTATACAGCCAATAATACACCCAGTCACATATCGATATAGCCACTTAGACTTTTAGCGAAACACTGATACATCCTCTCAAACACCCATTCACATACTGATATAGCCAGTGACACACCCAACTACACTCTAATACATACACGAACACACCTAGCCAAACACTAATGCATCCAATAAGAGACCAATGTTCGCACTGACGCACACACTGACATACTCAGACATACACCGATGCATAAACTGACACACCCAGGCATACAGCAGTGCAGACACTGACACACCCAGCCAAACACTAATGCATCCAATAATACACCCAGGCATACGCTGACACACCCAGGCATACACTGACACACCCAGGCACACACTGATGTAAACACTGACACACTCAGGCATATAGCCAGCCAAACACTAATGCATCCAATAACACACTTAGGCACACACTGACGCATACATAGACACACCCAGGCATACACCATTGCAGACACTGACACGCCCAGACATTCAGCAATGTAGACACTGACACCCTTAGTCAAACACTAATGCATGCAATAACACACCCAGGCAGACACTCATGAATACACTAACACACCCAGTCACACACTAATGCATATGCTCACACGCTCATGTATACACTGACACACCCATGCATACACTGACACACCCAGGCACACACTGACGCATACACTTACATTCTCAGGCACCCAGTGATATAGACACTGACACACCCAGGCACATGCTGGTGTATACACTGATACACCCAGGCACACACTCATGCATACACTGACACACCTAGGCACACACTGATGGATACATTGACACACTGACACCTACACTAAAGCAGACACTGACACACCCATGCATACAGCAAAACAGAAACTAACACACCCAACTATACACTAATGCATGCAATAACACACCCAGGCACACACTGACGCACACACTGACACACCCAGGCATACACCAGTGCAGACACTAACACACCGTGGCATACACCAAAGCACACACTGACACACCCAGCCAAACTATAATACATCCAATAATACACTCACTCATACACTGATGCACACACGGACACACCCACTCTCACACCAATATATTCACTGACGCATTAAAAACACAGAGTTAGCTCTTTGTTTCACCAGATGCTGGTTAAGAAGAACCAATTTTTTTTCTAGGAGCGTTTTTTAACATTTTTTTAATTGCTTTCTTTTTTTTAGTTTTTGAACAAAAAGTGAACAGGGTAATAAAAAGGGTAAGGATAGGAAAATTCAAAGAAGCAACTGGCTTCAGTCTTTAAAAAATATGATGTGGCCACTGGAAGCAAAAAAAAAAAACAACAGTGATGCTTCTTCGCTGTATCAAAGAATGCATCTGCACAAGACATTTTTACAGCGACAAGCATGTGGCATTTCGCACAGTGAATAGCCATGTCACTCAATTCTTCGCAGGCAGCCGGCATTGTAATGACTGCAGCTGATGATGGTTCTCCCAAGGCTGTTGTAGAGGTCAACTGTCCTGCTGCACCTGCTTTCTCTCGCATAATCTGGTTGTAGACCATTTCGTGAATTGTTTTTAGGTGCTTTGACATGGAACTTGTCCCACGTGAATACTTCTTCGCAGTGCCTATAGACAACTGCTTGCTGCAAATTTTGCACTGCACACATTTTGCTGTTACCTTCTTTTGCCCAGAAAGTATAATAAAGTGCTTCCAGACATCACTTTCTTTTTTGCAAGCTGGTGTGTTTTCCTCCTCATCCCCAACAGGTTGTGGATGATCATCCTCGACTGAAGATGTAGCTTCAGCCATTGTGTAATCGCACAGCACTAGTGGTTCTCAATTCTCCTTCTAGAGGCTTCATTGGTGAAGTAACTGGTTTTGGGTGTGGTTTTTCATGTGCATGGGTGGGGTCCTCATATATCCAATCAGAACATAATGACTGGGTATGTTTTCGTGTGAATTTGCGAATCCGGCGCGTAGAATGGCGGATTTGCGAAAGTCATAAAAGGTGTAACTTTGTTGAAAGGCATATATAAGGTGGTCTCTATATACCTGTAAATATGTTCACACTGAGCTCATTAAGGCTGTACATATCTGAAATAATTGTTAACATTTTGGGTGAATACGTGGATTCAGACTCGCTGATTCATTCTGAGCACATGATCGGGATTCGTAGTCCGTCTATATTTTTCGGACCCCGAAGGTACTGCAGTACCCAAAAAAAAAAAAAAATCATAAACTTTACAATTAGTACATGCGTGATTTTTATGTTTTTAAACATATATAAAGTATATTTATTAAAAAAAGAATGTCTACAGTAAAAAAAAAAACTTACATTTAAAATCAAAATAAATTGTAATACACTTAGTATTAATAATATACCCTACGGATTAACTAAAAAAAACTAAACATTAGATGGACATAACACTTTAGAAATGGAATTTGAAAAAACCTTTGAAATTCACTGAAACAACCAAAGTTACAGGGACATTATAGTTAGGAAATAGAATTAAAAATTCCTTAGAAGTTCAGTGAAAAAACAAAGGTTACATGGATGTTATAGTTAGGCTTAGAGTTCACATGCACAAAACGATAGACTTTCAGCAGTTCTAGTTACCTGAGCTAACTATAACTTACGGCCCAACAATGCACTGCCAATGACCTCAAATATTACATCACTCATGGCATGGTCAGTGACATCTCTAATGACATCCCTGATGACATCATCCACAGAACTTCTCTCACACCCACAAAAACTACTCACAGACCTATTCACACACCCATGCCACCACTCACACACCCATAAAACCACTCACTCACGCACCCACTCACACACCCACACAACCACTCACACACCCACAAGACCACTCATACAGCCACTCACAGACCCATACAAGCACTCAGACAAAAAGGCATCAACAGAAGGTTTGCTTTACTAAGGCCACCGTCTTCTCAACTTTCAGGATCATGAGGAGCTGAAACAAAAAAACTAATTTTGTTTTACTACCGTTTTGGCATTTTTCAAAGAAGTAGACCATGGTTCCTAATTTGTGTGCTTTCAACCTACTTCCAGTTTGTGGTGGAAACCGCTGTGCACCCCTTGGGTGATCCCGGAAAGCTATAGATTTCTGAAAAGTAAACAAAATTCTGAAATCAGCAAGGGGTAATTTGTAGATATCTCAAGGTTTTCCCAAAGAAACTAACCATTGAAATAAAAAAAAATTGAAAATGAGTAGGAAAAAACTTCCATTTGTGACAATGTTTTAATTTCTAACTTCTTGTCACGAAGGCTTATTTACAAAAGCAGTATACCACTATGCCCACTAGAGCCTTCTGGTTGCGGAGATATATAGGGTTTGTAGGTCTTCCTAGATTCCGAGGTACCCAGAGCCAACAACTGAGCTGCACCTTACAGTGTTTTTTTTATTGTGTACAGGGTATAGAGCAAGTCATATGGTAGAACATAAAGAGTGAAAAATGGGTATCAAGGAAACCTATGTATTTCAGAAATGGATACCAGATACGGAGTTCAGGAGCATTGGTTATTTGTACATCTCTGATTTTGTAGGTACCCATACTAGCATGTGATTCTGAGAGGATTTCTCAAAATGTCTTCTTTCTTACACATTGGCCTACATTTGGACGGCACAAATCCAGAGAAATGCAATTGTTAATAACAAATGTTATACTATTCAGTGTTCCCCCAAGTCTCCCATTAAAAGTGGTACCTCATTTGTGTAGGTAGGCCTAGCACCCGCGACAGGAAAATCCCCAAAATGCAACATGGACACATCACATTTTTCCACTGAAAACGGACCCTTTATTTGAAATGTGGGTAGCTGTGGATTTTGTGCCCAAGCTTAGCCAGCACCTAGGGAAACCTACAAACCTGCAAATTTTCGAAAACTAGACACCTAGGGAAATCCAGGGCTGGGTGACTTACGTGTCTCCCACCAGGTTTTCTTACTCAGACTCCCTTGCAAACCTCAAACTTTGACTAAAGACACACATTTTCTTCACATTTCTTTGAGAAAAGCTTCTGTAATCTGTGGAGAGCCACAAATTTCCTACCACGCAGCATTCTCCCATGTCTCCTGATAAAAATGACACTCACTTGTGTGGGTAGGGTCAGTGCCCGCCACAGGAAATGCCCCAAAACGCAACATGGACACATCACATTTTCCACTGAAAACTGACCCCTTTTTTTGCAATGTGGATAGCAGTTGATTTTGGGCCCTAGGTCAGCCGGCACCCAGAGAAACCTGCACATTTTAGAAAACTAGACTCCCAGGGGAATCTAGGGTGGGGTCACTTGCATGGCTCTCACCAAGTTTTCTTTCCCAGAAGATCTTGCAAACTTTAGCTAAATAAATACACACATTTTCCTCACATTTCTGTGATGGAAAGTTCTGGAATTTTTGGAGCACCATACATTTCCTACCACCTAGCATTCCCCTAATTCTCCTGATAAAAATGGTACCTCACTTGTGTAGGTGGGCCTTGTGCACTCGACAGGAAACGGCCCAAACACAATGTGGAGACATCAAGATTTCCTGATAGACTAATGACCTGATTTGGCTATGGGAGTAGTTACTGTTTTTGGGCCAGGGCTCAGCGGCCACCTAGGGAAACTTACCAAAGACAGACATTTTTTAAAACTAGACAACCAGTGGTGTCCATGGAGGTGTGCCTTGTGTATCCCACAACGTTTTCTCACTCACAATGCCCTGCAAACAAACTTTGCCTAAAATTGTGTAATTTTCCTTGCATTTCTGTGACATAAACTTCTGTAATCACCAGGAATCCACAAAATTCTTACCATCTAAAGTTTCCTCACTTGTTAGAATATAAATGCTACTCCACTTGTGTGGCTGGGCGTAGTGTCCACGACAGGCTCTCATCAAACCAAGGTAAATAGGACTCCAGCGGGATGACTCTCATTGACCCTGGTTTAATGTGCATCTAAAGGGGGCTGTAGGCCCAGCCACACAAGTGGGGTAGCATTTTTATCGGGACAATTGAGAAACGCTGAGTGGTAAAAGTTTTGTGGATCTATCGTTTCTGGAAGTTTACGTCACAGAAATGCAAGGAAAATATGCAATTTTAGAGAAAGTTTGAGATTTGCACGGAATTGTGGGTAATAAGATGTTGTGGAATCCATGCAAGGCACACAACAACAGATTGACCTGGATGTCTAGTTTTCAGAAATGTCTGGGTTTGGTAGGTTTCCCTGGGTGGCCACCGAGCCCTGGCCCAAATACTAGAGCTGCCCCGTATTGTCGATTTCTCAACATTGCGTTCTGGGGCCTTTTTTATCACGGGCACTTGGCCAGTCACATAGTGGGGTAGCATTTTTATCAGGACAAGTGGGGGAATGCTAGGTGGTAGGAATTTTGTGGATCCCTGTGGTTTCCAGAGTTTTACATCACCGAAATGCAAACAAAATGTGTGATTTTAGTGAAAGTTTGAGATTTGCACGGCATTGTAGGTAATAAAATGGTGTGCGATCCACGCAAGGCATACCATCTTAGACTTCCCGGGATGTCTAGTTTTCAGAAATGCCTGTGTTTGGTAGATTTCCCCAGGTGGCAGCTTACCTGAGCCGGAAACATGCAGCCATTCAGCATAGAAGTACATTGATATTGACCCCACTCTGCTATCCATATGTAAAAAAATAAAAACTCAGAAAGAATCAAAATTGCCCCTCTTCTTATAGGGGATGGGATGCTGTCATCCCCAGAGGGGCAGAAAGACTCTATTGCACATTCTGGGGTAGGAGTATTGGCTCGATGCCAGAGTAGGTCACCCTAGCCTTTTGTTTGTTTTGGCACCATATTGAAATCCCTGGTGTCTAGTGGCCGTTCTGTCACTTGTAGTCAAATGTTTAGTAAGCACCCTTGTTTGTTAGGATGGGGGTTTGGCCCAGTGCCCTCCAGCGGCGATCCCCAAGCAGGGATCCACTAGGTACCATTGGAAAGGGGAGATTCTCCCCTTTCCAATGATACCTCTGTGGTCTGATTCGGTGCTCAGGGGCCTGAGATAGGCCCCCGAGCACCGAAGCAGTGAAAGTTTAATGAGTCCAATCCTTGCTTCTCCTTCTATACGCTGACCTCAGTCTCGCATCCTGCTTCACTTTTTCTACTGTATTCCTCCTTTCTTTGGTACTTGGATTGACCCCCCCCCCCTTCTCTGTTCGTTTACCATTAGTGTTGTGAAAAGAACGTAGAGCTGGTGAGGTATACGAAGCCACTCACGTGAATTCCAGGGTATTGCGTTGGAGTGATGCTGTGCCTTCCTCTCCCCTCTTAAGCAACTCTCAGCCCAGTGAGACCAACACAAGCTGGTAGCTACTCAAGAAAGGGAAGGGGGAATAGGATATTTAGAGAAAGAGTGAGATTGCTCCGGCTTCACACGGGAGGGCTGGAATCTCCTTACATCAAGTAATCCCCAGTGAACTCTAGGTTGCGTCAATAGTAAGCCAGGTATTCCTAGGAACACAAGAGAACATGGGTTATAATCAACGTTAAGTCACCTCCCATTCAACATGACATTGTAGTGGATTAACACAATAGCTTACAAGCATAGGAGTTACTAATAATTTCTCAGACTCAATGCAGTACGAATATCTCTCCGTTACAAGATCCTCCTGATACTTCTCAGGTAGACAGATTATTAGTTCCTTAATACAGGTCTCATAAGAGTTGCAATCTAATGTCTATTCTTTCTCACAATAGTTTACAAAGTAAAGTTCTCAAACGTCTTTTCATTTAGTAACTGTGTATAACCAGTATTAATAGTTCACTAAGGAATTTTCTCAGTCCAATAATCGAAATATTGTGCGTGCGTGAAAAACAATCTGGGCATTGCTGCTTTGCGCTAAAGAAACTAAAGGTTCAATCTCACAGTTGGCTCTTGAATTTCTTTTCTCCTGTCCTGCAGGTATCGATGCCAGTTGCTGCTGGGAGGAAGCTGCATCGCCGTTGCAGAGTGCCAGGTAAGTGTCTGTGAATACTGGGTTGGGAGTTCTACTGATCTTCAGGCAAAATGCTTCACAGTTGGGATCCAAAGGAAACAAAGCCAAGCATGTTTCTTGTGTTGGAGTGAGGCATTTATACTTGTGCCCCAAAGATGGCCACCAAAACATGTGCCGTGCCGAAGTCTTGAGAGATTATGCAAGACTACAGCAAGAGCATGAGGGAAGTGAGAAGGGTATGGTCCTTCTATGATGTGTTGGGACTCAGACATTGGGAAGACACAGGGAAGGCTTGTATTGGGAAATGCAAGGAGGAGGGGAACAGGAAAATGTGATGTGGGGGGCTGCAGGGTGGTTAAGGGCAGTACTTTGGAACATGCAATGTGAGGACTGCAGGGCGCTGAAGGGCACTACTTAGTGCATAGTGAGAGAATTCATGATGGGCAAAGGCAGCTGCCCCTCCTAAAGACCGCCTCAGAGGGTGAGGTTTATAAGGAAAGAGGGCATGAAATCTTCACATTAGGCGAGGAGCATGGACGAAGGCAACTGGCTCCCAAGAGTTGTCTGCTGAGCTGTAACCTTTCTACTCTTATCAGATAATGGAGATGGCCACAAATGTGTTTGGTGTCTTAGATCTTATGGATCTCATATTCTTCATGTCATGACCTTCAACAGGGATGGGAGGAGGGGCTTGCCCTGTTGACTAGAGGGATGATAAGGTTTCAACAGAGAAATGTGAAAAACTGGATTTACTGGGTATTCAGTGGGAGCTGTTGCTTGGCACATACAGAGTTCAGCATTTTACTAATGAGGAAAGGACCAATTAAACTTGGTTTTAGTTTACGTGGGTTTTCTAGTCTGATTTTATGAGTGGATTACAAGATTAAGTCCCCTTGCTGGAATAATGGGCTGGCCGACCGGTTTTATCAGCGTGCAGTTTCATCTTGGTCTTAGCTGCACCAAGATTCTTGATCAATTGTTCTTTAATCTGAAGTAACTTTGGCACATGCAACTGCACGGACTAGAGTTGGAGTAGGCAAATAATGCAATGGAATGGGCCTAGAATGTCGACCTGTTAAACTAAAAAACAGGGAATACCCTGTTGCTGAGTATGTGCTGTTGTACACAAATTCTGCTAAAGGCAGTGCTTCGTCCCATTGACTGGTTACGGTGGACAACAAAAATCGCAAAATTTGCTCCATGGATTCGTTCAGTCGTTCTGTCTGCCCATCAGTTTGAGCATGACAAGCAGACGATAAAGCAACTTCAGTGCCCAGAGATGTACAAAGGGTTCGCCAGAATTTTGAGGTGAACTGCGGACCTCAATCTGAGATTATCTTGGAGGGGAAACCATGAAAACAAAGTACATTTGCAATAAAGGGGAGTTTAATCGAGGGGATGAAATATGCTATTTTTGTCAGGAGATTGACTACTAGCAGGATCGTGGTCAATTTATTAGAGGGTAGTAAATCTGTTGCTGATAGTGTGCCATTGTTCTAGGGGCACGGGTAACGGATGCAATAGGCAAATCAGGGACACGTGTGAATTAATGGCCCTGATGAAGTGCCTTGGTAGTTGTGAAACATGTGTTGGCCTTTTTATGTTACATATGGTCTTCAATACAAAGAACAAAAGTTTTTCAAGAATAGGACAGTCTTGTGAACCCTCATTTCTGGTTTCAGCAATTCAAAGATGGCAAAAAAACTGGCGCTCTACAGTCATTAATGTCTCACTGTTATTGGGCAATGAGTCCCCATCAACCCATATGCTGGAGTTCAAATCTCTGAGTTTGACACATAGTTTTATAATGCCATTGGGTGATTTGGCCAAGACAATGAGGTCAGTTGTTCTGACACTGCAGTCTCTTATGTGACCTGCTTTCCCCACATCCTTGCAATTTCTTTTCTCATCATGGAAACCTTGGTGCTGTGTGTACGGCACCTTCAGCCAATATTATTTTTGGGGAAAACCTTTGAGCAAAATCATCTTGTCATTTAAACCCTCTGGGTAATTGTGCTTTCTACCCCTTACCTAATTCCTTTCTAAGACTTGATCTGTGTGGATGGAAACCAGTTATATATGTAAAGCCACCTGTTGAGGACACCAAAGACACATATACCTTGGCTTGGATTACTAACCCTTACACTCTTGATATGACTCCAAATATCCAACCACCTGTCACCATACGCCTTCATTCTTATATCAGGTTTTTTTTATGTAAGATCAACAAGCATAGACAATAACTCTTCCTTAATCAGCTAAGACCTGCATTTACTGTCCTCTTATCTTAAGAGTAAAGTAGGAGGTATCTGTTTTAACATAGTGAGCCTCACAAATTTGCAAGATAAACCCTTCACCTCTGTCATCTGCCCTGTTATTCCTTAAACCTAATAATGATCCTGTGTTATTCCCGTTTCCCCTTACGCATTTTGTCCTAATGCCCTTTATGTTTTTAGGTTGAGCCTGGGCAGCGCATGCGCTGCGAGGCATGCTGTATTAGAGTATGCACTTGAAGCTCCGCCCACTCTCCACCCATATTTTTCATTGGCTTGTGTCTTTGTCCTTTGTAAATGCTGGCTTCTGATTCGGTAATCTGCTTGTTAGTCCCTCCTTAGTAACGCCTTGTCTTCATTTGTAACCTCCCATGAGGACTGGCCCTTTTACTTCTGTTGTTACACCGTCTGTATTATTTAGTCTGTAAGCACTATTTCTTTAGTGAGTTTTGTCTTACTGCAGGCATGACGTGCTTTGCAGCAACATTCAGCGTGCCATGCTCGCTTTCACATTTCAAGCAGCCAGGACAATGGTGGCCCCTTCTTTGGAATGCCATAGGTCTTGCATGTAGGAGATTTTGAGCTATTGGCATTGTAAATGACAATAGCTTAAACTCTCGCAAATGCGACACCTATTGCTTTACAAATATTTTTTTTTGGTGGGTTGTTTCCAAGTGCCCCATGGCGTGCGTGCACTTACTAGAGGCCACGGCCCTTACTTTAGACACGGCTTGTCTCAAGAAAGAGGTGTGGCCTCTTAAGTGGAGGCGGGGCATGGGGCGCTTGGAAACAACCAATATTTGCAATTCAATAGGTCTAGTATTTGCGAGAATTTAAGCTATTGACATTTACAGTGCCAATTGCTCAAAGTCTCGTAAATGCGAGACCTATTGCATTGCAAATGTTTTTTAATCTTCTATTTAACTGTGCCATGGCAGGTCAGGATTAGTCAGTAGGCTCATTTTCTTTGGTTACGAACTCTGTGTGTTGTCTACCATCCAGCGTGTGTTCCTCCGAAATTTTGGGATAGTTTTCAATTTCTGTTTAACTGGCTGCTGGTCGAAATGTCAGAGGTGCAGATATTTCCTTCCTCCTTATGCACCCTATCAGTCAGATTGTGCTCCAGTAAAGCATTCCAAAAGTCACACAATCCTGAAAAAAATGGTCAAATAAAGTTAATAATAAAAGTAAAGTCATACGACCGGCAGACTGAAAGAGACGATCAGCAGCTTACACACACACATACACACTAGAGCATCCTTTCACCTAGAAAGAATGCCTCATGATATATTCAATGAGTGTCTCTCATAATCCTCCCGATGACACATACCTAAAATAAGCGCAACCCTACCCTCTCATGAATGCTTATTATCTTTTCTAGCAGTATACTAAGAGCTAAACAACCCTTTGTTAAATGCTAACAATCAGTTCTTTTCTTTAGTCCCAACAGCATGCACCCACTAGTCTTTCCTGATCAAATGGCAACTGTTTGTGCCTGCGCATAATGGGAGTCTCGTCAGGACGCTTTAGCAATGATTATTAACAGAGTCCAGGCAAGACAATACCAGGAACCCACCAGGAAACATCTTGTTTCTTCACTGCTTGTCAGGGAAGGTGTCAATCTACTTACTTCTGTGATGCTCAGTGCAGGCAAAATGACAGGCTCTGTTATTATGCTTTGGCCAGGAAAGGTGTCGCAGTCAGTCATACTGACTTGCACGGCCACTTCTGTATGGTGACCTGCACACCTCCATACCAGGCTGCACTCCCCCAGAAAGGAAAGCTGCTTTCCTGCTTGCAATGCCTGTTAGAGGTACTGCTTCCTGCAGTGATAATGTGCTGCAGCAACACATATTGGGCACATCTGAACTCTTTGATGTTCCTCCTCACAATCACTGCCTGGACTTATTTTTTCTCATTATCAGTTGAATGTCAGATAGCTGGAGAGGGATGCAGGTAAGAGTTTCAGCAATTCGTTCAAAAACACATTACTGAATGGGAGGGGAACTGCTTGCCCACTGCTGGTAATCAAATCCACAGCAATATTCCACCAGCAAGCATTCCCCTTTAGAGAGCTGTGCCCATGATATGAGAGTTTGCTGCTGTCCGAACACTTTTGTGGGCCATCGGCCAAGCATGGGTTACTGGGCCTCACTTGTGGTGGTTGGGACCTTTATACCGCTGATATTCCTAGGCCTAACCTACGATGGCACAGCAAACAGGGTGCCAAGGGCATCCTTTCCACCTCAGGGCAGCGAGGGCAAGCAGTGATATGCTGTTTGTAGTGAACAGGTAGATTTGGATTCATTTGGCTGCTCGATGCGGTTGCCCTCAGGTCTGGTGTGTGGTAGTGTACTCCAGTGTGCAGCCGAAGGTAAGTAAGTAATGTGCTTATAGAGCGCACGAATGCCGAGGCGTCTTGGCGCTATGGTTGGACACTGGATTAGCAGCAGGCGGAGTGGCTTACTTCTGTCTGATAAATAGCCAAGTTTTCACCAGTTTCCTGAACCGAGGTCTAGAGGGCTGGAGTCTGATGTTGTCAGGTAATTCATTCCATAACCTAGACACGATATGTCAGACTTCTTCCTCCCCATCTGGCTCTTTGTATTCTGGGTACCTGAACTAGACCTTTGTTAGCTGATCTAAGATTACGCCGAGGGGTATACTGCTGAAATAATTTCTGTAAGTCAGCTGCCCCTCCACCAAACTGGGCTTTGTGTACCAGGCACAGCGCTTTGAATTCAATTCGCTGTTGCACCTGCAGCCAGTGGAGGGTTTTAATGCTACCCGAGATTTGATGGAACTTCGGGATGTTAAGCAATAATCGGGCCGCAGCATTTTGCAAGGATTGTAATTTGGACAGTTGGCGCTTGTTGATGCCTAAAAAGAGGGCATTGCAGTAGTCAATCCGTGAAAGGATCAGAGCGACCACAACCGATATCCGTAGTTCCTGGGGCATGAAAGAGAAAATTTTCCGTAGGACTTTTAGATGAAAGAAGCAGGCTGATGTAAGCTGGTTAATTTGGTCTGAGAAACTGAGTTGATCATCCAACAGGATTCCCAGATTCCTGGTTTTTCTTGCCGGCACTGGGCATTCACCTGCCTCTGCCGGCCACCAATTCTGGTTCCAGAGCGGTGCTCCAGTCCCAAACTCCATCACCTCTGTCTTTCCCGCATTCAGTTTAAGGTAGTTTTGGTGCATCCAGTCCATAATGTGGTTTAAACGGGTCTGGTCGATTACCTTCTATAATGTGGGAAAGTCTCTTGTATACTGGTTTACTTCATGTTTCACATTTCACTTGACAGGTTTACATGTTTACAACTCTCATTTCACTTAGCAGTTGGCAGACCCTGCTTACAGCTAATGGGGCCCGTGCTGTAGACAAGATGTCTGCTATTCATTTACATAAAAGAAGGCGACGCTCACAGCAGTCTCCTGTTGAGAACTGGGTAGGCTTTTGATTGTTGTTAGCGGCGTGCATCCTCTAGACCAGGTGGCTGCTAGTTGCTGAAACAGAAGACAGCGGCACCCATGGGTCTGGTGGAGAGATGTAATGCACTACGCAGGTGAGTGCTGAGAAGAAGGTTGCGTTAAATTTAGTACGTTCAAGTTTTTCCTTCAGTCTGCGCTTATATTCCTGCTAGCTGGCACAGACATGGAGCGCATGGAACACCGTATCGGGGGACCACTGGTCAGCAGCAGCTTTTACTGCCCAGGCCTTTTGCATGGTGACCCCCTGTGCACCGAAGGTCTGGCGTTTGTGTTGTGATCAATGTATGTCACAGAGGGTTTAGTGATGATGCACTGTAAGGTCTCTAATCAAAACAACTGGGCTGCACATTGTTGTGCCAGTGAATGATGTGCTCCCAGTGGTTGTTGGTGTCAGCATCGACTTCATGTGTTTCTCCTGATTATTTGGGAATCGTCATTGACACAAGCTCCATCAGAAATCCAGGGTAATTCACAAGCAACGAGTCACCAATATCTAACATTAAATGTGGGTAGAAAACCGGGGATAGAGATTGTAAAACGAGATTGGACAGTAGCTCTACTCAAAGGGGGCCATTCTGCTGGTTGGCAATCCACGCCCGCCCCCACAAAAAAGCAGACAGTTTAAGCATATGTTACCTTGGCTTTCCTTGTGCAGCGTGACCATAGCAACAAGGATGTCCTCCAAGAAATTTGTGTACGTGCTGCATGTTACATAATATGTTTATTAATAACTTTTACATATACACATTTTCAATATAAACGCATTCCAATGAGAGGGAAGATATAAACACAATACTAAACACAACACGTGACATCACAGAATATGACCGATGCTCCCACTAGGAGAAAGGCAATTTAAAGTGTGGGGTCATTGAACCCAATCATACCAGATGCAAATATAAAGCCACAATTATGGAGCCAGGGCCTGGGCTAAATAGGCTCCAGTGTTCCCAAGTAGCTCTAATGTTTGCAAAGCTATACTGTTTGTGAAACTCCCAACATATATGGAATGCAACAAACAGAACCAGTGCAAGTAACGGATACAGTATTACAACATTTGCAAACAGCTAATGTTTGAAAGGATCTGAAGATATGGATAGGTACTCTCTTAGAATGGTTCATCGTAATCTGGCCAAAAACGGTTGTTTTCCATCTCTTTGGAATTTAAAGAATGTTTGCAACCCTAAATGTTTGTGGCTATCTAAACAACACAACCGAAACTAAACACATCAATATTGAGTGTGTAACGGGTAACTGCTAGGCAAGGTTTCAGTGTCTCAAAACTGTGAGATACTCCAACCTCAGGTGACGAGAGGCACACAGAAGCAACAGATTAGGAGCAGCCAGGGCTCAAGGTGGACCACTAGGGACCCTGTATCAGACATACCGACAAGCCAACCTGGTGGTGGAGCACCGCATATGGCAGGTCAAGGTTAAAAATGAAGAGATAGATGTAAATAGCAAAAGGTAGTACATAGAGAGATGTGCCCATCATCTCAGTTGAACTTGCAGGTGTCGATATCTTGAGCAGCCAGTTTTCAGTCACTGGTGCGGGAATGAGGGGCTCAGTGGATTTACACGAACATCTGGTACTGACGAGGTTGACTCTTGAGCAGCCTGTCTTCATCTTTTGGTGAGTGGTGCAGCGGACTATGGCACCTTACAACGTAGTAGGGCTCCTTCGACTGGCTTCCATGCAGAGAGTGGTCATAGCATGAAGGCAAGCAAATAGTGCATCAGCAAGAATTTGGCTCCACTGACTGCTTGCTTAGCTATACACAACATCATCTTCAGTTCATGCAGGGTCAAAGTCCAAAAGATGATCAGTATTCTGCAGCGCAGCATTCAGGTGGCAGAGGTCCAATGCAGGTTCACTGTCCAATGGATTCCACAATTTAAAAGGTCCAGTCAATCATTCGGGTGGACAAGGTGTCCTGGTTCATGTTTACCCTTCTCTGAAAGTAGTCTGGGGATAGCTGGTGCCTCTGTATACTTGCAGTGGCTAGAGATGACCCATCATGTAAGTTATCTAGCAAATGTTATGATCATCCCCAGACTATCTCAGACAAAGGCAAAGCAAGAAGTGTAGAATGAGGTTGTTCTCTAATGGCCACACTCATTCTCTGTCTTCTATAGGGTCATTCTTACAATAACTCTGTAAGCATTTACGGGTAACTAAATTGGGCATACTAGAATATTGATCATAATTCTTGTTTGCAAAGAATTATGCCACTAAGGGCTGTAATGTTCACACAAACGTATTTAATTTAAAAATAAATACATGCAGGGGCATGTTGACATGCACGTTGGGTGAGAGCTTCTGGATTACCTGGGAAGGCCAGTAGGCAACTCGCTTGGGTTCACATAGGGGCACCAAACCTTATTAATCAGCTGCCATCAGTCTGAGCTCGGTCTGAGGAAGACACAGGGAGACAAACGGGGGTCTAAGCTGTCAGGGCTCATCCTATGGGTGACCCTGAGGCATCATTGTGCAGTTTGAGGACCCTGTGGATTGGGGGCCCCTCAAATTGTTATCAAAATGTCGTGGATAATTTCAGGGGACAAAGCAAAAAGTGCAAGGGCACCTGCTGCGATGGTGCAAGGGCACCTGCTGCGATGATTGATCTACACTCTAGTCACTACAGAGTGTATTTAGGATTAGTCAGCGAGAAAGTAGTGGAAATAGTACAACACCGGTCCGACTAAACCAACCCCTAAAAGGTGGAAAATGAGAATAGTAAGCAGGACAAGGGCTGTGGCTCCTCAGAGATTTGCTGCTTGTCTCTGCTCATCCTAGATCGAGATGGTCCAGAATGGTTCTTATGACACAGTTGGCTTGAAAGGCTACCTAAAATCCTGATGACTACTGCAAAACCTTAAATTGAAGAGAACAATATTTTCCAGTATTTTGGCTGGAACTAAGAGAAAGGAAATGGGCTAAATGTTGTAGAGCTTAAACTAGTCTAGGCCTGGGTTCTTCAGCAGCAAAGAAACTTTTTTAGGTTGGCTGAAACAATGCCTCTCAGGAGTGAAATATTGATAATGTGTTACAAGTGTGGTAATAATACAGATACTAAGGAATGGACACTTTTACTGGGTAGAGGACAGTAGGAGACTCTATAATGAAACTATTCACAGGTAGAGCGCAAGCAAACAGAAAGTTGTATCCATTGAGGAAATTACTAAGGCATGAGGAAAGCCTAATATTCAATGTGTAATTACATTTTCTTTGAGTTGCTGATGATTGGAGACCCAGTCATATCAGTGATAAGTGTATTTTAGTGTTGTGCACCACTTTTGTAAAGGAAAAGCCCATGAACGAGACTGAATCTGGAAGTGGTGAATTTGACATGGGCCATGGGGAGAATGAAATAGAGGTTAGAGAGGGTGGTTCTTTTAGTGGCTACTTGGAAGGCCACAGAACTTCAGGGCCACCCATGATCTAAGGTGGCAGTTCAGTAAAAGGTTCAGGGGCACAAAAGCTGTAAGATAATTCATACAGTAAGGTCCCAGTTTTGGAACTGGTTCAGTTAGTTGCAGGTCCCACTGCCTAGGCCCCATAGAGTTCCCTCCATGATTTAGCTGAGTGTCATCCCAAGTTGAGACACAGACAAACAATAATGGTTTCAAGTAGTGGAGCTATGGGTGGGAGACAGAAATGGGACTGTCTGACCTCATCCAAGAAAAGGATGAGGGAGCTAAAATACGCCTTGAATATGTATGTGCTGACCCAGCCTGTGTGAAGAAGAGTTGGAGCCACCATGCTTGGGCTGCACTGATATGTAACAAGTCCTAGTAGAAGAGTTGTATTGGAAACTGTGAATGAACTTTTCTAGTAACAGACACAATAAGGTAATATGCAGTCCAGGGCTAATCGTTTATGAAAAAAGTACTTGTCTCACACCAAGCTAAATAATGTACAATTTAATGGGTATGATATACAGGGTTGCAGAATGCTGCTTTTTAGGTCTCAGCTAGACAATGCATGCGTTGTCTCGAAGAGACGTGTTCTATCTGTGGCTTACAGGCTGCCCATCTCCTACTATTGGTAAACCTACAGTGTTACTCTCATTTTCTTTGATGCCATTCATCACGGCATGCGGGCATCATGCCCTATTCTTGTGTTTGGTGCTCCTACAGCGCATGAACTAAGTACATGTCGCCTTACATTGCTCCCAGTTTGCGGAGCTGTTTTTTTCTGTTTTCAAGCAATTCATAGGAGTACTTGTGTTTTCAGGTCATCGCCCTGATACACGTACACACATACCACTTAATTGCATGCTCTTTTACATAAATGAATGCATTTCTTAAAAAGTTGTGAAAACATGAACAGCACTTGTTAATTTTTTTTTTTGCACGATCTGATGGTATTGGAGCGCTTTAAGTGCTCACCAGTTACATTACACGACACATTCATTTTTGTTGCTGATCCTGCTTCAATTTAAGTTTTTCTTTCTGTCGTTGCTTGCCCATCTCCCCATCCCCTTCTGCTTCCTTGCTTGACCCCGTCCCTCCAATACCTCCCTCGTTGCTGCTGCTTTTTTTTCCCCCCCCTGATTGGATGGTATTGGAGTGTTTGTTCCGTCCGCCATCTTGCCATAGTACTAATAGCAGGCGATAATATTGGAGCGCTTTAAGTGATCACTAGTTACATTACACAATGAAGCATTCATTGATCTGGCAGGGGGAACCGTATGTAATTTGCCCAGAACCACAAATTGTTCAACCTGACCCCGAGTTTCGAATCCGGTCGGCAACTCTGGCTGTTACGCCACATCCTCGCTTCACTTCAAAGCTCCTCAACTGTTCCTCACTATCACTTCCGCATTTGTTCAGCAAGACTCATCAAGACCGAACAAGCATTGGCAAAAGCAATAGATCTCGGCATTGTCCGAGCTAATGGCCTTGTCAATGTGAATGTCTTTTAGCCATGTTGTCTAGCAGCACATCTGCTGTTCAGCATGGCTGAAAGTCACTGAAAAGCTCATGGATGGCAAATTGAACGTATCTAGTTCCTCCCAGGTGTGAAGGCGCCTCCCAGGTGGAGCAATACCTAAACCATGCTGACATACACCGGCGAGCAAGGAGTGCAACTGGTCAGGCAAGGCCCGGCTTAGCTTGATGTTGTCTCTGTCCTGCGGGCGTAGGGGGGAGGGCGGGCGCCTGGTGCGGAGTGCCCTCCCCCTTCCCCACGGCCTCCCTCTTCCTGCCTCTCTCTTTCTCCCTGCTCACTCTCTCCTTCTTTCTTTCTTCCTTTGCTCCCTTGTTCCCGCTGCCCCCGTCCTCTGAAAAGTACACGCATAAGCTGCCACCCTAACACATATAAGACCCAGAGCATATTGTGCATGTGAGATAGTTGAGATCACATCGTTTACGTTTAATGTGAATTGTCTGGTGTGACAGCACAGCGGAAGGATGAACAGAAAAGTCAGTTGTCTTATATTCACTGATTAAAGAATGGATAATATACTGAGGCATGTATGAGGGACTAGATTTGGCTTTCTTTTTCTCAAGTGACACCAACATACAGAGGGGCCTGGTCCCCCACCAAGTGTCATATGTGTAAATGCGACTGTACTGTTTTTTGTATAATAATAAAGCTGGCTGAGTTTATTATGTATAAACTTGTGAAAACACCAATAAAGACGATTTAAAAAAAAGAAAAAGTCACTGAAAAGCGCTATAATGCGGGCAGCGCAGGCCACGTCATAGCGATTTTTTGTGTTAAGATGGGCAGGGCAATAAACTCAACATGGGGGACAAAGAGACTCGGCGTTGGCTCAACATTCTGTGATTCGGGGCTTTCGGTAACTTTCAGCCATGCTGAACAGCAGATGTGCTGCTAGACAACATGGCTAACAGACATTCACATTGACAATGCCAATAGCTCGGGCATTGCCGAGCCCTATTGGCTTTGCCAATACTTGTTATCAGTAAGGTGCTACATCCCCTGTCCTTCCAGGTAATCGTCCTCCTTTCTCTTGGGACCAAGTTTCACGCTACTACCGTTCCAACCCTTTTATGGGCCTAGGCAGGATTAAGCTCTGGTGCAGTTATCTCAAATGTTATAGCTGCTATAAGTGTGCAGCTCAGTTCAACACTTTATTGTTCCTTTAGCATCAAACCACCATTTTTAGCGGATGTAGCAGATTTGCCTTTGTGCCTTCGTGACCCTCATCCCTTGGTGCAGGCTAAGCTTTGCGGGCAGTGGGGCGGATGCGGTTGCACTTTTCACTGTCACAGTGAGGTGTCTTCATTGAAGAGCAGTGGCGTCAGCCTTTACAGAAGGTGCTGCAAGACGGATTAATGGACGTGGGTCTTCACTGCAATGTCTAGCTCAGCAGCATTCAGTCCTCTTGGTGGGCTGCACACATGTGCACAGCAGAGGTAGTTGCTGCTTCCAGGCTGAATCTTTTTATAATATCTTCTAGCAGTGGATGCCCTCTTGTGCCATGCTACAGCAAAGTGCAGCAACAACAAGGGAACAGATGGAATGCTTGAATTAATCTCAGCCACTGGAAGTCGTTTTTCACCCCACCATGCCACTCTAGACAAAGGCTCGTTTATGCAAATCAGTACCTGTGTTCACTGTGCCATAGTCACGCTCACTGTACACGTACACATGATCGACATGCCCACAGGATGTTAGTGTATGGACCTGGATTTCACATAAGATTTAACTTTCGTGGGTGACTGTCAAGGAAAGTAGGACACGGTGCGGCTAAAAATGTATTTATCATCATCATTGACGGGACTTAATTCTGGGTTGGCAGGTTTCCAATTAGTGTACTCCTTGAAGCTCTGGTGTCATTTTGGAATGGTATTAAATATATTCTGCTTTAATGTAGAATCAGAAATTTGCATGTAGACTCATTCGTTTATCTCTGTACAGCACTTTATTTTATTTTTATTTTGGAGTTTTATATAGCGCTAGCCAGACCCGAAGGTATCGGAGCGCTTTACAACATTTGTCGAATAACAGTTGAGTAAACAAAGAGTGGAACAGTAAACACAGTGTTCAAAGATGGGTCATTGATCGGTATAAGTCACGTAGTATTCGAATGCAGAGTAGTAGTGGAGGTGGGAATAGTCAGGGAGAGTAATGTGCGGGGCAAGAGTAAGATGCTGTAAGGAGTTGTTCTTATCGTAGTAGCTGGATCCTCAGTTGATGGCGGATCAGTAATTGTAGGACTTTGACAACCTGTGTCTTGCTAAACATAAAAGAAATAACATTAAAAAATGAAACATTGTAAATGTGTTCTATGTGATATCCTGATATGAATGATGCCTTTTTGCAGATGTGCTGCGAGAAAGAAAGTTGGGCTTATGCAAAATTGAATGTTGATACCCTGTGCTGCGGATGAGAGTTTCGTCCACTTATGCTCGACGAGTTTGAAAAAGTGAAAAAGAGAATATTTAAACAACAAAATGTTATGTTTTTGCTTCTGAAAACAAATTTAAATTCAAATTTATCTGCAAAGTGTTCTCATATTTTCAGATATAAATGCCGCTGCCTTTTGGAGCTTTACAACTGTGCTTTCACGAAATTGGGCTGTTAGAGAGTACAGTGAGTTGAGAAGATAAACGTTCTGCATCTGCAGTATGCCTATCTGAGGAAGGGACATTTGTATTGGGGAAAATTTGACAAACATTATTTGAAACTTTTGCGTTTTGGTAGCACCAATCTTAAGTGAAAAGTAGTTTGGGTGGAAACTTGACCGATGTTTGTATTTTTTTTTTTACTGTTGAATCATTTGAATTTTTCTTGAAAACCTTTCCTAAACATAAAGGTATTTCTCAGTTCCTCCAACAAATTCGAAAAAATTCAGATATACTACACAGCTCCGATGCCGTAAATGAGTATATATAAGTGCATGATTAAAGTCCATTGTATTGCAAGAGCCCATACAGGCGTTTCAAAAGGCCAATTTGGCAGCAGTGACCAGGGCACCTGCCTTTCTCAAGCAAGAATTTTTCCTTCATTAATACTATTTTTTCTTGCTCAGAGAGAGTGCAGACTAGAATTCCTTTAATTCGAGGCGCATTCCATTAGAACCAGCTGGTACCCAGTTGATTTCATACTGAAAAGCAAATTCTGAACATTTCGAAAGCTAAACACGCCCAAGATAAGATATGCTTTTTAGTCAATCTGTCTTTTCTAACACGCTCTTAATAGCTGACTGTCTCCAGAAATGAAAATGAAAATGTGACTCATAACTATGAATTTATACATATTCTCATTGGTAGGACATTTTCACTTCATAGTTCTGCTACATATTTTTTTTGTTAAAAACAGATTTCAGTGGAAAAGGGGATGAACGTTATGATTTGGGTTTGGAAACATTTGGAAAATAATGGTGTAAAATACAAGTACGAAATGTGATCGACCAGTTTGTCGCTTGGAATGCGGCGGACATATGGAGAGATTTCTGTGTCTTGTAAGAATTCTAGAAACATAAAATGTTCGTCTCTGTAAGGAACGTTGCTGGAAACTAAATTGGGCCAAATCACATGTTGAAAACTATTGAAGTGGTTGGCTGACAATAAATATTTAGAGATCTTAGGGTGTACCAGTCAAAGAGGGACACTGGTAACCTGTTTTTAGTTCACAAACTTAACTGCAAATTAGTGACAAAACCTTTTAGTTTTAATAAAAAGGCTCTTTTACAAATCGGTCAACATTGCTGGTGAAATAAACATTTGTTCAAATCATTTTGTTTGAGTTTCCATGTAGTTTACAATTCAAATGTTTTTCATCAAGATTTTCATTGAGTTTATACTTTGTTCAAACATTTTCCTTTAATTTCCATTACTCTGAACCCTAACTGCGACGTTTAACCTAATCGTATTCCATACCCTTAAAGGACTCAACTCTCTCTCTAACTCTCAACCATTCTGTAATGTTACACTCATGCTTAACCCTTATCCTACCCTGATCCTAGCTCTGACTTTCATCCCCACCATAAACTTAACTCTTACCCATCAATGTAACTCTAAGCCTAACACACACTGTAACCCTAAAAGTATCCCTCATTATAATCTTAACAGTCACCCTAACTTTTAACAAACCCCTTTCTGTAACTCTAAAGGTAACACTGTTAAATGTTTTCATACATATTTCCCATTTCAGTTTTTTATTTTCTAACAAACCTGTAATTCATGGCACTATGCATATTGCTGTGGTTTATTCTTTACTAGATCATAAACAAAATATCTATGGCTTAGATTATGGAACTCTGCATGTTTTTCAAACCTGTGGTGCATGGTAGCAAGCCATAGAGGTTTGCAGCTTGTACATAAAGTAAAAGGTGATTCCTTACCTTTCACTGCCAGCAAGTTGGCGATGCAAGGAATCTGAGGCAGAGGGTAGAAATCAGGCAGACCCTGGAGAGCTTACACATGAGATGTACCTGATCAGCTCTAGAGGGTGGAGATCATGAGAGGAATCCAACCTGTCCCTACTAAACATAGGTTACATGAACTGAGATTCAGGTAAATGCTATACACTGGTGAACACTCCTGCAGGATTTGAAGTAACCAGCGAAGGAACATCGCTCTCAGAAAAGATGTTTCCCTTTTCAATATCCCTCTTGTTCTCTTCCATTTGAACTAATTAGGGAGTAGCAGTGTTTTATTTGAAAAAGAATGAGTGCCGGTGCCCGAAGCTCTGCTCAGAAGTAGGGGTGGGCGAAGAATTCCGCTCTGCTGGCAGAGTTTGTGGAAAAACTCCGCGAAGTGATGTGGAGCATAGTTTTTTTTCTCGAGCGGCTCACCAGTGGTGAATTGGCGAGTGCTTGCGTGAAAAAATAACGCGTTAGACCTCTTCCTTGCGAGATTTCTCATCGCAGGCTGTCGCGGCAGGTCACGACCGCTCGCTTTGAAAAATCTGCCATTCGCGTTGAGGAAGCTGTAATGTCTACCAGTGGCGGCTCCTCCGCAATGGTGGAAGAGCGTTGCCCCACTGCCTGGCTCAGAGCCAGCAAATGTAAATTAAAACGATGTTCTTGTATCGTTTTAATTTACATTTGCCAGCTCTTAGCCAGCTATGTTGGGAGGGGCGGGGCCGAGGCTAAGGAGGGTGGAAGAGGAGTGCTACCTGCAGTCCACTCCCTAAGTGCGCAAATGTGTTTTGGCTGGCCGGCTCAGGCCGACCAATACACACATACGCACTTAGGTTTTCTCCAGCCCAGCTGTATTGAGCAGCCGGGCTGGAGAAACCCCACAGTCTCCCTGGTCTGAGTAGGGCGTCTTTCCTGCCTGATCAGACCAGATTGGATGGGAGTCCGTCCCAGGGGCTGCCGGGATATCACCCAGGAAGAGGAGAAGTGGTGCGACGCTGAGGCGGCCGGCGGCTGAAGGTAAGGTAAGGTAAGTTTTACTTCTTATTTATATTGTAAATTGTCACCCTCGCGCGACCCCACCCACCCCACCACCCTTTGCTTATGGCGACTGCCGTTGATGTCTACTCGAGCGGCGGAAAGCAGCAGTGCCCTCTGACATGTCGCAAAGTGGCGCTCGCGCTAATTTTGCATAGCAGGACAAACTCCTGGCGCTAAAAATCAATGAGAGCAGCACGACTTACCAGACTCTGCTGCTGGCGGAACTCCGCGGAGTGCGGCAGAGTTTTTCTGGCACTTCACGGAGTTCCGCGGAGTAAAACACTGCAAACTCCGCCCAGGGTTACTCAGAAGCCTGTGGCTGGTGCTGTTAAATGTCAGCGTGCCCAATACCAAGGCTGTGTAGCCTTGAATCCACCACAGGCAGCCTCTAATCCACTGCCAGGCACTGGCAGGTTCTTTATCTCACTCATTTGGTCTGCTGTTTCCTCCCTTTATGACGGTTTCTCTTCCTCCTTCTTTCTTGTTTATCTTTTTCCTCTCTTGCCTTCTGTCAATGTCTGAAGAGGCAAAATAAGTGCCATTTCCCAGGAATTAGTGTGGTGGCCTCCACCAGCAACTACTGGCTCAAATTAAGCCAGTGGCGTAGCTAGCCCTATGGGCGCCTGTGGCGGTCTCTACGTTTGCTGCCCAGCGACAGCCGCAGTGAGGGGGGGGGGGAGGCGGGGTTTGCTGGCGAGCATTTACTGCGTTTATTGCCCTGCGGCAAACGCATTGGGGAGCGGGGGTGGGGGTGGCTTGGCTTTGCCGCTGCGAGACGGCCAAAAACTCGTGCCGCCCGGGGCGGCCCCCTCCCCCCAGCTACGCCACTGAATTAAGCAATGGGGAGTAGCTACACTTTATTTTCATAGATGTCTCTAGTAACGTTTGAGCTTACCCAGTGCTAGTTTAGGTGCAATCATCTATGCTGATGGATACATCATCCCACTGATTCATCCGTTTTAAATTAGCTTTCCAGGCCTCAGATTGGTCTGGAAAATCTTTTCCATAGCAATAGCTCTCTAGCACCACCAGGCGGCACAATGGGATAAATTCCATGACCCACTTTTTAGAAGGACACGTTTGCCATCCCCAAACTTTGAAGGGCATGAGACATAGCAATTTTTTAATTTTATGAAAACATCGTGTGGTAGCACATTGCCATTTACATACAGCACACTTTCCTTTGAAATGGCCACTAACTTTGCACAGGCATACACTTTACTGATAAAACTATATAGCTCACAAATAATCGGGTTTCTGTGAATATTATCATTTGCGCATCACCAAGTGCAGTGTCTTGATTTGATCCTTTTAAAATCCCTATTTTCATCAGATTTCAGTATTACAAGAAAGGTACTTATGTTTTTTGCTTTCCTAACTGCTGAATCCATACAGTTTATTTACAAGTATTTACATTTTTTTGTGTTGAAAACAAACCCAAAAAACATCTTACATCCTTTTCTTTCACACTCCCTGCACTCCAGCAAGATAGTCACATAATTCACTTTAAAAATTGCTCTCACTTTGCGGGCAGAGAAAGAAAACCACTCCCTGTTAAAAGAATAAGCAGCAACTTGTCAGAAGACATAGACTGACGTTTGACCTCTGTCAATGAAGCACCAGCAAATGTGACAAGATAAACACAGAATTTAAAGGCATCTTTAAGTATTGCTCTGACTTTCCTGAGCCACCAAAACTCAGTTAGTGACTACTGTGTTGTGACCCATAGTTTGGGAAACCCTGCTGTAGTATAATAAGCTCAAACTGGTGTGGTGGCATCAGTTCCTGTTTTCCTGCAACTCTTCGAAATTGGTCCATTTCTCGCTCTTGTTGTCTCACTGACACAATTCTTCAGTATTCTGACAGTGACTATGTAAAATGTCTTCCTCAAAAGTTGGAGGGCCTGAATCACAAAGGTAACTTTTTACACTTTTTAGTAAGTTGACTATTCACACGCTTCACTTTTATAGTAACTTACTCTTTTGTTGTAACTTTAAATTTTGTAGTAAGTCCAACATTACACATAGCCAACCACTGATAACGGCAACACCATACCATCGAAAATAATGGAAGTATGGACCTAAATTAAAACTCCATAGGAAATAATGTTAAATTCAATAAAATCATTTAAAATAGTTAAAATCTAAATAAATATAAACAATGTTTAAAATATATAAACCAGGACGACCTGGGGGGGGCGACACATGTACTGATTCGAGTACAAACTTCTTTATAAGCCCTGCGAATCTTCACAGTTCCCACTGACACCCCGGGTTGTTATGCAGCCGCTTGTAACCCAATTCCTCTGCCATGACCCAGCTACCAATAGAGGCTGAATTCTTGTTTTGACTCTTACCCTGGTTATGATCCATTTGGGCTCTCTCGGGGCACAGGTGATGAAGAGGAGAGGGATGCTCTGCTCCCTTCTCATATTGACGGTGCATGAAACCTAGACTTACAAAATGTCAGTGTCAACATGCAATTCTTAACACTTTGTAGAAAAAGTATTCTATGAGAGCTAAGGTTTATTCAACTGAACTACATCTCAAGCCAAGTGGCTACAGCATGTCTTAATTGTAATCTGTAAAGCTACACCCTGCTTCAGCACAGGAAGAAGGAGTCTGTACATTCATTAAAATGCAACATCTCTGGGTACAACAAATAATATTAACAAGCATTCTTCAAACCATGGGCTTAGTCTTGAGATACAGCTGCCAAGTCTGAGACAGAAACACTCCCTTATCCCACACCACTAGAAGCTGAGCTTTCCAAAATGCAGTCTGTTGATTCTGTTTTTTAAATCTTAAAGATTGCCTGTGTTCTGAAGCTGAGTTTCACATGATCCAAGCAAAATAGATTCAGTCGAGTTTCGCAGTTCTGGCCTACATGCTTGCAATTCTCTCGTCTTGGCACTTGAGTGCCAACATTTACTCACTATTCACAGTCATGCTGGTGTTTAGCCTTCCTCTGAAATTCATACTCCTTTTCTAATTCTATTTCGTTGTTCTCTTATCCCTGCTTGCAATTCTTTATGGTTCATTCCCACATTCAGGCACACCGAAAACAAGCTTGGCCTTGCATATGTTAGTAACAATAAAGGACGTTAAACTAGAACTACACCACTAAAACCTACAGATCTACAGTCCTCGACTACCTAGCCTATTTCCCGGCTTCTTTAAAAAAAACTGGCCTGCTCTTTTCATGCTCGTCTTGTGAAACCTTTGAAATATCAGATATGAGAGCCTGAACGTTTTTGGAGTTCTCTACAATTAAACTACAATATTGAGTATTTATGACTTTACACATTCCCCTTTGTTAGCCAGGATCACTTCTAAAGCCACTCTGTTTTGAATTATCATGCTGTGCATCACAATCATCTCTGCAATAACATAAAAAAGAGCAGCAGCTGTATTACGGGCAAACCTCTTAGCCAACTGGAGTTGTTCCTTCATTTTACTACATTCAGTGTGACCCCCACATAAAGAATCATTGCTAAGAATATATCCAGAATATCCTCTCCTGCATCCCACCTCTGAAAGTAGAAATGGATATTTCTCAATTATTTGATGTGATATATATGTGGATGAAAAGTAAGCCTTTCTTCCACAAACATGATACTTATCTCTATTGTTCCCTATACAATTTTAACACATAAAACTCTCAGGCATCTTGAAAATATACGTACAATTACTCCAACCTATATTAATAATTCCCTTGTGGGCTGTGCAATTCCCTCCTTTGCTATCACGTTAATATTGATGTCAATCTACGCAACGATATATGTATATTCAAAAACGAGATCAAGTCACTGTTCTCAAAATATCCCGAAACTACTTCTCCATTAACCCCGAGTAAGAAATACGTGGTCAGGCAGGCCCTGCGACCTAGGCCTGAGGCTACTAGGGTGGCACATAACCAGCCGGACAAACCCGTAAATAGCAAAAACCCAGATTAGTCTCACAGACAGGCAGCATCACCACAATGGTCCCAGGAGATTGGCCCCAATAAAAGACATATGGCCGGAGGGGTGCCGCTTTCCCAAAACACCACAAAGTTAGATGCTATATGAAGTTAGGAACACTCAGCCAATCAGAGCACAACACACACAGTACATGCAGCGATCACACGCTCACCATACTGGACATCTGGACACTTCACCCACTGGGCCCTCATTATGTCCACGCAAGGTCGAGACCCACCTGCATTCA
Source organism: Calotriton arnoldi (assembly GCA_963921515.1). Taxonomy (NCBI): domain Eukaryota; kingdom Metazoa; phylum Chordata; class Amphibia; order Caudata; family Salamandridae; genus Calotriton; species Calotriton arnoldi. The sequence continues at coordinate 1,233,719 of CAWUFW010003042.1, read as the reverse complement.
CTATCAGGTGGCCTGATTTACACCCCATAACTAGGCCTGTATTCCTTTCTCTAAAATAAGATCTAAATTGCTTTATGACGCTCCAAAGACTGTATATAATGGCACTCGGAACAAATGCATGTTGAGACAGTCCGCAGACCTGGTTCTGTGTATGTTTCCCGGCCGAAGCGTTTAATTAAACCAAATGCCTTTTGTTTTTTCAAAATAAATTCATATTCCAGGAGCATTCACACAGGGGATTTAGAGCTGGGTGTGTTCGTAATTAAGCATTCTCCCTGGAAATCTGCCCATTGTGATACCCCTTCTTGCATGTGCAGGTAGTATTTAGTGTCATTTTCATAATCTTCTAAGAATTCCAGTTCCTGTCTAGATAACCTACATTGCACATTTTAAGGCTCTACAAACTTGGTTTGTCTTGATTTTTCTTTTAATTCTTTACATTCAATACCCCTAGAAAAAATACCAAATGCTTCTCTGAGTCAAGAAAAGTAAATGGTACATGACAATAAAAAAGAAAGAAATGTTTGTGAATAGGTAATTCCCTCTGTTAGGGAAACAGGCCTATGTGTGTAAACACAACAATTTGAAACATTCATAGTCAAATAATAAGTTTGAACCAGCTAGACAGAAGTGTTTCCTCGATACTTGCTTTGACAATGCATGCGCTTCTCCTTCTCTTTCTGTTTGAGTTCAGAGTATCATTGGGGTGAGGACCTTCCGTACCCTACTGGATGAATCAACTGCACCAGCAGTGCCAAAATCAATCCAACTGAACATGTGGCAAACGCGGCCACCATGGTGACCAAGATTATCTTTCTACCTTCGCCTTTCATTTCTCCTCCTAGATTTACTGTAACTACTTTCTTTGTTGACTTCGAGTAACTCTGCTGCCCTTTTAGCTTCCTGCACTCTCAATGCTTCTTGAGCAGAATAGTTGTTTCAGGTGCTACTGGGTGTTTGTCATCCTTCTCTGGTGCTCTTATCCTCTTTATTGGTGTGGCGCATGTACCCAGGGTAGCGGCTTTTCTCATTTCATAGCAGTGTTCGTAATCAAGAGGCTCTGATAAGGCCCTTTCCACTTTCACCAGAAGTCAGGCTGTGGCACATGGCAGTTGATTGAACGGGCAGCTTGTTGGATCTCGCGGAACTAGGAGCGCACCACATCAGACAACTTCTTGCAATAATCCAAGATCTAGTATTCGGTTATTGACAACAGTGCAGCAGCAGGAGTGCTGGGCTCTGCTATTGGCCTGTCCATCAAGACGTCATGCAGGGTCAGTCCCAGTTTTCTTTTGGGAATTCAGTGTACACTCATGAACAATAAATGCAGGGCGTCAGGCCACTTCAGCATGGTATAGTGCAAATCTTTGCAAATTTATTTTTGTTTTGATCATACTAGTCTCTCCGAGAGGCCAAAGGATTGGGGTGATATGTACTGTGCAGTTCCTGAGTAATGCCTACCGCCTCACACATCAGCTTTATGATCTCTTTCTTGAAGATTCCACCTTATTCGCTTTCAATGTACATAGGTATTCTGTACCTTGTAATCAGTTTTCTGTGCAACAGCTCTGTCACAGTCAGTGCATCAGACCTCTGTCTTGGATAGGTCTCTACCCATTTTGAGAACATACAGTCAGAATGTAGGGACAAGACACAAGTTACACTTTAACTCCAGAAATGCTTTTCGACACTCTAACCAAGGCACCAGATCAGGTATATTCTTTCTTGTCAGGGGCTGCAAGGTCTGTGCTATGAGAGAGAAATTTGGTATCCATTGTCCGCAGTAACCCACCATACCAAGGAAACCTCACACTTCTCTTTGCGTTCAGGTTGGTGCCATCTGTAATACAGTTGTCATCCTCTCTTGTAGCTTCCTTATAGCTTTCTCCAACTCATGTCCCAAATAAATATCTTTGGTGTGACAATACTTATGTCCTCCCTGAGTGAAATGATTTATTAATGCCAGTGTGTCCCATTTGCAATTTTCCCTACGGGGTAAAGCAATCAACAAATAATCAATGTACTGCACCAGTGTAGATCCATAAACTTGGTGCAAAGATTCTGAATCCTTATGGAGTACCCAGGAGAGAATAGATGGGGACTCGGTATACCTTTGTAGAATTCTTTCCAAAAAGCAAAAAGGCACCTTATTTTTATTCTGAAGGCAAAAAAAATGATTATGGTCATGTAACAGTATAGTGAATTGTGAGCACAGGTCAGTAACTGTAAATCATTCTGCGATGTTGGGAATCTGAGACGGAATCACTGTGGGATTCGGCACAACAGCGAAACTAGGGACCGCTATCTCAGTAATGTCTCTCAGGTCTTGGATCATCATCCAAGATAGGCCATTGGCTTTTCACACAGGGAGAATAGGGGTGTTGCAGGGACTCAACTCTATCCTCCGAATAATACCCTGTCACAACAAATCTTGTATCACTGGTTTGATTCCTGCTCTTGCCTTCTGTGCCAACCTATATTTGGGACCCTGTTTTAGTCTTGCATCTTCTGTTAATGTCACACATACTGATTGGGCACTGTGTATTTTCCCTATCTCTCCACCTTTCACTGCCCAGAGCCCCACTTGCACTTTGTGGCACACATCGTCAAGGATTTCACTCAATTCTAGGGAGGGATGTCTGCACTGTCATCAGTCATCACTTTAAAATGTGCATCAAGGTCTCTTGTTTGTGTGAACACACCCTTACAATACACAGTACATTTCATTCTACACAAAAGATCTTTGCACAACAGATTAACAGGACTAGTATCACTGATCAAATCCTTAATAGGTCCTATAGTTACAGGGACAGGGGTCGAAATAGGATGAGTAATAACAGAATTTAAAATACTGACTGCTTGCCCTATTTTTCCTGAGAGGGGTCGTTGGGGAACTTCTGTAGGTCTTATTGTAAGCGTGCAGCCCCAGTGTCAACCGGAAAATGTATGTGGTATCCATTAACTCTCCCCTTTACAGAAGAACCCTCCTGGCCAAATGGAGGCATTGGAGCCTGCAACCATTCTTCCCCTTTCATGCAGCCCTATCGAACATAACTGGGGCCTGATGGGACTCCTGCTGTCACAGCACAACGGGTAAATAATTCATTTAATTCAGATATATGGTTGTTAGAAGACATCATGGTTGAAGAACGGCTTGATGGATAAACCGAGGTTGGGGACACCACTGGGGGAACTGTAGCAATCTGCAAGGCCGGGGTGGTTGGTAGTACAATGTGGGTTAGCTCTACAGAATTACCCCAGGCATATTTCCCTTCTCTCGCTCAGGATACTCGTTACTCCAGTGTTTGGACTTCTCATACTCAAAACACAGGTCCTGTTGGTTTCCCCATCTCCCTGCCCCGTCCCCTTTCCCGGTCACTTCAGCCTTTCCCTCCAACCCCTCTGGTTGCCCTGCCGTCCCTGCACCCCCATTGCTTGTGGGGTCTGTGGCATCTGCTGGAAAACTTTAGTCTGCACAGCCACCAATTTAGCCTTATTTTTCTTGTGCATCCAATCAGGATATTCACTACAATAACGTGCACAAGTCAGCATCTCTTCTATTGTCTTAGTTTGCCAACATATTACTGATTGTTGCAATTTGGCACTAATATCAAGCAGCAGCCCCATCACAAAAGCTGACACCAAGGCCGATATTCCCCACTGAGTAGCACATTCCACAGGGCTGCTTATACCCCTCCAACAACCACTTGTAATAAGCGTGCACACTCATCCTTGTTCTGTATGGTTTTCATAATTTTCTACCAATTAACATGTTGCAGCGACATCTTTTCCTTAAAGTAATTCATCACCTCCTTATACTGCTCCATCACCATCGCGGAGGGTTAATATTTGACAGCTTTAGGCCCCTGCTTTACCTCTGGCAATCTCACAGCCACCTTTCAGGAATACCCAGAACTTTAGGCACCACAATAGAAAACAGTGCACTCAAATCTGTCCACAGTAACTTTGACAAATTTCTTATCCTTTCCACCTCTGTAAACCACTTCTGGGGGACTTCCCGCAAACTTTGGTAGTCCTTCTGAAGTGATCACAACCCATGTCTAGTTCAAGGTACACAGATATATACTGGTTGCCCTTCCGACCCCGGCACCACTCTCTATGGATATTTCAACTCAACCCCATTCAAACAACTGCAACTCTGGAACATCACTTTCACCATCAGATTTTGACACCTCATCCTCAAGTCCCAGTCTGCTCTTCTTCTTCTGTCCATCAATGTCCTCCCACTAATCGTTTCTAACAAATCCTCAGCCAGTGATGCAACATGACCAACTTTTTCTTTCTCACTTCCCTATCACTCTAGACCTTGAAAAATCTAGTCGTCCACTCGCTATGGCGAGTCAGATTTTATCAGGGCAAGATATGTTTTAGGACCTACTGGTTCATTCTGATGAATGAACTCGAGCTGTTCATTCACTTTCTGAATGAACAGGTGTTCTGTTCATTCAGAAAGTGAACGTGCAATAAAGATGCCTTTGAATCTTGATTTTATCTTGACACATTTGCTGTCCATTCAAAGACACAGGTCAAATGTCAGCTTATGTCTTTTTAGAAATTGCTGCTTAGTTTATTGTGATGCTTGGTGTTAACTTTTCTTTCTCTGACTGCAGTTAGAGGATTTTATCTGTCAGACAATCGTTGTGAAACAAAAGGATGTAGTATGTCAGTTTGTTTTCTAACACATTTAAATAGCTTGTAAATGAACAGTACAAATATTTCAAAATATATCAAGAACTTGGAAAGCACTTTTTTTATAATTCAGATGTATGTTGGAAATAAAGATTTTTACAGGATAAAAACAAATCAGAATACTTTACTTGGTGATGTGCAAATGATAAATATTTGCAGAAACCCGATCTCCAAATATTATTGTTTGTATGCTGTATAGTTTTTTCAGTGAAACTGTATGTCAGTGGGAAATTCTGTGGCCATTTCAGTGGAAAATGTGCTTACTGCAAATGACAGTGTGCTATCAGTTCATGCTTTAGTAAAGTGTATTAAAAGTGAGAGTTTGTAAAAATGAACCAAGAAACATTCCTGCCCCGATTACAATGCTGTTAGTGAACTAAGAGGCAAGTCAGGGGTCAAGTGTATCCTATATATGGGCTAGATTTGTATTTTTTATGGAGCAACTGTTTAGTCTATTAAATCAAACAAAAGAGTTTTTGTACCGCAGATATGCAAAACTCGTGTATTTGAAGGTGCTATAATAAAGAAAAAGGCGGCTCAGCAGAATAAAACATGCCCTGGATCACATAATGTGAGAGCAGTTTATGGGTCAAGACCATTACAGCTAGGCCGGGTAGATTATTTAAGTCACTAGGCCTGCAGATCTGGTAACATTTTTATGATTTTTCGAGACCTGCACTCAGATGCAACATGTATGGTGTGCGAATCCTCTTTTTCTGCAAAGTCACTCACAACTTTTCTGCCAACACTAAGTTGATGATACGTTGCTCTTTCTCTGCAGCCATTTAACATAATTTTCTAAAAGTTTCTTTTTGTGCTCCGGTAGCTTTTCCACTGACTTCCTAGGTAAATAGGGAGGCGGACGCATATTCAACACATCTTCGACATTGCAATCCTCCTTGTCCTCGGCCCCTATGGAGCCTAGATGTTCGCCAAGGAGGTGTACAATCCAGTTTTTTGCACAACATCGTCTCACCAGCAATCCTTTCTCTCTTCAAAGCTTCCTTTCTCATACCATTCAACACCTTGCACACCTGTTTCTTTACGTTACTCTCATTTGCTTTGTCCATTACTCATGATTCCCACTCATTAAGTGCCTCCAACTCCGCAGGCCAAGGTGGCTTCTTCCATTCATTCATACATTTTCTTTTTCAATACAAATTGCAATTTCTGGCCCCTTTTTTGTGAGATCATGCCATTCAGGCATGCATTCAAACTTTTACCAACATTTCGCACGCTGGTGTTCCCTCAAGGAGATGGCTTTTCCTCGCCTAACCTGCCTTTAATGTTAGGTTTACCTTTGACTTTGACTTCAGTTGGGGAAAATTCTGCTCATACACCTGGAAGAAAATTGCCCCTCCTAAAATGTTTCCACACTCACAACAACTAAGTTCATCTGTTTATTTGTTTATCTGTCTTCCTTGCCCATGAGATTTCCTGGATAAGGGTAGGGTTTGCAATCAAACCCGCATGTAACATCTAATCAACTTTCACACCTAAAGTTCCTACTCCTCGTACACCTGGACAGAAACCACCATATTCTCAAGAGAGAAACACACTTTTCTTTTACCAGTCTCCTTTTCTACATTTGTCCACTGGTGATGGAAAAGGGGAAAAAAACTTGGCATGCCTTCCATCTCTTACAGGTAACCTGACAGCAGTCTATCTATTACTTCTTTCCTTCCTTAGTTAACCTTTACTCCTCGTCTCCCCGCCCTATGCGTCCTGGCGATCTCAAAGAACTACTAGGGTCATGCGCATGCCACTTACCGATGCAGCAAGTTGAGGTCTCGAGTACAGGTCCTAATTTTTGGGGAATATCCCTTCGTTTGGCACACCTTCTGTGTCTTTTGGGATCAGTATGACTTGTATGGTGAGGATCCTCCGATCCGACGATAACGGTCAATGGCATGCCCGCGTTTCTCCAATAAATTTTCAACATACAATTCTTAAATAAAACTCTGTAGCAGAATTGTTCTCTGAGAGGGAAGGATTATTCAGCTAAACAACATCTCAAGCCAAGTGGCTGCAGCATGTCACTTCCAATTTCTAAGCACTAGTAGATATACCCATTTTCAGCATAAGACAATTACCAGTCAGTTGGGTTTTCAAGCAAGAAAGACAGTGGACATTCATAAATGCAATATCTCCCGGTACAGCAGAAAACCTTAATAAGCGTTCTTCCCACCATGGATTCAGCCTTGATGTGTAGCTACCAAGGCTGAGACAGAAACACTGTGATACACTGCCTTATCATCCCACTACATTAGAGACTGAGCTATGCAAAATACAGACTGTTGATTCTATTTGTTAAATCTCCTGTTACAACAGATAATATTAATAAGCATTCTTCCCGCCATGGATTTAGTCTTGAGATGCAGCTGCCAAGACTAAAACAGAAACACTGTGATATTCTCCCTTATCATACTACACTACCAGAAGCTGAGCTCTGTGAAATGCTGTCTGTTGATTCTATTCTTTAAATCTTAAAGCTTGTTTGTGTGCTGTAACTGATTTTCACTTGATCTAAGTAAGATGGAGTCAGTTGTGGTAATTATTTTTGCCTACACTCATACACCAGTGGGTTGGACAAATCCCCTGAAACAAACCTTGACTCACCAAAGAGGCAACCAGTGGAGGATAGTGCTTAAATTGCACCAAGGATTACAAAAGCAGCTGAGGTGCTAGAATGGTAGGGGTGTTGGTACCGATGTGGTCTTCAGGAAGTACGCATGGATTAGGTCTACTTGATTTTCAGGCCATGCACAGGCTTTCTTAATGTATATGCAGTTGTGGGGAAACTGCTCTAGAAAGGCTCAAAGATAGCCAAGCCACTGCATGATCCTTGGGACTTTTGACAACAGGGAAACAGTTTCCCTACCAATTCTGTAAATTCAGAGGTTACTAAAGACGGTTGGTGTATAGACTGAGACAGCCATCCCAATCTTTGATGCAGCAAATAGTTCAGTCCTTTCATGGCTATGGACACAACGCTGCCAGGCACTATGCATGAAAGCAGGGGCAACAGTCTTCGAACTCCTCCACCACTGCTGCAAAAGCTGTCAAGCTACTTTAGTTTGTAAATGATGGTCCATGCTACGCCAGTGTGGGGCAGGTACCAACATTTCCTCCCGAGCTGGAGAATCATTACTTCAGGCAAATGGGTCCTACATATATTTCAAAGGGCCAGCGCTCTACCCTTCATTTCCTCCCCTCCCCATTTACCTCTCACACCAGAATGGCTTTCGGAGTAGCTTTTGCTAATTCTAATACAGGATTGTTAGAAATTGGGTTTCTGGTTGGCAGAGGTATGCATTCTGTCCAAGCAGGAACCACAATCCTAGTCAAGGTAAGTCACAACACACCCTAAATCATCGTGTGCTCACCCTCTGGTAGCTTGGCACAAAGCAGTCAGGCTTAACTTAAGAGGCAATGTGTAAAGTATTTGTGCAACACTTCAAACAGTAACACAGTGAAAACACCACAAAAAGACTCCACACCAGGTTAGAAAAATAAAGAATAATTGTATAAGTAAAACAAGACCGAAATGACAAAAATCAAACAAGTTTAAGTCGAGATATGAATTTTTAAAGAATAAATGAAAAATAGTGCTTAGAAGCAATAAGCGCTGAAATGGGATATCTGGTCGGGCTGGACCGGGGCAAAGTCAAACATTCAGGCCAACTGCGATGGAGCCTGGGCCGAATAGAGTGACCCACTTGGGCCCCCTGAACCAAAGTACCTTGCTACATGATGTGTCGATGAAGATGCGAGGTGCAGCCAAAGCGATGCGTTGGTGTCGAGCCACACAGCGGATGAGATGCGTCGATTTTCTCAACGTAATTGGGGCAATGCGTCTATTCTGAGTGCTAGGTGCTGGTTCCGAATGCGCTGCTGCTCCTGCAGTAGGCGATGGGTCAATTCCGAAGGCGGTTCGCTGGTTCTGAAGGTGATGTGGTGAATCCGTTCCATGCAACGATGATGCGCGTGTTCCAACTCATGCAAATGTGAAGATGTGCCGGTTCCGATGAGGAAGCATGGGTTCTGGTTGGTCCAAGGGCCCGGGACTGTGTTTGCACCACTTGGCAGGGCAAGACTTGCAGCAAGCAAATTCCAAGTGCTGTAGCAGGATAAGTTGAATTCTTTGATGTCCCTGAGACTTAAAACGGGAGGCAAGCCCCTCGAGTCACTCTGGGTTCAAGTGATGCTGGTCCAGTCCATCTCTCCCAGGCAGGAGAACAGCAGGCAGCAGGGCAGCTCAGCAAGGCAAGAGTCCAGCAAAGAAGCAGTCCAGCAGCGTGGCAGTCCTTTCAACAGCACAGCCTTCACAGGTCCAGAAGTGTACTGAAGTCATGGTGTCAGAGGTCCAGTACTTATACCCAGTTGTGCCTTTGAAGTGGGAGAGACTTCAAAGAAAGCTTTGAGGTGCACAGGGGTCTCCCCTTCCTGCCCTGGCTGCAGACTTACTCCAGGGTGGAATGCACCCCTTTGTGTGTGGACAAGGCACAGCCTATTCAGGTATAAGTGTGAGGCTGTGCCCAGGTCCTCCCTCCCATTACCCAGGATGGCCCATCAAGATACACCTGAGCTCCCTGTTTTGTGTGACTGTCTAGAGGGAATACACAAAGCCCAGCTGTCACCCAACCCAGACTGAACAGAGACAGGCAGTAGGCACCAAATGGCTAAATTAAGTAAATGCCAACTTTCTAAAAGTGCCATTTTCAGAATTACAATTTCAAATCCAACTTCACCATAAGTTGTGATTTCAGAAACACCAAACCTGGAGTCCAATCTTTTCCCAATTGGAAATTACACTTATATAATGTAATAAGGTAATCCCAATGTTATCCTATGGGAGAGATAGACCTTGCAGTAGTGGAAAACAAATTTAAGAGTTGTTAATTACTAGGACATGTAAACCTTAAACGTACTTGTCCTACTTTTTAAATACACTGCACGCTGCCCTTGGCTGTCCAGGGCCTACCTTAGGGGTGACATATGTATTGAAAAGAAAGGTTTTGGTCTGGCAAGAGGGTTAACTTGCCATGTTGACATGGCATTTTAAAACTGCACTCACAGTCTACAGTGGCAGGCCTGAGACTTGGTTAATGGGCTATTTGAGTGGGTGGCACAATTAGTGCTGCAGGCCCACTAGTAGCATTTAATTTACAGGCCCTAGGCACATGTAGTGCACTTTACTAGGGACTTAGGTAAATGAAATATGCCAAATGGGTATGAGCCAATGTTTCCATGTTTATAGGACATGCACTTTAGCACTGGTTAGGAGTGGTAAAGTGCTCGGAGTCCTAAAGCCAACAAACGATGTCAGAAAATGAGGGGGAGAAAGGCAAAAAGGTTTGGGGTGACCCTTCAGAGAGAGACATTTTCAAACACGGATGTACATCTGCAGCTCTTTAAGGGTGCCTTTGAGCAGGTACTGGACTCTGAGAAGAGCGAGGGATGGTATTCCCACTATTTCCTCGTCCCAGAAATGGATGGAGTCCTCAGGCCTACTCTGGACCTTAGCCTGCTAAATACCTTCATAAGGAAGGAAAAAATCATAATGCTTACTTTGGCTCAGATTCTGTCTGCTCTGGACTCTGGGGACTAGATGGTGTCCTTGCACTTTCAGGGCGTGCATTTCCTGTCCTGCAGGCCCGCAGACATTACTTGCAGTTGAAGGTGGACCAGGAACACTTTCAGTTTGCCGAGTTCCCCTTTGGCCTCACCTCAGTTGTTTAAAAAAGTGATGCTTATGGTCGCTGGCCATTTCGGAGTTTGAGAGTTTCCAAATTTCTGTATCTCGACCACTGACTGCCAAAGGCGGGTTTGCAGTAGTCAGTCGTAGACCACCTAAGGATGACAGCGGAACTCTTTATGTCTTTGGGTTTCACCATAGAAAAGTCAGTTAACCACCTGATTCCCTCACAGAGACATCAATTCATTCAGACTTTTCTGGATAGGGCGAGGTTCGAGGCCTTTCCTCCCCTAAAGCAAGTCTGACTATGGTTGCAATGTTTCGTGGTCAGTCCTGGATCTCAGTGAGGATGGCTCTGAGGGTTTCTTTTGGTTCGTTGGCCTCATGCATCCTCCTTGTGAGCAACGCCAGGTGGCACAGGTGAGCCCTGCAATGGAACCTGAAATCTCAGTGGACCCAACATCAAGGCTGCCTCTCTGAATCCATCCAGGTCTTTAAGGAGACTGCCCAAGATATGCATTTGTGTCTGGCCGATCCCTACTTGTCTGGCGGCAGACCCTTTCCCCAGCCAGAGCTTACAGTGGTGACAGATGCATCACTGCTGGGTTGAGGGGAAGTGGAGACTAGAGGTCTCTGGTGGAGAGCCAACTCCACATCAGTCTTCTCAAGCTTTGGGCTATTTGTTTGGCCCTCAACACTCTCCTGCCGTCCATCAGGGGGAGGCTGGTGTTGGTTCTCGCCGACAACAAGCAGGGTGGAGTGAGGTCCTGGGCTATGTACCAAGAGGCTTTGCATCTTTGGAGTTGGCCGGACCAGCACAACATCTTTCTAGTGGCCAACTACTGGCAAGGTTCTTGAATGCTAGATTAGATGAATTTAGCAGACATCACCTGATAGATCAGGAGTGGCTGGTCCATCCTCAGGTGACGTAGAGCGTATTTGATCAGTGGAGAGAGCCCTGGCTGGATCTTTTTGACACTGTTGAGAATGTGCAGTGTCAACAGTTTTGCGCATTGGACTTTCCAAGAGAGCACTCATTAGAAGACGCTTTCCAGCTGGAATGGAACGTAGGACTCCTGTATGCCGTCCCACCACTGCCTTCCCTGCCTCAAGTTCTGATGAGTATTAAAAATGACCAGGTCCAATTCATCCTAATTGCCCTAAGCATAAGCATTTGTCGTCTGATCAGGCTACCACTTAGGGAGGATTTTCTTTCTTAGCCACAAGAAAGGGTCTTTCATCCAAACCTGTGCAGTATGCACCTCCATGCGTGGAGATTGAGTGGTGGCAATTGATTGCGCTTGATTTGCTATCTGAAGAAGTATATGCCATCCTCACTGCCTGACACCCTTCCACAAAATCCAATTATACTGTGTGGTGAGACAAATTTGTTGTCTGGTGTGGTGTCCAAAACACACAGGCTAAGTTTTTAAAGTTTTTAGACGTTCTGTTATTTGTTCTTTCCTTAGTCCAGCAAGGCCTTGCAATGGACACTTTAAAAGGTTATATGCAGACACCATCAGTGCAACCGACCGCACAACTTCTTTCCAGACGTACTGGTGCAGAGGACTCGGGCATTCTTTTTACTGAAGGCTGAGACTCCCTTCCATGTTAGCCAATCGCTCACTCTACCAGTCTCTTGAAAGAGGATAAAAGTCGCTATTGGTTGGACCCCAAAAGGCTTTTCAGTTTTTATATTGATTTCACTGAGGGCTATCGAGCCGGCAATTAACTTTTTGTGAGTTTTTTCTGGAGTGAAGAGTGGGATTACTGTGCAGAAGAGGACCCTGCCTACGTAGATAGTCCTCTGCATCAAGATCTGATACGCACTGGCCAAGAAACAGTCCCCTGAGGGTCTGAGAGCCCATTCCACCAGGGCCAAGGTCACTATAATGGCACTGGCACAAGCAGTGCTTAATTTGAGCCGGTGGTTTCAGGTGCTCGACACTTGTCAGCACCGGCACTTATGATAATCTGGCTCTAGGTGGCGCTGTTTGTCTAATTTAGAGACGAGCACAACAGCAATTGTTTATTCATTCAGTATACATTAAAAATGACTAATACCTGCCTCGCAAGTCATTCTTATAGCTTTGGGGGCCTGGAGTTGTCTGAATTGTCACTCTTGGAGGAGTGTGATGCTTAGTAGTTGTGTTGATACTGCCATTGGCAGGGCTGGGAGAGGCAATGGGTGGTGCAAGCTGGAGTGGCCTTCCGAAAAAGGCCCCAGCACTTATTGTTTCACAAATTAGGCACAAGGGTTCCTGTTCTTAATATGCGAGGCTATGACATGGACTTTGGTGCATACATTTGCAAAAGACTGCTAACTTGACAGCCAGGACCAACAAGAAGGTTACTACGCTCACTCACTTCTGCAGGACTTTTTGACCTGAGTCCACTCCCCTGGCCCTCTGCCATTGAGAGGTACTGCTTTAGTATCTTCCCTAAGGTAATCTGCAGTCCACCAGAAGAACAAATTACTTACCTGCAGGAATTCTGTTTGTGCTGAATACTCTGGAACTGCAGATTCCTCACTGCTCTTCCACCTCACCATTCTGTAAAAGGCTTTCCATTTACCAGTTTAAAAGGTCCCAAGTTAGAGATCAGCAAACTGCCATCAACAATTGTTTTAAGGCTTTGTGTCGGAGGGCACCAAAATGGAAAAGACAAGAAACTGACCTCAGCGTTGGGGAGTGGCGCTTATATGCAGTACTCCTCTGTCACTTCTGGGGCAGTATGGAGCCAAGGTGAGCCACATGGCGCCACCTAGCCGGCGCACAGGAGCACTTCAAAAATATTTCTACAGATTCAGTCAGGCATCCGGGGGTATGCTAATGTGTGGAATCTGCAGTTAGATAGAGTGTCCCCCAGGAAGAGTTTTGCTGAAGGTGAGTAACTGTTGACCTCCGTGGCAAGTTATAAAGTAAAGGCAAACTTCAGTGATGTACCTTTGGCAGAGCACCTTCCTAATGGTCAGAGATTCGGATTGGATGAAGGTGTTGTTTGGCTGCATCTTCGGTGCCCTCGCAATCCCTGATCAAGATTATGGTTGCATGAAAGATGATTCGGAGTCTGATAACCTTCTTCCCCATTAGAATAAGGATGTTAGCGTGTATTTGGGCTTACAAAATGCAATGGGGTTTGACACTTCACCAAAAGGGGACATCCCTTACCCTCCTGGGCCTGAAGGTGTATGTCTTTAAGCCTCTTTATTGGTTTTCAGATAACATTTAAAATTCAACAATTCCCCCGTCCTGCTCACTCCCTGCCGTAAGAACCCACGTCGCTGGCCCTGTACAATGACATACAATGGTCAGAGTCGTTCTGTGTTACATATGGTGTCAGGAGAAGTTACATACATCAACAGAGCATCTGGCTTGCCATCTTATCTAAATTCGCTTAGCTCATGAGATTCTGTCTTGTCTCGTTGCTCTAGCTCGTCTACAATTCCATACATGAACTCTACCAATTCCCACCCCAGTGTGCTCCCCTGATTCCCAGAGCTGTGTTGTAACTTTTTCCGCACCCCACAGTAAGCTGATATCCATCTAATCTTTTATTTTTTCTACTGCAACCTCGTTGGTGCCATATTCCAATTCCGGCGCAATCCAATGCATTTTTTCGCTACTACAAGACGCAGTTCAACTACTTTTGAAGTGACTTTGGTATGTTTACTCCGAGGCACTAACCAGGGTCGGATTGGTAACGCGGGCACTCGGGCAATGCCGGAGGGGCCGGTGTCCAGTTCCAGCTGTGGACTGCTTTTTTGAGCAGTCTGGGGGGCCAATTTGGGGGTTTCTGCGTTGTTCGGCCAATTAATGTGTGCAAACTGAACGGGGGCAGGGGGCCTGAGCAGAAGTGGCCTCACTTGTTTTCACATGTGTTTCACCAGTGTAAACTTATCCCTGCATATTTTTGTAACACCCCCCCTCCCCCCTTTTTTAAATAAAATTTCGCCGAACTAGTGTTTTGCGGAAAGGCAATATGCAAATGTGGGCCATTTTTTTTTAGCGTGCCCGGGCCGATTTTAAATCCCAATCCAACCCTGGCACTAACCCCAGTAGACACATGGGAACTGCCGTTTGTAACGCCATGCCTCATAGTTAACTGGATTTCTCAAACACCTCCATCCAAAATCATCCTGTTGGCAGTCTCGCCACATATTTCTAAATGTGCCCAACTGTTCTTTTACACTATTCGGATTCATTTTTGTAACCGTTGCGGAGTTACACCGTATGAATACACTTGTAATGTTATATTTCATCCTGGCGTTGCGGATTACCTTTTTAGGTCGAGCCTGAGCCAGCGCGCATGCACTGCTCTGCGAGGCTTCTTGTAATCACTCTAAACTTTTCTGTGTGGGTCTGACTCCCCCCATGCATTTGGTTGGCTGTTGCCTGTCATTTTCTTTTTGTAGCCTGCAAATGGCTAAAGGCGGGCGCATGTCCCACCTTTTTGGCAAATGTTCACTCCCACAGCGTTTTGCTTGCGGGAGCGAGCAGCGGCGCGCAGGGCGGCAGCTGCAGTGCCTCCTTGTCTCCCCCACTACTCCTATTGAGCTGTTTGTTTATTTAACCTTGTGCTCCGCAGCCCCGGAAGGACTTTGACGCGTTTCTTCTCTTTAGGGCTCACAGATGGCCACGGACGCCTTCATTATGTTTTTATTCTTTCCCTCGGCTCGTGTATCAGCACAGCGCCCGCTTCATGGACGCCGCAATTCTTCTTTCAGTCTGTATTGCAATCAAAAACAAAGCTGGCCCCGGCTTGAAAACAAGTCTGTAAATGTTTCTTTTGAGGAATTTCCCCCCTCTGCCACCCCACCCCCTCCCGCCCGCCACTGCCTGTTATTTTCAATGCTTCGTCACTTAATATCCCATGCCGTGGTCCCCTCTCTCCGCGCCCATCGCTGCCTATTATTGTTCAGTGCTTCAGTACCTGTTGCAGTCACTTAAGATCCCCGTGCCATCCCCTCCCCCACCACCACTTCCCGTGTGTCGCTGCCTGTTAATTTTAGTGCTTCGGCACCAGTCGCCGTCACTAGCTTCTGCGCTACAAGTTAGTTAATTTTACACCTGTACTGTGACTCATGTGAGAGAACAATAATTCCATTAAATCTTAAAACAACAGCAAAATTTCAAATCTCAGTATCACTTCTTTGGGGAAACCATTTCTTTGCATAGGGCATAAGTAACACATGCTTCCATAGCACAGACCTTTGCCTACACATCCAGTACACGCCGTTCTTCAAACGGTCCTAAGTGATGGCGCCTGGTCATAAAAAGCAGCCGCACTGATGTACTGGGAGGCAACCTTGTGTTTGCTAAGTGCTTTGCCAACGACAACTCACCTGAGAGCACAGAAGCATGACCAACTCCACCGCAGAACTGCTGGATTTTATGCACACCAAACCAAAAAAAACAGATAGATAACTGGTCACATTTATGTAATTTCATTCTTAAGGAGAGCAAAGAGACACATTTCGGAGGTGTAAAAAAATCTGCGTTACAATTAAAAGTATATAATGGCGAAAAGGGGCCATTAGAAATTTGGAAAGAGGAAAATGGCTGTGTTAGTAAGAAAGAATAATAGCACATGCGGTTTGTGTGTCCCTCAAAACGTATCCCTGAACTAATCTCTGTACCACACATTAGTTGTGTCAACTGAAGACAAAAACAACTGCAACTTTAGATCTGTTTGTGTTTATATTAGGCTAAACACAAATATGGTCCCAAAGGCGAGACCTATTGGCTATGCTAATGCTTGTTACAATTTTGAAATGTGTAGCACCATTTTCGTTCCTCAGTCTCCTCTTCCATAACACTAAACCAATGTGATTTGATTGCATCCAATTTACTATCGCTCTGTGGTAACAGCACATAAAGCCTGGAAATCAATTTGCCTCCTTCCTGCATGCCCATCAGTGCTTGATTTTCAGTATGTACATCCAGTTCGTGAGGAAAAGTGGGCTACCCTTTTCTTATGGCTGCATCTATTCCAGCATAAAACAGAACATGTTTGTTTCCAGTTCCCCATTTGTTACAAAAGGCTGCGAAACCCAGTAATCGACCATCTTCATATAAATCTCTTATGCTTTGGAGTGCACGTCATCCTTCACCATTCTTCATAAATCCCAACAAATACGAGCATAGTGCCGTACACCCCGGTGTCGACTGCTGCATATGCATGTACCCATGGTCCTCCAGTTTAGTTGTCACCTAACACTTTTACAATCGTCCGCAGATGCACAGTTAAGCATAAGAGCATCTTCTGGATCATCAGGGAAAATTTTCAATCGGTTGTGTAGGCTATAAAATCTGTTATGAAACCTTGCATCATGGATCCATATCCAAGTCTTCCATCCAGGGAAACCCATACAGTATTTGTGTCTTTTGATAATATGTCCTGAAATTCAGAGCCATCATGCCCCCCCACACCCTCCTCCCCGCTATCCCAAGACGTTTAGGGATGTCCATGGCTGTTTTTGCTCTACCTCTCCCCCAGTACAGTAACCTAAATAACTCTTCAAGTTTATGAAAACATGAATCCATAATATACATAGGCATATGTTGCAGCACATACAGCTACTAAGGTAACATTATCATTTTGCTAAGAGCAATGCGACCCATCAACAACATCGGGAATTGCAGCCATCTATTTTATGCTTTTTTTTAGTACCCCAAGCTTCACATCTACACTACATTTATACACTTTAACCTAATCTGTGCTCCATAAGATTCCTAGACACCCAAATGGGGAAGTTTGTATCTGTACCGGTATATGTTCCTCATCACCTAGGGTTGCTTTATTCATTGAGTATAAAATAGTGTGGCGATTGAGCCTGAATCCTGATAAATGTCCTTCTGTATCCATCGTTGTCTTCATTCTCCCCCATGTATCCGCCTGGCTCTTGATTGTTAACAAAATATCATCTGGACACAGCAATTTTATTGTGTGTGTATCTTTTAACATTATACCATTTTCTGCATGATGTATTCTGTATAACTGTGCGAGGGGTTCAATGCAATGAGGGGACATCCCTGTTACATCTCCCTCTGAACTTTCGATTTGCTGGAAATTCTGTTGCCCACTGTCACCCATGCCACACTTCCTGTATATAAGGGGTTCACCCAACAAAAAAAAAAGCCACCTCGTAGGTTATATTTCAAGTGTTTTTCCCATGAAGACCCAATCCACTGTAACAAGTGCCTTATGTTCATCAAAGCTTGAAACTGAACTCTTCTCAACTATTTTTGTGACATGTTCCATTGTCACAAATGCATTTCTTATTTTGTAGTGGTTGTGCGTCTCCTCACAATTATGTGAGGAGACGCATTCTGTGAGGAGAATGCTGGATATTGCATTGTCCAGTATTCCGTCCATCAATTGTTTCTTTTGCATATGTCGCCCTAAGTGGGAAGCGTATGCCCAGACGTGGGTCCCGTGCTCACTACACCACTGGATTCAAGCTAGCCTGGCTGATGAAGGGTGATGCCCTGAAACCGGTCCCAGAATGCTTGTTTCCTGTCCAGGCAGGACCTGGCTTGGCAGTTCGGCCAGGACTGTTCCCAAAAGGAACTGGGTCAAGACTGATTTGCATATGGCTGGGGCCAAATTGGGGTGGAGTGGTGAGCAAAAGAATGATGGATTAAACCCAGATCCTTGTGACTGGGGGTGAATGTTTGCATTGTCCAGCATTCCGTCCATCAATTGTTTCTTTTTTATATGTCGCCCTAAGTGGTAAGGGTATGCCCAGACGTGGGTCCCGTGCTCACTACACCACTGGATTCAAGCTTGCCTGGCTGATGAAGGGTGATGCCCTGAAACCGGTCCCAGGATGCTTGTTTCCGGTCCAGGGAGGACCTGGCTTGGCAGTTCGGGCTGGACTGTTCCCATAAGGAACAGGGTCAAGACTGATTTGCATATGGCTGGGTCCAAACTGGGGTGGTGTGGTAAGCAAAAGAATGATGGATTAAACCCAGATCCTTATGGAGATGGACGCAGCTTGACAAACAAGATTCCAACAATTAATGGACTAAAACAGGGGTGCGTGCTGGCCCCTTGTTTATTTAACATCTACACCGCCGACCTCGAGCAGCACCTTCGTTCAATACAAACTGATCCCCCAAAACTAGGTATAACACCAATAACTAGCCTCCAATACACGGACGACATTGTCCTCCTTGCCCAGACACCCATAGGCCTCCAACGATTGATTACTCAATTAGGAGCGTACACCATCTCTGCTCAACTGACGATTAATCATCAAAAAACAAAAGTAACGTGCTTCTCTAAACACCGCAAAACAAAGAACAAACGCAGTTTTACCTGGATCTTAGATGAGAAACCACTGTCCCGGGTAGACTCCTATAGATATCTGGGGTTTCAACTTGATTGTAACCTTAATTTTAAGCAACACCTGGAACTAGGAAAAACGAAATCTAAACAACTGCTTTTCGCATTTAAAATCCTACAAAAAAAGCTTAATGGCTGCTCCACAGGTCACCTGCTTAGGGTAATCGCTGCAAAATCCTGCCCTCTATATCATACGGATCGGAGATGCTGAATACGAACGACGCAACAGTCTTGAATACTGCTCAATCTAGCCTCTTTAAGCGTTTGTTCCTAATCCCCAGACACATCTCACAGGCACAAATCCGACTGGGGAAGTTTGTATCTGTACCGGTATATGTTCCTCATCACCTAGGGTTGCTTTATTCATCGAGTATAAAAAAAGTGTGTCGATTGAGCCTGAATCCTGATAAATGTCCTTCTGTATCCATCGTTGTCTTCATTCTCGCCCATGTGTCTGCCTGGCTCTTGATTGTTAACAAAATATCATCTGGACACAGCAATTTTATTGTGTGTGTATCTTTTAACATTATACCATTTTCTGCATGATGTATTCTGTATAACTGTGCGAGAAGTTCAATTAATGCAAAAATCAATGCAATAAGGGGACATCCCTGTTACATCTCCCTCTGAACTTCCGATTTGCTGGAAATTCTGTTGCCCACTCTCAACCGTGCCACACTTCCTGTATATAAGGGGTTCACCCAACTAAAAAAAAAAGCCACCTCGTAGGTTATATTTCTCAAGTGTTTTTCCCATGAAGACTTATGTTCATCAAAGCTTGAAACTGAACTCTTCTCAACTGTTTTTTGACATGTTCCATTATCACAAATGCATTTATTTTGTAGTGGTTGTGCGTCTCCTCACAATTCTGGCTTAGTCCATGTGAATCAGAGTTTCAGCCGCACTAGCTAACTATCTGGACAGAATTTTCCCCAAGATTTTGGCATCTACATTAATCATGGGCCATGCCTGTATGCCTCACAGTCCAATGGATTCTTCCCAGGCTTTCGCTAAAGGCTCCATCGCCAGGCGAAATAGCAAGGGGGGAGTGGGCAACCCTGACGGGTACCTCTGCAGACCGGGAAGGGGTCAGAAAGAAAGCCCCCACAATTGTCTTGCGCCGAGGGGGAGTCGTAGAGCCATCTCACTCTGGAGATGAAGTCGTCACCAAGGCCAAAATCCAGAGTGCAGCAAACAGGTAGTCCCATTCTATCCTATCAAGCCTTCTCAGCATCCAACAAAAGCGCTAATGCCTCATCTGGAAAGTCTGCTGCTAGCCAGACCGCATGAGCTAACTTGCGAAAATGGTTTCCTGACCGATGACCTGGGATAAACCTCACTTGTGAATGATGAATAAGAAAGGAAAGCAATCGCTTGAGGCAGGCAGCTAGAATGCTTGCTAATATCTTGACATCCCCATTGAGCAGGGATATAGGGCAATAACTGCCTTTCCTGGTTTGGGGAGGACTGAAATCAGCACCCTGTTGGATAGTAAACCCAGGGAGCCCAAGCAATCAGTCTCAGTGAGGGCCTCATGGAGAAGATCCACCACTTGGGATTTGGCCCACTTGTAAAACTCTGCCGGGAAGCTGTCCTCATCCGGGGTTTTGTGATAGGGTAGATCCAAGATGGCATGTTCTATCTCCTCCTTAGTGATCGCGCCCTGAAGCAGCTGTCTGACGTCCTCTGAGAGGCATGGTAAGTGAACACCATCTAAGAAGGCATCCATATGTGTTGGTCCCTGGACAATTTCCAGGGAATAGAGGACCCTGTAGTAAGATGCGAACGCATCTGCGATTTCCTGCGGCTTGGTAACCAGTGCCCCCAAGTAAGTGATAAATTTGAGCCAGTGGTTTTCGCTGCTCCGCAACACAACTTAATTGTCAACTTTGGTGCTTGTGACATTCTGCCACAAGGTGGCACTGTCTGGCTAATTTAGAGATGACGATAACAACAGTTAATTATTAATTAAATATACATTAACAATTACTGTTACCTGCCGCCCAAGTCATTCTTCTAGCTTTGGGGCCTGAAATAGTCTGAATTGTCACACTTGTAGGAGAGTGATGGTTAGTAGTTGTGTTGTTACTATCATTGGCAGCATGGCTGGGGCAATGCGATGGTTAAAGCCTTATTTTTAAAAAAAACTAATCTGGACCCCTCTGCCCAGGTAACTACAGACTGATCTTACTTCTTCCTGGTCTAAGCAAAGCTGTAGAAAAACATGTTAATCAGCACCTCTCAGGGTTTCTGGAAACAACCATGTCCTTCATTCTACCCAGATGGGGTTTCGCTCGAAACACAGCACAGAAACTGCCCTTCTGGCGGTAGTAGAGGAGTCTAAAATGCTGCTTGACCAAGGTGGCACAGCAGCCATCATACTTCTCGATCTTAGCACAGCTTTCAACACAGTGAACCATGACATCCTCATCAAAAGAATGAACAGTGTAGGTGTTAGGGGTCTGGCCCTAAATTGTCTCACCTCCTTTCTGAAAGGCAGGACCTTCCAAGTCGTTGATGGATCCAGTTCCTCGGACACATTCACATTACAGTGCTGAGTGCCGCAGGGCTCATCCCCGAGTCCAACACTCTTTAATATATATATGCGTCAGTTAACTGACATCGTCTTATCTTTTGGCATATCATTGGTATCATATCCCGATGACAACCAACTGGTGTTCTACCTCACCCAAAGATGAGATTCCCGCTCCCCCACTCTAGGACCCTGCCTGGAAAAAGTAGCCAACTGGATGGCAGAATCCTGCCTCAAACTTAACAGAGAAAAAACGGAGCTCATGCTACTAGGCAACAACATCAATCCCCATATGAACCTAGGCTGACCAGCTTCTCTGGGAACGGCCCCGGCCCCCAAGTCAGTTATTAAGAGCCTGGGGGTATGGTTGGATAATTCCTTAGGCCTGGAACTTCAAGTCACAAAACTTTCTGTGTGCTGCTACGGCACTTTTTTAATGCTCTGGAAAATATTACACCTGCTGACCTCTACTCTATCTAGGAGGCTTGTAGTCCAGTCATTAATTCTATCCCGCCTGGATTTCGGAAACATGTATACCTGGGTGCAACAAAAGCTATGACTAAAAAACTGCAAGTAGTACAGTACACATCAGCCCTAGTTCGCCTTAATGTTGCCAAACAGAACTCCATCCGGTGGGCCTTAGCCACTCTGTAGAAGCCTAGACATTGGCTGTCCATTGAACAGAGAGTCTAATTTAAAGCCCTGTGCATTGCACATAGGGCACTTCAACAAAAAGGTCCCCCCATCCTCAGACTACTAATCTCCCCTTATAGGCCGACCAGAGCTCTTCGATCTTCTGATGCCCACATGGCGGTGGTTCCACACATTCGAAGAGAGAAGTGGAGGGCGATCCTTTGCTTATAATATAGCTAAACTATGGAACTCTCTTCCCCTCACTGTGCGACTGACCGAGAATGAACTCAAATTCTGCAAACTGCTTAAGCCATGGTAATTCTACAACTAACTTCCTCCCCTGAGCGCAGCGGTTGGTTTCTGTGTCGCGTTGCAAGCGCTGGGATGGCTATGGGTAGCCATGCGCTCTACAAATGCACATAGAATAGAATGTTTGGTGCAAGCTGCAGTGGCCGCCTGACAATAGCACTGGTACTTATTTTTTGTTTTTCACATTAAGCACTGGATGTGAGAGCCATGGTGGCTCCCTTATGGCCCACAGCAAAGCGCAGTCTAGTTCCTCGCTTGAAGAATTGAGCACCTGTTGAACAAGATTGCACGGAAGAGCACATTTACTTCAAAAAGAAAGGAAGGTATTTTTGTTGTGGCATAAGACTAATGAGGGAAATATAACCCGGAGGCAACGGCATGATCCACAAGGCACTGAGGCCGCGTATTTTTTTTAATATAATTGGTGTTCACTGCTTTGTAAGGCAGGGGCACCCAGCACAAGTGTGGTGCTTTTCCTAAGGGGCACCCAGGAGCAGCGGTGAGCCCTTTAAAAGGTCCCTACAAATTCTTGGTGGAATATAGGCCTTTACATCGCATGCGTTTACAATGCATGCGATTACAACGTGGTCGTTACAACGACCGCGTTGTTACATCGCAGAACCATTACAACGCAAGTTGTTACAATGACTTGCTCTAAGGGGCGCGCTGGACTTAGGAATAGTATAATTTACTATTCCAACTCCAGTGTGTGCAATAGTAGGGAAGGTGTTGGAATAGTAAATTATACTATTCCTTAGTTTAGAGCGCCCCCTAGAGCAAGTCGTGGTAACTACTTGCGCTGTAATGGTACTGCGATGTAACAACGAGGTCGTTGTAATGACCGTGTTGTAATCGCATGCAATGTGATGGCTGTTTCCCTTCTTGGTGACACTCTATGTCTACCAGATTGTTACATTGATGTTCAGTGAGTTTTTTGGTTGTTTGCAGCACTCTTGGAGCTAAGGCCTTTAATCGGATGGCTCTAGGGTGCTGGTATCTCTGTTGGTGAGTTTTCAAGACTGCTTTTCACCATGAGTAAAAGTAAAGAAAGACCCATGCACCTAAAGAATACGGATATGCTTAATTAACAATGACAAAGTTAACAGTGAATTACATAAAAACAGTGAATTATATGTATTAAAGCAGTGATTCTTAACCTGTGGTCTGTGGACCCCCTGGGGGTCCTTGACTGTTTAGAAAATTAAATAATATTAGCAGATTAAGGAAGTATATATACATAAAAAAGCAAGACTGGAATTTTGAAAATGTTATGTGTGAAGGAATTTGAAATTGGAGGATAAAAATGTGGTTGGTATGATTGATTACCTTGCTTTATGAGAGCAGCACAAGTACAGCAAAATGAATCTACTATAGACTATTTGTGGCCTCAATTGAAGGACTTCTAAAGCGCTGACCAAAAAAAGCATGCATCTGGAGCAAACAGACAAAATGATATGCTGGAGTCCAGCATACCACTTTGTCTTTAGAAGTAAAACAAAAGTTTGAAATGCTCCAACCTTGCAATTAAAATTTTCATTTGAAAATTAAATAAAATATTTCATAATTTGTGTATTTGACGTACACTTGTTTCTGTAATTTTGTGTATTGTTTTGAGGTTCAAATCATAGAAATTGCGTAGGTATGGGTCCTTGTCTTACATAAGTGGTTCAGTAGAGGTCCAGAGAAGTCAAAAGGTTGAGAAACGCTGTATTGTGTTAATGAATATCATTGTAAGATGGTGCCATCCTTAGTGGTTATAATGGTGTTGCATTGGTTTATTATGATTTATTTTTGCTTTGATTAATGTGGTGACACCCTGAAGCCAGTTGGCTTGCCTTTTGATAACTGCACCCCATTATATTGCGTCTAGTATATGCGGGGGTATTGTGATTTTAGGCTTCAGGGCTAGTGATGTGAACTGTTAACAGGGTGTCACCATAGGTATTTTCACCTGCCATCCTGTAAATGGTTGTAAATTAATGCATAATACTGGGTACTGTGTATGTAATAAAGTACTTTTCCTTTTTATAAATAAAAGAATCGGTTGGATAATGATTTAATGGCTGTAGTTTGTTGCGTGCCCCATCATCTTCCCTGACTAGTTCTTGGAAGTCTGTGCCTCGCCTCCCTGAGAGTCCAGTACAACAAAGGTGTACTTTGTTTCCAGCAAAGAATATTGCGATTTTATTTCTTCCGTTTGTTTGTCTGATTCGGAATTTCAAAACTTCCAGAAGGGGTTAACTGAAATATGCTCCTCGCACTCACAAATGCAAGCCAGAGGCCATGAGGGCTACGTGGGTGAGAGTGAGTGAGTGAGTGAGAGAGAGAGAGAGAGAGAGAGAGTGTGTCAAGTCAGCAAGTTCGTGTGTGCAGGAATTGGCAGCCCCGTGTAGTGTGACAGAGCATCCACCACCACGGGCAACTTGGTGGAACATGACATCAAACTTTCAACACACAACCTTCCCTATAGATATGTGTTAGAGTGCTATCTGTGCTTGACATGTAGTCCCACAAAGGGACGCTTCCACTGCTGTTTGTGCGGTGTTTGTATTTGTATGCACGTGGGGAAGCTGGCACTTATGCTTTCTGTGTTGAGCCGGCTTTCTACAGGTAGTAAGTGGGTGTAGAGCGTGCAATGCTCCTGGCTGTGCTCATCTGTGTGTGTGTGGGGGGGAGGGGGGGAGAGGGATTGCACTACTACAGTTAGTGTTGTATTTGAGGTTTAAAAAGCTTGCACTTCACCTTCGCATACTGTACCTGTTTTTCATGTAAGGGAGGCTTGCAGTGATACCGCCTGCACTATACTTATTTTGTCTGTCATTACATGACAGACCCATGTTGTCTTCTGCCAATTTAGACGTGCTGATGAGAGAAGCTTGCACTGCGGTTGTCTGCACTATACATGTCTGTGTTATTAAGACGATTGCACGTGTGTTGCCTCTGGTGTACCTGTACACTGCAAATGCCGAGCTTTTCTGCTCATTGCATGAGTTAATAGGGCACTGCTCATTCCTGTAGTGCTCCTGTACCGTGTTTGTTTTCAAATTATTCTTGCACTAATATTACCTGCTCTTTAATTTTACTCTGTTCTGCTGTCCTTTTTGTTGTGTATGAGGAAAAAGTGCACTGCCTATGGCAGTTGGGTACATGGCCACTTTCAGGAATCATTCTGCCACCTTCTGCATAACTGTTTAGAATATATCTCTTTACAACGCATGTTTTAGATCGCATGCCATTACAACGCGGTCGTTGCAACGCAAACCATTACATTGCAAGTCGTTACAACGACTTGCTGTAAGGGGCGCGCTGGACTTAGGAATAGTATAATTTACTATTCTTACTCCAGTTTGTGCAACAGCAGGGAAGGTGTTGGATTGTAAATCCAACACCTTCTGCCCCCTACAGCAAGTCGTTGTAACGACTTGCGATGTAATGGTTCGCGTTGTAATGGCATGCGATCTAAAGCATGCATTGTTAACGCTGTTTCCCAACTGTTTCACATTTATGTGTTGTGACTGAGAATTTGTGCTTGTATTTTTGCAGAGTCTTTGCAGATTTCATGAGAACTGCTATTTTACTACATTTCGCTTTTACATTTGTGGACAGGGGTGTAGTTATCAATAATGCAGCAGGTGCGCTGCCAACGGAACCCTCTGAACTCCAGTTATGGCTGTATTTTAGTAGCCAACCAGCAGAGTGGGTGACCCATTTTCCTTGCTTGCACAAGGGCCTGTGGCACCCTTGCTACAAAACTGTTTGTGAGACAATGGAAGAGCTAGCAGACGGAGCAGACACTTGCCATTTCACATAGCCATAACTCCTACATTCATAATATTTCATACAGATACGACAACCGTGAGTAGTGTCAGTCAGGATTTGTGGGACAGGTTGTGAATGGTGAGCGTTTAACAGAAGTACCCATTAGGTTGATACTGCATGCCCATTCATTGCCTGGTTTATTTGCTGAGATGACCATTAATGACGTTAGCTTCTCACATTTACCACCAACGTGCATTATTTCTCATTGTGGGGGTAAAGAATAAATTGAGACACTATTACAAATGTAGTCAACTCCTTGCCTTCTCTACTGTGAATGTATGCATTCATAGTACATGGGAGCCTTTAATCCCTGCATAAAAGCCTGAATCTAATTTCCTTTTTACAGGTGATTTGTGGTGTCCCTTGTCACCTGTAATAATGTCCTATTACTTACTGGTAATCTTCATTACCCCAATTTGGAATCCTCCTCCTCCCAGTCCTAACTTCTGAGGCGTTTTCACTTCCGACAGAGATTTCCATGCTAGGGATCGTAGATCCCTTCAGCTTGAAGCTGTTTTCTATTTTTATGATAGAAGTTTAACGCCCCGCCCATCCTCCAGTAACATACCAAGTCCGAGAATAACTTGTGGAGATGTTCATAAGGGCGGGTGGGAGTTATTCAGACTGGGACGAGGAGGATTCCGAATCGGGGTAAAGAAGATTACCGGTAAGTAATAGGACATTACCCCTTCATCTCCATCCTCCTCGTCACAATCCTAACTTGTGAGGGTATACCAAGCAAGAAGCTCACCGACAAAAAAAATCGGATACAAAAGTTTTTAATGAAAAGAAACAACAATTACTCCAATTGCTGATTGCAAAACAGATGTCCCAAAAGAATGCTCAGCCCCAGTCAAATCCAAACGATAACGACGGGCAAGAGTCAGCTTCGAAGACCACGTTGCAGCACGACAGATCTCCTGAATAGAAGATGCCTCAGCCCATGAAGGAACCACTGCACGAGTAGAATGCCCCTGAACATCAGAAGGAGGACACACATCTGCATAAGCCTGAATGATAGCCTGCTTGACCCACCTGCCAATCGACTGGGAAGAAACATTGTTACCCAGAGTACCAGAACCAAAGGAGACAAACTCCAGGACTTGCGAAACTACTAGGTCCTAGACACATAGACAGACAGAGCACGACCCACGTCCAGGGAAGATGGAACCCCCTCCACATCCGAGGGAAACACTGGCAGAAAATCTCCTGATTTAGATGGAAAGAAGAGAAGACTTTAGGAACAAAAGTAGAATCCAGCTGAAGCACAACTCTGTCAGAAAAGATGCGCAAGAAGGGAAAAGAGGAAAGAAGAGCCCCAAGTTCACGCAAACGCCGAGCCGATGGAATGCCCACCAGAAAAAGATGTCTTTGCAGACAACCAAGACAAAGGACAGGAATCCAGTTGTTCAAACGGGGTCAACTGGAGCCCCTTAAGGACCACAGACAAATCCCAAGAAGGAGCAGACTTAGGCACCACCGGCCTCTTAAAACCGGAAGCTCGTCAGGAGCCGAGACACCAAAGGGGAAACTCTGGAAAAATCCCCTTGCACATAAAATACCCTGACTGCAGCCCACTGGGAACAAAGAGTGGATGAGCCAGGCCTTTCAAAAAACCATCACGTAAAAAATCAAGAACAGAAAAACAATCCATAGTCAGGGTATCGAAATCCTTAGAAGCACACCACTTCTGAAAAGAAGCCCAGTGTTTTCAATACGATTTCAAAGTCCAAGGTTTACAAGAGCCCTGAATATTGAGACCCACAACTCTAGAACACCCAAGACCCATTTGCCCGGTCCTTTCCCATTCCAGGCCGTCAGCCGAAGAAGACATAGGTGTGACATGGGAAGAGAGGGAAACTGGAGTAGAGAAAGCCGAAGGGACAGAGGAAGATTCACCCCCTTGGACAGAGACAATAGCATTGGGAACCAAGGCCCCGCGTGCCAATAAGGAGCAGTCCGAATGACTGAAGTCACCTTCTCCCGAATCTTCTGCAGCACCCTCAGGAGAAGGTGAATGGATGGGAAGGCATAAAGAATCCCCTTGAGCCATGGGCCTGAGAGGGCATGCACCGCCCACACTTGGGAGACTGAGATGCTTGCTCTTTTCTGTTCGAAGACTCCATTGTGTGGAGATGCAAACCGATCCACCCATGGAACCTCGAACATCGCACACACCTGACTGAACTCCCAATCTGAGATGTGATACATCACCAAAGACGGCATGTTCCTGCTCAGACAGTTGGCCTGAATGTTGAGAGACCCCTGAACATACACAGTGGAAAGAGTGAGAAGATGGGACTCCGCCCAAGCAAATATCTGAGCTGCAGTGCCATTTAGACTCCTTCACCTGGTCCCACTTTGCCTGTTCAGATAAGACCCGGAGACCTGATTGTCCGTACGAACTACAACATTCTACCCCACCAACTGGAGAGAAAAAAATCACCAGGACCGGCCAGACCGCTGACAACTTCCTTCAACTGGAGTACTGACGTGCTTCCCAAGCCGTTTAGGAACCTTGCCTCTCCTGATCCCTGAACACTGCGCCCGTCACTTGCTGGCATAGGTGGTGAGAAATAGGAGAATGGCATGCCTCAT
This sequence comes from Calotriton arnoldi, assembly GCA_963921515.1. Lineage (NCBI taxonomy): Eukaryota > Metazoa > Chordata > Amphibia > Caudata > Salamandridae > Calotriton > Calotriton arnoldi. The sequence goes on along the minus strand of CAWUFW010003042.1, from coordinate 1,205,070 downwards.
GTTAGATTCGACTCTGACTGCCACCAAGTCAAAGTGCCCCTTATTGCTGGTGTCACCGGAATCAGATTGTCGTAGTTGCATGAGCAGGGACTTCAAAAGCATAGACATTGATTCACCAAGGGCTTGAGATGAAATCGTGCCAAAGGGGCCGCTGCCGTTGAGGCTGCCATCAAGCCCTGAACTCTCAGCCAAGCCCTGGCGGACATGGGGGACTGCCCCAAAAAATGATCCACTGAGGTCCGAATCGCCGTCACCCTCCGTGCAGGAGGCCGAGCCTCACGTGCACCGTATTGAACAGGACCCCAATGAACAACTTGGTCTGGGTAGGTTCCAACGGGGACTTTGGAAAGTTGACAAGAAAACCCTAGTCCTGCAGCGTTTGAAGGGCCAGCTGGAGGTCTTCCTGAGCCTTAAAAAATAGGAGGAGCAGATAAGAGCCAGTCATTAAGGTATGTAAAAATAGAAATACGTTGTAAGTGAAACAGTGCCACCACTGGGGCCAATACCTTGGTAAAGACACTCGGAGAGGTTGCCAGACCAAAGGGCAAAACCTGGAAAGTGAAGTCCTCCAACAGCAAACCTAAGCTACTTCTGGCTTGCCTGATGAATGGGGACATGAAAGTAAGCATCCTGGAGGTCTAATGTGACCCGGAAGTCGTCCCAAGCAAGCAAAGGAAGAATAGATTGGAACAAAACCATCTTGAAGTGTTCCACCACCATGTCTTTGTTCAGCGACTTGAGATCGAGAACAGTCCACGGCGACCATCGTCTTTCAGAACCAAGAACAGCCGGAAATCTAACCCCTTTTTTCTTTGTGAAGCAGGTACGTGAATTATCACCTCTTTCTCCAGAAGAGACTGAACCCCCTGAATCATGGCTAGTCTTTTTGAATTGCCCCTTGGCAATGAGGTAGCAAGGAACCGACCCCTTGGAGGGAACGATCGAACAGGGATCGGCTAGCCCTGCCTGACAATCTGCAGACCCATTCGTCTGAAATTGTGGCATGCCAATGATAATAAAAATGATGTAGTTGTGCCCCCACCCCGTGATAGTTATTTGGGCGGTTGCTCACTCCCAGACTGGAATGTTTGGCGGGACTTTCCGGCAAATGCAGCCCCCGACCTCAGGCCTGGCCCCGAAAGGGACGTTTGGCAGTAAGAGCATAGGCCGGTTTCTTCTGAACAAAAGAACATCTGCCCATGGAGAACGGAAAAAGCTTCAATATCTTCTTCTCTTCTGCAGCTTTTTGCACAAGTTCATCCTCTAGCAAGTAAATGGAAGTTTCATAACCAGGGCAAGCTGGCTAGCCTCTAATTTCCAAGACTTGAACCATAACAATCTCCGACCAGTGATTGAAGCCCCAGTCGAGGAGGAAGCTGCCCATAGGTAACCAAAAGTAATATCCGACATGAACTGGGATAGTAACTCCATAATTCCCAGGATTGGAGTGCAATCCTTGTCAGACTGCATCATATCATATAAAGTCTGAAAACCTTTAAGCAAAGCCTGAGACGCATAGACTGCATAAGTACTGGCTCGGATAGAAAAGTTAGCAGCTGCGTAGGACCGTTTCAGGGAAGCCTTCACATTTTTGTCAACCTCATCAGATAATGTGGAATCCTGCAAAGCCAAACTAGAAGTTTGCGCCATTGTGGCCAACATAGTGTTCACCTTAGCCAAACTAGACGTTTGCGCCACTGTGGCCAACATAGTGTTCACCTTAGGAGTCTGTCGGAACATCTCCTCAAAGTCCTGCAACACATAACGTTTGCTTAAGAAACAAGGAATAGATTGTTTGTCTGGATCTTTCCATTATTTTTACAGCAGAGACTTGAAAACATCATGCAATGGCAAATCATTACTATCTGCTGCATTATACTGTGAATAACACCCTTCCTCTTGTTGGGGTTTTTCACCAAATCCCAGCACTTCTCTCACATGGGACATGAGATCCTTTAACTGTTAGCCTATTATTTACTGGCCCTTAGGCTCAGAGTAAATATCATCATCAGTTCCCTCCAAACGAGGCCGTTTTGATGCAGACGACTCTCCCATAGCAATATCCACAGCGTCCTTAATTAGAGTCTGTAGCTCAGAACGAGAAATCTGGAACACTTCCTCCACTTCGTCCTCTGGAGGCACCTCCACATGATTCTCCTTACAGACGCACTTACTCATTCTGTAAAATGCAGGAAAACGAACGTGCTACAGCAGCGTTCTTTACTGCTTATATACAGTTGCCAGGCAACCGAATCTCGCTTCCGTGAGATTCTGCCGGCAATAAAATCAGTGCAACCTCCCGGAACACGCATCATTCAACACCCGATTCCGGTTTCAGATACCACGCTGCAGCTCCTCAGTGGCCTGCCGGTGTGCGCAATCACCAGACCTGAGTGCCCAGGCCCAGGCCCAGCACATTGAGGGGGGAGCGCGCCACCTGCAGTGCACTCGTACTGTAACGCCCAGTGGCAACGGTAAGCGAATGTGAATATGCAAATACAGTTGCCCAGCCGAGCTGGACTACAAAGACACATTAACATATAAAACAAACAAAAATTGTGTGGCTTACCTCATATTAGACAGAGAAAAAAATAGGAGGATGGGCGGGAGGGGTGGGGCTTTATACTTCTATCATAGAGATAGAAGACAGCTTCAAGCTGAAGGGTTCTATGATGCCTAGCATGGAAATCTATCGGAGGTGGAAACGCCTCACAAGTTAGGACTGGGATGAGGAGGATGGAGATGAGGGTGTAACAAAATGACCTAGCAGCTCAACTGCTATAACTTATTACAGTTGAGTTCTGACGTTACAATGCCTCCTGCCAGAGCCAGCAGCTGAAGGGAAAGGCAGGCCGCAGCTCATAATTAGAGCTGCAGTTTAAAAAATTTAACTTGGCTTTTCCTTTTCTGTTCTGTTTCTCTAGATGAATAGTGATGAGCAGAAAGTAGATATTGGATGGTAACATTTTTATTTTTTCCACACTTTCGGTAATTATAAGAAAGATGTGGGCAGACAGATTCTACAAGCCAAAACAAGAAAGCCCCCCCCCCATACAATTATTTAGGTTCAGGAAACGGGGGGGGAAATAAAATAGCAAAAACAAATATTCCCAGTTTAACTTGAATTTCATTTTCTCCCCGGTTTGAATGAATTGAACAAGTAGTCACTGACCCCACTTACTTCTAAATGTCATTATTTAATTTTCATTAGGTTTATAATATTTTTATCAAATTTTATTATGAAGTGCAACGTGCAAAAATCTCATCACATAACATTATCAACTTTGTCATATAAAGTGCATAGTTACATAGTAGATTCAAAGTCATATTTATCTAACAACAGTCCAAGACCTATTAAATAAAGCAATACATCATCACAAACGCCACTCTAGGACAATTCCCATACATACCATTCAGTCACACTCAAACAACCTCAACCACATCAGTCCCCAAATCAAGCACTTCTTGATCCAGCACAGAAATAGTTATTCCGTCTTCTATTGCTGTTGCATTGCGGCTAAGGGACTCCGACGATCACAGCCAACACACGTTTCGGGGGTGATAGTAATTTACAACCACTTTCTTCAGGGCCTAATACAGTTTGTCTTCCTTCCAGAATGGGCCTGGGGTCTGTTCTAAATACAATGTAAACATTCTTAAGGTTAGGGTTAGTCATAACCACCATAATTTTATAAACAACATTAGAGTAGAAACTTCAGACATACATATCTGCCAGAGTTGCATAACTAGACTGCAAGACATGACAGAAAGTGTGAAAGTCCACCTCATATCATAGTGTCATTAATTCGCCGCCTTACTTACTGCCCTCAGTCACGATCTATAGTATTTTCTTAGATTTTCTCGCAGTGACATGGACCCTAAACTCCAACATTTCTCATGTCATTGTAGGTTGTCCTTATTTACCTGGTACCTCACCAAATGTTCAAAAAGTCTGTTGAACTTGCATTATGATGTCTGTTACTCACACCCACCTTGGCTACAGATACCTTGGGGTCACGGTCACCACAGTACACGATGGTAGAGACAATTGTCTGATGCCTACTAACAGTTGCATCTAGTTATACACTGAATCAAGAAAAAGAAAACCAATCATAAATTAAAATACTCTTCACAAGTTCTGGCCTGTAACAATATAATCTCAGATATAATTCATATACCTGTCTTCTACACATTCTGTGATACAGCAGTTTTTAAAATCTGATCTGTATTAAACTGATTGTAACATCTTGTTTGCCACAAATATCTAACTGCTTTTTAGTGTGTTTAAGTCTTCACTAGAGATTCTAATTTTATTTTTCATGTTTACAAACATCCTATGATTTTCATATGAAAGAGCAATACTCAAAGGAGTTAAGGGATTTCTGGCAAAGGATTATGGTGTGGTCGTGTTCTGTATGGCATAAAGTACTCTGTAGTATACATTTATACAATTATTTCGAGTCATCCCGGAGTTATATGACTTTATAAAGGAACTCGGCCTTGTTCCTCTTTAAGGTCATGGAACTCCGTGGTGTGCAATATCCTCTACGTGTGGAAGAGGGTATCTGATCACATATATCGTTGATTTGTATAATTTGCTGTGTATAACCTTTAAGGCAGGGACGGCCTTTAGCATGGGTGAGCTGATGGTCAGAGGAGCACACAGGCCTGTCAGTGTACAGGCCACGCAGCAGTCGCTCTCTGATCTGATTCCGGTAAACTGCCCTTAAATAATTTTTTCTAGGTGCTCGCATCTCCCATTCTCCTCACTCCCCTTTCCTTTTCTTATTCCGACCCCCTACCATGCTCCTCACGTTAAATTTGGTGCTGGTCTCAAAGAGGTGCATGTAAGGGGGGCAAAAGATGGAGAGATGTGTGCTCAAAGGTGGGCAAAAGATGGAGAGATGTGTGCTCAGAACGGGCTCAACGCTGCTCTGAGTGAAACAGCTAGTGAACACAAAAGACTCATTCTAGAAGATCACCAGCAGCACGGGGCAGCATACTGTCAGGGAGGTAGGAAAGGTCTTGGACAGCAGAAGTCTCTCAATACCTTCCTCCAACTTTGCTTCTCCTGTTTCTTTTAAACAATGAGTTAGAAGAGTAGTCCAACACTAAGGCCCTTATACCCATCACTCAATCAGGTTTTAGGCACTGAAGATAATCTGATGATACTCTCCTCTCCGATTAAAACCGCAAACTGTAAAAAAAAAAAAAAACTCCCTCTATTTGTCGCCTCAATAGACTTCAAAACTGCATTTGACAAAGTGGACAGAGGGAGACTGTGACAGAAACTGTAGAGTTGGACATCGCGGAAGATCTTCTTAGAAGCCTATAAAAGTTAAAGTCACATCTAATAGAGTTACCACCCACAGAATCAAGACCACCACTGTAGTAAAACAAGGCTGCATTCTTGCTCCACTATTGCTTAACCTTTACTTGGCAGATATCAACAAAGCACTGGGGGCAGCACGTGCGGTACCTCCTAAGTTTGCAGGCGTCCATATACTAAGCCTCCAGCATGCTGATGATACTTTACTATTTGATCACACTGCGGTTGGGCTTCAGCGATCACTGGTGGCCCTTGCTTGCTACTGTGCCGAAAACAAACTTGAAGTTAACTATGCCAAGATGAAAATCATGGTTGAAGTCAGAAATAAACTTGCGGCCAAATTTAACTTTTCAATGAATAACGTGGTCTTGGAACAAGTGACCGGCCTTAAATATCTGAGCATTTATTTCAACAACCGTGGCTCTCATGTCACACATCTAGGGTACCCAAAGGACTCGGCTTTGTCAATGATAACGAGTTTTAAAAAGTTGGCTTCCAAGATGAGTGGGCCCGATTTAATAGGCATCTGTAAAGTAATTAATGCCAAATTTATGCCAACACTCATGTGTGGCTCATTGATTTTTAAAGACCACATTTCGGGTTGGCTGGATAAAGCGCAATTAAGATGTTACAGGCGTCTTTTTAACCTACCTGATGTAGCACCAGCCTCACAGCTACTCTTGGAATTTGGGCTCTTTAAGCAAACATTAATATTAATGGCTCCATTCTTGGGATAATATGGGAAGCTCAGCACCAGTGTCTCTGAAGGAAACGATAAGGCGAGGCATCCACGATAAAGCATTAATATGGGAACCCTACTTGAGGGAGGCAGTGAAGCCCTGGAAGCGCTCAACATCTTTGCTCATACCCTAACCCTGAAGCTTATTGCAAAACTGCTGGTAAAAACAGCGAAGATACAATCTAGGATTGGGGACATACAAGAACTGTCTCGAAAAGCTCATGCCAGCTTTTGTGACTCATTGTACAAAGAGCCAGGGAAAGCCATGTACTTAGCCTTCCACATGAAGAGAGCTGTTGAGGCTGAGATGCGGTTTAATTCCCCTAAAAGCCTACAAATTTTGGAGGTTAACAGGGTCTACGGAGCACCATTGCCGCTTATGCAACTATAAGAAAGAAAGCCTTGCACACATAATATGTGTTTGTCCAACTTTGAAAAATGTAAGATATTTCTGGTTGAAAGCTCTGTTCCGTAAACTTGGATTAAGACAATGCAACATGGCTACCTCCGCATGTCTGAATGGTGTGAACCCGCAGTTATCGGCCAGATGTGTGAAATTCCTCAAAGAAGTTAAAAAATTATTGATTTTTGTGTCAGAGAGCTTGTAACTATCCTCGCCATTGAAGTTATTTATTTTCCTGTAGGACTACATTGGGTGCCTAGACTTCTATATTTATTTATTGTTTTAACAGTCGCCCATATTTGGTTAAGAGCGATACTTGTAGGCAGCTGGTTTTGTATCACAGGTGTTTACGAAACTGTCACAGCGAATGTAGTATTATTTCTGAGAGTACATTACTTGGATTTGGAATATGGTTTAATGAGCTGGGGAGTACATGCTGTGCCCTGCACCAAATCTGATCAGTGGACCCTAGCCAAAATGCAGTATTCTTTAGTAGGTTGTTGGCATCCTATCCAAATAACCCTAGGAAATGATGCTCATGTTATTGGATAAAATTGCAGAGATGCTGTTGGAGGGTCTTGTCTGCTGTACTGTAATAATTTGTTTATTGGACATTATAGTTTTTTGGGATAGTCCACAAATCTTATGTCTATTGAACAGGTTGGCACTTCTGACAAAATTTATTTTTGTGCGTAGAGTTGGTTTATTTCTGTTTTATGTGTTTGACTTATTGATTTTAGGTGATCAGCATTGCACCTTGCACTCTAGTTGATTTGGCTCCTGACAGAGTCGAGTGCTGCTATATCTAATGAATGATTAAGCCATGAATTGTTTTATCCTGATTGTGGTTTTTCAATTCAATTATCTTTATTCGATTCACACAAGGTGTATCATAAAAGAGTACATAAGATTAAAATTACATTAAAAAACAGATGTGTACAGATAAAAATTCATTAACATCAGGGGACAAAAATGCAGTTCACATTGCAGCCGGGAATTCATGAATCAACCTATTGCTATTATCAATTTTCTTCTGCACTTGGGTCGCCCTAAGAAACCTTGCAAGTACCACACACGTGTAGAGGCTTGGAAGCAATTGTAAATATAAAAAGCCGGCCTGCATTGTTTAAAATTAAGTGAGTTCAATAAAGGTACAATAAAAGAACTTCTCAAGTCTTTATAAAATTTACAGAAAAGTGCAATGTGCATAGTTGATTGATTAGATACATTATCGCATGGGCAACGTTGTAAATCTTTTGACCAGTCATTCGGGTTTGGAAAGCTTATCAGGCGGTGGAAGATATTTAGTCTAAAACGCGTTAAAACAAATCGGTGTTGGGCATTAATAACATTAAAAAGGTTTGGTTGCATGGAAAAGTTAGTCAGAACCATTTGATTTTGTTTCACGGTTGGTTTGACCAGTTCCACGCATAATCGCAGATCCGCCAAATGGTTTAGACTCTCTGTTTTTAACCCTTTCCTCGAGATATTCAACAAGGATTCTGGATGCTCATAAAATTCCAAACGGCCCATATCTTTCAGGGAATTCTTGATAAACTTTAACCACGGAATCTTTAGGGCCATTTCAGAATCGCAGCAGTCCTTTACTATGGCGCGGTTTAAGTCCATATGTTCCGAAGTCCATATTTTGTGCCATAGCAAGAGTGGTTGGGTCCTTACCAGGTCTATTAAGTAATTAGTCACCAGCTCTAGAGTGACATACATAGTTTGAACAACTAGGGGGGGGGGAGGAGTGCTAAAATGTTTTTTAAAAAGGCATTTTCCACCGCCTGCAGTGATTCGACGTTTGCATATCCCCAAACATCCGAGCCATACATTGCAATGGTTCTACACTTTGCATAGTAAATAGATAGCATTTCTTTAAGTTGGATGTTCCCCAATTTTCTAGCAAAATTGCGAAGTGCAGAAATGAATCTTAAAAATTGCAATCTTCTAGATTCAATTGCACTTTTCCATGTACCTTCACTGTCAAATAAAATACCCAAGTAGGAAAACGTTCGAGTTTGGGGTAAAATTTCGCTCCCTCGATGTATGTTACGGCATTTCGTTCCTCCCCTGCCCACTTTCATAATGAATGTCTTGCTTGTGTTGATTCAGAGCCCTAGATTTTCCATAAATAAGGTGAATTTGTTGACTAGGCGTTGCAAAGCTACAGGAGTGCGCGCCATAAGAACGGCGTCGTCCGCATACAGTAAAACCGGGATCGATCTTTGTTTTACTTGTGGCAGATCCGCACATGAGCTAGCCAGTGTGTTGCCCAGATTGTTTATATAAAGATTGAATAGAAAGGGGGCGAGCACGCACCCCTGACGGACCCCTTTTTCTATTCTGAATGTGCGGGTACAATGTCCTTTAATACCAAACCGGACCCTTGCATAGCTATTCGAATATAGAGGTCTTAAGAGAGCAATAATTGTACTATCAATATCCATTGAACTCATCACTGACCACAGTTTCTCATGAATAACGCAGTCAAAAGCTGACGATAAGTCAACGAATACCGTGTACAAATTGCTATCTTTAATGCATGCGTATTTGCCCAGTAGCAGATTCAAATTAATAGATTGCTCTGTTGTGCCAATACCCTGTATTGCAAATCGGAGATCATATTATTGCTATCTGCCCAGCTTTGTAGCCTAGCTAAGAGTATCCGACCCACCACCTTTACTAATGAGTCGAGTAGGGAGATCGGTCTATAGTGCGATGGACAATTTCGGTCACCTTTTTTAAATATAGGTACAATTTGAGATTCATCCCAAGTTTGAGGGAACCCCGTACATTGATACGATCTAAAGACGTTGGTTAGGAGGGGAGCCCAAAGATCAATATTTGCCTTAAATAGATCAATTGGGACGCCATCTGGCCCAGGGGCTTTGTTTCCCCTACTAGATCTAATGGCAAGGGAAACCTCTTCCAAAGTAAAATTTAAAGCGGCCCAGTCAGGTGCAGGGGCAGACATCTGCAGTGCAACTTCGGGACTTAATATTAGATGATAAGTTGCGTTAGTTGCATTAGACGAAGAGAGAGCAGAAAAGTGAGTTACCCACTCATCCTCAGTCACAGCAATCTCAATTTTGGGTATTTCAGTATTACTAAGGAATGGGGAGTTAACCTCACGCCAGAATGCAGTGGTATCGTTACTACGACTAGCCTCGTGCAATTTCTCCCACATTTCCTCTTTAAGTGTTTTCTTTCGTTCTTTTAAATTAAGCCTATATTACCGCCTCCAATACTGTATCTCCTTAGTGTTTCTAGGGTTTTTCTTCAGTGCTCCTATAAGTTTTTTGTGGGTCTTACTGCATACATGGTCAAACCATCCCTTCCTGTTTTCTATCCCTGCCTTCAGCCGTGATCGTAACCCCGCCTTGATGGCGCCGGTTATTTGTCCGAAGGATTCCGTAATTGCGGAAGCCTCCTTTGTGATATCTAGGCAAGCATTAAAGGCACTTATGTGTTTCCGAATTAGGTTCTCTATAAAGACAGTTGGGTTAACCATCGACCAGCGTAATGCAAATCCGTTGATTTGGGAGAGCTCTAAATTCTCCACAGCAAAAGTGCGGGGAAAATCCCTCTGCTCCTTTACTAGCCCTAGGTTTAACGAAAGACTCTGGGGATAATGATCACTTAGAACGCAATCATGTAACGTGAAATTGCCAATGTGAGTTGAATAACGAGTTGGGAAGAGTAAGAAGTCTATAACACTCTTACCCATAGAGCCGTCAAAGGTACAAAGTACCTCAGTTGGAAGTTTGCCCAGCTCATTACAAACGCCTAGATCGTATTCATAGATGAGCTCGTTGAGCTTCTTACCATACTCTGAATGTGCAAAATGGATGGTATCCCCGTTTGTTGGTGAAATCAACCCACAAATGGATTTTGAAGGCAATTTACATAATTGGATATTAAAATCCCCCACCCACAGTATTAATTTCTCCCCAACCCCCTGTGTAAGAATGGTGTCCAGGTCAGTTTCAAGGGATGACAATGTGGCCAATATGTCAGAGCCACAGGCATTATTATAAAAGTTTACTAAACACACTGTAAGCCATCCCAAAAGAACGATGCTAGTGATTTGATAAAAGGAACTGCTAGCCCTAAGTTTTACAGAAAGGGAAGGTAGTTTATTCGATACATACGTACAGAGACCTCCCCTGTTTCTACCATGCCTAGATGGAATAGCCGGCAAGTTATAGGTTTTAAAGCCAATTATATGACACGGATCTATAACCCAAGTTTCTTGTAAACAGACTATAGAAAAATTATTTATACGTTTTTGCCACTCTGGTAAATTGAGCTTGCTACGCAACCCTGCTACATTCCAAGAAATTGCCGTAGTACTGGTGGAATCTAGGGGCGTAGGGTCACTTGGTAGCTCTTTAGTTTGCACAGATAGTGACAAAGACATTTCGTCTTCAGGGCTGGGATCTGGCTGTGAGTTCATATCAGGAGGCGGGGTACCAGATCTTTGCGTATGGGTGGCCGTAAATAGCTTATCATTTAGTCAGTCTACCCCAGCAAGGTTAGAAAGGGTGTCAAATCTATTTGAAGTGGGGATAGAAAATAGAGGGGAATTTGCATAATTTGCTCCATCAATTTGGGATAAATAGTACAGTGTGCCCGATGTTGGGGGGCAAAGCGGGGTCAGTACATTCTTTTGACTATGGCATTGTATAGGGGGTTTGTAAAAGAAGCCAAGCGGGAGGACCATGATTTGCACTTCATTTAAACGCAGGGACTTAAACCTGCCCAGTATATCATTGACTAGTCTTGGAGATTTGAATGATAAAACTATACAGTCACCCGCAAACGCTTTGGGGTCTCTGCTGATCCAACCTACCCGTCTGGCCATTTTAAAATCTGCAAAAAGTGTACCCCCCAACCCCGTTTTATAATTTAGCCAGTTAAGAGATTTGTTCCTTAATGACTCCCATGTTTCATGCTGGGGGGACTCTATTGATGGAACATTAGCCAAAATGACCACGTAAGGAGTAACATCTGGTGGCAAATCTAGTCTATCCCTTGCTACAGAGGTGGAATTGGGAGTTCTACCCCCTACATACATGTGAGATTTGGGGATTAAGGAAGTCCCAGTGTTTGTGACCCCCCTTGTATCTGTAGCCAGGATAGCGGTCTGTTTTTGGGGTATGGCTCTAGTGGCGTTCCCAATAGTTCCAGTATTTGGGGTACAGGCTTGTAAATCTACATTTCTACTGGACAGCCCCTCACCAGAATTTAAGACCCAGTTTGATTCAGCCCCCCCCCATTTTTTTCCGTAGTTGCCCCTACCCCAGATAGAATATCAACAACCGATTTGTGCAATAGTTCCACGCTTGTCTCCAACTTTTCAAGTCTGGCCATGATCGGTAAAAAGTTTTTTGCAATAGTATGTTCAATGCATGAAATAGGGTTGTAATGATTTGCGGGGATAGCCCCTCATATTGTAGAGGCAAATTAGTGTTCAAGTCAATCCTGCAAGGTGGACTCTGCAATAAGTCAACTGTAGCTTCCGGGGCTAAGTGGTGGTTCTTTTTCTTGGATCTAGTCCGAATAGCCCGCAGAGGCTCAGAGTATTTAACCTTTTTTTTCTTTTTGGCTGGAATTTCATGCACCGAGGTTGCCGTGGGTAATGGGGAAGGGCACTGGGTGCTGTGAGAGACCGATGGACTTCTAGTAGGTACATGATTTATTAAACTGGGATCACTTGTAGGGAGAACTTGTACAGTAACCTCCGCAGTAGGGCCTACTGCACCCTCATCCACTGACAGACGTCGCTCTGCAACCTGGATCTCCTTATCAATAGCCTTAGCGGCCCTTAGGAGGAAGCAGTCGAGTGTAGAATTTAACAATGTTTTGGGAGTGACTGCTTTCCCCCCTATTAGTTTCAATTTAGCTGCCATTCCAAGTAAAGGTATAATAGAAAAGTAATCAAACTTACTTATGCAGGACGGTTCTTATCAAGCTGCCCCTTTGTATCTGGCAAAAATTGAAGACAATTTGGTAACCGGGTCCAAAAACCAGGAGATCAGGCCCAGCCTCTTCTTGGCGCAGACGGGCCCGCCCTTGGCCCAGGCTTCGCCCGGGCATGCCCGCGCGCGACCCCGCTGCGGGAGCCCTCCTCAGCTTTTCGAGTGCCTCCTGGCGCAGGCAGAAGACAGCGGCGTCGGCCGCGAAGCAAACCGGGAACTGTAGTCCCCAACAGCAGGCAGCAGCGGCAGAAACCATGGTTGAAGTCAGAAAAAAAACTTGCGGCCAAATTTAACTTTTCAATGAATAACGTGGTCTTGGAACAAGTGACAGGCCTTAAATATCTGAGCATTTATTTCAACAACCGTGGCTCTCATGTCACACATATAGGGTACCCAAAGGACTCTGCTTTGTCAATGATAACGAGTTTTAAAAAGTTGGCTTCCAAGATGAGTGGGCCCGATTTAATAGGCATCTGTAAAGTAATTAATGCCAAATTTATGCCAACACTCATGTGTGGCTCATTGATTTTTAAAGACCACATTTCGGGTTGGCTGGATAAAGCGCAATTAAGATGTTACAGGCGTCTTTTTAACCTACCTGATGTAGCACCAGCCTCACAGCTACTCTTGGAATTTGGGCTCTTTAAGCAAACATTAATATTAATGGCTCGATTCTTGGGATAATATGGGAAGCTCAGCACCAGTGTCTCTGAAGGAAACGATAAGGCGAGGCATCCACGATAAAGCATTAATATGGGAACCCTACTTGAGGGAGGCAGTGAAGCCCTGGAAGCACCCAACATCTTTGCTCATACCCTAACCCTGAAGCTTATTGCAAAACTGCTGGTAAAAACAACGAAGATAAAATCTAGGATTGAGGACATACAAGAACTGTCTCGAAAAGCTCATGCCAGCTTTTGTGACTCATTGTACAAAGAGCCAGGGAAAGCCATGTACTTAGCCTCCCACATAAAATTGACCGTTAAAAGAGAGCTGTTGAGGCTGAGATGCGGTTTAATTCCCCTAAAAGCCTACAAATTTGGGAGGTTAACAGGGTCTACGGAGCACCATTGCCGCTTATGCAACTATAAGAAAGAAAGCCTTGCACACATAATATGTGTTTGTCCAACTTTGAAAAATTTAAGATATTTCTGGTTGAAACCTCTGTTCCGTAAACTTGGATTAAGACAATGCAACATGGCTACCTCCGCATGTCTGAATGGTGTGAACCCGCAGTTATCAGCTAGATGTGTGAAATTCCTCAAAGAAGTTCAAAAACTATTGATTTTTGTGTCCGAGAGCTTGTAACTATCCTCGCCATTGAAGAGTTATTTATTTTCCTGTAGGACTACATTGGGTGCCTAGACTTCTCCTATATTTATTTATTGTTTTAACAGTCGCCCATATTTGGTTAAGAGCGATACTTGTAGGCAGCTGGTTTTGTATCACAGGTGTTTACGAAACTGTCACAGCAAATGTAGTATTATTTCTGAGAGTACATTACTTGGATTTGGAATATGGTTTAATGAGCTGGGGAGTACATACTGTGCCCTGCACCAAATCTGATCAGTGGACCCTAGCCAACATGTAGTATTCTTTAGTAGGTTGTTGGCATCCTATCCAAATAACCCTAGGAAATGATGCTCATGTTATTGGATACAATTGCAGAGATGCTGTTGGAGGGTCTTGTGTGCTGTACTGTACTAATTTGTTTATTGGACATTATAGTTTTTGGGATAGTCCACAAATCTTATGTCTATTGAGCAGGTTGGCACTTCTGACAATTTCTTTTTGTGCATAGAGTTGGTTTATTTCTGTTTATATGTGTTTGACTTATTGATTTTAGGTGATCAGCATTGCACCTTGCACTCTAGTTGATTTGGCTCCTGACCGAGTCGAGTGCTGCTATATCTAATGAATGATTAAGCCATGAATTGTTTTATCCTGATTGCGGTTTTTATATTGTGATGGTTTTAAATAACTTGAAACAATAAAAATCATATCTATCTTCTGAGTAAATAGCACTGACTGGGTCAGTGAGGGAAAAAGGGGTAGGCCCCGGGCCAGGCAATGCCTCTTAAAGTTACTTCATGCTCACTGTTCGTATTAATGAAGTTCTGTGTTTTCTCTTGACAGTGTGCTACTTGCAGTTGTTTTTCCACTCACAGATGCAGGATACTAAGTTGTAAGTTGCAAATTAAAAAACATATTTACTAAGCTAACAGAAATTTGGGTAATATTTTTCCTCAAAAGCTATGCGAGTGCCAAATGTGGTTTCACCTGGGGCGCTAACCGCAAAGGCCGCCCCTGCCTGCTTATGGCCAATTCAGAACGCTCAAGAGAGCTGTAAAAACAAGTGTAACCATTTTCTTCACATGCACAGTATTTCAAAACGATATACACAAACCTTTTTACTCTAACTGTACTACGACAAACCTATTGGCTTTGTCGTTGCTTGCTCTTGTAATTTGTGGCTCCTTTCCCCGCCGTCACTGCGTCAAACACATGCCAGGACTCTTCGGCCTGCTGTCGATGGAGAGAGTAGAAACATCTCTATGCAAAGTGTTCTGTTGCGAAGACGTTCGCTCTTTACCCTGCCCTTGAAACGGCTGGGAAGGGGCCGTGTTTACATCGCAGACTGAGTTTCTGATAGTTTCATCAGAAACGCCCCCCTCCCCCGCAGAATTGGGGGAAGTCAGTGCGTGCCATGGGGTGGCTGCACACCCGGGCTCATTGAACAGGCGGCGTATTGAGAGCTGCGGAAGGAGGGTGTGGAGAACAAACTCGAGCCTCTCAGGGCAACGGGAAGCAGCAGTGCTGTGGTATGCCTGGAAATTCCCAGCTCATTGGCGAGCGCCCGCCCGGCTGAGCCGGGTTTATCCGCCCTATATGGTCACAGGAAGAGGGCGGGAGCCCGCTGCTGCAGGGAGGAGGGCGCGCGGGTCACAAGACACTCCTGCCGCTGTGGAGTGGAAGAGCTGGTTTCAGTCTGACACCGAGGCTGCACGGGCTGCGACGGCCCCTTGGGTCCGGGTTGTGTAATCCTTATCCCGCACGCTGAAAGGGCCTCCTCCCGCGCTCGCTCGCTGGTGTGTGTGAGCTCAGCCGGTGACTCAGAGCATGCAGTCATGCTGCTGCACGGCAGGCTCGGGGTGAGGAGCAGCGCGGGTCCTGGCCGTGGAGGGGCGCACTGCGGGTCGCGTGGTCGGCTGCAGGGAACCGGGGTGCAGACGCGCGGCTGCCGCTGAGTAGGGAGCACGCTTAACTTCCAGCGGTCGGCTACAGGACGACACTTGGAAAACCAGACCAGCTCTCACGCTGGAAGGAGGTATGTGTGAGGAGGAATGTACAGCGAGCTGCGTGTTTCAATTCCCGTGTCATGGGCGGCGTTCTGTGCACTTTATGAGGGGTGGTGGGGGGGGGGGCGCGCTCTGAACTGCACGTTTGCACAAGCACTCCAGTTGTAGGACAACTTTTATAATATATTGCCTGTTCGGGTTGTCTCGACGTGCAGAATGTTGAAATTAGGTTATTTTTTTACGTTGAAATAAATGCTGGTTCAGCGCTCGTATTTAAGGGAATTTTGGTCTAAATGTTTTTCCCCACAAAAACATGCCTTTTTTTACCTAAAAATGAATTGAAATGTCGTTTGCTTATGCATCACGCTGCATGTAACCTCTGGATCATGCAGAGTTGTGCAAGCCAGTTTTTCCTGCAGAATCTGCCCTTTTGGGGTGGGAGAGGTGTTTGGGGGGGGGATGGGGCGGAGGGGGGAGCGCGGTTAGCGGGGTGTTTGGATTCGTGGCAGTGTGTTAACCTTTACATGCAGCATTGACGCCGAACACGTTGTTTGCCTTTTTTCTGTTGTTTTCCGCGGTTTGCTCGCCCAGATCACTTTCTGCTGATCTGCAGCCCAGAGCCGTCCACTAGGGCTTGCAACAGCATGTAGTTTCCTTTCAGAGGAAGTATGCAGCACCGAGCCTCGCATTCTCTCGTGCAACCCCACCCGATCCCAGGCAGTTCCCTCCTTTACCCTTTAGCTGTGCTTCAGTGTCGTGTACGCTGGACTTTGAGAGCCCCACTGATTTGCAAGATCTGATAAGGGAAACAGTGACGCATATTTCATTTGCATGCAGTAGCCAGCCGAGCTCGCTGTCTGAATAATTAACCGCATTTAAGCATTTTCCTGATCAGATAGCGAGCTTTTGAAACATACCTAAATGCTTGCACCGTGTGCCTTTGATCACTTCTTATTGTAAAAATAAACATGCTTGCCTTTGAGGTTTCTTTCAAGCTTCGGCCTGGAAAGATCTGTGCAGGTTTCCCTCATGCTAGAGTGCCTGCATCATTGATATCAACATAGGACTCATCTGACGCAGCATGTCATCAGTGAGCTCCCACAATCCTCCACCCCTGGTGCACCCTTCACAGTGTACCTTCTCTTGTCCAGCTCGCACTGTAAACTAATCTACATTCTCCATATCAGGATAGGTATGACTTTTTCACAAGTCTTGTATGTGCCGTTCTTTAGTTGTCCACACCTCGCCTAACGTATACACATTGATGGCCCTCAACATTTTGAACCCGTGCAGCACCAAGCCTGGGATTGCACAACGCTTGGTATGCATGCTTTCAAAACCCTTTCTAAGAGGTTTGCACCCTCGTGGACGTCTAGGGCAGAGTTACACTATGGCGAGGCTGCTCAAAATAACAATGACCGACTAGGTGATGGCTAATTCTCAGTATGTGGAGCACCAAAGATTCACCAGGAACAGAGGCTCTCCAAGTGACAGCAGCAGGATTCGTCAGACGCGGACGTGAAATATCAGCTAACCAAGAATGTGGTCTGAACTCACACATTCATCAACCCATCCACCTGCACATTCATCTCACTGTTTAGGCACCCACTCCAGAGCTGTCTGCAGCCTACACCTTTAGTGTACTTATTCTGTGGGCGATGAAAGCTTGTACTAGACTGCCCTGCTGGTTCTGTTCTGCTGGAAATGGAAGATTGCACGTATTGTCTTCCGTGAGAGGGAGGAGCTTGATTTACTAATGCCGTACTTTCCCTTTTTTGTGAGAAAGTTAACATTGCGCTGCTGCTGCCTAATTTGCACCTGCCCTGTGATGGGAAAACGTGCGCTGATGCCACTGTAGTTGTCTGTAACTTACTTATGAAGTTGGGAAGTTTGCACTGTTTCTTCCCTCCGTGTACCTGTTCTGTGAAGAGGCTGTGTGAGAGACTCTTGTGATATTCCCTCTGTCACTGCCACCTGTCCTTCACTTATTCAATTCAATAAGCTTTATTCAGTTAGAGTGTGGCAACCATAAAAGCAAATGTACATACACATATAAAAAGATCCAATTTCATTAAAACAGCGGAAATTCAATCACAGTACATAATTACATTCAAACATCATACTTTTTCTAGCATGAATTGATCGTAAAATAAATGTTGCAGCATAAAAACAAATCTCAGGCTCTTTTAGTGTAAACAATAGACTCATAGCAGCAGTAGTGGTTTTGACGTTGTATTTCTTAACCCTTTGGATGTGTCGGACGGCCCCCGGCCGTCTGACGCTACGGGTGGCGTGTGTGTCGGATGGCCGGGAGCCGTCCGATTCACGCACGCGTGAAATTTTCCCGCACTGCCGGAAAATTTCGCTTGCATCCAAGGGGTTAAACAATGGTTTTAAATGGGCGATTCTAAAATTCAAGTACAAATCACATAAGAGTAGAAAGTGCAAGGTGCTCTGCTTAGTATGCCCATCACATGGACACTGGGAGACTGGTCGCTGTTTCATTATGGGGAACGCTACTAAGTGGTGGACAAGGCCTAATCTCATTCTTGTCAAGACAAAGCGGTGAGAGGGTCTCGTGACTAGTGTTAGATAGCTTTGAAAGCCATCAATATCTATATGCAGATGGTAAAACTGGTACGTGGTTTGCTTCCCTACTGTTCTCAACCTGCACTCCTTCTTATGGTACAAGAAAGTATTCTTTATCTCCTGTTTAGACAACCCTGTTACGTCATATCGATTTTCCAGGGTCGTCAGATTGAATAGATCTCTATAAGCATAAACTATATATTTAAGCCAGGGGATTTTAAGGCAGTTGTCCAATCGCAGGCAGTCCTTAATAATTAGTTTAGTAAATAAAGTCTCCTCTTTTAACCAAATTGATCTCCAAAGCAGTAGGGGTCTCAGTGCAATCAAGTCTGACAGATAATTGAGCCCCACTTCACAATGTATTAATTCAGAGGATGCTGAAGCAGGCAGACATAGGAGCTTTTTTAAGAATACATTTTCCTCTATTTGCAATTCTTGGCTAGAATGATGACCCCAGACCCCTGCGCCATATAGTGCAACAGAGGCGCATCTGGCTTTATAAATAGAAATCATATCTTTGATGCGGCGATCCCCCAAATTTGGTGGCGAACCTAAAGACCCCATGCACACTTTTAGTCATCTTGGCCCGGACATTAGACATTTCACGCATCCATTTACCGTCACCAGCAAAAGATAGCCCCAGATAACAGAAATTGTCTACATTTTGCACTTTTTTCCCATCTATAAAAAAAGATTTCATATTCCTGGGTTTCAAACCACAAACCATTGTATGTGTTTTGGCCTTGTTAATCAGCAACTTCCTCCCATTGATAAAATCTGCGAACCCATCAATTAACCGCTGTAGGCCTACCGGTGTTCTAGATAAAAGCACAGCGTCATCCGCATAAAGCAGAACCGGGACATCCTGGCCCTCAGCTTGGGGGCGTCCGCCTGTACCAATTTAAGAACTGCGTCAACTTCGTTAATAAATAAGGTAAACAGCAATGGTGCTAAGACGCAGCCTTGGCGGATACCACGTTTAACTTTAAAATTAGAGGTACATTCTCCCCTTTGGCCATACCGTACTCTGGTCGATAGTTTCTCGTATAGCCTAGCTAAAAAGTAAACAATGGGCTCCGGGGCACCGAGATTGAGTAAAACTGGCCAAAGTATAGCTTGGTCCACTAAATCAAAGGCGCTGCTAAGATCAGCAAAGCATAAAAAAAGCCGTCCTTGTTTAGCACATGTATATTTGCCAATTAAAAGCTCTAAATTAATACACTGTTCAATCGTGCCCAGTCCCTTTCTAAAACCGTATTAAGCCTGTGACAGTATCCCATTATCCGCAACCCACTCTTCCAGTCTTACTAATAAAACCCTGCTCATGACCTTTACTGATGAAACTAATAGGGAAATCGGCCGGTAGTTCTTGGCTTCCTATTTGTTCCCCTTTTATAAATGGGGATAATAACGGATTCGCCCCAAGTAGTGGGAGCTCCCTCTGTTACTGCAGCGTTAAAAACTCTAGTGAGTATCGGGCCCCACAGTTCTGGCACAGTTTTATAAACATCAATAGGTACACCGTCCGGGCCTGGCGATTTTCCCCCTTTGCTGCTTCTAATACCTAACTCAACCTCCTCTAGGGTGATATTTAGGGAAATGGTGGGCCATTTATTTGGGTTAGTAAGATCCTTAGTAACATTATCACATGGGTTAAAAATGTTGGAGAAATGTGCCACCCATACCTCACAGCTGACGTGGCACAGAAGTTCCGGGAAAGATTCATTTTTAAGAAATGTCGAGTTGACAGTTTCCCAGAACAACTTATTATTAGATGAGTCTGCAGCCAACGCAAGATTATCCCATGCCTCCTCTTGGAGTTCCCTCTTCTTCCGTTTTAAATTTAATTTATATTCTAATCTTAGTTTTTGTACTAGCGCCTTATCCCTGGGTCTACTGGAGAGTGCTAGTTTCAACTGGTTCAGTGAGTCGGTACAGGAGTGATTGAACCAGCCCCTGATCTGCATGTGTTTCCTGCAGGGTGGTGCAGTAAGTAATTTATAAATGATATCATTCATTTTACAAAAATTAGTTAATATCCTAGCTGGTTCAACCTCGATTTCTAGACTATCATAAATCTCATTACCACATTCTAGAACAATATTTCTTAAAATTTTAACTGAGTTAGTACCTTTCCACCTGATTCTAGTACCGTTTGGTCTACACAGGGCGATATTACCAATAACAGTTTGTTGAACTACAGATTTATGCCCCCACACAAACATTGGCATAATAATACAATTATGGTCACTCAAAAACAGTTCCTCAATCCATGGGGTAGAACATAAATTTACAATATTGGCAGATACTATTACATGATCAATAGTGCTATTTGCATTTCTTCCGGTGAAGGTTGGTTTCTCTCTCCCATACCCATCCTGTGCACATTGCATAATATCAAGGTCCTATTTCGCCAAGACGGTGTTTAAGGTGTCTCCATAGATGTTATGTGGGAAATGTATACAGTCATCCCCTTCGTCGCTACTAAACCCACAAACTTTAGTCCCAGACAGAGTACAAATTGAGATATTAAAATCTCCGACCCATACAATAGCAAAATTTGTATTTTCTGCTGTGACCAAGTTATCTACTTCCGTCTCTAATTTGGTGACTACATTATGGCGAGTGGAATCAAATATATTATAAAAATTAATCAATAAAACATCCT
This sequence comes from Calotriton arnoldi, assembly GCA_963921515.1. Classification (NCBI taxonomy): domain Eukaryota; kingdom Metazoa; phylum Chordata; class Amphibia; order Caudata; family Salamandridae; genus Calotriton; species Calotriton arnoldi. The sequence goes on along the minus strand of CAWUFW010003042.1, from coordinate 1,184,056 downwards.
TGCCGTCTTTATGGTGTAACCACAATATCTGCGAGTGGTACCCTACATTAGTAATCCTTCTAACTCTCAGGGGCAAATTATTTTTCAGGAGGATTAACAGCCCACCCTTCGCTCTGCCAAACATAGAGGGAGTTGCTGGTAAATCATAAGAGGTAAACCCTTCAAAATAAACATGATCAGTACACCAAGTTTCTTGTAAACAAATTATGTCATGTTTATTGATAAAATCTACCCATCCTAACAAATCCTTTTTACTTGCCAGTCCGGCTATATTCCAGGTGACAATGGTATAGCCGCTGGCTGGGGGGTTTCCCATACTTTCAATGGGTTGGTCATTTGTTCCATTACTGGCCTCTCCCTTACTAACACGGAGGAGCAATACGGGTGGGTTTATAGCCTTTTCCGTTAATTGCCCTTTATTTTCATTTGGGTGAACCCCTACACTGACCACTATCTCCTTATCTAATGTATGTGAGGCAGGCAGGTTTATATCCCTAGATGGATATTTGGACATAATTAAATTAGGCATGTCCATGTTAAGCGCACTATCTACAAATAGCCCTACGCCCGTCAACCCAGTTCCTTCAAATCCCTTTCCCCCAACGGGTGGACGGGCAGTACTCTGTCAATCATTTACATCAAGTGTGCTAAGTGGTAAAAATCTATTAGATGTAGGTAATCCATAATACAGCTGTGGTGGCACTGCTGGATTAATTCTACACGGTTCCTGGTCCCCTCCCATATTGGGTGAAGACCTTAAGTGTCTATAGAAGAAGCCTAAAGGCAAAAGTGATTCTTTAAAATCACTATGTGGGAGTGCAACTGCTCTTTCCAGGGAGGTCCTGGCCCAATTGGGGTTCCTGAAGTTAATGATTACGCAGTCACCATGCAATGATTTTCTTAAGGACCCGATCCAGTTTACTCTTCTAGTCAAGAGTATCTGGTCAGCACGATCCACAGGGAAACTACAATTTTGATTTAGCCAGTGCACTACTTTATTTTTTAGAGTATCATGCGTTCCCTTTTGCCCAGACTCTATTTGGGGTACATTCGCCAAGACTGCCACATATAGGCAGCATTCTGGGGGTAAGTTAATCGATAAACCAATTCTTCCCCCCGGTTCCTCCCTCTCCTTTGGTTTGTTAGGGGTCTGGGTTGGCTCTACACTTACAATCTTGTAGCAGGGATAATTAATCTGTGTCACTGTCTGTCTAGGACCTGTTAGGGTCGTATTAGCACCGGTTTTGGGCACCTGGAGGTTATAACCTTGGCCCTCACAGTCCCTATTATTCCTATTGGTGGTGCTTAGGGTACTTGTTAGTGTGTTAATAGTAGTAGTAGTTATACCTAGTTTAGGGCGTTCATACGGTCCCCCCTGTGGCCCATTCGCATTCTCCCTTGGGTATTCGCTAATATGTCTTAATATATTACTAAGTTTGGTGACTTCTCCATTAAGTTTATCTAACTTATCGTGTAGTGGTTTACTAGATACTTCTAATTTTTGTGTTAAAAGGGCTACAATATGGTTAACTCGCTCATCAGACAGGGGTCCTGTGTCAGGAGGTTTCTCCAATGCCTTGGCAGTAGTATTCGATGGTGGGCCTTTTTTACTTTTACTAATGGTCCCTGTTTTCACTTGACTTTTCCTGCAGCTCCTTTTCCTTTTTGGTGTAGGAGAACCACTAGGTGATTGCGATTGTGGTGCTTCCGGTGGTAAGGGTAGATCTGGGTCAAGATCAAGGATCCCAGTATTCACAAGGGGGGTGATTTCTTGCTCATTACTTGGGGTAGACTCTACTTCCAACCCAGCTATTTCTTCCATCACTGTGCCTACACCTAATGAAAGGCGACGTTCCGCCCTATCTATTTCAACGTTAATGGCGCTAACCGTCTTTACTAGATAGGAATCAATGGTAGAGCATGAGGGGTCAGCTGTAGTTTTTGAGGATTTTTGCAATTTGCGTTTTGACATCCTGATGATTAATAATATATCACAAGAACCCAAAGCAGAGTCAGCAAAAATAAGACCTAGTTTGTCTGCAGTGTGCAAAATTACAATCTGCAAAACCGCAGAGAACTAAGTGCCGACAATGTAAGGTACTTAAAGTGCCGGAAAAGTGCAAAATACAAACACTTATACCACAAGGCCTAAGGAGTTAAAAATTGCAATAGTATAATCGCAAAGTACTAAATGCCAAGGATATAAAGTGCATAGAGTGCCTAAAAGTGCAAAATGCAAAATACAAACACTTATACCACAGGACCTAAGGAGTTAAAATTGCAATAGGATAATCGCAAAGTACTAAATGCCAAAGATATAAAATGCATAGAATGCCTAAAAGTGCAAAATGCAAAATTCAGGCTCTGAGACCGCAGGGCCAAGGATAAGAGGACTGGGCACAAATATAGACAATAAAAACCTATAAAATCAAGTTAAAAAGCAAATCAACTCATGCTAGTAATCTGAATATATGTACCATTAATAAACGATTCAATACACACTCAAAAAGTACTGGTAAGTTACACTAACCCCAGCTAAGTCTTTTAGCTATCTTGCTTACTGATTGTCCGGATTTAAAATCATTTAATAACACGATCTCTGAAAAGAATGATCACACTGCCGACTAAGAAAAGATGTAATGCTTCATTAGTTGTCTCACCACCTTATAGTTCTTTAGGGTAATTGATGATAGTTGTGAGACCGGCACTCAGTTCACTCTAAGAAGTTCTTCCAGACAGTAGCCAGTTCCGGTTCAAATTTAGAGCCACCCTGACACAATTTCCAAAAGCTAAATAAGGTGGCCCTGCCCTGACACGGTCTGACGCGGACGGGCGCAGACGGGCCTGCCCTTGGCCCGGGCTTTGCCCGGGCACGCCTGCGCGCGTCCCGCGCTGCGGGAGTGCCTGGGGAGCTTTGTAGGGCGCAGGGAGGGTGACGTCACCTCCCGCGCCGAGTGTTCACCGGGGCCAGCTGGGGGATCGAGTCCCACCCCAGCTGTGATGCTGGCTCTCCGGGACTGCTGGCTGCTGCTCCTGCGAGGCCCCCCCTGGGGGAAGAAGGAAGTAAGGTGCGTCGAGGGCTCACAAGCCCGAGTGAAGCGTCCCGCGCTGCGGGAGTGCCTGGGGAGCTTTGTAGGGCGCAGGGAGGGTGATGTCCCCTCCCGCGCCGAGTGTTATCCGGGGCCAGCTGGGGGATAGTCCCACCCCAGCTATGATGCTGGCTCTCCGGGACTGCTGGCTGCTGCTCCTGCGAGGCCCCCCCCTGGGGCAAGAAGGAAGTAAGGTGCGTCGAGGGCTCACAAGCCCGAGTGAAGCGTCCCGCGCTGCGGGAGTGCCTGGGGAGCTTTGTAGGGCGCAGGGAGGGTGACGTCACCTCCCGCGCCGAGTGTTCACCGGGGCCAGCTGGGGGATCGAGTCCCACCCCAGCTGTGATGCTGGCTCTCCGGGACTGCTGGCTGCTGCTCCTGCGAGGGCCCCCCCTGGAGCAAGAAGGAAGTAAGGTGCGTCGAGGGCTCACAAGTCCTTCACTTATTATTTTTAGGTCGAGCCTCGAGTAGCGCGCAAGCGTTGCTCTGCAAGACTTTTAGTTAGGGGGTTTCGAAAGCTGACCAGACGCTCGTGCGTCATGGCCTTTTCCCTGCGGTTACGCGCAGGGCAGACATCTGTTTCCAATTATCGTGCCCAGACGCGGGCGCGATAATTGGAAACAGATCGCTCGCTGTGGCGCGCGCGCGCGCACCACTCGCGTCGCCCCCCCTCCTCCCCGCTCGTGCCTTCAAATGCTTGTCTCTCTTTGAGATGGAATTGTTTGCTACGGTGAAAGGACAATCCCAGGCAAAGTTCTATCAATCTCTTTTACAACACTTGAGATGATTCTCTCCCGTCAAGAAGCCAATCGAGCCTGTTGTGCTTTTAAAACTCGTTCGAATGTCTTAATTGGTGTGCATGAAGCGCTGCCCGGCCCATCAGACAGGACAGACGAATGCCGTCTGGATTCCTGCAGCCGACCAAAACACCAGCACCAAATAATGCTCACCCGACAAAACACTGTCAGAACCTGTCTGAATCCTCAGGCGGGGCAGACCTGCGGCAGACACAAGAGCCAAATCCTATTGTGGTTACAGGGGAGTAAGACTTGGACACGATTGCCCCAGGTTCAATTATTTGTAGTATCCTCTTTAATTGAGGCTTTCACACCCAAACCTTCCGGATCGTAGGCAGTTTGCACTTGGAGTAAACAAACAAAAACAGAAAAAAATTGCAGCTGCAAGAGCGGCTGATTCCGGAGCACAAGGATCATGGTTCGATCCCGGCGCAGGCGGCAGCTCAGCATCTTGTGACGGTGGGCAATAGCTCACTTAATCTGCTCGAAGGCCCCCAGCGCCTTGAAAACCTTAAGGTTTGCGCTTTACAAATATGGATTATTATTATTAATATTACCCACACCATTTGATTCATAATTGCCACAGAATGCAGGGTTGTGACACAAAATGTAATGTGTGAAGCTGTTTATTCTTTTCCCAACAGCAAACTCTGTAATTCAGTTACAACATACCGAGAGATACTGCTCCTATCAACAGTTGGTTTGGAAAATTAGCTTGTCATTTTCGAATTCTAAACTGCAATCTTTTCCATCTGACCCGGTGTCAGTCATGATAGGTTTGATGTCTCATTCATAGGGTGCTGCTGATGCCTACAGTCAGTCAAGAATTTTTTCTCATGCTTGATGACTTTTAACAGGTAACACTCCTTCTAGAACACTCCTACTGAAGTAGGTAACAGAATATAAACAAGCATTGGCATAGCCAATAGGTCTCGCCTTTGGGACCTTATAAGTGTTTAGCCATGCAACAGTTGATGTTGTTGCACCAAGGATATTGTGCTGCATAACTAAATACTTATAAGGTCCTAAAAGCGAGACCTATTGGCTATGCCAATGCTTGTTAAGGAAGGTTGCACTGCTGGTGTCTGTTATACATTTACTGTGCTGTGAAGCTAGGTATGAAACTTTCCACTAAACATAAGACCAAACTATTCACATCGCCATTACTTGTTTTAATGCATGATGTGAGTTAGAGGGAACGCTTAAGTTTCACGCATGAAACAAGTAATTTTTGTAATGGAGTAGAAGACTGTAACATTTGAAAACATAGCTGACTAGTGGCTCTGTCATGCATAATACCTCCAGCAAGTTCTGGCATTTTAGCCAACAACACTTTGGATGCTGAGATTTTGAGCCTATGATGAAACAGTTAAAAGCAAAACTACAAGCCCCGTGATGCAGAATGCTGTTAGTCGGGAAAAAATAAAAATAGACGATTGTATCTTGTCATGATGTCAAAGCGCAGAGTTGTGAAAGGCTCAATAAAATAGTTCCTAGCTTGGTCCCTTTTATTCTTGTAGCCAAAAGTAGGTTTACAGCCTAGTACATGACAAGGGAAAGGTAGCCAGTCAGATGCAAATGCCTGCATCTTAATGCTGATGGGTTAACATTAGAACTCCCTTGAAAATCAATGACATTGTTTTACCAGAACAATGCAAAAAGCAACGGTTAGACCCATCTGGAGACACAGAGAGAGGAAAAAATGACCTGCTCCCCCCTCTAAGCACATCCTTGGTCTTGAAGATGGTGCATTTTAGTTAGCGAGCTTACAAAACTACTGTGAAGTGCCCTACATTAAACCAGGACAGTATAAGGTGCAGGTGCCGCCCCGCGGGGGCTGCCAGTGGGGGTATACGTATTTTTCAGAATAAATAATATTTGGCCTGTTATTTGGTTGGCCCTCTCTTACACTCATAATCTCCCCATTTGTACTCCGTTTTAGGTCTCGCAGACCTAGCGCTGGAGCGCGCATGCGCTCCTCGCTCTGCGAGGCTTATTGTAATCGGTACGATTTCAGAAGGGGACTTGAAGCCCCGCCCATCATTCCTATTGGCTTGCGTCATTCATGCTAAACGGTGGCTTTTCGTTGTAAAGGAGGCTTCTTAGTCCCTCCTTGTTACCGCCCTGTCTCATTTTGGCCCCGCCCACCCGGACTGGATCTTTTACTTGCGGCGTTACACGGTCTCCCTCATAAGTCTGTAAACACTCTTTTTTTTTTTTTTCTTTTCATTTTCAGCGCGGTCCGCTTCGGCTGCGCTTGTTAATTGTATGCTTCATGCTTGTGTAAGTGCTGGATGCACGTTTGTGTCGCGCCCATTTTCAGCGTGGTCCGCTTCGGCTGCGCTTGTTAATTGTATGCTTCATGCTTGTGTAAGTGCTCGATGCACATTTGTGTTGCGGCCCCCCCTCCTCCCCACCGCTACCCGCCCTCTGTGTCGTCCGGCACCCGCTCCTTGTTTTTTTTGATCCTTTATTTTTTTTAGTGTTCCCATACAGTCAATTGAGAGTCAGGCACGTGAGGGTGAAAGACGTGAAGGGGGTTTATATTTGGGAGCCCGGGAGCGAGACGCGCCGTCAGAATCACTTTTCACCCTGGACGTGGTGCTTTTTAGCCACCCCTGGGGATTCTGTGAAAGAAAACTGAGCGTTTTACTGCGCTTGTGAATGAATCAGAAGCAGTGTGCTCCTGCCACTTAATGAAGGTTTACTTCAGAGTCTGCAAATGCGTACCAGATGAGCGGCTGTTGCGGGGCAGGGCTCCCCGGCTGCACGCATCTGGGGTAACGCGCTGCATGCGTGACCATGCCCCTTGTAAGCACATGCACACAAAGGTGGAGGGGTTGATTTGAGGCACAGGGTGGTGCATATCCCTGAAAAACTGGCCGAGTCGTGTTTGCTGTTTGGATACTGACCGTACATTCCTATGGCAACCCGCATTCCAGTTGGTACAGTAGGAATCACATCACATGGCAGGCCCCGCCCAGTGTGCGGCAGGGGCCCGACATACAGGATGTTGGATATTTGTGCAGCACGTGACCTGCTGTAGAGCAGCTACCTCGAACAGGGCGTAACTTCCATTGGTGCAGCAGGAGCAGTGTCACCGGGACACAGAGGCATAATGGGCCCACTGAACGCAGAATACTGCTGTATTTCACAGTTCAAACATCAGTCAATGGCTCGTTTCCTTCCGCCAACTAGGGCCCGTGACAAGCTGTCTACGCCACAGATCCCAAACCCACTCCCTCCGTCATCGGAGCTTTGGTCTGTCATAGACAGTTGTTAATTCGAAGCTGTATGCAATTAACTTCCAATATACATTGCTGTATAGGGCACCCCCTTAAATATATCGAATGCACTCACTAGTATCCAGAGTGGTTTGTGTTCAGCAGAACAGTGCCATGCATTCAGTAGTCCCGGATCTGACGTTGTGAGCACAATAACCAGTGTCACTGACCCCTACATTAAAGGTCTGACCCTGCTCTGTAGGAACGGAGAGGAATGACGTTTTCTTTTGTCATCAGTGCCTGACCCTGCTCTGTAGAGACAGGGAGGAATGACGTTTTCGTTCGTCATCAGTGCGCTTCGAGCCAGCTGCTTACAAGTTAGGACACAGGAAACCAGATTTACTGCCGGGCACCCTGGGCAAAATATTTTTTCCAGCTTGACAACCTCTAAGGAGGCCACATTCGATGCTTCCAGTGGCAAACCTGGTGCCCCGATGTATTTGGCACCCTCGGTGGCCACCCATATTATTTGCCTGTCACTGTAAAGTGACCTCGCCGCTAGCATTTTTAGGGCAATGCCCAGGACTTTTGAAAAATACAAAGTCTTTATTGAGAATATTCTCTCCCATTTGCGCAGAAGCAAACTGAGAAATTATTTGAGGCATTTGCAATGCAATAGGTCTCGCATTTACGCAAGTTTAAGCTATTGGCATTGTAAATGACACTGCCTTTTATTTATGTTTTAAAAACAAAACTAAAAGGCATTGTTATTTGCAATGTCAACAGCATTAGGAGGAGATAGAGAGAGAGAGAACAAAAACCTCAAATAGGGTCCGCCATGCTCTCAACTATCCCCCAGGCGTAGACCCAACTTCTCTGCCAACTCTATATGCTGAGCCATTCTGCACGTAAAATTCTGACAGACTAGGCCATCATGGTGTGTCTAACCCAAAGTGCTGCTTTCAAAAAGGCACAGATGGTGAAAACAATTTCGGGTGAATACAGGGATTGTAAGTGGAGGAGAGCTGGTCTACAGCGGTAGAGGCCTATCCTCCGTAGCAAGGGTCTCAGTAGGTGCTTTCGTGATAGGCTGTGCAATACTACAGAAGAACATAAGGTGCAATAGTGATTGTGCAGAATGATTATCACAGGGGCAGGAAGAGACTGTTACCCTCTGGGTCTAAGAAGTGTTTGAAAAGTAAAGACCAATAAATTGTCCCTGATCTGAAGCGGCAAAGAAGTGACCACTCCCATCTTAACGGGTCGAGCGACAGATGCAAAGGGGCCGTCTGTGTGTAAAAGACTGTAGTAATGCAACACAGAGGGTTTGGATAACTCGTGTTTCAGCCTGATATTTACACGGTAGTCCTTAAATAATGTTTTCACCTCCAACTTGGCATTTTTGGGGATACGTCTGAGTTCGGTCAACCACCAGGATATACTGAGAAAACCAAGAGTATCCCGTATATAACTTAGCCAGGGTATGGAGCGTGCCTTATCCAACGTCAGGCAGTCAGATATAATGTCCTTACAGAGTTTAGCAGCTAGGTTCAACCAAATACTAACCCATAATAAAACTGGTGCCAGCTGGATCTTATCCTCGATAAAACCCTGGTTTAACTCAAAGTGGGTAATGAGACTGGGAGTGGATGCGGTGTACCAAGCAGCCGCCGCAAAAAGCGGTTCTCCTCTGCCTGAAGAGAACAGCATTTGCTGAAACCCCATACTCCAGCTCCGTAGGTGGCTACACTGATGCCTTGCGAGTTGTATACTTTCAGTGGTGGAAACACAGTCCCCCTAATTTGCGGTCTAATGTGGTTGCAGACTGTACCCGCGGTTTTATGTAATTTAACACAGGCCTGAGCAAGATGGGGAGTCCATGACCCTGTTGAACTAAAATGTAATCCTAGATAACGAAAATTCTCAACAGTCGTCAAAACATGCCCCTTAATACTAATTTTATTTAGCCTTAATTTTTCCGGGCCACAGGATATGATGTGGGACTTCGAATGATTAGTGTTTAGATTCAGGTTGTGCATAAAGGAAGCATAACAGTCCACCTGATGTCTCAGTGCTTTTGGAGTGAGGGCTAACAATACCCCGTCATCAGCATACAGTAAAGTGGGGACTGGGGAGCCTGCAATTCTGGGTATATCTGTGTGGGAAATAGATAAATGGGCTGTTAATCCATTGATATAAAAAATAAATAATAAAGGTGCCAATATACAGCCTCACTCCACTCTTCAGGGGGAATTCAGAAGAAAGCTCCCCAAAGGAATTTAAACAAACCCGAGCTGAAAGATCTGAGTGCAGGCAGTACAAGAAATTCACCAGAGGGTGGTCCACGTCTTGATCCAACAACATTAACTAGAGGTTGGTTCTGTTCACTGAGTCAAAGGCGGTGTATAGGTCCATGATAGCTAAGTAGATGGGGGAACGCTTGGCCTTAGTGTATTTATATGTGGTCTGAGCCAGATTCAGACATTGTTCGTTGGTTCCTAGATTTGGCCGGAATCCGAATTGAAAAGGGGAGAGTATGTCCATATCAGCAGCCCATTCCACCAAACGGTCATAAATGACTCTACCAATGATTTTAATAGTGCTGTCGATCAGTGAGATAGGTCGATAGTACTTGGGGGACATACGGTCGCCCTTTTTGAATATGGGTACTATTGTTGCGGTAGACCATGACAGGAGAATAGTTGTAGGTCTGGAAGTGTTAAATGTATTCGTGTAAGGGGAACCCAAATTTCAGGCATGTATTTCAACAAATCTATCAGTACCCCATCTGGACCAGGGGCTTTCCCACCCTTGCTGTGGTGGATGGCCAACTCCACTTCCTGCAAAGTTAATGAGTGGGGGAGAGTTCTGCAATCTGTTGAGGAGAGTAGCAGACATAATTGGCATGTCCTGCGTGTGGTAGATGGAGGCGAAGTGGGTAACCCAGTCCGCGCCTGAGATGTTATTTTTGAGAGGGGGATTGATGGAGGAATTCCTGGATTGAATGAACTTTACTAAGTCGCAGAAGGATTTACTGTCCTTTCCCCGGGACGCGTGTTCCAAAAGTTCCCAATCTTGATTATATACTTCCCCTCTTCCTTTTGGAAGTGCAGTTTTGTACTCCGTGAGTGCCAGGGAGATTTCGGTCTTATTCCTGGGGCGGGCGTAAGGAAAAGTTTTTATATAATATGAACATGAGTGCAGACATTTTTTTAAATCCACCTGACTTTGTACAATGATTGTTTGAGGAATTTTCCTTGCACGTTCTGACATTGTACATTTATTTTTTTCTCTCCATGTCCTTGGAAAAGTACTGAGTGGCTGTTAGAATAATTACACTTTGTTAATCATTTGTGTTTCTCTGAGATGGAAAGTCAAGCTGGTCTTTTTCCATTCAATTTGCAATTAAGCAATGGCTTGTGATCCCTTATCTTGAAAATGTAGTGTGGTTACCTATTCTTTTTGTATGTATAACTGGAAGGAATTATCCAATGGATTAGGGGGAGGGAAGTGAAGGGGTGTAGGCAGACTTGTTTAAAGTATAGTATAAATATGAAAGGAGAATTCTGTGTGGTCATTCGTTACCTACAAGGAATAGCTATTTCCTTGTGGGTCTTGCATCTGTTCAAGCTTAAATAAACCAAATGTTTTACCTCCGACTCCCTGTACTCCTTTTGATTTTAAAGTGGACAAGAGGTGCATTTTCTCAAATGGCACCCAACGTGTGGGGCCTCTACGTGGGAAATCCAACAGCATTTATGTCTGTGGCTGAGGTGACACGACCCGAGGCAGAAGGATCGCTGGGGCCCCTGCTAATGAGACTAGTTTCTCGCAGCTGCCATATGAAGTCCTGGACTGCTGTCCCTTGGCAACGGGATCTCCCCGGCAGAGGTTCCAAACTGGTCAAGCGAAAAGTGGCTGAATTGTAGAGTACAGAGAGGCGGACGTCTTGAGCAACCACCTGGTGAGATTGTTCTGAGATATTTTGTAACGGGTGTTTTGAATTATTGATTAGTTATTGGTATTGAGAATTTTATTGTATTATATTGGTTGGGTTTCAGGTTGGACCTGATAAATAGGCCTGTATTGATTGTATTGGTAAGTTTTCTCATTTAGATGATCTTTGACTTTAAGGCACAATGAGCAAACTAATGAAATATATTTTACGGTGTCGTTGCTGTTTCATGAGTCCACACCTGGATGAGTCCCAACCAGTCCCAGTTAAGGGTAGTCCTGCATGGAAGATGATGACAAAATATGGGACAGGTGTGAACTTGTGGAACAGACTATGGCATCGATATACTAAGGGATTTAAGATGGCCGCTGGACGGTTCAATTGATCTAGATATAATTCAATATTTGCAGCAATGTTTGTTTGAGAAAAAGGTCAGACAAGCAATGTGGGACAGTTTTAATAAATGGGAAAAACATGCTACAATGTTAGTAATTAAAGAACAAAAAGAGAAGGAACGACAACATAAAAAGGGAGTGTTGCAGAAAGCCAAAGCCTATGATCAATTAAAACAAACAAAGTATTGAATGTATGGACAGAGAGTTTAGAATGACCACTAACAAGACATACTTGACACAAGAGAAAGAACATGTGGACAAGGATGAGGTATTAGAGAGACTATTGGAGAATCCCCCACCATATGTCCCACAGGTACCCATACCTGCCGCACAGGCGCAAAATGTACCACTACAGATGGGTCAGCAGGGACATGCACCTCTAGCACCCATATGAAATGTACCAATCCTTTTTTTAAAATTCTCTTTATTGAATTTTCATAATAACCAAAGGTTCATCTGCCACACAGGGCAGTGCATTCAAGAAATACAAAAGAAAACAAAAACCACATGTCTAGTGTATCTTAAGTGATCGGAAAACTGGCCAGTAAGTATTAAACAGGTCAACACACAGTCCTATATGAATACACTCAAGGCAACATATCAGTATATCAACACAGATGTTCACTCGGGCGATGTGCTATCCAATTGGGCCTTCGTTAACAGATATTGTCGCAGTGGTTCCCAAATGTCTTTGGGTCTGGATGTTGTTGGTAACTCCTCCGCAAACAGTCCTAGATTTTCACGGCAATACACTAGATCCTTGACCCACCCTTCAATCTGAGGAGTGAGTTTGCTCTCCCATGTGAACGTGATGCGCCTCTTGGCCATCAGGAGGGCCACTCTGGCGAATCTACCCAGTGTGCCCTTTAGCTGAGGAACATAACCGAGCAGACATGTGAGGGGTGTGCACTGTAGCATGGTACCTGTCATGGTGTGTAGTCGCTGCAGAACTTCCTCCCAATATCGTAGAACAGCCCTACAGTTCCATGCAAGGTGGAGAAAGTCAGCTGCCTCCTGCCCGCATCGTTTACAGCGATCAGAGTCTCGGAGCCCCATTTTATACAATTTGACAGGGGTATAGTATATTTGATGAATAACTTTAAAATGAATAATACGATGATTACCATTGGGCGTTAGTCTGCCAGTCAGAGTGCAGATATGCTCCCATTCCTTCAGTGTAATTTGGGGTTCGAGTATAGTGTTCCAGCGCTCAAAACTTTTGTCTGCCGCCCTCACCATCTCTTCCTGTACTGTCCTATATAATTTCGTAATAAGCTTTCTCTTGGAAGGGACTGTTAAAAGTAGTTGCAATGATTGGAGAGGAGGTGGTTCAGTGGGGAAATTCGGATAGTGATCTTTAATGGCTCGTTTTAATCGATAACAGGTGTATTGAAAAAGTGGAGTGGAATTGGTGATGTATTCGAGATCCTCACCGGTAATGTAACTACCCTCCGAGTAAAGATCACGCATATGTGTAATTCCAAGTTCTTGCAAAGATCTCATGGGACCAGTCTCCTGGGTGACAGACAAGGCCGCATGACCAGAGAGGGGCAAAGCCGGGGTGTATATAGGGAGTCTATGAGCGAGTCTGCCTATCGATTGCCAGGCCAGAATAGTGGTGTCAATGGTATTTATTTCTGATTTGGGAGTACCCCTGTGCCCATGTGTAAGCAGACTGGCTGGTGGTATCGGATATGCATCCCCCTCTTCCACTGCAAGGTGTGGCGTGAATTCATGTGGTCTGAACCAGTAGTAGGTGTACTGGGCCTGAGCACATATATAATATATATAAAAATCTGGTGCCCCAAACCCGCCACGTGAGTAAGAGTGTTAGCGTGTCCCAACTGATTCTGGCTGTTTTGCCGCCCCATACCAGTTTCAAAAGTTGTGTTTTAAGTGTAGCAAAGAATTGCTTGGTGAGGCTAATAGGAATATTACAGAACAGGTATAAAAAACGGGGGAGAATGATCATCTCAATGACTGCTATGCGATCCGCCAGGGATAGCGGTAAATGTACCCATTTATCCACCTGACTCACCAATGCATGGTACGCGCGGCCATAATTTTCCTTGATCAGTCTCAGGGTCACGGTGTACCCACACTCCAAGGTACTTGACGGGGTCTGCCGTCCATATGAGCGGATATTCCAGCGGGGGGGCCGTACAATTTGTCAATGGGATCATGACCGATTTCCCCCAGTTGATTGTGAGACCGGAGTGAAGCCCGAATCTAATATATTCAAGGAGGATCGGGGAGAGGTACCGCTGCGGTTCCCGAACAAAGAGGACCATATCGTCTGCATACAATGAGATGCCGACAGGTCTCTGATGAAAGTTGAGTGCGGAACTCCTATGTCGCTGACGTATTATTATGCACGCCAATGGTTCCAGCATGATGGCAAATAAAAGGGGGGATAAGGGGCACCCTTGCCTGGTGCCCCGCTCGATATCAAAAGGATCAGAGGTGAGGTCTCCCACACGCACCCTTGCCGACGTATCAGTGTACAGTATCTGCAGCCATCTCAGCAGCACCGGAGGAAACCCCATTCGTTTTAACACGTGAAACATGTAGCTCCATTCAATGGAGTCGAATGCTTTAGCAGCATCGAGCATGACTGCTGCAGCGGGAAGATCCGGATTTAAAACATGAAACAGCGAATATGGTCCTGAGATTGTGTGAAGTGGACCGCTCCGGTGTAAACCCAGATTGATCCGGTAAAACTAACTTGGGCATAAGAGGTTGAATTTTAGTGGCCAAGATTTTTGCCAGTATTTTCGCGTCCAAGTTGATCAATGATAACGGGCGGTATGATTCACAGAGTGTAGGGGATTTGTCTTTTTTGAGAAGAGTGATAATAAGTGCCTGTCTGAGGGAAGGAGGTAGGGCACCAGATTCATGAGCCTCCGCGAACATTTCTAATAAATAGGGGACTAGGAGATCCATATAAGTCTTATAGAATTCCGCCGTTAAGCCGTCTGGCCCCGGTGCCTTATTATTCGGGAGTGAGAGAATTGCCTCTATAACGTCAGTCTCATCTATGGGACGGCTTAAATATTCACGTTGGCCGTCTGACAGCCAAGCACAGGCAATGTCAGATAAGTAGTCATTAAGGGCGTCGTCTCCCCCCCTCCCCGCGCGTGATGTACATTTCACTGTAGTAATTTCTGAACTGGTCCACTATTGCCTGAGGTGTGTAATGCTCAGTTCCGTGATCGTCCACTATCTTAGTAATATGGTGATGGCTCGACCTGAATTTCAACTTAGAAGCCAGATTTCTACCCGGGCATCCCCCCTCCCCGTAAGCTCTGGCTATATGTCGGCGTGCTATATATCTCGCCTCGGAGTCAGCTAACGTGTTATATTCCGCAATAAGCTCCTGAATACAAGCGAGAGTAGAAGCAGAGGGCGCAACAGAGTATTGTGCCTCCAGGTCACCCAGTGCCTTCTCCGTCTTGGAGAGTTGGCCTCTAATATCTTTCAAAATACCCGATGTTGTACTTATACACACCCCACGTATTGTAACCTTAAAGGCCTCCCATAGCGTGGAAGAGCTTTCCACCGAGCCCACATTCAATTCAAAATACTGCGTGATCGCTTGTCTAATAGCGTCCTCATATATAGGGGTCAAGCAGGGCCTCCGCGCGGAAACGCCAGGTGAAGGGACGGTGTGGATTTGTGGGAATTTGGATAGTTAAATACACAGGATTGTGATCCGAGGGAGTGCGCGGCAGATTGTGAATATGTGTTGCCATCCGTTAGCCTCTTCATTTAATAGCCAGTAATCCAAGCGAGACCAGCTGTTGTATGCCGGAGTGATACGAGTGCCCACTTTATCTTGAGCATTACGAAGGCGCCATACATCTACCAGACCCAATTCAGCCATAGCCTCCCGCACGCACTGAGCCATTTTAATAGTACGTGCACCTTGCGGATTAGATTTATCCATGTGCGGGTTAAGATGCGTGTTGAAGTCACCCCCCATAGAATGGCCGAATCTGGCAGCGAGCGCAGCACATTCAGTATCTCTAGAATGGTCTGAGGGTCATCCACCACTGGGCCATATATGTTGATAAGCGTGACCAACGTCCTACCCAATTTACCCTGCACAATGGCCCATCGACCTTCAGTATCTGTATGTGAGTGAATAGGAAGGAAGGGTATGCCTTTTTTGATCAATATGAGGACCCCTCGAGCATAGGTGGAAAAAGACGAGGCCAGCCTGTAACCCGCCCATTTGTGTGCAATATTAACTTCTGTCTGTTTATTCAGATGTGACTCTTGTAGTAGAGCAATCTGCACACTGTGTCTCTCTAAATAAGCAAACACTTGTCGAATTGTTTTGGGGGTGTTGAGCCCGCGAATGTTCTAAGTTAGGCAGTTATACCTCTCCCCCATCAACCCTTTTGAAAATACAAGGTTTATTCTGAGTGTTAGACATTCTGCATTCTAAAAGTTCCATGTTTAGACCAGTACTTCGAGCCATCCATCCAATCACAAACATTGTGGTCATAATAACAGTAAAACGACCCCCCCAACCCACCTTGGCAGCCCCAATTTGCCAAAGCCATGATCCCATAATACAACCAACTTAATACAAAAAGAACAAAATGTAGCAATTGCGTGGTGGGGAACACCCATAGGGGGGGGCGTAGCGGCACCTACCACTCCCCAGTGTAGTGAGGAGGGGGCCGCCACACAAAGTGGATGTCTCTACCTGTGACCTACCCGCTGGTAGAAAGAAATTATTATACAAAAGGATGTTGGAGACATAAGCAGAATAAGAAAGCATACCCGTGCCACAGAAACCATATCCCTGAAGCAGACCTAGATCTGCGTACGTCCAAGCGCCTGTAAGGAAACATACACATAACTGATCATTATATAACGATCACTGCAGGAATCTGGATTAGCCACGCAAATGTATACCAGGAGATAAAACATAATCATATATGTGACAGGCGCCATTCAGGGAAACCTATGCCAGACCTGTCATTTACATTCTCTCGTTCTTCCATAGAAAGGAAATATTGAATTTCAAACATACAGGTCCCCAGCAACCAGTAGATGGACATGGCAAACAGTCATAAACTGTGGTATTAATCGTCAATGTCCGACGTGTTGCCTGAGGTTTGCTTTTTGCGCCTTAGAGTTTTAGCAAACTCCAATGCCAGTTTTGGATTAACAAAAATCTTCGCCTTGTCATTTGTACCTATGCGAAGGCGTGCGGGATACAGCATCGCGTATGGTACTTGTTCCTTCATGAGCAGTTTCTTGACGCCTTGAAATTCCTTCCTTGCCGCCTGGACAGAAGCCGTAAAGTCGGGATAGAACGACAGATCATTTCCTTGGTAGTGAATAGCGCCTTTCTGCCGAGCGATGCGCAGTACAGTGTCTCGGTCACGGAAATTTAGGAGCCTTGCGATGATGGGCCTAGGAGGGGCGCCGGGGGGCGGCCGCGCCGCCAGAGACCTGTGGGCGCGCTCCACGGCCAACATATTGGACAAGTTTTCAGCACCGCAGGCGTCGCGAAACAGGGCCTCGACGTAGTCCTCCAAGCGCCCCACATTCGTTGACTCCGGAAGGCCCAAAATGCGCATTATTGCGCCGTGAGCGCGCTTCAATGTCCTCATTTTTATCCCTAATGAGCGCCAGTATCTTTTCAATATCCGTAGTTTTGGCAGTTACCTGTTGCAGGCCATCTTCGGCATCAGAAATCCTCTGCTCCACTTCACCCAGCCTAACTGTCTGTTTGTCTAACTTGGAAGAGATATGGTCCATGCGGCCATTTAGCGCTTCTATTTTCCCGTCTATGGACTGTAGACTGGCTTGGATCGCAGCAAGGGTCCTCTCCAGGGCAGTGGGAGCCTGCGCTGCAGAATCCAGCTCCGAGTCAGATACGGCACCCTGCGTCGATTTGCCACCCTTGCGCAGTTCGAAAGTAAGACGAGGCTGGTTTTTATCTGGCTTGCCCATGTTGTCAGTCCACAAGCTATTGAGTGCTGCAGGTCTGTGGATGAGGCCCAGTCCGCAAGCACCCCACTGTTACCAATCAATGGGAGTGTTCTCTCCACAGCCCAGGTAATGCGCGCCCTCCAGCCAAAAGTAATCCGCCACTCTCTTGTCGCCCCAAGACGCTGTTACACACCCACTAGTGAGCTTGTGGGATAAAGCGGGGATGCACTCAGCGGATCGCCATTAACGGCACACGACCGCAACTCGTGGCGAGGCCTAACCTGTGATGCGAAGCCGGGTGCTCGCGCAGTCCACACAGCCCCAGAGCAGGCCCGGCCGCACGTCCGACGGCCGCCAAACCTCGCTAAGGCCGCACAGGCGCAGCGCCGCTCACCCGCCTCAGGAGTCTCTGCACCGAGTTCCCGCCGTGCCACACACAGGTCCCTCAGCGGCGTCTCGAGAGTCTGCAGCAATTTCGCGGCCCCGTATACAGCCGCGCGGCCGCCATCTTGAATTCCGGCGCACACACCGGAGGTCTCCGCTCGGTCTCTCCAGGCACTCTGTACCCGCCTGGACTTCAACGGCTGGGAGCCCAGCCCATTAGCAGTCGCTCTAGTCTCGCTAACGCCGCGGATGGCCACAGGAGAGCAGGATAGTTGGAGGGATATTACTGGCAGCCTGCAGAGCTACACTACCGTGCGGCCATCTTGCCGCGCGTCAAGCCACGCCCCCAAATGTACCAGTCCTTACTGCTCCATTACCAGGTCAGCAACTGCCTGTCCCACCCAGACCAATACTTAATCCGTCTGCTGTTCAACCGCAGTCACAAGCAGGACACGCAATACCTGCACCAAATGTGTTGACTACCACTCATGTACATTTTTTACCAAGGCTTGTGACTGGACAAACCCCTTCTGCATCCCAATCTGCTGGAAATACGCCTGCAGGTACCCCACCTTTGGTTCACAAGCATAGTGGTAATTTGAGAGATAGGAGTGGGAATTGGAGGGACAGACCTAATACTAGATATGGATCACAGAGAGCTGATCCAGAAGAGTTAAATAGGATAGCCCATAGATGCATGGATGACACAAATAATGCCACCATGGATACTGTTATG
Organism: Calotriton arnoldi; assembly: GCA_963921515.1. Lineage (NCBI taxonomy): Eukaryota > Metazoa > Chordata > Amphibia > Caudata > Salamandridae > Calotriton > Calotriton arnoldi. The sequence continues at coordinate 1,165,527 of CAWUFW010003042.1, read as the reverse complement.
CCAACTGTAAATAGGTTTGATTTTTTTCAGCAAAACTTACTCATTCAATATATGACTGAAAGGATAGAGGACTGGTGGACATGGTGTAATAAAAATACCCCACAAGAGGTGTTACAATTGTGGCATGATGCGCAAGGTCACATGATCCCTTCCCCAGATGTCTCATGGGCTGTTGAAAATTGTTTGCATTGGGGTGTTAAGGTTAGAAGAAAATATCGAAAAATGAATGGGGAATATCCCATGAGGGAAATACACCCCCTTCCTGCACCCCCTGCTGCTGTTGGTGTTCCTGTTCAGAACCCCATTCCTCAATTTGTTCATACTCCGTGGAGTAGGTATGAATTAATGGCGATAAAGAAAGATTTGCCAGACTTTAGGAAAAACCAAAAGGGGTTTTATGAAGCCTTGTAATCGGCCACTAAATTATGTGTAATGACATTCAAGGACTTGGATCTGTTTTTTGATGCCTTACTCCCCAGAGAAATATGGAATGGAATACGTAGACATGATGATGTAGCGCATTTTGGACATGCTTGGGTACATTTTGAAAATCTTGACACACAGAGAAGACCAGGAGACAGACCAGATCAACTTATACTTGATTTACCTGATCTTATTATTGCTAAATTGCTGCGAATAATACCAAGGGAAGATGTAAATTGGGATAAAATAGCAGCTTGTAAACAAAAACCTACAGAAGTCTCAAACTATTTCACTAGGATGGAGGAAATATTCAGGGCTCATAGTGGTCAGGATTTGACAACTGTGACGGGGAAAAGAATGTTTGCTGACAAATTTGTGAATAATTTGATGAAAGAATTGGGAGAGTTGATTTTCAGAGAGCACCTGGCCAACTAAAGAACCTGCAGATCTTTTTGTAATGGCTACATATTATGAGAATTACCTATAAATAAAGATAAGAAACTGAAAAAATTAAAAACAAAGGTTTTGCTACAGCAAGCATTCCCAGTCAGGGGAAGACAAAGGGGTATGGGAAATGTGAGGGGGGGAGGACGTGGAAGAGTGGCTGGCAGAGCCTCATCAGCTCTTGCGCAGCAACACAGAGCAGGATTAGGCCAAAATCAGTGTGCCTATTGCTTTCAAGAGGGTCATTGGAGGGATGAATGCCCTAGCCTACAGGGCCAAGCAACTGTGGCAAGAGGAAGAGTTAGTTTAGTGCCAAGGGGTACAGGGAGAGGTGGCACAAATAGGCAAGATTTCTTCCAGCGTCAGAATGACAACAGATGTCAGAATTATTTTGATAGTCAACAAGTTGACAGAAGTTTTTATACTGAAGATTTTACTGTCATTTAGGTCTTTCCTCAGCTTCCTATTTGCCAGGGAACAGACCCTGTCGAACCATCTTGGGTCCCCGACGAACCATCTTGGGTCCAGGGTGGTACCACTTCTTTAGGAGAAAGTGGAGCTCATCTGTAATGATGCTCTCTTTGCTTACTTTTACATTTAGTAGAGTCAGGGGCAGCTTTCAACCAAAGTAGACTGTAGCAAAAGACATGTTCATTAGAAAGCTCCTTCCAAAGTCGTCAGAAAACTGTCAAGTGCTTCCCTGGAGGCTATGCATAGAGAAGGATGGATTGCTGAAAAAGCATGAGACGTCTGTTTTAATTTTCTTTTGCCAAAGAATTGCTCTTGTAAGTTTTATCCCAAATTGAATCACCGTCAATTTGTAAGAGCACACAAAATAAATAAATGCCAAAGTTTGATAGTGGTGGTTTGTCATAGAGAAGTGCCTTTGTCCAGCTGTCCCATGAATCATTACGGCAAAACTATTACATATAATACCATTCAACTGATCATAGCTGCAGCCAAGACCAGTGTGGACACTCACCCCATTATGCCACATACCTATACTTTCTGAATCAAAATTAGGGCAGGAGCTATTTTGTGCCTCTCCACTGGAGTATTCAAGAGCCTATGAAGACATTTGGACTGTGATGATTGTTTATTTTTGTTTGTGATAAATGGAAAATGGTGGTCCACATAGTTGAATAGACCCTCATTAGTGATACTTTAAAAGCTGAATAAGGCAGAACATCTCTGCAGAAGTGGACTCCTGTGCTCGGGAGCAGGTAGAGATAAGCAGAAGTGGCCACCACTTTTGTGTGTATTTTTTTTTTTTGTATTACAGGGACTCTAATAAAATGGGAAATATGACCTAGGAAAAGGGCACATTTAAGTTCTGTTCCACATTTACCTTCAGCACAATGCTGCTCTGTAGGGACAATACCAGCACCAGCAAAAGGCACTGTGATAAAAGTCCTGCAGCTTTTCTTCAGGGTTGTCTCTGTCACCTGGCCTCACTTCAACATTTCAGCAAAAGCCCATGATCAAAATTGTGGCTGCATGTGCTGCTACTCTATTCGTTGTTGTTAAATCAGTTCCTGAATTTTTATTCGAGCTAGTTTACACGTTGGAACAGGCGGAGTCTGTTAAATTACTGTTGAGTTTCTTCCACACTCCAAGGTAAGGGCATATGTGGCTCTGACCCAGGGCCCCCAGTCTTATAGGGGCTTCCTGCTGAGGGACACCAGCTGCTTTCTGCGACCTCTGTGCTTAAGGAGTTAGTAGTACTGCTTCTTGGGCCCTGTTGTGTGGAAAGGTTGCATTGATGGGCGCTAACTTATATGGAGTATGTAATGTGCAGATATAACGTTTTACTAATATAGGTCTTTTGTGTCTCCTTTATTTTAAAAAATCATGCGTTCCCGAAATCAGTAGGATGACAGTCGCATTTGATCGATGAAAAAGGCAATACAGGAAAGCCTGAGGCACTTTGAATCAATTAAAATAAGGCTTGATTCATCGCTAAAATGTACGAATGAGATCAAGAATTACATTTGTGATGACAGTGAAGGGGAGACAAAAGTATTTCTGTGGACCGATCCAAAAGGTTTTAAAGCCAGTGACTGAGGGTTTCTTTGCCACCGTTGCCACTGGCTGAAGGGGGCTTTATTAATGCCCCTTGGAGCATCTACAGGATAGAATGTTTGCCTTGAACGGTAAAAGCCCCATTTCAAGACCCATCTAAAAAGGGAGTGTGCACAATATAGAAAGACTTCAAACGTATTTGTGCACAATTCCTTTTTTTTTCTACAGTGTCCTGCTGTAGAAGTGGATCAGATGGTTTGTGGCTTATTTTGTTTTGTTTAAAGCTTGTAATCCAGAGCAGTGCTCCTCAAAACATGCTTGAAAGAGAAGTGGGACTAGCTCCATCAACATTGGAGATAGAAATGAGACTGTGTTGTTGGAGAGTATACAGTGTCCTGAAGTCACATGAAGTCGAAATGCCTGCCTGGCATTTGTCCAATTGCAATGTTAAAATATGTCATTCACCTAATTAATCAGCGGGCTGAATGGAATTAAAGGAAGTTTGTATTCTTCTATCTTTAAAAAAAAAAAAAAGAAATATGCCCTGTTTCCCACTAACTGTGAGGTTTATGCTGTATTGGGAATCGTTCAGTCAGTGAACCTTACTTAATGACATGTGCCAGTACATGCATGCCATGGTAATCCATGTGTTAGCTTAGTAAGTTTCTGTGTAAGTTGACCTCTGTTTGGGAATTTTAGTTTTTTGTTGTGGAGTGCTGAATATGCTCAATACTGCAAGACAGGTTGGGAAGTTTAAATTCTCCACCTTCAAATTGTTTTTGAAGTACTGGGTGAGCATTTACTTTCAACTTCATATGGAGTCTAGCTAGTAGTTTGGGGAAAATCATGTAGCATGTATCTGCATGTTGTGTAGATATGTGCTGGTTATATTTCTCTCTCTCTCTCTCTCTCTCTCTCTCTCATAACTTTTTGTAATTAACAGATTTAGTTCTATGGTATCTCAAATATCTTTTTCTATTGAACCAATCAAGCCTCCAGCTGGCATCACTGGCTTTTCATAACCAACTCAAATCTCCTATATTGACCTTAAGCTTTCCCACAAGGTAACCATCATGCATACAGTAATAAAATAGCAAATTAATACAAAACTTCAGCTGGCAAATCAAATTACTATCTCTTCTAACAACGCATAACAAGGATTCTTACAGTGCAGACCTTGACCCATAGTTTGTCGGGGGGGGGGGTTGGGGGAAGGGAAGGTAACAGCACCAAAACCCTGGCCTACTAAGGTAATCTGTGAGATTCCTTATAACAAAAAATCTATCAGTAGGCTTAACTTCAGAGTAATAACAATCCACCCTTAATTCTCTGACTTTAACATGTGCTCTTCTTCACAATGAATTTCTGGCCCGCTGCCTTGATCGTAACGTTTCATAATAAACAATAAGGCCTATAGCCTTTATCATTGGCTTGTCACCTTAAACAACTCAGCACTTCTGCACTCTGCATAAGCTTTCCCAAAAGGCAGCCATTAGGCATACAGTCATAAAATTACAAATGCATACAAAATTGCAGTAAACAAAGCTAAATACTGTCTCTCCTAAGATAGCTTAATAAAGATTATAGTAGTGCATATCTTCTGTCCCCATGATTGCTCAGGTGGTCACCTATACCAAATCCTTGCAGTAATCACAGATTCCTTGTAAAACAGTACACGATGACAGGCTTTAGCACACTGTAATTCCAATCCACCCTTAAAAGAATATTGCCTTTAAACAATGATTTCACTATAAGTAGGTGAGGCCTACTGCCTTTATCATAACACTTCACAGTACACAGATCACACCTATAGAATCTACTACCCTTTACCATTGGCCTTGCACCTAAACCAACACTAGCCTGTTTAAGCGTACATAAACTGGCAACCAGCATGCATACAGATATAAAATTACAAATATGTAGAAATACAGTTTGCAAAACTATATACAACCCCTCTCAAAAAGGATTAACAAGAATCCTCACTGAGAAAACCCCCAGGGTTTGTCAGAGTGGGTGGTAAACACCAGTACCCTTGCCTACTATGGTAACCTGCGAGTACATGCAACAAAATACCTGTTTACGGCTTTTAACTAAATGAGATTACAACCAAATGTTAAAGGCTTACTGGCTTTAATAAACACTTTTGACAATACATAAGCTAGACTAACTGCCTTTGTCATAAAATTTGATAATAAGCAGACCAGACTATTGGATTAGCATTGCCATAGGGCAACTATCGGGCATACAGCCATACAATTAGAAAAGTTAAAAAACTTATAGGTTACTAAGCAAAATACCATCCCTCCAAAAAGGGTTTTACAAGGATTCTCAAAGAGCAAATTTTCTATATCCATGTACAGGGGGTGTAACCAACACCAAAATCCTTGTTGAATATGGTAATCTCTCAGATTCTATGTAACACAATATCTATCTGTAAGTTTTCATATAGAGTGACAACAATGCACTCCTAAATTACTTGTGATTTTAACATATGCTTTTCAAATTAAATTTGACGGGCTTTGCACCTTTATGATAACATTTTATAATAAACAGATTAGGCCTATAGTCATGATCATTGGCTTGCCACCCTAACCAACTCAGTCCTGGTGTAACGAGTACAAGCTTTGCCACTAGCCAAAAGGGGCAATATAAGTAGTCCTTTTAGTGAAAGCCTACACAGTTGACCCAATCCGATCCTGTACTCGTAGGAACCAAGATGTGGGAGGAGCCTAAGCTCCTCTGTCAGTACTGCTCTGAAAGCTCGATTTTGTTGATCACATAATGACAGCTGCGTTGTCAAGCCAGACCTACTAATCCATATAGATTAGTGTCGCCCTGGGTATCCCATTCCCGTACTGCTCTCAAACATCCTACTACACTCAGAAGTTTAATTTTAGTGATGGAAGTGTGCTGGGGCTGGAAAACAGCAACACATTCCTCATCACTGCCCCTCAACTGTTCTGCCACTAGAGAAAAACAAACACTGTAAGTTATCTACACACCTAAGACACTTAACAGCATTACAGTGCCATGTGTGTGCCCCTGAAAGTTCAAACTCGGCAGCTCGATAAACAAAATAACCACAGCTGTATGGAGTGGAAGCACTTTTTTCTGTGGAAGCGTATGATGCTGCCCAATCCGAACATACTCCTGTCTGCCAACATGTGAGTGGAGCCAAAGCACCTCTCTAACATTTCTGAAAGTTTTTTTTTTTTTAGTTTGACATAAGGACTGAGGACAGCTTCGCCATCAAGCCAGACCTACAAAAGAAACAAGCATTTGCAATGCAATAAGTCTTGCATTACTAAAAGTTTGAGCTATTGGCAATGCAAATAATAATGCAATGCCATTAGCTCAAACGTTCAGTAATGCGAGACCTATTGCACTGAAAATGCTTGTCTAATTTCTCCTTGTTCAAAAATACACCATCATGCATTGTGGTACAAGAAATGCAGATTGATAGATGGTTTCTTGCAGTTTGAAAATTCTTGACCTGCGCAATTCAATGTACACACCATAAAGAGGCTTTTAAAATGGAGCGTAGAGCTAAAATTTGCAGATGAAAGCAAACACTGCCCTTTCGTATTGCAGGCAGAATGATGTTGGGGAAGAGAGCTGCCGAATTTGGAACTAGAGAACCAGGTTCGAGTCCTGGCGTACGCTCATCACCATGTGATTTTGAGCAAATCACGTTATCTCCCTGTACGTTGAAAAGAAAAAAAAAAAACATCTGACCTTGATGTAATGTAATTTGGGGCTCATGTAAATCGCTCCAGAAGTGCACATCACATAAATCTGCATAATAACTTAGTGGGTGTAAGAATCCAGAGAGGCAGACAGTAGATCAGTCTTGGTATGAGCTTTAAGAAGAAAGCGATGGCATCACTCAACTACAACTCCTAGCAGGCCATGAGCTCCCTGCTCCACCAGGATCAGCAACGGCTGACATCAGTATGAAGTGCCGCTTCTAATGGGCACCGGGCAGAAAAGTGTGGCAGAGCTTCGTGTTACAGGACAAGTGGGATGAGCGGGGTTTGTCTCCATGTAGAATCCCTGTGTTTACTTAGCAGGCAGACGAGGCGGATGAAAAAAATGGGGGCTCTAAACGATTGAGCGTACAAAGCTTTACTGAACACGTCTATCAATGTATTAGTGTTGGCAACTAACGATTGTACTGATAAAATGTAGTGCTCCATGTAGCACATGAAAGTCCTGTGATATATATCTACCCTGGGTGGGGGAGGGGAAGCAGAAAGGGAGTGGTAACTCCAGGTCTGCAATTCCCTGAGAATTAGTACACGCCCACAAACCTACATGTTTAATGGCATTCACCAACTTCTCTCCAACCCATTCCCACCCTGAAAAAATGTTTCAGATTAAATCCTGATGGGCAGGGGAAAAAGTGTATTCCGGAGTAGGAAGTAGCCACCCATTAGGAAAATTAAGTGGGGGAATAGGAGTGTATGTTTGTTAGGAAAAACAGTGCATCTGCGAGGAAAAAATAAATTTCTGCTAGAGATAGGAGAAACATTTCAGCAAGGGAATTGATCTGCAATACATTTCACGGAAGATGGCTAGAAGTATTGGTTGCAGGCCTACTGCCAAAAACTCTTCCTGAATTCCTGAAAGTCCTAAATCTGTACCAATGAAAGGTCATAAAACTGAAGGGTGTATTTTGTGACTTTTTTAGAATTGTGGTATCTACTTTTATTTATACACTCCTAATGTTGCCCTCAATAGTTCACACTGATTGCTAGTAATTGTTTTAAATTCTGGCAAGACTCCAGCAAGTTTTATTAAATGATGCCTTTGAGAATTGGCATTTTAAGTTTCCCTTAAAATTGCATGATAGTTTAGCAAAACTGTATCTACCTTTTTGTCCATTTTGATTTTTAGATTGCAAATATTTTGGTACATTTTGTTTAAAAACAATCTTGTTTACATTCTTCTGCTTGTGTTTACATACAATTACACAAATGCTCCTTGATGATATTTATATAGCGCTTACTACCTCGGATGAGGCGTGGAAGCGATTTTCAGCGAGTGGCACACTACTCCATAACCCAAAAGATCAGTGGTGAATTAGTATAGGGAAATATAAGCTGTTAATTTGAGTGGTGGACATGGGACTCCTAGTTTGATTGAATAGGATTAAGGAGGGATAGATAAGGGAAGAGTCTAGGTAGTCTTATTTGAGAGTTTATATTAGTCAGATGAGGTTTGGGATGAATCAAAGCAGGGATAGACGCAGGGCCGGACTGGCTACCGGGCATTTTGGTCGGCTGCCAAACTGGGGCCCGATTTTACTGCCGTGGGGATGATTTATGGTGATGGGGATCTGCATTTGCTTCTAAGTAAAGAAAGCAAAACAAATGGTTTTAAAGCATACTTTAAAACCATTTGGGTTTCCATTCTTTACTTAGAAATGCCCGGTAGCCAGTCCGGCCCTGGATAGAGGGAAGATTCTACAAAGGGTTAAAGGGTTATTAGTAGTATAATGAGGTTTGGAATGAGTCGGATTGAAAGTAGAGAATGTATTGAGAGAGGTATAGGCTGAGACAGTAGTGCATTAGAGGGAGCTGAAGGTTGTAACTTTTTTCTTTCTACAGTAGGAGTAAAGGGACAAATATATAGATACATATCTAAAAAGAGTATACATGTATAAGGAAAATAATAAAAAGATATAAAATTGTATTGCATAAAGTTCCATATGTGCAAGTATGGATAGATATTAGAAAATAGGGCTTTCAGATTTTGCTATACGTAAAGGTAATTTATTTGTGTATTTTTATAATTTTTTTAACACATTTCATTTTTTCCTCAATTTTAATAGTGAAGCATTTATAGATCAAATTGTTTTGATTGTATTTACAGACTGTGATAAATAGAATAACCAGAGTCCCATAAGCATCTAATCAAATAACTTATATGAAAACTATCCAGTGACCTATATATATATATATATATATATATATATATATATATATATATATATATATATATATTTTTTTTTTAGCGGACATAAAGAATATCCATATTTTTAAGTTATAAGTAGTATATATTTTGTACAAAGAAATGCATATATTTAAATACATACATATAATCCAATTACACATTTTTACATGCACAGGCATATGCTGTATATTTGTGTTTGAGTGTGGTGGTCATGTATGAAAGAGATCAACTCTTGAGTAGTCTTCTGAAGATGAGCTAGTTATCTGTGGCTCTCCTGTTTGGGGCAATAAATTCCATAGTTTTGCTGCTTAAACACAGAAAGATGTATCACAAATGTTTTTTCCCTGTACGCAGGCAGGGGTTTTGAGGTAAGGTTCCTTTGTTGGATGTATTTGGTAATTTTATTCCTGATACAAAAAGTGGTCCTGTTCCATGTTTTGCTGTGTGGGTGATTCAAAGCAGTTTGAGGTGAATCTTCTGATAACCAGTGAAGGGCCCTCAAGGCAGGGGAGATGTGGCCTTGTGGTTTTGTACGTAGTTGGTGAGATGATAGAACCTTGAGGGACCCCTGCTTTTGTGAAGTACAGTTTGGATGAGAAAGGGGGGATATGGATGACACTAGTCCTGTTTTGAAGGTAGGGTGTGATCCAATCGAGAGCAGTCCCTTCTAATCCAAAGAGACTATGAAGCTGGCATAGTGTATCATGGTCAACTGTGTCGCAAGCAGCTGAACAAAGCCGCAAATTGTTAAATGTTCTAAACATATGAACTTATGTTTACTTTGGAGCCCCTATTAATAATGCAAGCTGAGCATTCAACTCACTGCATTTCCTTAGAGTGCTTGCCCTAATAGCGAATGATTTGCACTAATGAACATACATACAATTTTGAACATCTATGTGAATAAGATGTATATAGCTTGCCTTCGCAGCAGACCATTCTCTTTCCCTAAATCATGTTGAAGACTAGTAATTTGCAGCCAAAGGGTTGGTGCTGCAGGGAGTTGGCTCTACTTAGCTGTGGACAGAGTAAATGTGAAAACTTGTTGTCCTTGACCCTAAAGAATATGTCCTGGGCGTTGGTAGAGCTCTAAATAACTTGTTATTGTGCCTCATTTATTTTCACTGGCATGACATTTTTACCCATTTGTTTGAGAGTTTATATGCATGCGAGTGAGTCTTCCTGTAGCTTTTCTGGTTGTTCACAAAAGCAATATGTTAATTTTAGCTCTGCCTCTACATTTTTTTTACTGTGGATAACAAATGGGCTTACGTTTTTTTTTTTTTTTTTTTCCGAGAGCGAGCATTGGGAGACATTTTATAAGGTTTTCAACATCATCTCACTTGTCCGAAATAATGTTGGATGCTGTATATTTTCAGTGCCTTTTATGTACTCGTCGGTGCATGGGCCCTACACTTCGTTACATGAGTGGTCTCAAGCTAACTTTTGGCTTCTATGGAGAAGGTTGCAAGTCCCAAAGAAACAGCATTGTGGCGATGCCAGACATGTGAAAGCGCTTGTGTGTGCAAAGAGGATTACTTTTCAGCCAGCACAGCCCGCCTCAATTCTTGCACCACGAGTGAACAGTGCACCCTGTGTGTTGCTAGCAACTGCTTCCCTGACGGCTGCAAACAGCTCGTGGCGACAGCGGGGAGAGCGTCAGAATAGCTAGCTGGGCCTGTAATTACATATACCAGCAGCACTGGCGGATTGTCTTCATCCTGGGTCTTTGGCCTTCGACTCAAGCCACGCTTCCAGAGAAGCATTTGCTGAAGCAGCGTGGGAATGCTTGGAACTCGTCCAAGAATTCTTTTGAGGAACTGATATTTGGAGTCGTTCCCTTGAAAAGTACAATGTCACTTATTATTTTGTCCGACGACCACTCTGCCATCCTGTTACTTCAGCGCACGGAGCAGTATCGATCATCTTAAAAATGTTGTACCCTGCAATCTCAGTTTCAGAAATTGTAACCATTTCTCAAGCAAATGGTTCCTAAACTCCCAAAAAGGAGGTTACATGGCGTGTCTCCGATTAAACTGCTGTTATTCACTAATCGTCCACGGAAACACGATATCAAACATAAAACAAAAAAAGACAGTGCAGAGTAACCAGTGAATTGGGGTGTAAAGTTTTTGGGTGGTTTTAGGCAAAAGTTATTTGAGACCAGTTGGCAGCGAGTTGCAGGATATTCCATTGGCACAGTTACTTTGCCGCAAACCCAAATCAGCTACAGCTGCCTGGTTTGAACAAGAAAGCGTGCAGTAGAACTGCACCACTTGGGCAGTTGAAAGTAGATGTGAAGGCAGTGACTTGGGGTTTTAGTGTCTGCCTGTGAGGACCAGGCAGATGTAGATGACCCAGGCCCGCATTTGGAGACCGGTGCGCATCACCACTGAGTTGCTTCCGGTGATGTAATTGGTAGGACCCTATTCATGGGGCATTGCCATAGTCCAGCAGGGTGGAGATGAGATGATGGCCCACAGTTTGGAAGTTTTTGGGTTTCATTTTTGACGCTCTCATTTGGCTGGTGCTGGCATCGATTATTAAACTCCCCAGTTTGGTTGCTATTCGAGCTAACCCTGTAATAACTGCAAAATACATTGGATAAGATGCATCTCCTATCCCAAACCTAGCTTTCTGCTTCTTAACTGCCGTCATAGTAGTTTTAATGTAACCTAAATACATCATTTTTTACACTGCAGAAAACAGTGAATGCAAATTGTGTTTAAGGTTGAATCAGAGACGTAGACTTAGTTATACAGATGCATGGCTTTTGTATGGGAAGGAGGGACAGTGATGGCTTGGAATATCCTAATATTAACCAAGGAGTATTGGATTATGATATACATTTTCCAGTATTTTGTGTCTGCATGTACATTTTTGTTTTGTTACGTACCAATGCATTTATTTAATCGGACCATAATACAGGGATGGTTGTAGTTGTGCCCCCTTGTAACGTCATTCACAATTGATGCCCCTGATATGGGCATCAGCACAAGGTTTGTTACCATGTGTAATGCCCTTACTCCCCGATTAAGAATTTGTACCAGCAGAAATCTCCCAAGGGACATTTAGTCCCTTAGCGCGGTGCAGAAACGTGAGTTTTCATTGCTAGCTTCCATCTGACTGTGGCTTTAGCTTTGAAACAGCGTGTTGGCTCCATTGAGCGGTTTCACAAAATACTGCCAGTAAATTTTCTAAAGATGGACTGTTTGCAGGCACAAGAGGCTGCTTTTTATCAAGCTCCCCTACGGTACACTGCCACATCTGGTTTTTGATACTATTTTTTTCTTTTTTTTATGTGGACATCGTCTTCGAGGAAATTTCTCCCTATATTTAAAATCATTGTTGATCAGTCTTCACTCGAGGCTATTTCCTTCTGCTATTGGTCTTGAGCCTTTCCGTGGGTTTGTGTTCTGAAATAACTTGACAAGTGACAACCTTAGGTTGGGCAACAACAGAAGCACTAGAAGCTTAATGGACATGGTAAGCGAATTACCATCCCACCCCGTGTGGGTTGAGGTGCTTCAGGTAGGTGTGTGTGTCCCCCTATGAATCTGAAGGCCAGTGTGAAGTGAAGATGTCATCCCCAAACTCCAGAAGAAGTCACTGAAGTCCAATAGAGTGAGGACTTCCGAGAGGCCATGTTGCAAATATTTCTGTTCTGGCACACCTTAGGGCCCAAGGATCAACAGAGACTCCAAGTCGGGTAACTGCCGGTAGATCCGCCAGCGGTGCTGTCTGTGCCTCCTGAACCAGTCTTTGGTTCCACTCCGATATCATAGCAAACTACATTCAAACACTAAAATCCATGTCAATTCCCTTGACATAAACGTCGGCCCCGAATGTGCTGGACGAAGAGCTCATTCCTGTAGTCTTTTCTGACTCTGAGCTGAATTCTTCCACGGCCTAACTAAGGTCAAGGCTCAGCAGCATATTGACGCCCCCAGTCCAATCTGACTCGGACAGAGCCATGTTTCTGCCTCAGAGCTGCACACCAGCAACTTTTCAGTTCAGACTCTGATCAGGGTTAACCAGCCTTCGATGTTGAAATTGGAGATGATGGCGAATGTCGCAGAACCCCCCCCACCCCCCACTGTGACAACCTATATGTGAACTTGCAGGAGGCCAGTGGTTGGGCACTACACTGGCCTGTTATGTCCGTGGACACTCAACTGTGTTATGTCCTTGGGCCATCAACGGGTGAGAGTGCCTCCTTTGCTGTGGTGATGAGACAGGCAGCGGAGGTACTAGGCTTACAGTTGCCAACTATGGAAGTCAAAATTAATGCATTAACGGAGGAAGTTTATCCTGGTTGTAAAACTTCTTACTTCCATTTAATAAAGCTGTTACGGATACCCTAATGGGCATCTATCTATCTGGTGTAGGTCTTGTTCCTGCTGGCTGGTGAACAGGCAGGTTGCCAGACCTTAAGGGGGCACCAGGCAGGCAGCCTGGATTCTTTGTGTCACAGCACCCTTACACCACAAAGCTTGGTGGTTCAGACTTCCACCATCTGGGTGAACCACAACTCTGTCCCTACAACTCTCCCTGATGGATGGTCTAAATTAATTGAAGCATACGTGAAACGTTTGTTTTCCTAGGCCACTCTAGCCCTACAGTCAGTCTGTGCCAGCTGTTTGCTGTGGAGATATTCCCATGCTTTATGGCACATGGTTGGAGAGATACCACAGACATTACTTGCGGTACAAAAGTGGGCACAAGCATATTCAATTTGCCATACTCCCCTTCGGCCTCACTACTGCCTCTCAGATGTTCACATAAGTAATGGTGGTTGCAGCACAACTTCGAAGGTCGGGGATTCCGATGGATCACCACAGTCAGTCGTAGATCACTTCCACACAACAGCGAACCTCCTGTCATTGCTATTAGTGTGTCAGTCACACCTGACTCTTTCACAGAGGCTGCCTTTAATTGGGGCTGTCCTGGATATATTGCAGTTTCAGCCTTCCCTCCATCACAAGTCCAGGGCATTGTGACAAAGACCACAATATTTCAAGCTTAGTCCTAGGTGAGAGTAGCTGTGAGGCTTTTAGGCCTCTTGGCCTTCTGCTTATCTACTATGCCAGGTGGCATATGCAGGCTTTGCAGTGGGACCGAGACCAGTGGAACCTGCCCGCTTCCAATCCGGTTTTGGAGGAGACTGCATATGACCTGATGTGGTGGCTCAGCTGTGGTTGAGCCTGCGGCATACCCCTCTCCCTTCCCCACCCAGAGCTGATGATGGCGATAGATGCTTTGCTGCTTGGATGGGAGGGTCATCTGGAAGAGGTGGAGGTCAGAGGACTCTGGTCTCAGGCAAAGATCTGGCTCCACGTCAACCTCTTGGAGTTGCGGGCCATTTGCCTGGCTTTGAAAACCTTCCTACTGTCCATCAAAGGGTGCTGTTAAGGTTGTCACAGACAGCACCATGTGGTACTGCAGCAAGCAGGGCGGGGTCCTGTGCTAGGAGGCACTTAGTCTCCGGTTCATCAAGGCATTTCCAGGTCATAAACCACCTGGTGTTACTTTTGAACTCCAGAATGGATGAACTCAGCCAGCATCACCTGGTGGATCATGAATCGCGGTTACATCCCAAGGTGGCACAGAGCATTTTCCAGCAGTGGGGAAAGCCCTATATAGATCTTCTGGCCACCGCTGAGAATGGGTAGTGTTAAAACTTGAGCACTGTAGTTCCCAAGAAGGCTCTCCCTTGGAGACACATTCTGGATAGAGTGGAGCACAGGACACCGGTACGCCTTTCTGCCTACGCCTCTCCTGCCCCGAATTCTGAAGATCAGAAATGAAAGGACCCAAATCATCCTTGTGGCCCCGGATTGAGCAAGGAGAGTGTGGTACATAGAATTTCTTGGCAAATCAACATCTGTCCTCCGATCAGGCTACCCCTGCGGTAGCATCCCCTGTTGCAGAAGCAGGGTAGGGCCCTGCACCCAAACCTGTGTAGTGTGCACCTCCATGTATGAAGATTGAGTGGTGGTAGTTGACTGCGTTTGATCTTCTTCCTGAAGTTGTGAATGTCACTCCACAAAGTCTGTCCATGCCGGCCACTGGGACAAGTTTGTAGCCTGGCGTGGCACCTGCAATACTGACCTATTAGGTAAACTTTGGGGTATCTTGGTATTCGTTCATCACTAGACCCTGCAAGGACAAGCAGAGAAGAGGGCATTGTTAAATTTGTGGGCCCTGTCCATCTTTTTATGTTTGCCAGACCAGCTGTCTTGTTCAAATTACCTGATGTGATGAGGTTTTTCAAAGGTTTGACACCGTTCCCCCTAAATCCTTTGTGAGGCCACAGTGGGATCTCAATTTGGTCCTAACTTTCCTCATATGCACTCTTTTTGAACCAGTGCAGTGCTGTTCAGTACACCTCTTGACTCTGAAGACGTGAGTTCTTGGCTGCATTAACTTTGGCTCGCTGCATAAGTGCACTACAAGCTCTCTCGGTGCAGGCATCTTACACCACCTTTTTCCAGATATAGTTGTTGAGGACCAGGGCAGCCTTTTTGCTAGAGACCCCAGAAAAGCCTTTAGCTTTATATTGATTGAACAAAAAGTCTGGTGGACGATCAGCTTTTTGTGGGATTTGCTGGGGTGGAGTAGTGCAGAAAAGGACTCTGTTAAGGTGGATAGTCCTTTGCATCAGACTGCTACGCAATGGCCAAGTAGCAGCCTTCGGACAGATCGAGGGCCCATTGCACCAGGGCCAAGGCTGCCACCACTGCTGGAACGCAAAGTGCCTGTCCTGGACATCGGTCACACCACAAGGTATATATCCATGTACAATTTCACAAAGCACTGATGCCTTGACTGCCAAGTCTGATAGGAAGAGCATTTTGGCCATTCAGTCCTTCATGAGTTTTTGGACTGAGCCATTCCACAGACCAACCACATTGGTAGGAACTGCTTTGGTATCTATTTTGAAGGTGAAGAATCTGAGGTTAGAAGTAGCTATCAGAAGGACAAGTTTCTTACCGTCAGTGGTCTAAGTGCATTCAAAAAGGTACTGGAGTTCTGGCACTGAGTCCAATAGGGGCATGGTCAATGAGCATGGGGGTGGGATCAAGTGCGTGGAAAAAAAGAACAAAATAATCTGTAACTGTTTTGTTGGTATTTCACCTTCAAGTAACTGCATATAAAATAACACACACCTTAAATGAAAAAATTAAAGCAAGTTAAATTAATCAGTGAGAGATGCACTTTAAAGTTGTGAAACCTCATTTGGTTAATGCAATCACTGCAGATATTTGTGTGTGTAACCAGAGAGCCACATAATTGAATTCAGGTTGATGCAGTAGGAAATAGTGATTTGTGAGCTTTGAGTGTTACTAGGTCCCAGCCTGTTATAGAAAGCATTGTGAATATGTACATTAAACACAGTATGAGATAGGCTACCACAATGTGCACAAAAAGATTTAGGGTTAAGATAAAAGAAGTGGTACCAAAATATTGATCTGAGTAATATGCAGACTATACCTAGTGCAAATATTTTTTCTTTCTGCCCGTTAAAAGCACATGCTCCACTGTTCGTCAGGTCTCAAAAGACAATACCTCTCAATAAGAATACTCCTCAAGTGACTTAATCAATTAAAGTTAATGCCAACTCCCAAACAACCTTCACATTTACAAAATATCCAAATGCGCGCATGCATATTTCTTTCAGGAAGCAGACACCCTTGCTCGAAGTCTTGTTTAGCTGTCTGCCACTCCCTTGGCTTCACATTGAAGGAGATACTCTCTCCTTACGCTGAGCCATCTCAAACGTCAGGAGTAACCACCCTGGGACGGTTGCCTTTTAATATAAAGTAGGGAACTATTTTTGTCAAAATAAAGTATGAATGCGTTATGCCCCTGTTAGCGGGTCGGTAATAACAGGCTGCACTCCTTGGGATGGTAAAGAGGGTTTTATTGAACAGAGTCCTCGTTTCAGTCTGTTAGCCAGGATCCAGTATAGTTGGAAGGCTGCGGCCCGAGGTTGGATGGTTAGGTCTCCCGGAGCAGGTCCCCCTTCTCTTTCTCCTCGGGGTTCCTCAGGGTCTTCCTAGCTTCCCGGCTTGGTCGTCAGCACCGGATACTCGAGGCAGCATAAAAGGGGAATACAAAAAAGGGTTTGTGAGCACCGAGTGCTACGCAGTGATTGAGGGGAGGGGTAGTGAGGGAGCACCTCCACACAAGTGACGACGGTATCAGCTGAGGGGGGGTGACTCGTGATTGTGAGGGAATCGGGGTTGTTCCCGGTAGGAAGTTAAGTACAGGGCGGTTTGCCTTCTACGGCAGGCTTCTCCCGCCTCCCTACCCAGCCTGCGAACTGTTTGCGTACCTGTGTCAGCAACGCTCCTCCTGGAGCGTGGCTGGGCGAAGAGCGGTCCCCGCAGACCCTCTGTCCTCCTGACTTCTTCGGGCTCCTGTCTGTCTCTCCTCCGCCAGATGATGCTCGCGTCCCTCTTCGTTCTCCTTCCGCTTTCTCTCTGTCTCGACCTCTGCTCTCAACGCTCCATCCTTCTCCCCGCTCCTCTCGACCTCCGGTGAACCAGCACACCTCCTTCCTGGATCCGTCCTCTCTTGATGCGGCGCTGTAGGCTACGTCAGAAGAAGGGGCGGAGTCAGTCCTGGTTGGGCCAGTTAAAGGGATAGCAGCCCGTGTCGTCCGAGCTTCCGCATTCCTCCGGAGTCGTATTCACCCATTCATCGTACTGCGTGGAGAAAGAAGGTGAGCAGTCGGGTTGCACCTCCCACCAAGCAGCTGTCCGTGCCTCCCCCGAACCACCTGCCGTGCGACAGCCCCTTAGATCCTGTACACTTTGACCTCTACTTACCATCAGTATTGATCTTTCTCTATATAACCACATATTTCTTACTGCCCTCCCTGTTCTGTGGAATGGTTTCTTTTTGCATCTAAAAAGGTCCCAAACAAGAGATCTGCATGCTGGTACTTATGATTCTTGTTGGGCTCCAGGTCCCATGCGGTGGACAGAGTCGAGAAAGAAACTGTAATCAATGCGTAGGGGTGGCACTTATGTGTATCACTTTCGGGAAACAAAGACAACATGAAGTTGCACATCACCACCCTTTGGCGCTTCGGAACAATGCTGTTAAAATCTTCACAATCCAGTCTGGCTCCTGGAGATATACTAAAGGAGAGGAATCTGTTGTTAAATAGTGTATCCACCTGAAAAATTGTTATCGAAGGTAACTTGTTCATTTTGACATATCCCAATTTTGACATTTCCTGGTTCCCTAGATTCAAATCCAGCTCAAAGAGTTTGAACTGCATTGCAAAATGCGGTGCCCTTTTAAAATTAACAAAATCAGCTTTGTATTTTGTTCTGTAGTGGTTGCTTCTGTCAAGTGACGAGAATTAGTGCACTTAACCTACTCCTCAGATAGTTGACAACGTCTAGGCCAGCTCCTTATATACTCGTCTTCTCTGTGGTCTTAAGCTGAAGAATTGTAAAGGTGTAATGGCCTGGATGGCAACCCAGAACGGGGCTTTACTGTACATCCTGCATCATTCTTGTGGTCACAACTGAGGCCTTGAATATAATTCGTTACCTCATGAAACAAACGGGCTGTTTACTTTATGCTTCCTAAGCAGAGAAAGCATGTAGCCTTGGTTGCAGGGTGTATTTGCATTAAAGTAGAACATTTGTAATTTAAGCATTGACTATTCTCATACATTTCTGCAGTGGCGGTTCCTCTGCTAAGGCAGAGGAGCGTCACCCCACTGCTTCTGCTGCACGCTGAATTCAAAACAAAAAACGATAATAACGTACGTTATCATTTTGGTTTTTGTATTCGGCTTGCAGCTGAAGCCAGGCGGGCTGGGCTCCCCTGTCACAGGGGGAGGAGGGGTGGCAGCACCTTAAGTGTGCATGACGCTGTGGCCGGCCGTCCCAGGCCGGCCAAAGCGTCATGCGAAATATGCATGTTATCCACACAGGCTGTGTTACAGCCTAAGTGGAGAACATGCACGGCCTGGCTGCCAGCCCCTGTCTGAGCGCCGAACCACAATTACGGCCCCCCTGCCTCACCACCCCTGGTCGGTAGAAACCGCTACTGAATTTCTGTTTTAAATTTCAGTTCCTATTTCATACTTTGCATTTGTTAATGTTTGTTACCTGTTTGAGGCCTCTAGGCGCTATACAGTGTTTGAGGTCTGTAGGCTCTCTATAGTTTATCTTGGTGGTACTAATTACTGCGCATTGACCAGTGCAAGGCTCGACAGTGTAAATCTCCAGCGTGCTAGGCACATACATTTGCCACAAGACGCTGATGCTAGTGTTTCTTGATATGTTGCTTAGAAACGTATTTGCTGGTGGTGATGAGCATGTGAGGTCACATCTTTTGAAGACTTTGTGAGCATGAAAAGCTCTTTGGGGCGAGTTACATTTACCAGGATGCTCTTTTAATTTGCTACTGACAAATGTAAACGTGTGTGAATAGGTTACAGTGACAGTTGTCACAGAAGGCCTCTGTTAAATTATCACTGTTGATGACTCCAACTTGTGCATTTGAGTTTCCTTTATTGTTAAATTAAGGCAGTGGTTATTCGTTTTACGGTCACTTTGTTTGTGTCGTTGCATTGTCTATTTGTGTGCGTTTAGCTTTAGCCCATCTCAGCACACACTGCTCTCTTTCATTCTCGGGTGTATTGTGGTGAACTATGCAGTTCGTTTCTGGCCTCTTTATCACCTGGTGAGATCAGCAATTCTGTTTACAGCCGAACAGAGGCATTTAGACAACAGGCCTCGCAGGGAGGAGAGGCCTTTTGCAAATGTTGACATTCAATAAACATTTTAAGGGTTGTGGAGTGCAGGAAGAAAACTGTCCGAAACAGGGAAGGTTCAGCCAACATGAGTGCTCTGAAGTACATTCACTGCGCCTGTGATCAGCGGAAACACTGAGACATAATATATAGAAAGCTACTAATGTTCCTGTGTTTCCAAAGTACAAACCTTTTATTCACATTTTATGTAACTCTAGACACTGTTAGCCCTGGCCTGTGGCGGGACAGGTGTAGTAGGATAGATGAGGGCCTACAATTATTATCATTTAAAAAGGATTGCCATGGCTATAGTGGACAGATCCGGTTTAGATTGTTCATAAAGAAGGTCCTCTGACGAAAAACACAATCACTTTCTTTATTTCAGTTTATTTTATTTGTAGATTTATAAGGTGCTGTACCTTTTTGTTTGTCGACAGAGAGAGGATAGAATAGAGATCTCCTGATCTTGCCTTTGTGAGGGGAATAAACTATTGATTGCTAATATCGTTAGTTGGTGCCCGAGTCCTAAGTTGACAAGGAGAGAGAAAGTTTGATTTTTTGGAATCAGATAAGGTTGTCTGTGACACAGAATTTGAGTTGGAGGAGATTCCAGAAGGATTCTGGATTCGATTCTGCAAGGATTCTGTCTAGCAGATACATTAAGAACATCTTGCTGCAGTATTTACGTTTTTGGTTGTACACAATCATTCAAATTTGCTTAACCTACAGAGATTGTGATTGGGGTGGGCGTAGCTTGCAGGGTTTTACTCTGCAGAATCCGCGGAGTTACATAAAAACTCCAACATTCAGCGGAGTTCCAAGAGTGGGTGGAATTCGGCACATTGTGCTGTTTGCACTGATTTTTAGCGCCGGGAGCTTGTTCCGCACTGTAAAGTTAGCACTAACACCACGCGGCACACCAGAAGGCGCTGCTTCTTTTTGCCGCTCAAGTAGATTTTCTACTTGGGCAGCTTTCTAAATGCAAATGGTCGTGACCTGTAGCGACCGCCCGCATTGAGAAAATCGCACTGGGAGATGTAAATTCTTGCTCGCTAACTTCATGTTGGTGAGCCGCAGGCAAGAAAAAAAGCTCTGCCACGCGGCACTTGGCGATGTTTTGCCGGAACTCCACGATACTCCCGTCGCACGGAGTGGGGAAAACTCCGCAAACTCTGGCTCAGTGCAGATTGTGTGATTATTCATGTTAATCGGAGCACCAGCCATGCGCTGCAATTAACATGAAAACTTTCTCAGAGGCACACATTATGCCCTTCACAGGGCCGGACTTAGCACTGGTGGCGCCCAGTTTTAATAAGTTTACAGTTTATTTTTTCCTTAAGTACTCGCATGTATAATTGCCTCACATGGACATATTCTACCTGATGTGGTTATGTGCAACCATCTCTGGGCAGGGAAGGCCGCCATAACTGCAAAAATGGCAGCAAAATGCAAAGTTTAGCCACCATTATTTCAGGGCCACCGTCAAGCTGGTGGGTAACAACATAGCTCCTATGATTTACACCCCTAATTATAATAATCTTCTGTTTTGAGGACAACTGCCCTCAAACTCCACCACTACTGTATTCTCCCTGTCTCTCTTTCCAGCTTACACTCGGAGCCTTTTCAGTCATGTGCTAGCAGATTGTTTAGAAACTGATGTAGATATTGAACAGAAGAGAGGCGGCGGGTCATGATCCCTGGAGTACCGTGCTTGAGATGGTTATAAGCATATTGACTAAATGTCTAATGCACCCTAATAAAATGAACTGTCCAAAGTAAGAAAATAAAATTCAGCAAAACAATCTAATTAAAAGCAATGGCCATTGCTCTTGATCTGATGCTCCATCTTTTTTTTGGTAGAGATATACCCTATTGTATTTGAAAGCATGTTGGACACTCCTCTTTTATTGGTGGAGGCCAAAAGGCAGGCTGCTACCATCATCACTTTTGAATTCTTTTGTTGACCCTCAAAGGCAAATTAAGCATTTAAGCCACAGCTTTCCAAACATTTCATGTTGGTGACGCACTTTTTATAAATGCAACATTTCGCGACACGGCAATGCAGTGCAGCGAGCGAGCGTAGCGAGCGAGCCCTTACCAACTACGGGGGATTCGGGGGGGGGATTCTCCCCCGAGAAAATTTTGCAAAAAGAGTGGGCAAAATGGTGCATTTTCAAGCACATTTGAGAAAGCAGGATGGTTAATGAAGCAATTGTGAATCTGTTCTAACAAAGACAGTGACTGGCAAAACTGTCTATCGCTTGTTCTGCTGACATCCTAGGCGTGCAAAAAGAGACCAATATACATTGGGTGTAAGGTTAGGTTTGTGCCTGAAACAAGAATATAATCATGCACACATTGACACATGCCACAGTGATTTACGGCACAGAAAGGGCGAGTGCACGCACTGCCAACCCTTTCAACCATGCACAAAGTCCGCCTGCTGCCTTGCTGAATATGAGTTATACAAAAATCAGTTCAGGAAGGGGGGGAATTGTGTGGCACTCCCCATCGAAGGCTAAGAGATGGAGACCCAGGGTGGATAAGGCAGAAGGGGCAGAGCAAGCATGGGCAACAGGGAGGGCTAGACCATATCTGCCCAGGGAGGAAACCTCTGAGCCCCTCTGGACCAGACGAGACAGCACAGTCCTCCATGGAAGCCGTAAGAGACGGGACCAGGCTAGATATGGGTCAAGTGTCAGAGCAACAAACCCTTGCTTCAATAAACCAGTTGTATCTCCATCTCAAAGCCAACATGCCATAATGCTGGGTTTCCTGGTAATCTAACCCTCCTTTTTGTGAGTCTCGGTAGATTCTGACAGTAGGGGTATCCCTGCTAGGAGTGAACGAGGGGCAGTCTTGCAGGAGTAAGTTCTACCACCCTCCCTTACTAGCCTTGATGGGAAATGACTGTGGTGGCACATTAAATGCACACCAACTCGCTTGAAAAGTGCTGTACCCTGCTATTGAAAGTACAGAATCCCTTCTGCGATTTCTTGTGAATGTCTCACCAACATATAGTGCTCAATGCGGACGTTCTGTCACTCTCATATTAAAGTGAACCAGCCTTGCTCAGAAGTGAGTGTGCGGGCACTTTAAAATTAAAATATCCTGCCTGCTTCGAATGTGCTGCCTGCACCATTAAAAGTATGTAGTCCTGGTGAGAAGATCTGTCACAGTCACATTAAAAGCGAACCAGCCTTTGCGGACACATATAAAGGTATAGCTGTGGCATGAAGTGTTGGTGCTGTCCCATAAAGTAAAGCAGCCCGGGTCTAGTGTGTTAGTGCCCTCCCATTAATACGAACTTTCCATGGAGATTTGAGTAGGGGGCTGTGGAGCAGGAGGAGCCGTCACAGCCTCCAGGGCACAGACCGCACAATAGTGATTCCCTGAGTGTTCAGCCTGATAATAAGCAATATAACCATAAGTGCAACTCAGGCTTAGACCCTGACGTCTGCTGAGTCGTGTGTCACTTTCACTGATGACTAGGCCTGGATACAGCCATGAAGCACTGCAGAGCGCACACGTCATAATTATTTGCTCAGCTGTAATTGCATGACGGTCTACTACAGTTGTTGCAATGATGTGACGAAATTACTTAGTCTACTACTCTAATCCACATTGTATGATTTTTGGCAGGGCTGAATACTCCGGTGCAATTACAGAGGAGTAATGATTATCGGTCATGGGGAATGGTCAGAGGGACAGAATAGTTCCCTCTCCAACATTATGTACAGCGCTCGCCACACATATCTAGGCTTCTTCCACAGAAGTACCAGTGCCAATACCAATCATTGTTATTTACTCAGACTGTATAAAGAAATAAAATGTACCAAAATAAAGAGGTAAAACGTGTGTGTGTGTGTATATATATATATATATATATATATATATATATATATATATATATATATATATATATATATATATATATATATATATATACACAGTCAAAACAAAAACACATTTTCTGAATGTTCTTATTTTCTCTTAAACGGTCTCTGAATTTGGTAGGCAATTCTACATTGCGGGGGTGACGACCATCCATTCCAACCTGTCTCGTTTGAATCCAGGAGTAACCTCATATGTCGTGCTAGGTGTACCTGTTAGCGCTATACAGCATGCAAAGGGGGTACAAAGCCATCTGACAATGGCAGGTCATGAGTCTGGACATGTATAATGACGGATTTCTGAGATGCTATCAGAGAGGGACATCTACATATATTTGGTCTAATGGCGATATCCCATGGCTATGGGTGGGCAAGACAAAGATTTTAATAGTACATTGACCTCATGTTATTGTAAGAATCCTTTATTGTACAGTAGTTTCTCATGAATCCTTCTAACTTGTTGTGGAAGAGTCATGTTATATATTGTTGGTGTACATTGTATATATTATATTTTAATCCAATCTACAATTGAGCAACGTTGGTTTTAGGACTGAATGCTTGAGAAGTCAATAAATATTAGTCCCTTTCCAGGATTTCTGCCAGGAGGAAGGAGTGAAATTTGGCGGAAGCTTCAGAGAGGAAGAATCAGGACATGTTTCACAGCCAGAGCTACTCAAAAACCAAGGGATCCAGTGTCTCAAATGTCTCTGGAATCAAAGTAAAGGGACACAACTTCGATTCAATTAAAATGGGATTCACTGCACTGATCTAGGTGACACTGGTGACTGGTTCGGTCTGCAGACCACCAAAATGGAAGGTGTTTCAAGAGATGGGCGGGGAGGGACCATTGTGGCAGGTAAAGGTTTTTTATGGATAAAGAATACACCTAGCGGCTACCCCGAGACACTGCAAGTACACACATGCGAGCTGCCGCACACCTGGTATCCATGAGGACGGCACGTTTAGTGCTCTTGTGATCATTTTGTCGGCATTAATAGAGGCCGTTACAGAGAAGGGTAGATAACGGTCCACGGGTTTATGTGGGATTTACTGAAGGCAATACATTCTGAAGCATCGCACACACCATGCCGCACGCAGAACGCCAGACTCCATCTCTCCTGTGAAATGAAATGTGGGCACAAAGGGAAGATACAGGAGACAGGGTTGAGAATTTGATGGGTTTTGGGAGCGGTGCCTGCAGCGCGCGGCCTAATTCTAGAGTCCAACGGAAAGCTGATGCTGGTGTGCGCCGAGACCGTGGGGAGCAGAAACGGTGACAGTCCGGGCTTCCTTTCTGCAAACATCTGGTGCCGGGCAGGTTCCCGCTCGACGGACATCATATTTTCCATTCTCCTGGTGAGGGGGCGAGGCGGGGCAGTGCGCTGGACAGCCAGGGCTCAGGATTTCCCCGGTTTGGCCTGGAACCTCGCGGAGGGCTGGGGAGGCGGAGTTGAGTGGGAGAGCTTATCAATTTGTGGTGTGGAAATCCCTCCAGGGGCCTCCAGCTCTTGCTGCTCGCTCTGCTCCAGCATCTTCGGGAAGCTCACCGGACTCTCAGCCATCACAGCCCCAGGCATTCTCCTGAGAGCGTAAGTTGCAAACATTGTATGTACATACACCAACAATATATATAACATGACTCTCTTCCACAACAAGTAAGAAGGATTCATGAGAAACTGATGACCCATACACATCTCTCAAGACAGAGGATAATTTCACATCTTTAACTATGGCGCAGGTCAGGCGGCCGCTTGTGCTGCACCTCCACGGTGTATAGCCCACCTACAGGTCGGTCAGGCCGGCCGGGATCTCGATGCTCATGGTGGCGGCCCGGGGCTGAAACAGACAGCGGAGCCCGGCTGTGGTCCCCCGCTGTACCTCCTTGTCCCCGGGCTACCACTCTTGTCAAAACGTGCCGGGAATGGGGAGCGGAGGGGGCTCTGTGGACTGGACTGCGCATTCGACGCGCTAAGCAAAGGGAACGAAGCAGCGCGCACATGCCTAACGGTCTCCCTCCTCCGTGTAATGTCATTGACATGTGCAGTACCGTCCTGCTCCATCAATGAATAGAGCGCGTCTCCTTGTCGCTGTGCGACGCACCCAAACATGGCAGGCGACACAGTACCGTGTCGCGACAGAGTTTGGAAAGCTCTGATTTAAGCGGTTCCAAGTTGCCTTACAAACCAACCAGGCCTGTATTGCCACGAGTAACCTAACTGACCTATGTATTCCAAGGTGCACAAAGGGTGTCTGTGCCAAATAACGTGAATCTCAAGAGGGCCTGGCTTGATTGAAATAAGTTTCTGTGTATAATGAATAGCTTTGCACTTGAATTTTAAACTCGTATCCTAGTATAGCACATTGAAACCCCGCCAATTATGACCATTAGATGGTTAACCTCTCTGCCTTTGATTTAAAGATCGCATCCCGTGAGCAATGTCAAAATGAATCTCAATACCCAAGCAGACATCGAACAAGGCCACATTCTAGATTGCGATTGCCTAGATTTGGTGATTGCAAGTGATGCAGGTCTGTGTAAAGAGACCTATTTTTTCCTTTACATTGGATGGGTCCTGTCACATGGAGACTATATTCTATTGATAAGATCGTGTTACTGCTGGGAAGCTTTTGAATCTTAATTCACAAAATTTGTTTGTTTGAGCCATAGAAAATCCTTTTTTCCGAAAGCCATTAATCTCTGTAAAAGATTTAATATTCACAAAGACACATGATGCTCTGTTTGTGGGTCCAGAACCTCAGTCTGTAATTTGATACGTTCTAGAATTTGTATTGTTATATGGGAGTTAGAATAGGTAATCAGAACAGTTAATGTAATCTGTTACTTCCAAATAGACTGCTATATACACCCTTGTTGCAAAAAGACCATTTTATTTTAATATGTAAAAGCCAGGTGAAATATTTGCAGTTTTCTCATTCGCATTTAGAAATTGTTTGATTTGAAAACATTTGAGCTTACTTAACTTCAATCATTACATATGAAAGACTTTTCAAACCGGAGCTTGATCATATTCTAGGCTTCTCCGTGTGTTACACTGTCACAGAATACATTTATTCAAATGCACCTACTTTTTGTTGTTGCTCAGTTTATTTAGTTGTTTTACATTGAATTGTAGCATTGCTGTGTTTTTAAATTGATGCATTTATTTTGAAGATCTGATTAATGCATGTAATGTATTTCGTTTAGGCAATCCATTTCATTTTAGGTTTTAAATAGAGGTGGCTTTTGGTGGTCTGTTGTCGAAGCCCTTTTGTGGAGAATGCCAGAATGCACAGTGGGCTTTGTACCAGCCTATTGCTTACCAGTGGTTGGGTTTCTTGTTCATCTCATTTGAGTTTTTCTTAATCTATGGCTTTTGTTCCTTCTCTTGTGTTTTCGTCCCTGCCCTGGAGTATAGCTTCAGTACCATCCTTTTGATTGGATGACTTGAATCCTTCTACTGCTTACATCAAGGGAACTGTATATTTTTTCTTTCAGCACTCAACAGGAGTGCATGTGTTTTCTTGCTCTCTCACATATGTGGAGCTTCCCCCCTCCGATCTCTCCACCCTCGGGTTGTTCGTTGTTTTCCCCCGTCCCTCCCCGATGCTTTTATTTGTTTTTTCAACTACCACCCCTGTAGGAAAGTGCCCCTTTTTGCATGGTTATCTCCCACTTTTTGCTTGATTCTGATGTTCTTTGACTGAATGTGCACTGGGTTCCTGCTAACCAGGTTCCCAGTGCCTGTTCTTTCCCTAACCTGTGCCTATGTTTCCACAATTGGCACACCTCTGACCGACATAAGTCCCTTGTAAAAGTTACCAGTGGTACCAAGGGCATTGTGACCAGAGAGGGTCTCTAAGGGCTGCAACATGTATTATGCCACCCTAAGTGACCCCTCACCAGACACATGCACACTGTCACTGCAGCCTGCGTGTTTTGTTGCAGATATAAGTGAGTCAACTGGCACACATCCCTGTGTCCCAGGCCTGCCAGCACTGCAAGAGGCATAGATAAGTCACCTCTACAGCAGGGCTTACAGCCCAAATGCAGGGTGCACTATACCTCTTGTGAGAGCATAACTCGCAAGCAGATATGCCCCTATAGTGTCTAAATCCATTCTTGGACATTATAAGTGCGTAGGGAAGCCATACTGAGTACATGGGCTGGGAGCTTGTCAATACGAGTTCCACAGCTCCATGTTTGCGTCACCGAATCCCAAGATGTTTGGTACCAAACATCTCCAATTAATGAGCCCACACAGATGCCAGTGATAGATTTGTTAAGAAATGCCCCCATAAAACCTACCAAACCACACTAGTGTGTGCCTGACTGGTCTGCAACAGCCTGCCACTTCTAGACATGTTTCTGACCCCCTGAGGTGGGAGCCTTTTGGTCTCGTGGGGTCAGAAACAAAGCCTGCTCTGGGTGGATGTGCTTCACACCTACCCCCAAGCAAGAACAGCATTGAGGACGGGGAGCCTCAAAGGCTTTTCGTCCCTTTGTTATGCTGACCAGGCCCTCCCCAGCTAGTGCAGATGCCCTCCCCCATGACCAACCCTACTTTTTGGCTGCAGTGGTGGCGGCAAAATTAGTAAGCGGGAAAGTTGTTTTCCCCTCTCAGCCAGGACCACCCCCAACGTGGACTGAGCAGAAGTGACCCCCTCCTTTGAGAATCCTTCATATTGTTTTGGAGGATTCTAGCCAATAGGATTAGGGGTATGTCCCCTCTCCAAAAGGAGTGGTCGTCCAAAAGGTATAGACACCCTAAAGGTAAGTAGCCCATTGGCTACTACCTTCCAGCCCCTTTATTGCCCCTAAATTGAGTGTTTAGGGGCACCCCTGAACCTTAATTCTTAGTCTCTGATGACCTACGAAGGAAGAAGACAAAGAAAAGCTGTGCAGTAGAGAAAACTGAAGACACCCACTGACTTGGCACCAGCCCTACCGGGCTGTCTGCAGCCCTCGAGGGTCCTACGAAAACCGACAACTTGTCCTGCAGCCCCCAAAAACCTCTGGAAGGACTTCTGCCTTCAACAAAGACCAGAACTCCCGAGAACAGCAGCCCTGTTCAACAAGGAAATTCCAAGAAAGGCCTCTGTGACCTGCGGAACCGCGAAACCCCGCTTCCGGATCCACCACTGCACCCGACGCCTCCGGGTCGAGTCCAAGTGGCCCACTGGTCCCAGCGAGGTTCCCCAGCGATCCAAAGCCCGAGTCCACCATAGGCTGGTTCCATCCTTGACTCCACGACGACGCCTGCAGCCTCAACACAAAGAAACCCCTAACCGCAAATGGATCCGGTAAGGCTTTTCCGACGTCCAAGGACACCCCTGCACCCGCAGCCCTCAGGCCTTTGGAAATCCAGCCGGCGGTGCCCAGGTGACCCTCAACATCCGAACTTACCTGCCCAGCCACCGGTTCCTTTCGTCCAGCTTCCTGGTCTGAGCCTGCAGCCGTTGTTCATGACTGTCATCCTCCGTAGATTAGTATTGGGCGCCCAACGCTGTTTTGGCTCACTGCACCCGGCTGTCTCCGTGCCGCTGAGGGTGTATGTTTGGTGCTGCTTTGTGGCCTCCCAAGTGCTAGTCTTAACCCCCGTAGGTTGACCTCCAACTACGCTTCACTTACCTGTAATTGGCTCGACTTCGACTGCCCCCCTCCATTGATTAACCTTGGGCACCTGACACCGAATTTGACCTCTGCACCCGGCCGTCCCAGTGCCGCTGGTGGTGCAGTCTTGGAGCTTGCTTCAACCTTGCCCTTTGTTGATCTAAAACCCCGAAAACTGGGTTTGTGAGTAAAATACCTGTAAAATTGCATATGAAATATTGCACTAAATGTATATTTTTCTTGATCTGCAAAGAATTGTTATTTCTAAAAACGGTATCGAACTTGCTGAACTGAAGTCCTGCAAAAAGTATTAATTTACTGCGTTGAAAAGTATTGCCAGTTTTAAAACTGTACGTACCTGCATCTACGTTTCTTTAGGTCTAGAAATAAAAGTTACAAAGTTATATTTTTATAAACCATTGGTGTTGGATTTAGTCATTGTGTGTAATTATTTCTTCCTGAGTGTGTACAACAAATGCTTAACAGAGCACCATGATAAGCCTAACTGCTCGCCCACATTACCACAAAAGGGGTCATTAGTATTAGGGATCCACTGAACTCTGTCCACACTGTACCTTACTTTGGTATGGTGTATACAGAGACAGCTTCCTACACCCCACCACCACCCCCTGCCATTGCTGCAATGTTATTTATCATTGCTGCAATGTCATTCCTGGTTTAAAGTGCAGCAGCGATTTCAATTCGTTTTATGGAGGATTTTTTTTTATGCCTTATCTTAACAGGTAGTTTTAATGTGATTAATGCTTTCACCCTAAGGTATTGTGAACAACAAGCTCATGTTAGGTATCGGCTTCCTTCTGTTTCTGCCCAAAACGTTGACTTTCGAGTCATGTTGTAGTTTTGTACAAGGATTTCAAGTTTCTAGACCTACTATGATTTTGACTTTCGTGTGCTGTCCAATTATTTTTTTGCTGGGCTGTAGATGACAAGACTTGCGTTCTCCAGACTTATTCACAACAAGGTTCATGCTTCCAGGATCGGCTTCTTAATTGCCATTTGATTATTTTTGGGGCAACCAGATGCTCAGTTTATCCAAATAAGGACCATTTGGCCTTCTACATTAGTTCTGCACAGAGGCCTTACAACAAACTAGAATTTGTAGCCAATCACGTTCCAACAACAAAAATGCAATGTCCTTGCACCTACGTTGCTGCGACTGCAAGGTCTTGATGCTTTCAATTGGAGCACAGTTCCTTTCATTGTGTAAGAAAATGTATTGTTTTAAACGTTCGATGTGTGATAAGCATGTTCTGAGTGTACTACATATGGTCTGCCATACATTTGCAATGGTCATGTTTCCTAGTTGAGGACTGTTGACTATGTAGTGATGCTTAGGCCTTAATTGTTAGAGTAGGGAATTTTGACAAGCTTCTGCCTCCAATGGCTTTGTTCCCTACTGTTGTGTTTGTACAGCCCTTTCACTTTTACTGCATTTTGATTGGGTAAGTTGCATCTTTCCATTGCTGATAATAGTATGTTACATTTGATGAGAGAAGAAAAGCATTGGCGAAGCTAATAGGTGTCACAGTCGAAACCTTTTGGCATTTGCACAGCTTTCATATATAGAAATGCATACAATTTCAATTGTGGATCCCATTTGGAAACTTCTACCATCTTCTTTCTTTTGGGCTACTGAAAACACTCTGAACGGGAATAAAGTGCAAACCCTCAGAAAATGGGTTTTTTCTGACTCCTCTGCGGACAGCTTTTGGCTGGCATAAGGCCTCTTGTGTACAATACATAGTGTGTTTTGGATCAGCCCATTGTTCAGTCAGTTGCTTCCTATTTGATGACTTTCCTTCCGCTTCTTTTTTCCCTGCCTGGGAGCATAGCTCTTTTTTTTTTTTTTACCATGCATTTAATTGAATGGCTTGTATCATTCATACAGCTCACGTTCAGGGAACTACTTTTTCTTTCAGCGCTACATAGGAATACATGTATTTTCTTCCTTTCTCCCCCATGTGCTGCTTCTCCACTCCGCTCACCCTCTGTCCTGTGTGTTGCTGTCCCTCCCCCAGCTCGTCTGTTGCTTCCCCTGTCCCTCACTGTCAGCTATTTGAGTCTCATCTTCAGACACTTTTAACCTATTTCATACAGTACCAACACATCGTGGGCTTTTGGTCAACCCATAGCTTACCATTGGTTGTCTTTCTTGTCAGTCTAATTTCTTCTTTGTTCCTCCCCGGGAGCATAGCTTTTTTGCAGTCCCTCTGATTTATCGACTTGTATCCATCGATTGCCTACCTTAAGGAAATAATTTTCTTTTTCTTTTTATTTCTGCAATCCATATTAGTGCTTGTATTTTCTTGCATTCTCCCTGTGCACTGCTTTCTCTTATTTCCCCGCCCCCTCAGTCTCTGCAGTCTCCATGTTACTCCCCTCTACACCCCAGTTTATCTGTAGATTCTCTCCCCTCCCACTTGGTTTTATTTGTCTTTTTTATATTTATTTATACACCACCTCACCCAACTGTCAATTGTTTCTCCCTACCATTGACACTGCCTAATCCCTTTTGAACTTTAAAAAAAAAAAATATTCTATCTTTCTTGGAGGGCCTGACATCTGCTATTTGCTGCCCTGTCACTCCTTTCTTTAAATAAATCAAATGCACATTGGCACTTTTTTCGATGAAATGCTCAAAAACGGGCATCCACCACCATCTCAAACTGTAAAAACATTATCAAAACAACCATTGGCAATGCCAATAGGTCTGGCTTTAAAGGAATGTTGTATAGTAACGGGAAACATAACAGGTAGATGGTATGGAAATTGATATGTATTTGTGTGGAAGATTAGAACTGTTGAATAATAGTGTAGGCTAAAAGGTCAGGTGACAGTTACACTGTCAAGCCAGACCTAAAAATCCATGCAGGTTAGTGACTGCCCTCCTCCCATCTGTGCTACTGAAAAATGCCATAAATTATCTAGTTACCTAAGACACTTTAATAGCATTGCAATGCCATGTGTGTGCCCCTGAAACTTCACCCTCCAGCTGCTGGATAAAAATAAACAAAATCATCAAACCTGTATGGCGAACACAAGCAATTTTTGGGGGAAGCACACAACTTCTGCCCAATCAAAACCTGTACTCCTGGGCGGAGTTAAAGCCCCTCTTTAGTGCTGCTCCAATAATTGTTTGGTGAGAGCTGTGCTTTCGAGCCAGACCATAATGACAGCCATGTCATGACGTATGCACATGCATGTGTCCTCACACTAAAGAGACCGTAGTGCCATGGTGTATTCATATACATCAGGGTTCTCCAAAGTCGGTCCTGGAGGGCCGGATCCATGCCAGATTTTTAAGATCACTACATTTATCTAAAAGGGGATATGCTAAAAACCTGGCATGGATTCGGCCCTCCAGGACCAACTTTGGAGAACCCTGATATACATCACCATGAGGTTTTTTTTTGTTTGTTGCCAGGGCTGTTCTGCATCTGCTATGTTATTTATTTTTTGTTCATTTTAGCCAATGGTGAACAGCATTGGAAACCACACATTCAAAACCCATCGATCAATGCTTGTTTTAATGTGTGCTTGTTATTAATGACACCAAAGCATGTTATTTGGTTTTGATGTGCATTTGGGATACATTACAGGTTTGAGTCGTTATTATATTTACTTTGCTTAATTAACCAAGCAGTTGTGCTTATTAGAGATATTCCGTGGCAATGCTGAATTCCTAAAGTTTATTGGTATCTTTTATAATTCTCAGATGAATTATAAATAGGGAAGTAAATACTAGTTAAACTTTGTCAGTTGTATTTCCCACCAAAGGTTGTAGGCACTACAATAAACTGTTACTTGCCTAATTAGGCCTTGGTGGCCACTAAGGATAATACTGAAGTGACCTGATATCCGCCTCTGTCCTTCAGAAGAACTTGGCTTATTCGACAGCAAGCGCATTTTTTAAAAACCTTGTTTAACAAGCCTCTGCACGCTTGGAGTCTTTTCTTAATTAAGCCCCTTAATATCGCTGACAGCAGTACATACATATTTAATGCACCCAGAACTATGAGAAATCCATTACATTCTTCTTATGCAGCTGACCTTTAATACACATGCCGTATTCTTTAAGGAAAGGGTACAAGCAAGAAAATACATCAATACCTCCGAGAAAAACACTCAGCCTAAAGTTGGCATCTGGATTTACATCTGTTGTACACTGGCGACCATTTTTTAGGTTTTGCCTGCACAACGCTTGCGCTGTTCTTGAGAAATCTATTGTTTTTAATATATTATAATTGAATAGAACTATAAACTCTTTCCTGGATTCTCATTGGTTCATGTGCGTGCCACTTACCTTTCCTCCATTTCTATTGGTTGTAGCATATTTTCCTGCATTTACCAATGCTTGTTTCTCATCTGCTTCTCTTATCAGTTTCCCAATGATGAAATACTGTTAACATCCAAGCGGAACTATATTTTCATAAAGGTTTGCCTTTTACTCTTGCAACACATTTATATAACAATTTATTACCCGGAGAGATTAAGTGATTTGCATAGAATCACAGGATGTTGAGTGGACTCAAACCGGGATCCCCAGCTCTTGATTCAGCAGCTCTGGCCCTGCGCCACATCCTCTCCACTCCCGTGTTATAAGTCAGGGAGCTCGTTCCTTCTTCCGGACAATGATTGATGAAAAAAGCTCTTTGTTCATTAAATAGGCAAAACTGATGCAGTACCAATGCTTGTCTAATTACATCTGGCTTCCCTAAACACCCGATTTAGTGCCTATAAACCTCTGTTTCACAGATTCATAAAAGGTCTTCAAAGTACAATGCTTTTTACAGCTATGTTTTTTTTTCGGGGGGTGAGGGGGTTGGTGGTTTGGTTTAAAATGTGCAGTTGGTCTTAAAATATGTTTTCAAGTTAACAGCGTATAGACACTTTATTTGTGTTCCATCTCTTTAGTGCAACTGTGGTCCAGCTATTTATTTATACTTATTGGAAATCATTATCTGCCATTTCGTTATCTTCGTTTCCTTAAAAACTGGTCCTAAAATGTCTGTTCTTCAAAGGAGCAGGACCTCAGATAAACTTTCATTGGATAATGAAAGACTGTGTTCATTTTATGCAACTCTTCTAACAAAACAGTCATCCTGAAAATATAAAATCTGTTATTTTGGTATAGTGCGATTGGTAACTAGAGGCTATGCTATTTAATTCCAAATTTGGCCACTAACCGAAGTTACCGTCCAAATCGGGAAATGCAAGAGGCAAGAATATTGCACTTCTTTGGTTCTCATTCTGAGATTTTGTACGCTTAAATTTCCCTGGTAGGAAACTGTCCAAAAGTGGGGAATTTCAGCCGGAATCTGATGTAGGGGGGTGAGCTAGAGTCCCCAAGTAATTCCTCATTTCTAAGGGTACCGTCAGGGTACCACTTGGAATACTACAGGATTTCCACATTGTGCAGTTACTGATAGCTGTGGTTATGGTAATTCCCTCACAGTACCTGTTGCCTTTCACAGGAGCAGTGGTAATAAGATTATCTGTCAAGTTCATGGGATATAGTGGGATGCCCAGTGATGGAGGCCATGTAGAAGGGGGTTCTCTGGGGATCTAGTCATCAGACTGCACCATTGTTACCAGTTAACTCTTATCTAGACTCCTCAGTTTCATTAGACAGGCCCGTTATGCATCCTCAGATGAAAGGAGCCCTGATTCACCCGCATGCGTTGGTAAAACACGCAGTAGAAATACATGACCTATTGGATTCGGAAATGCTTGATATGCCTTACATAACTGAAATCTAGACAACTAATGATTCTAACTTTGACTTGGGCTGTGCCTGCTGTGAGAGATCTAAGGCCATTCACCTCCCGCATCCTACACACAGGAGGAGGACTAGCAATCATTCATTGGGAGAAGTGGACTGTTTAGCCACTTTGCCTTGAAGAATTCCACCTAGCTGAACTCTGAGGCTTCACTATACATATTCACCTTCGAAATCCAATGCTGACATTCTTCAAGACCATCTACCAACTTTACAAACTCTTTGATTTCAGATGATCTCACCTCTTATTCTATCTCATTCACTCCTTCTTTCTTTTTTTTCTTCCTTTTTTTTGTTCTAGGCAGTTTTACTATGTGGACAGATGGCCTAGTCAACCCCTCTACTGGGGACCTGCTTGAATTCATGGAGGCTGTCCGCTTTATACAATTGGTATCCGGATCCAACTAGAAAGGCCATGCTATTGATCAAACCTTTGCCCCAATAGGCCTGATAACTGTGGAAACAATTCTTCCTCAAGACTGAAATGTATCATTCCCTAATGTATTTTCAAGTCCTGGTGCCTATGCCACTATGTTCTGGTGGCACGATCAGAAAGAAACCCATCATGTTTGGCCAAAATTATCCTTTACTTCACTATCAGGCACTCTTTCTGCTACTCCTTTTTCACCAGCTGACTTCACAGTAGAGGAGGGATTATCTGCGTTACAGAACTAACATTAGCAAGCCTTAGACACTGTTCTTCCTATAAAAATCAAAAATTGCCTATGTGCATGGTCCTCTGTGCTATAGGACTAGAGTAGCAATACTCCTAGATTGGCGGTAGACAAAGGCCACTTTGTGGCCTTGGTGTTGCTTGATTTGTCTGCGGCCTTAGACGCAGTCAGTCATGATATTTGGATTTCAAGACTGAGAGGTCAGAATCGAGGGGACTGCTGTTGACCGGTGCAGATCTTACCTGGAAAGTAGGTTGCAAGCTATTCCAGTCTAAATTCAGAACCTAAGGTCAAGTGGTACCCCAGGGTTTCTCTTCAAGTCCTATAATCAACATATATTTGAAGCCTCTGGCAAAACTGAAACATAGTCCTGGAGTTAACTTTATGAAGTACATGGAGAACACTCAAATAGTCAGTTTTTCAATCTACCCCCCTGCCTCTAGAAGTTTATGCGAGATCACGATCTGGCTGGGACAGAACTCGCTAAAATTCAATGGGGAGAAAACAGAGATCCTCCACTGCCCCATTGGCAGACCTTCTTACCCTTACCCAGCAGATGTCTAGTCTGAGCCCAGTAATCTCACTCCTGCAGCCTTGTCAGCTTTGCGGAACATTGGCGTATATATGGATGCAGATCTCTCCCTCGCTATACATGTAAATAAACCATCATTAACCTGTTTCTCTGTAATGCTGCTTCTCTGTAAAATCTTGCCATTTCCTCCCCATCAATAATGTTCTCTGGTAATTCAATCATCAATTTTAGGTAATCTCGATTATTCCAACTCTTTATTTCTGGGTACTCCAAAATATCTGATCAAACGATTATGGAAATGTCAATAATAATACGGATACAAATCTAGTTTGGTGAATATCTGCTTGCAGTGACCATATTGATGAAAGCCCAAAATTATGAAAATAATATACTAATTATACTGACATATTTCCAAAAATAGGTCATCAACTCTTGGTATACAATCCATACCCTGGTTTGAAGACTTAAAAATACCAACAACAAAAGATCCCACTGTTTCTAAACAGGCCTGTAATTCCAAGCAGATTGATAAATTGATGTAAAAAGAAAAGGCCATGGTAAAGTCAATTACTGTTAAACTGTGTGTGCCAACCCACAGTCACTGGTCTTTTTTTTTTTTCCTCTCTCCCAGCGGTGATCGTGTGTTTTTTTGCTATTGATGCTGCTGAAAGAGCACGCAAGTGCTAGACAAGAGGGAACCAACATGTAGATGGTGGAATGGCGACAGTTGGTGCCAGAATGGAACTTGTATCCAACAGGGAAGCAGCAGCTCTTGCATGGATCAGTGATTAATTAACTTGTGCCAAAGACACATACAAAACAACATGTTTCAATCAAACTAGGTCTTGATCACGGACCTACATGCTGACCACAAGGGACTTTGTGGTTGAGAAATTAAATCTGAAAGCAACTGAAATTTGCAGTTATCAGCATTACATCCACTTTAACAGCTCAAGTGCATGCCTAATTTATTGAAGTTTGATTGTGGGTGTCCTATCATACCAGTGATAGTGAAAACTGTAACTGGCTACTTTCAGTGTTTGTGTGTTGTCTGTAGCATTTCATCCCAAAATTTAACCTATCATACAGTCATACATTTTTACATTGCAGTTTGTGGTTTTCTATTTGTATCTGTATAAATATTTTTTTTTTTTTTTTCTCCACAGCTTGAGATTCTGGTCTAGAGGTTCACTAACAAAAACTGATCACTATTACCAATATGAGGTGGTCCTTTTGTCAATCGGGATTCCGGTCTGTGAAACACAAGTGATTGCAATCACTAAAATGAAGGATGCATTTTGGGAACTGGCTCTTGTGATTCATAAACCTTGTGTGATCATGGTCTGATTGGGTTTCATCTAGACAGCGGATGCATTGTCTCTGCGAGACTTTTGTTTAGGTACAATGTGCTTACAACCTGCCCATAGCTAATCAATTTCTTAGCTTCAGTGTTGCTCTCATTTCCTTCGTCCCGGTTTGTCGCAGGATGCGGGCATCATGTCCTTTACCCTCCCCTGGAGAATGGACCAAATACATGTGTTCATCCGCTCCTTCCGTTTTTGGAGCTACTTTTTTTTTGTTTTCAAGCAATCCATCTGAGTGCTTGTGTTTTCAGTCCTTCTCCCATATTCCCCATCCATGTTGCTTCTTTTCCCTCCCACCCGCTTTCCATGTTGTTTCCCGCCCCCTATCCGTGTTGCTTCTTTTCCCACCCGCCCCCTTTCTGTGTTGCTTCTTTTCCCGCCCACCGCCCCCTTTCTGTGTTGCTTCTTTTCCCGCCCCCTTTCTGTGTTGCTTCTTTTCCCGCCCCCTTTCTGTGTTGCTTCTTTTCCCGCCCACCCGCCCCCTTTCTGTGTTGCTTCTTTTCCCGCCCACCCGCCCCCTTTCTGTGTTGCTTCTTTTCCCGCCCACCCGCCCCCTTTCTGTGTTGCTTCTTTTCCCGCCCACCCGCCCCCTTTCTGTTGCTTCTTTTCCCGCCCACCCGCCACCTTTACATATTGCTTCTTTACCCGCCCCTTTCCGTGTTGCTGCTTCACCCGCCCCCTTTCCGTGTTGCGTCTTTTCCCGCCCACCCGCCCCCTTTCCCGTGTTGCTTCTTTTCCCTCCCACCCGCCCCCTTTTCCGTGTTGCTTCTTTTCCCTCCCACCCGCCCCCTTTTCCGTGTTGCTTCTTTTCCCTCCCACCCGCCCCCTTTTCCGTGTTGCTTCTTTACCCGCCCCTTTTCCACGTTGCTTCTTTTCCCGCCCAACCGCCCCCTTATCCGTGTTGCTGCTTTTCCCGCCCCCTTTTCCATGTTGCTTCTTTTCCCGCCCACCCGCCCCCTTTTCCGTGTTGCTTCTTTTCCCGCCCACCCGCCCCCTTTTCCGTGTTGCTTCTTTTCCCGCCGCCACCTTTTCCGTGTTGCTGCTTTCCCCTCCCATCCGCCCCTTTTCCGTGTTGCTTCTCTTCCTCTCACCCCCCTTTTCCTTGTTGCTTCACTTCCCTCTCACCCCCCACCTTGTACTCTGCCACTGCACTCTACGCCACTCTACTCCTTTCTGCACCACTCTACTCCACTGCATTCTATGCCACATCTATGCCACTGCACTCACCACTAGACTTTATACCAGTGATCTCTACGACTCTACCCTGCACCACTCTACGCAACACCACTGCACATTATGCCAGTGCACTCCACAATTCTACTCTGCACCACTCTACTCCACGCCACTGCACTCTACTATGCACCACTCTTCTCTACTCCACTGCACTCTACACCACTGCATTCTGCAACAATATTCTGCACCACTGCACTCTACTCTACGCCACTGCACTCTACCACTCTACTCTGCACCACTCTATGCCACTCTGCCCTGCACCACTCTACGCCACTATATTCTGTAGCACTTTACTGTACCCCACTGCGCTCTACACCACTTCACTTTATGCCACCGGTCTGCGCCACTGTACGCCACTGCACTCTATACTACTGCACTCTACTCTGCACCACTCTTCTCTACGCCACTGTACTCTACTCGGCACCACTCTTCTCTATGCCACTGCACTCTACCCCACTGTATTCTTCGACTGCACTCTATGCCACTCTACTCTGCACCACTGCACTGTATGCCACTGCACACTTTTCTGCACCGCTCTAATCGGCTCTACTCCGCGCCTCTTTACTCCACTCTACTCTTTCACTCCACTCTATGCCACTGCACTCTGTACCACTCTACGCCACACCATTCTACTCTGTGCCACTCCACTGTCCACCACTCTACGCCTCTCCAGGCCACTCCACTCCACGCTCTGCCTCTCCACACCACTCTAGGCAATGCCACCCATCTCCACTCTGCTCCACGCTGCTGTACAATATGGCTAAAAGACATTGGCAAAGCCAATAGCTCTCGTGTAGAATGAATGCAGTGGGTGACCTTGTATCCTTTGGGTATTGCAGTGGCAATGTCAGGCGGGGAAGTGGGGTTGAGGCAGATCTCAGTTAGGAAGAGGACGTTGGGTTTGAGGGTGGAGATGAGGTCCCACATCTCAGTGATGTTTTGCATAGTGAACGTATGTTGAGAAGGGTACATGCGAGTTGGTGTTTTTCTTCAGGTGGTGTCTGTGGTGTGTTCGGGGTGGGGTCTGGTCGGTGGGCTGGTGTGTGCGCTGTGGCAGGTGAAGTGGGTGCAGGTCAAAGGTCCTACCATGGTGCATGTGTCTGTGCAGTAGAAGTGGTTGTTGCGACATCAAGGGTGTAAAGCTCGGCACTTGTGTATCTGTGTGGGCGGGAGTGCCAGGGTTCGTGGTGCGGTCCAGGCGCAGACTGGCTTACCTTTGGCACGCCAGCGGCACGCCTGCTGCGCTAACGCGCTGCAGCCTGCATGAAGTAGATCCTGAGGTGGCCAGGGTTTCAGTTGGCGGAAAGAACAGTGAGCAGGAAAACCCGGGCAGCAGCTTTTTCACTGTAACAGGCTGGAACAAACAGGAACTGGAGGCCACAGGCAAGTGGCAAGCTGGGTGTCCAGGTGCCTTGATTAGCGAGTAATCTGTGATGTAGGCTGCTTGGGATCAGAGTAGGATTCAAGTTATCTTACATGAGTAACCACTATGTGCTGTGGAACAAGTATAGCATTTCCATTTGCCCTGTGTTGCACTCCTTTTTAGGTCGAAACCTACCAGAGAGCTCATCTGTCTGATTTGCTAACAACATCTCGGGGACATTCAGAAAGCTTGCCTGGGAATGCACTCCGCACGTTGTTTATCATTGGCTTTGTGTTTTGTAACTCAAATTTACTTGCTTTCTATTTGCTGACTCTATTTTGTTTAGGCTGTCCAGCTCGAACTCGTCCCTTCCCCAAACAATATTTACTGTATTCATCCACCTGTAATCGATTTCTGTATACAGGTCTTAAAATCTTGTTCTTATCTTGTCACATTTGCTGTGCTTTAAAAGGCAGAGGTCAAATGTCGGCCTTCCTGTTCTAGGGAGCTTTTTCTTTCTCGGACTTAAAAGTGAGAGGATTTATGTGACATTCATGCTGGCTCTGGGGGAGTGCTTAAGGAAGGCTGTGCAATGTTATTTTTTTCTAACACAACAACATTTAAATGTCTGTAAATAAACTGTGCAGATATTTCAGAATTAGAAAAGCCCAATTGGAGCACATTTTTGGTAATTCTGGAGTGTGGTGAAAACAAGTATTTTAAAACCATCAAAGCAAATCAATACACTAGATGACGACATTTCCACACATCATCGTTTATGTGCTGTATACATTTATCAGTGAAACTGTATGTCTGTACAAATGTAATGGTGATTTCATTTGAAGATGTGTTGTCAGTAATGGAAGTGTGCTACCACACCATGCATATTCCACTCTACGCCAATCGTGGATAGAAACTTTATTCGATCTTTCTTAATTCGGATCATAAAAGTACATAAAAAATACATAAAACTATATAAAATCACATCTAATCGCAAATCATATCATAAAAAGTCCGCCCTAATCAATTTTGTGAATCCTGCCCCAATAAGTATGCACTTAAGATCATAAAACATACAATAGATTAAAAAGTTACTAAGAAATTTTAAGAACCACAAGCAATATAAGATCCCCAAGATTCATTAATGGGCCGCATATTTCCTTTTCCGCATGCATGCCCATAAAAAAGATGCTACTGCAAAACAGACAAACTGGTTGGGTAATGATTTTAAGAAATATAATGCAACCCAACATAAGCGAAAGTTGTGCCTCTTTAAGATTGGTATAATGAATTTCTTTCTTTCCTGAGCGCACAAGCTACAGAAAAATACCAGGTGTAAATCATTTTGAAATGACTTAAGATCACAAGGACAAGTCAGAATGCTTGAATCTTCTGGCCGGATACCCCAGCATCTGTGGAATGAGGTTCAGGCGGAATCTCAACAAGATAAACTTGTGATGTGGAAATGAGACCTCTGCTAAATGGAACTCTCCCTTGACCAGTGGAGGTGTCAATTGATACATCCGGGCCGTCTGCACTCCGTAATTCCTCTCCCTACGTTCATATTGGGCCCTCGGATTAAAAGTCTCAACCAGTCTATGCTTAGAAAACTTTTTGCATGACTTGGGAGCTTTAAAAAGATTTGTCAGACCCAGGACATTGAGTTCCCGCTCGACATAGTTTAACCATCTGATCTTACAATGGTTTTCCAGTTTTAATAAGTCTCTAATGATCCTTTGGTTAAGGGGAACAGTGACCCTACGCCAGATCGATAACCACAGCATAAGTGGAGCCCTGCTAATTGAATCGGTAATGTATGGGAGGCCCAGCTTTATATGGGAAACATAATTTGAATAGGATTATGGCAGGGAGGTTAATGATTTGAAAAATGTATTTTCAATTGTCTGGAGTGTCAGTGGGCACCATGCCCCATACACCTACCCTTTATGTCACGGCTGATACTGTCTTGTCGTGATAGATCTTTTTTGTAGGGTCACGAGGTTTAGAGCCTAACCTCCTATAAAACGATTTTATTGCTGCTAAACTCCTATCCATAACCATAGCCCTACCTTCCACCAGGTGTGTCCACGATTGGTTATTATCAAAAAGAACTCCCAGGTATGGGAAGGAGTTAACCACCTCGATTTTTATTGAATCCATGTGGAAGTATGGGATTTTATCCTTTTTTCCTGCCCCTGCAATTAATATAAAAGACTTTGCCTGATTAACTTTCAAGTCCAGGGTATTCATAAAGGCCGCATAAGCTGTAATGAGGCGTTGGAGGCCCAGGCCCGTTCTGGAAAGCAGTACGGCATCATCAGCGTATGCCAAAATGGGAAGACGTTGGGAGTCAAAAATGGGGACAATCATAGTTTCACCCATCAGCGCCTCCTCCACACCGTTTGTGTAGATTGAAAAAAGAAACGGTGCGAGGACGCAGCCTTGCCTTACCCCTCTTAAGATCTTAAAGGGGCAGGGGCGCTCCCCATTCTT
The DNA here is from genome assembly GCA_963921515.1 of Calotriton arnoldi. Lineage (NCBI taxonomy): Eukaryota > Metazoa > Chordata > Amphibia > Caudata > Salamandridae > Calotriton > Calotriton arnoldi. The sequence continues at coordinate 1,122,937 of CAWUFW010003042.1, read as the reverse complement.
CCCATACCGAACTGTTGCAGAGGCGTCCAGTACAGTTGCTGAATGAAGTCAATTAGGGGCTGTTCGATTCCATCTCCACCATGATATTCCAGAGATTTGGGTGGGACACGCAGTCAAAAGCTGCGGATAAATCCATAAAGGCAAGATAAAGCTTCCCACCCTTGTCTCTGGTATATTTGTCCATAATAAAGGAGAAGTTCAGGCACTGATCAACAGTGCCCTTCCCTTGTTGGAATCCATACTGGGTCTGCATTAAAGGATTCCTGTCCCGCGCCCAGAGTTCAAGTCTAGACAAGAGGAGACGACCCATCAATTTAGCTGTTGTGTCTATAAGGGAGATGGGTCTATAATTTTTAGGGTTCCCCTTATCTCCCTTTTTGTGAATAGGGACTATTGCACTCGTCCTCCACGAAGGTGGTGGGCCTATTTGCGCAATCTTATTGAAAACATTTGTCAAAAGGGGGACCCAAAGATCTTGATCCTCCTGAAAAAAATCTATAGGGACCCCATCCGGGCCCAGCGCTTCCCGGTACTGCATGCCTCTAAGCCACACTTTACCTCTAAAAGAGAGAACACTAATTTTTCCTGAGAGTTGGACACTATTGGATTAAGGAGACTGGGCGGGATGTCAGTGAGGGAAAAAATACTTGAGTAATGTGCCACCCAATCGTCTTCGCCTACATGGGACTCTAGTGTAGGGTCTCCTTGCATCTTGAAGTAGGGTGCGTTAATCGTGTCCCAGTACTCTTTACTATTTCCTGATTCTGAGGCCTCCTTTAATCTTGCCCAAATCTCCTCCCTTAGTACCCTTTCCCTAGAACTTCTTGCCATTTTAAACTCCCTGCGCAAAGATGCAATTAATATTGCATTTCTAGGTTGTGTCCGGAATGCAATTGCCAAGGCCTTTCTTGATTTTGAACAGGGTGTGTCAAACCAGCCCTTTGCCCTTTTGGGTTTATACCTTGTTAGCGCGCTACTTATGTTTTCTAGGATTTTCGTAAACCCTAGTAACATTATGCGGGGAGAGATATTCAAATCCAGGCAGGCTTCGATCCTGTCAAGAGTTGCTCACCATTTCAAAAAGAAATTTGGGTCTATCAATTTGCGCCCACTTTAATTGGTAGCCATTTCTTCTTGCTACTAATGGTGGATCTACTTCCTGTTGAGTAGGCACTTCTCTGGGGACAGACCGAAACTCGCAGGTTAAAATGGCATGATCGCTAAAAGTCGTGAATTGGGCATCAACGTTGATACAGCTCTCGTTAAGGGGGTTTGAGACCAGGATAAAATCTATAGTTGTTTCATGGTCAAACCGTCGAAAGGTTTTTAACAGTGAATCCGAAAGGGGGGAATGCTTATTCACAATCCCCAAATTCCTGGCCGATGGTATTCGGTTAAGACTATTACCATAGGTACAGTGGGAGAAATGACATATTGGGTTGCCCATAAGGTCCACCAGACCACATACATTCTCTGGGTTGTATTTGCAAGGGTGAATGTTAAAATCTCCCAGCCATATAACGTGTATGGGTTCCTTTGTCCTTTGTAGTATGTCATCCAATTCCCTGTTTACTTAATCTGCAGCCAGGTACATATTAGGCCCGAAATTATTATTATAGAAGTTTATTAGAACCATTGTGCCTTGTTTAGCCAGCTCAAGAATAAGGATGTGGAAAAGCTGGCTCTTATCTACAAACTTCTTTATTTTCAGGGCCGAAGCATTTGGGATCAGTGTTAACAAGCCCCCCTTAGACCAACCTGATGACGACGGAGCTGCCCTGGTTTGAAAAGAGCAATAGCCATTAACAAAAATCGCGTCTGTTGCCCAGGTTTCTTGGAAGGAGATTATATCATATTTCTGCCAAGTTTTTGCCCACTGGTCGTCACCCAGTTTATTTATTATGCCCGCTACATTCCAGGATGCTAATCGGAATGTGCTAGCCTGCCTCGACTTCTGCTCAGAGGATCTAGGGGACTCAGTGATGTCAGGTAGTACGGCTTGCAATAAGGAAGTCCCCTCAGCTGGCCTTGGGTGCAGTCAATCGCAGAGGTCCATACCGGAGAGGGGAGCAAATCTATTTGAGATGGATATGCCCGGATTTCCCAGAGGGGTAAGATTTGTATGGCCCTCCCTGTAATACCGTATTGGTTCCAGACCTATATGAGGGGAAGGAGTATAAAAGTGACTAAGAGGGAATGCTGCGATCTGGGTACCCCTAGGTGGTGCTCTGTGTATTTGAAACAAAAGCGATCTTAATATTGATGAATTATTAAAATTGAGTACCACACAATCTCCTTCCAAGTTTTTTGGGTCGGTCCCACCCACCTTACCCTGATAATTTGGCTGGCAAGGCGTGATCCCCCCTTATCAGGCCTGTTGTGTGGACAATCAGCCAGTGAAGAGATTTATCAATTAACTGAATCGTAGATTCAAACTGTCTTTCCCTCAAAATGGGAACATTTCCAAGAACTAATACGAGGGGAGCTGCTGAAGGTGGTAAATGCAGCAATTCAGACCTGGTATGGGCCTGGCCCTCAATATTTTCCCTCTGATTTAAAATGTCGATATTGGCCCCCACAGTTTTAGTAGGCTGTAAGTTACTTAAGGGCATATCTGAGGCATTACTAGGAATAAGGAGGGGAGTAGGTATAAGTTCCCTCGAGTTAGAGGAGTTGCCAATCCTTTGCGCTATGCTAGTTTGCCCCTGCGGGGGAAGGGATGGAGCAAGAGTACTCGGGTTCTTGTTTCGACAAAGTTCCTGGTGAGGTGGCCGAGAAGGGTGATCTCCTGCAATCTTCCATACTCCTAGGGATTCCTCCGTCTCGCTGTAAGTCCTTTGCCCTTCTTCCATTCCCACGCTGGAATATAATGTATGGATATGACCCTGTGTGCCCAGACCCTCTAGTTTGGCCAGTCTCTCTTCAATTTCTGATAGTTTGAGCTGCAAAGGGCTTAGTGACACCATAACCAGGGTCTCCATTCGTTTCCAAAACTCTTCTCCGCCCATCTGGGAGGGCAACGTTGCCTGGTCCGAAGTCAATGGAGCAGGGCTTAACCCATGTGCAGGATCACCGTGCCCTTTGGGTTTTGTGATTTTAGCGGATCGAGACCCTTTCGTTGGTTTAGGTTTTTGTGGCCCCGTGCCCCTCCTTCGCTTTACTGGTGGTTCGCTCATAAGATCATCATTATGCAGCTTGGAAGCCCTGTCCGTTAATCCTATACTGGGCCCATTTGGTATGTCAGAGAGGATAGGGGCATCCAGATATGATGGAGGGTGAAGTGAGGGCGGGCTTTTCGCAGGGATAGGAGAAATTTGAAATTTGCAGGATGCTGCCCAGGTTGTAAGTGCCTAATGATGAGCGTCTCTGCAACGTGAGCGGATCGAGTGAAAGTCGCCGCTCTGTTAACTCAATCTCATGGGTAAGCATTGATTCTGCCCGTGTGATAAAAGCATCCAGTGTTCCCGCTACTCCAGTACGGTCGGTGCGGCGCTTGCTCATTTTTACTATCTAAATGTCTTAATTAGGCGCTTTGGGGAAATATTAATGACCGTTTAAAGAAAACAATAGCACAGTACCTGAAAGTTAAGAGTTCACTCTCCGTTGGACCACATGTTAGTGGGGGGGGCCCAGCCTCCTCCGGGCGTGGATGGGCCCGCGTCCCGTGCCGCGGGACTCCTGGCGCGCTTTTGAGCGCGGCCGCGACCGAAGCTGGCGGCAGAGGGGCTGCTGGGACTCAGAGTCCCCAGAGAAGATGCGTGGGTCCCGACGGGAGTACTCTGGATGAGACGGTGAGGCTGTGATTGCGCCACTCCATTCTACTGTGCACCACTCCACTTGAGACCATGCCGCTGCAATCTGTGTCGGTGCTCCCTACTCCACTGTACAGCCACTCCGCAATGCGCCACTCCGCAATGCGCCGCTCCGCAATGCTTCACTCTACGCCACTCCGCAATGCTTCACTCTACGCCACTCCGCAATGCTTCACTCTACGCCACTCCGCAATACTTCACTCTACGCCAATCCACTGTACACCACTCTAGTCTACTCTGCACTACTGCACTCTATGCCACTGCACTCTACACCACTTTACGCCATTACTTTATGCCACTCTACTCCACTGCACTCCGCGCTGCACCACTCCATGACACCTTGCTCAACTCTATGCCGCTCCACATCACTGCACTGTAGTCTACACCCCTGCTCTCTACGGCACTCTACTCTGCAACACTGTACTATCCGTCACTTAACTCAACACCACCGCACTCTTGGCCACTATATTCTACTCTGCCCCACTCTGCCACTGTACTCTATGCCAATCTACACCACTCTACACTGCACTCTACGCCACTGTATTTTACGCCACTGTACTCTATGCCACTCTAGTCTGCACAGTTGCACTTGACACCACTACACTCTACTATGCACCACTCTAATCTACGCCACTACATTCTGCGACTCCGCATTGTACGCCACTGAATTCTATTCTGCTGCAGTCTACGCCACTGTAATCTGCAACACTCTACGCCAGTGCACTCTACACCAGTCCACTCTAAGCCACTCCACTGTTGCCCACTCTACTCTTCTCTATGCCACTGCATTCTATGCCACTCTATACCGCTGCACTCTACAACACTCTACTGTGCAAGGCTGCACACTACACCACTCTACTGCATTCTTTGCCACTGCACTTTACGCCATTGCACTCTACGCTACTTTGCAGTTCTCCATTCTATGCCACTTCACTCTGCAGTACTCCACGCCATTGCAGTGTATGCCACTGCACTCCACGTCACTGGACTCTACGTCACTCTACTCAGCACTACTCCATTCTTTGCCACTACACTCTACTATGCAACACTCTAATCTACGCCACTGCTTTCTATGATGCTGAATTCCATGTTGCTGCACTCTACACCACTTAGCTCTTGAACACTCTACGCGAATGCACTCTGCACAACTCTACTCCACTACACTCTACTCCACTCTACCAGACTTCACGCCACTCTCTTCTACGCCACTAACTTTTAGCCATGCTGAACAGCAGCCACAATGGGGTACAACGTGGCTAAAACACATTGGCAAAGCCAATAGCTCTTGCATAGGCGAGACCTATTGGCTTTGCCAATGCTTGTTACATATTGCTATCTAGCACCCACTGTATCAACTGTAAGCCTCCCTGGAGCTGCCTGATGCTAGTTTTCAACGAGGTGAAGTCATGGCCTAGCAGAGCTGCAGGTGCTGTCACCGCCCAGATCTGTGCTTGCATGCAGTTTCATTTTATAATGCTGCTTTGTTTACCTCTCCGCCCATGTGTCATCGTTATAAATAGGACGCCAACCCACAGTGGCCGCCGCACCCTCGGCCTGCTAAGGCGAGAGCTGCAGGGAAGCAAACCCTGCATGTTACAGTATCTTAGCGCGGCCCGAGATTTCTCTTATTCTCCCTGCCAGGGTGAATGAATAGATGGATGATTGGCAGGCTTTAGGCCGCACCTCATAGTCCGGATTTCCAGTTTATGATTTAAACCCACAACCATCGTCTTCAAAACGCCTGTAGGTCCCTTGACGATGTTGAATACTTCACGGGCAGAGTCCTCTTACTAGCAACAAAGATTAAATATGACAAAAATATCCAGGATGATGGAAAGAGTGAGCTGAAGATCTACATATTCGGGCTTGTCTCCTCCGAGGAAGGTTTACTGCCTCGAGCCTGCGGAGCGGTGTTTGTGGAGCAGGCGCGGCTCTCGGCTCGCCGTCCTCCTGCCCCTCGGGTGTTGAGCTCGGGCTGAAGGCGAGCGGTGAAACGAGGCCTTAGAGATGCGATCCAGACCCGCAGTCCATAGCTCCGGGACGGGGCCAGTCCTGTTTACACACACAAAGTGCGAGGGCGAGTCTGATGCTGTTGATTAGCAGCACCGCAACCAGGTCATTGTGGTCCCGCTGTATATACACACTTTGTAGACGTGCGCCTACAGTTTAGGTAGGTTTATTTACACTCAGGCGGGATATGAAGTGTTATACCGCTAAGGGCTTGTTTTGCTCACTTAAGTTATTCTGAGAGTTGAAAAAATGTTTGTGGATTTGACCCAATAATATTCTCTGACCCCGGTCAGGTACATTCGACTTCAGAGCACAAACATATTTTACATTATTTCTGCGCCTTTGCTGCGTGATTAAGTATTTTTTATTCCTCTTAAAAATGTGACAATCCTCGCAGGATCAGTCCCACAGACATGGGGCCCCACTCCCAATGTTTGCTTGTGATTCACTGACCACTTGCAGTCAAATGTTCGGTCGTAGCACATTTTATGAAGGCACACTTTACTTTTTAGCGCTGTCTTAAACTGGAAATGTCAAGTGTTTGCAGCTTTAGGCAAAACTTTACTTTAACTTGAAGTTTCTGTGCGCGTTCAGCATTCACAACTTTCACGTGCTACTGCAAGCCCCAATAAAAACATAGCCGGGACCTATGGTATTTCAGAAGATACCAGCTCTAAATTCATTGATGTGAAGGTCTTGGAATGCTTCCAAAAGGCAAGTTAAAGACAAAGCTGAGAAGGAAAATGTATATTTACCACGTTTGAATAAGGTCCTGTGAGATTTACATACGGGTATGCCGCCACCCACCCCGAATTTGAACACGGGAGAATCCTCTTGTAGAAACCAAAAGAGTGGTTTGAGGCCATTGCTTGAGCCGTGTCATTCCTAGTTTTGGTGCAGTGGTGTCTTGGTGCCAAATTGTAGTTACTGATGCATTGATGGAAGGAAGTGGGGTAGGCAACAGGAGTTCCAGTAAGATTCCCGTTTTCTTGTTTCGTGAAAGAGTGCCTCACTTCTTTTGCCTTATGCTGCGGTGTGTGTTGGTGTTCCATGAATGGATCGAGCGGGATCTGTTACAGAAGGCCACAGGAGCCGAAGCATCTTGGGTTATGAAGTGCTGCCGTGCAGCAGGCCTAGTGCCTGCAGTATGTTTAGTCAGCAGTCCAAAGGCTTGTCCTCCCCAGCCTGTTCGCGAGCACGAGGGAAGTTTGTAGTGTTGCTGCCTGTGCTGCACTTCTCTGCGTTTGTGTGTGCATGTTTGGAAAACGTGCACTACTGCTTCCTGTGTTGCAGTGACTAAGAGCGAAGTGTGTGCTACACAGCTCCTGCCAGTGCTATGCTTGTGTGTAGTATGTAAGGAGCTCTTGCACCGTGATGCCTGTGTTGCGTGGATACGAGACTTCTTGCTGCTGCATCTCCTGGCCCTGGGAGTGTGGCCTGCACTGATGCTGTCCATACTGTGCCAGTTTCCCGGGGGAAGAAGCCCACACTGCATAGTCCTTGCTGTACCAGTTCTGTGTGCGTGAACACAGCGGTCACCATCACGGTCCATACGGACCATGCCATATCTGTGAGCGTGAGGGGAGCTAGCACAGTAGCTTCTGTGCCTCGTGTTGTGTGTGTGCCTGACAAAGCTCGCCTGCTGCAGTACTGTGCTGATTCTGCAAGCGCCATAGCAATACTGACATAATATACTTCATGTTATCTCATATAACACACTTCTGCCATTGGTGTTTGTTCTCGTTTTATTTGTGGGGTCTTATGACGTGTATAAGCACCTAAATATCCGTTTGTACGAGATTTGCCGTCCCTGGATCAATGAGACGTAGCCTGCCTGGTCCCTATTGCAGGAATGCGCAGTTTGCAAATTGCTGACCGTCACCCTACCACCTGCATGGCCTTCTGCGCTTGAGAAAATGCATGAAAATGTAACGTAAGTTCATCTAAAGGTGTACTATTGAGTAGGTTAAATGTGTGGGCTGTGTTGTAAGACGACACGCTGACATACGTGGATGGCCTTTACTATTGTGATGGTTATAAACGTGTGTGTAGTGTAGGTGCATCCAAGGTTCACTGTTGTCTGTTGAGTAATGCACAGTGGTTGCCATCAGTTCACTAACCCTCTTTATTGGTTGCTAGCAAGTGTCTGGATGGCTCGTTTGCTTGCAAGCCATTATGTGGTGCAACCCTAACCACAGAGGTAGAGAAATAAGTTACACGTTCACGCCAAAAAGCAGCATTCTGCAGACGGTGGCATTAGTAGTTCTTGCACACATTTTCAAAGTCGAAGATATTTTTAAGTGCTGGTGTAGATTGTGGAAACTTATGCTAACGCTACCCGTACTGTAGCTGTTCTGTGTGTAAGGACGTGTACAACTGCTACCTTTCGATGTTGTACCAGTTCTGCCTGAGGGAGTCTAGTGTTGTTGTGTAGTACCTGTTATGTAGGAAAAACTTTGCACTGCAGTTGTCTATAGCATGCCCCTTCTGTGGGTAATGCAAAAGTAACTTGACTTTCTCAGTGCTCCTTATAAATTCACCCCAAATATTGCATTGTTGAAAAACTGAAGTTGCTGTGAATTGATAAATGGTTTGTGTGACTAAGGTCATATTAATTTTGTAATTTCTCGAAGGATTACATACTGTCATTTTAAGAAGTTAGCAAGATACAATATTAGATTGAGGCGACTGCCAATCAGGGTCGTTGGTCCTGCAGGACGAGCCAATCTGATTTCTTTTTTTTGTTCTCTTTTCCTGTGGGACTCCCATAGGAAACCTGTGGCAAAAGATATCTGTAAACTTTGAACCTTAATTTCTCAAAAATAACTGATTGATTTACACGTAATTACAAAAAAGCATGCTTTCTGGGTAAAGATCTAGCCTTTAGACAGTATTATTGTTCTGTGCAGCCATTTTTAGATTTTGCCTGTACCGCACCTGCAATCTTGTATTTAAAAAGAAATCTTAAAAGCGTCTTTGAGCTCGCCCATTACTTACCTTTATTTAACATTGGCTGGCTCCCCATGTGACTCTCGTTTCCTTGCTTACTATTAGCACCTCCTCCTCGCCTCAGTCTTCCTCCTGGGCTTTTGAGTCTTCGTCCTGCTGTGGACCTTGAATCAAATACTGCTTCAGTTGGCCAGTGTCCTTCAACTGCAGTCTCATGCAGTGCAGGCACTCGTGTTTTTCCCCCTTTCCTTTTCTTTTCTACATGCACTCTTTTGAGTGCATGTCTCTGCAGTCCCTCTCTTTAACTACGCTTAAAGGTAAAAAAAATAAAAAAAAAAATTCAAAAGCGTTATTACGCAGCCAGTATTGCCTGTGTGATTGCACACTTTTTTCTAACTTTAAGGCATACTCTTAAGTACCCAGTGGTATCATTCTGATGGCATTTTATTTTGTGGCCCAGGAATGCTGATGTGAAGTTAATTGGCATAGGGAAGGGGGCGAGCAGTAGCTCCTGGCACTGCTTTTAAAACTGATGACTTTTCTTCTGTTATACAATTTCCGCTGCATATTTTTTCCAGCAAGTCATACGGTATCATATAGGTAATGCTGCGTCTGTGCCACAAACATATGCCTGTTGTGCATCCACTGGTTTGTATCTAGCACACAATTTTCTAATAGGCATGTATATGATTTGCTGCCATTAAAGAATATTCCTCCTGTGTGCTATGGTAGACCCCATACAAATGTAATATTTAATTATTTATTTGAAAAGTTTTTAGTGCGAACATGACCCCTCAGGGTATTAAAGCACTGTACACAGAAGCAGACAAGTTAAACAAGTAAAGGTGTAATTAGTGCATACTGTACATATAAGAGGTTAAACATACAAAAATGTGAAAAAGAGCGGCCAGAATCATAGTGGATCTAAAGTAACAAAATAGCATAAACCCGGGCTGTAAACAAGAAATAATATTCTGAAAGCTTTGTAACACATGTTCCCACCTACACCTTTCATTATGTCCCAATGGGATCCTAATTTAGTTCTCACTTTTTTAATGTGCACACCCTTTGAACCCATACTCAGCTGCCCTGCTATTAAATGCACATCGTTTTGCGTAAGTGCAGCTGGTGCACCAAAGGCAAGCTCGTCTGTGCCCGGCTATGGCACCTTTCATCTGCAAAGATCTGCAGCACAATTGAAATCATGGCCTTAGTGTCTGCTATATAACTGCACTTCTGACTGCCTGTTTATTAGTAACATTGAGCAATAGTCTGCGTTTAGTGGGGTCCCTAGAGCTTTTGGCCCCGGTACCACAGCACCTGCAGCGCCTTTGAAATCATGCTCCTATTGCCTGCTAGATAAATGCACTTGTGACGGTCTTGTTTGGTTTTACATTTTATCAATCTGGGTTTAGTGTGGTCCCTAGAGCTTTTGGCCCTCGTGCCACGGCACCTGCTGCACCATTCAAATCCAGTCCCTTTTAACTGCAAGGTAACTGCAATTGTAACTGCCTGTTAAGTAGTCAAATATAGCAATATTATGTGTTTAGAGAAGTTCTGACAAATGTTGGGCCCGGTGCTACTGCACCTGCTGCACCATTCAAATCATGACCCTGTTGTCTGCAAGGTAACTGCATGTGTGGCTGCCTGTTTATTAATAAAATATAGTATAGCTCTTGTATATTAACTTTATTTTTGTTTTGTTTAAATCTCTTTTATTGAATTTATACACAATCAAAAGGAAGAACATTAACAATCACCAGGTAGTAAGCAATAAGAGGCAGATCTTAGCAGGCAAGATGCAGAGTATATATCGTTATTCCACAGTAGTGAGGCTATAAGAGATGGTGCACAGAACATGCCATAGAATACAGCGCAAAAGACCAGTTAAATTCGACATAATAGAAGGTATACTAGCGACCCCCACCCTACGTTGTAACAACAGTATGAATCAAACAGAACGGGTTCTCATGGATACCTGTGGCTAAGCTATTCTGAACTAACACAGTTGCATCCCCCTACAGACCTATATGGGGTGGAAGGTGCAGAGTACTAAAAAACTACCAAACAATAGGAGACACCTAAGGAGTGAGTGTACTAAACTTGTAAAAGCTCCTAGTTAACACTATTAACTACCTCAGTAAGGGTAACCCGGCTTTGGTTTAAGACTATAAGCCCTAGTAGAATGTAACGCCTCATTAAGGTCTGTCCAGACTTGGCCCCGTCCGGCTACGAGCATCTTACCAAGGACCAACGGCTTATAAAGGTGCCAAATACTGCCAGCACCTAAAGGTCCGGGCGAGGTCCCCCAGTTCTGCTGGTCTGTGAAGAAATGAGGAAAGCAAAGAACAGAACCCCAATACCCAAAGACTTGGAGGGAGAAAAATGAGAAAAAGAAAGAAGAGGAGGGAAGAGAGGATTATGCAGCGTCTCCTTGGTGTAGAGAAGCCCTGTAACTTTATTTTTAACGTGCATTGTTTATTACAACATTTAGAATTTGATTTTAATGGCCAAATAGATTAAGTTGAAAAAACGATAATGTCTACAAAGGGCAAAGGAAGTACTGAGGCATGAATAGGAAATGCCACAAACATTCTAATGCTAAAGCATCTCCGTTACGCAACTAAGTAATAAAAGCAAGCATTCCAGCATACTGTTGGAAGCTGTCTACCTTTTTGTGGGAAGAGATCTTATCGTGACAGTGAATGGGGCTTAAACAGTGTAAACCGCTTTAGTAGAAATATCGTAAATGCATACAGCTTGCGAAAGTTAACAAATAAAGTTCTACACAAAAGCGAATGAACACAGTAATTTGGTCATGGGAACTGACAAGAGCCCCCTTTTAAGATATATTAAATACAAGACATTTCGCAAGCTCTGTGCAGGCAAAACCTAAAATAGAGTTGAAGGGGAACTTCTCACCCATTGATGTCCCGGGGAGTGAGAGCCTGCACTTCTCAATTGAGCTCTTCCCCCACCTTCACCTTCTCAGGTATACATATGTACGGTCCCCTGGGACAGCCTTAGAATTTATTCAAGCACTACCCGATTTAGTTGTGGAACGTAGTCTTCAGAAAGCCAACCTCGCGCTGTTGGCTTACACTTACACTTCGAGGCTGACTGCTGTGACAATGCTAAAATGGAAGTACAAGATTGGCCACTATTCAATTAACTCAAGTTGTTAAGCTACCAACCCATAGACTAAGCCACCTACTGGACCCTGACTTTACTAACATTACAAACATAATAACAGGCGACACAATCCCGATACTGTGGTCAGATCATTGCACTGTCCCCTTTTATCATTTCCACAACCAAGCAGCCTCTCCCTCCCAGACTCGGGCAGTGCTACATATCTAGCAAAACAGTTTATAAGAAAGCTACAAAAAATACCAATACGTCATAAGACAGGCAAGACTCGTATTTTAGTACTTTATTTTATTTTATTTTAAAGGTTTTCTATAGCGCTGGCTAGACCCAGAGGTATCGGAGCGCTTTACAGGAATGTGAGGAGGTACAGTATACAAAAACACTTGATAAGAAACATTGCAATAAGAGTCCATATAACCAAGAAAGCAGATAAATACGAATGCTATTTACAAAATAACTCTATTGGGCAACTTGGGTAGTTCAAACTTAGGCTAGAGTAGGTGGGAGAGGGTGAGAGAGAAGAGATAGGAGGGAGACGGAGAGAGTAGGAATTAGAGGGGTAGAAAATCAGTGGGAGGTCGTGCGTGGGGCTAGAGGACGTATGTAAATACAGAGAACAGGGAGGGGGCTAGGGGGGAAAGAGTAGCGTGAGGGAGGGGGTTAGGAGGGAGAGGGTGGAGGGGATAGAATTGGAGGGAAAATAGAGGGGACCCTGACTGGGGCGCAGAGCGTGAGAACAGTGTCCGAGGTAGAAAAATTATGGACCCCAGTATTTGTTGAGGAGGTAGGTTTTGAGTTCATTTTTGAAGTTGAAGTAGGAGGGGTTACAGCGTAGGTCTTTAGGCAGGGAATTCCAGATGGAGGCAGCGTTTCCGGAGAAGGAGCGGACTTGTGTGCGTTTCTTCTTTAACAGGGGGGGATAAGAATGAGGGCGTTGGTGTTCCTCGTCGGTCGGGCGCAGCCTGCTTTGTGGAGTTTGTCTGAGAGGTAGCGTGGGGTGTTTTGGTGAAGGGCTTTGTGCGTGATACATGCAATCTTATAGGTGGATCTGCCATTTGAGGGTTTTCAAGGCGCCGGAGATGTGGTCGAAGCGTTTGTAGTCAGAGATGAGTCTAGCAGCTAGGTTGAGCACCGATTTGAGTGGAGCAAGGTGAACTTTAGGAGTCCCGGGGACGATAGCGTTACCATAGTCAATTCTTGACAAGCCCAGCGATTGGACAATGGTTTTAAAGTCATCAGCCGGGATGAAGGGTTTAATTGTCTTGAGATGACGGAGAGTGAAGAGTGCTCCTTTTGCTGAGGTTTTTATGTGTGGGTTGAGGGCAAGGCTATTATCAATGGTGATGTCAAGAGACTTAACTGAATTAGAAGTGGTGAGAGAGCAGTTGAGAGCATTAAGATCAGAGATCCAGTTTTGTATGGGGAGTGGGTTGTATCTGAAAGAGACACGTTAGTGACAGATTCCTTACCTTAGAATATCCCCAGGCGTCAGGCTGGATCCGGAAAGTTTTTGCGTAGCAGTACCCTTGCGCGTCGGTAGGCGGCGTCGTGCGGCTCCGCGTCCGTCGTCGGCGTCGTGATCGCCGGGATGACGTCGCGGGCAGTACTTAGACGCCGCCCCTGCGCGCTGACGTCAGTTCTTCTTTTTCCGCGCCAGCAAGCGCAGATCCGGGAAGAGCAGTGCCCTGGTCATTTTTTGACCATACTTTTTGGTGAATTTTTTCACTGTTTTTTCATCTATCAAGGTGTCGTAGGGATGCCCGGTTTCAAACGTTGCGGCGCCTGTGCGCGGATGATGTCCGTCACCGACCCGCATTGGGAGTGTCTCTTCTGCCTCGGCCACGACACGGAGTCTTGTACCGACTGCCAGGCCCTCAACCCGAAAGCTTTGCGAGAGCGGTCTCGAAAGCTCCTCGAGGCCCGGCATTCGGCTCCGCGGAAGCCCCGGTCGCGTGAGAGGTCCAGGGGTCGATCGCGGAGTCCACACCGGTCGTCGGCGTCGAAGTCTTCTTCGTCCGGTAAGTCGAAACACAAGAAGTCCAAAAAGCATCATCGCTCTAGGACTTCGCCTCGCCGGTCTCGCGGCTCGGCTGAGGCCCCTCCCGGCACCGTCCCTGCCCCTGCGGCCCCGTACATGCCTGTGGAGTCGCCCCCGCCATACCCGCCCTTCCCGGGTTCGGGGGCGGATCCGGCCAAAGTGCAGGAATTCCTGTCGGCCATGGCCCGCCTCTTCGGGCCTCCAGGCCCCTCCGGTGCGCCTTCGGGCCCCGCGGGCCCTGATGGGGTTGCTCCGGCGTCGCCGACGGCTCCGGCGCCGCCCGTGCCTCCAGCCTCGATCCCGGCTCCGGCTTCGGCCCCGGCCTCGATCCCAGCTCCACAACCCCCATCGACGCCGGGTCGACCCTAACGACACCTCCGCCGGCGCCGATGTCTCCGGTGCCGTTCTCGACGCCGCCCTGGGCTCCGGGCGGCGTCGTCCCCCAGTTCCTTCCGGCTCCGGACATGGATCCGGACCGACGTCGCTAGACGCCGGTTCCGGCGCCGATGGGACCTTGGATCCCAACTGTCCCTCCTCCTCATTTTGAACCAGAGGAGGACCAGGTGGACTGGGAGGGGTCTGATGACCCTCTGACACGACGGTGTCAGTACGATGAGGACTGGACAGAGAGTCTAGGGGAGGCCAGTGGTCTGGATACTTCCCCTGACACTGGCATGCTGTCTCCTCCCGTGGCTACGGAGGAGGGAGCCAATTTTGGTACGGTGTTGCGTAGGGCAGCTGGGGCCTTACGTCTCCAACTCCCTACTTTGACGGTCAAGCCTAACATCTTGACAGAGGTGCTTCAGCCGGCAGCCTCCTCTGCGGAGACTGTGCTGCCGTTTAACGACGCCCTCACTGACGTTCTTTTGGGCGCCTGGTCCAAGCCCAACACGGGCTCCTGTGGATCGGAACGTGTCACGACGCCATCGCCCAGCTCCGGGCGACCCCCTGTTTCTCTCTGTCCACCCCACTCCTGAGAGCTTGGTTGTCCAAGCCTCCGCTTCCCAAACCGCCTTCCCTACCGCTCCTCCGGATAGGGAATCCAAACGCCTGGATCAGTTTGGGAAGAAGGGGTTTCTTCCTCCAGTGCTGGCTTGCGGTCCGTTAACACCGCTTGTCTTTTGGGCCGATATACCCACTCCCTGTGGGATTCGGTGGCGGATGTTTTGCCCCAGTGTCCTGAGGAGGTCCAGACACTGCTTTCCCGCGCCATTGCGGAAGGAAGGGATGCGGCTAAATACACAATACGTTGTGGCCTTGACACCGCCGACTCGCTGGGCAGGTCTATTGCAACGACGGTGGCGCTCAGACGCCACGCCTGGCTGAGAACCACTGGTTTTTCAGGGGATGTCCAGAATACTCTCATGGACATGCCCTTTGATGGAGTCGGTCTTTTTGGGTCCAAAGCAGACCATGCGTTGGAGCGCTTTGAGGACTCACGGGCTACTGCCAAGTCCCTGGGCCTTTCTGCTACACGCCCTCCGCTGACTTCTGCTTTTCGCCCCTATCGTGGCCACGGTAGGGGCACCCTTCACGTCAGCAGCCCAGCCACCGGCCCGCGCAGCAGGCGTCTTCGCGTGGCCGAGGACGTGGATTCCGCCGTGGCGGATCGGGCAACCAGCGTGCGGGTCAGGCCACCACCTCCAACCCGTCCGCGGCCTCCAAGCCCTCCTAGTCCCTCCTTTCAGGTGCACAGCACGCCAGTAGGGGGCAGGGTCCGCCATCACCTTCCCCACTGGCGTACCATCACCTCGGACAGGTGGGTCTTGGACATTGTCCGAAGGGGCTACTCCCTCCCCTTCGAGACCACCCCCAGCCATGCCACCTCAATTCCACCGCATGTCAGGGGATCACTTGGTGCTTCTACAGAAGGAAGTCACGGCCCTCTTGACCAAGAGGGCCATCGAGCGTGTTCCGACCCCAGAAGTAGGGCGTGGTTGCTACTCCCACTACTTTCTGGTGCCCAAAAGGGACAAGGAGGACATGCGTCCTATCTTGGACCTCCGGAACGTCAATCGCTTCCTCCGGAAGGAGAAGTTCAAGATGCTCACCCTAGCTCAGGTCTTGACTGCCCTCGACCCTGGAGACTGGTTGGTAGCGTTGGACTTGCAGGACGCATATTTCCACATCCCCGTCCTGCCGGCCCACCGGCGTTACCTTCGGTTCACGGTAGGCCCCGAGCATTTTCAGTTCACCGTGCTCCCCTTGGCCTTACCAGTGCCCCTCGGGTGTTCACGAAAGTGATGGCGGTGGTCGCAGCTCATCTGCGCCGGGCAGGGGTTTCAGTCTTCCCCTACCTCGACGACTGGCTGCTGAAGGCGGGCTCGTCCCAGGCAGTCGTCTCCCACCTCCAGACTACGGCCGAACTCCTGCACTCGCTGGGTTCTCCATCAATGTGCCGAAGTCGCATCTGATTCCTTCTCCACAGCTCCTTTTCATCGGAGCGGTTCTGGACACGACGCAGTTTCGGGCCTATCCTCCTGAACGGCGAGTCCGGGATATTCAGGCTATGATTCCGATCTTTCAGCCTTTATCCTGGGTTTCGGCACGGATGACCCTGAGGCTGCTGGGCCTCCTGCATCCTGCTGGTCAATCATGCCAGATGGCATATGCGGGCTCTGCAGTGGGACCTGAAGTTCCAGTGGGCGCAGCACCAGGGCAACCTGTCCGATCACGTCCAGATCTCGGAGGGGACTGCAAGACAGTTGCAGTGGTGGCTCTCGAACCGGCAATGGGTCATGGGCAGATCCCTCTCCCTTCCCCAGCCAGAGCACACAGTTGTGACGGACGCGTCCCTTCTGGGATGGGGCGGTCACATGGGAGAGAGCGGAGATCAGAGGCCTCTGGTCTCCGGCGGAGTCCCGGCTCCATATCAACATTCTGGAGCTCCGGGCGATCCGACTTGCACTCAAGGCATTCCTTCCCTCTGTCAAAGGGAAGGTAGTGCAGGTGTTCACAGACAACACCACCGCCATGTGGTACTGCAACAAACAGGGCGGGGTGGGGTCTTGGACCCTTTGTCAGGAGGCTCTGCGCCTCGGGACATGGCTGGAACATCAGGGCATGTTCCTGATGGTTCAACACCTGGCAGGTTCCCTGAACGCCAGGGCGGACGAACTCAGCCGCAGGTGCATGATGGATCACGAATGGCGTCTTCACTCGGAAGTGGCGCAAGGACTCTTTCTACAATGGGGAGAGCCTTGGTTGGATCTATTCGCCACCGAAGAGAACGCGCAATGTCATCAGTTCTGCGCGTTGGAATTTCCAAGGCGGCACTCGCTCAGAGACGCTTTTCATCACGAGTGGAGTTGCGGTCTGTTGTACGCCTTTCCGCCTATACCACTTCTACCCAGAGTGTTGAAGAAGATTCGGCACGACCGGGCCCAAGTCATTCTTGTGGCTCCGGACTGGGCTCGAAGAGTTTGGTATCCCGAGCTACTCAATATGAGCGTAGATCCCCGATCCGTCTGCCTCTTCGGGAGGATCTTCTGTCGCAGCAGCAGGGGACGGTCCTCCACCCGAACCTGTCCAGTCTACACCTGCTTGCGTGGAGATTGAGCGGCGGCAGTTGATTCCTTTCGACTTGCCTCCCGAAGTTTGTGATGTGATTCTGGCAGCCAGGCGTCCCTCCACTAAGGTGGTATACGCCTGCAGGTGGAACAAATTTGTGGCATGGTGCACAGCAAAGGCTGTGAATCCCCTCTCTGCCCCTCTTTCTGAGGTCCTTCTGTTCCTTCTTTCTCTGGCCCAACAGGGTTCTGCCCTGGGTACCATCAAGGGTTATCTTTGTGCTATCTCGGCCTTCCTCAGGCTTCCTGATCAGCCCTCCCTTTTCAAGTCCCCTGTTGTTAACAGGTTCTTAAAAGGCATTACTCACCTCTTCCCTCCTGTTCCGTTTGTGATGCCTCAGTGGGACTTGAACTTGGTTCTTACCTTTCTTATGTGCGCTCCCTTTGAGCTCTCTACATAACTGTCCTCTTCGTCTTCTGACTCTGAAGACAGCCTTTCTGGTGGCCATCACCTCCGCTCGGCGGGTGAGTGAGCTCCAGGCTCTATCTTGCAAACCTCCCTTTCTGTCTGTTCATCCGGACAAGGTTGTTCTTCGGACGCGCCCGTCCTTCTTGCCAAAGGTGGTTACTGCTTTCCATATTGGGCAGACCATCACTTTGCCCACCTTCTTTCCGCCTCCGCATCCTTCCAGAGAGGAAGAGAGGCTCCACCGTCTGGACCCAAAACGTGCGCTCTCCTTCTATATTGACCGCACAAAACACTTCCGGGTGGATGACCAGCTCTTTGTTGGCTACGTGTCATTTAGGTGGAGGATATCAGAGTGGGATTTGATCTTATAGTAAAGTTGCGTGTCGTCGGCATAGAGGTGGTAATTGATTCCTGCTTGCTTGAAGATGAGGGTGAGGGGTTCCATGAAGAGGTTAAAGAGAGCAGGAGAGAGAATGGATCCTGGGGGACACCGAGAGAGATCGGAGTAGGGTTGGAGAGGCAGTTCTCGATTTTGATTTGTTGGGTTCTGTGTTGGAGAAAGGAGGAGAACCAGTTTGAGGACAAGGCCATTGAAGCCAAAGCGGACTTTAAGGGTGTTTAGTAAGGCTGTGTGGTTAACAGTATCAAAAGCAGCGGATAGGTCGAGGAGAATGAGAAGGCATGACTCACCTTTGTCAAGTTAATGATGTATGTCGTCCACTATATTGAGCATGGCAGATTCTGTGCTGCATCCTTTTCTGAAGCCAGATTGCAGTGAGTCAAAGAGGTCAAAAGTGTTGATGTGATTATCTAGTTGGAGCAGGGCGCATTTTTCTAGGGCTTTGGAGAGAAGAGGGAGGTTAGAGATGGGGCGGAGGTTATTTGGGTCGTTGGGATCTGCCTTGGGATTTTTGGGAATGGGTGTGATTTGACCCAGTTGGAGGGAGGCGGGAACACACCCCGTGGCCAGGGAGGAGTTAATAATGGTGGTCCAAAAAGGGGCAATGATATGTTTAAGGTCTTGGACAAGGTTAGGGGGCAGAGGGTCTTTGGTGTGGGAGGATGGTTTCAGCTTAGCGATGATGTTATAGACTTCGTGTTCGGTGACAGGGTGAAAATTATGCCAGGAGGCATTGTTTTTATGTTGCTGGGGGGGAGAGGGGTTGGGTACCGGTGGGAAGGAAACGGACGGGAGATGGACAGGGGGAGGGTTTGGATGGGATGGAGATACTGGGGGAAAGTTATAAGAAGGTAGTGGGTGAGGAGAGAGCGGATTTAAGATGAATGATTGGTCTATTTTGGTGATTTTATCAGAGAAGAACTTAGCAATTTCTTCACATTTCTCGTTAGAGGCCGTCAGCTTTTGGGGGGCAGAGGATGTTTGGTTTTTGACGATGCTGAATAGTTCTCTAGGTCTATTTTTGGCCCTATCAAGCTGTGTGCGGAAGAAGGCGGACTTTTCATTGAGGATGTGTTTCTTGTAGTTGGACCTAGCAGACCGGAGGAGGGCTAGATGAGAGGGGGACGGATGTTGCCTCCATGTTCTTTCAGATTGTCTAAGAGAGCGCCTTTCGTTGTTGAGATCAGAGTTGTACCAGGATTTGGAAGGAATGTTTCTTTGGGTTTTAAGTTTGAGGGGGGCAATTGGTCTAGGACCTCAGTAACTGAATTATTATAGTGTTCGGTGAGGGCGTTAGCATTTTGGGAGGGGGAGCTAGCAGGAGTTGAGTTTTGATTTTCATTTCGAGTTCGCTGGGGGATAAGATGAAAGTTTCTGGTCAGTTTCTTGAGTTTGGTGCTTTTGGCGTGATGGGGGGGGTCATGGTGTTGATCGTGAAAGGGTGAGGTGATGGTCGGACCAGTCGATCGAGATGATGCTGGCAAGGGAGGCCAAATCGTCGTTAGTGATGATGGCATCGAGAGTGGCCCCTTTGGAGTGGGTTGGAGAGTGACAGATTTGCTTAAGGTCACTGATCTCCAGGAGATTCAAGAGGAGATAAACTGCAGGGTCTTTGCTGTCATTCCAGTGGAGGTTGAAGTCTCCAAGGAAGAGGTTTTTTGAGTTGGAGAGTGAAGATTGGGTGAGGAGGTCAGAAAGTTCCTCAGGGAAGGGATTCGCCAGGAGGATGGTAAATGTTATATAGGCGAATAGGGGGGTGGGGGCGCCCTGGATTTTAAGTTCAGCTCCGAGGTATTCGAAGGTGATGGGGTCAGTGTTTTTAACAAGCGAGATTTGGAGTTTATTTTTGTAGATGATGGCTAGGCCACCGACTCTATTGTGTCTATCTTTTCTGAGTATGGAGTAACCTGGGGGGGGAGAGTAGGTCAAGGATAGAAGTAGAGTGGTCATTGAGCCAAGTTTCCGTGAGGAAGGCAATGTCAATATCTTCGCTGAGGATGGTTTCAGCTATTTCAGTCGCATGCCGGACAGCTGAGCGGCAGTTGACTAGCATGCATGCGAGGGGTATCAGGTTGTTTGTGGGGGGGCAAGTTTGGATAGTGGTAAGTTGTGTTGGGGGTCTAGAGGAGATGGGGGATGAAGGGATTCTGCTCGTCCCCAGGATCACGGAGATGGTAGAGTGGGGGGTGGGGGGGTCAGTTGGATAGTTAGGGAGGTAAGAGTTAGAGGTCAAGGAGGTCTGAGGGGGAGAGATGGTTCGCGGCACGGGAGGGCCTATGGGAACAGTTGCAGCGGGGGAAGGATCTCCAATGTTGAGATTTGGAGGTGTTTGGTGAGTCATGGCTTGGGAAGATCATGTGGTTAAGACGGATTTCAGAGGAGAGGGAGTTTAAAATCTTTCCTGAGTTGAGCAAGTTCGTGCGACAGGTTAAGATCGTTCCTGAGCTGGGAGAGTTCAGATGACAGGGAAAGTAGAGAGCTTTCAATGTTAGATAGAGTCTGAGTTAAAGGAGTGGTAGGGGCTGGAGGAGAGAAGGGGTTGGGGGAGGAGTAGGATCAGATTTGTCTGGGGAGAGCGGTCTGTGGAGTGTGAGAGTTGGGAGGCCGGGAGGGGTTGGAGGGGTATTTTCAGATTGGTGGATGAAGAGAGGTCCGAGTGGGCAGAAGTGGAGTGCAAAGAGTCGTAATCGGTGCTCTGAGATGGGAAGGGGTCAAGAGGGGGGGGGGGGAAATAACCTGGTTAAGGGGGGAAGGCAGTTGGGGGAGGTGAAGTTGGGATGGGCAGTTGAGTGATAGGAACTGTGGGGGAGGGTACTGGGAGGGGGCATTGAGGTAGGGGGTGTCTAGTGGTGGGTGGTGAGAAGTCAATAGGGAGATGAAGGGTTTGGGAGGCTGGGCAAGATGTTGAGGTGGACGAGGTGTCTGTAGGGTGAGGGGTTGAGGGCAAGGAAGGGGAGGGTGTGAGGGGGTCAGTCAGTTGAGAGGATAAAGAGTTAGGAGGAGGGATGGATAGTAGGGTTTGTGAGACATCGTACGTGGTGGAAGTGTCGGTGGGGTGAGGGGTAGAAGATAAGGAATGGGAGGGTGAGAGGGAGGGAGTCAGTCTGTTGAGGGGGTGAAGAGTTAGGTGGGATGGATAAAAAGTAGGAAAAGGTGCTGAAGTGTTGTTCAAAGATAGTGAGGTGATTTTCAGAAGCCTGGATGAGGATGTTACCGGATTTGAAAATGGAGATGTCTATTTCGCCGGGGAACGCATGAGAAGGGGAGGTGGACAATTTAAAACCGTATGGGATTTTACATGATTTAGTGATAGGGAGGTGGTGGAGGAAGATGCTTTTCCATTTGAAAGGACGTTTGGAGTAAAAAATATAGTTGGTTTTAATTAAAGAGGAGAGGCTAAAGTAGTTATCGACAGAGTTTCATGGTGACCAATAAGTAGTTTGTGTTTAAAGTTTTTCTTGGTGTTTTTGGAGAGATTAGGGGGGGTAGAGGATGGACCATGAGTTCGGGCCATGTCTAGTGATCGGTGAGTCCTGTGGATTGAGTCTGTAGTCAGTTGTATTGCAGGGTTGTGTGAGGGGGGGCATGGTGATTAGGTTAAGGAGGCGAGGTGATGGGGAAGGAGGAGGGAGGGGAGGACTAGGTATAGAACGTAGAGGGTTGGAGGGTCAGAGTAGGACCAGAGTGCAGGAGAGCGATTAGAGCCAGAGCCAGTAATGTGGTGTGGGCCGCGAAAGGGTGCAAGAGAAAAGGTGTAAAAAAGAGGGTCAGAAACCGTATTAATCAGAGTAACGCAGGGGAAATAATTACAAAGAGTGAGAGCGAGTGGAAGTAAACCAATTTCGCTTAGAAGAGAGCAGGCTGGGGTCAGGGGAACATAATAAGGGGGGGCGGGACAATTGAGGATTTTGTGAAAAACCAAGGGTGATACAGGCAATAAATAGTGAGCAATAGGTAAAACAGATAATAATTACAGTCGCATCCAATAGAAGAAAACCACAATGGAAAACAGTAAAAAGAACACAGTGGATTCAGCCCATCGATAAGAGGGACAGTAGTTCCGCTTTTGAAGAATAGTTAGGTAGTAAGCCTATTAAAGGGAAGAATAGATTGTAAAAATAATAACATAGGCTGGTAGTCATTGGTAGCGAGGAAGTATCAGCGTTCCAATTCTGCCCAAAGACAGAGTTATTGGTGAGGGTGTGGGACTGATAGCTGTCCACTGGTTAGGCTCAATAGTGGGAGGCAAGGCCTCATCCTCTGGAGCAGGGACGTCCTCTAGGTGCCCTTACTGAGTTTGTGCGTTGTGGGGAGGAAGGAGTCGATAGCAGGGCATGAGTAGCTGACGGTGATCCGGCGTCTCGGGAGCGCAGCAGGGGAGTCCGCAAGAGGTCAGGGCCTCGAGAGAGGGTGACGGAGGGGAGGATTGATTGTCTGGAGCCGTGACATCAGCAAGGCTCAGGCAATGAGACCCTGCGTCTCGAGCGCAGCAGGGAAGTCTCACGAGCGCAAGTAGGGGTAACAGAGGCGAGGAGTGAATGTCGGGAGCCGGGTTATCAGCTAGGCTCAGGCATGGAGACCCTGCGTCTCAAGAGCGTTGCAGGGGAGACTCAAAAGCGCAAGTAGGGGTAGCGGAGGAGAGGAGTTAGTGTCTGGAGCCAGGACATCAACGAGGCTCGGGCATAGAGACCCTGTGTCCTAAGCGCAGCAGGGGTGTCTGCCAGAGAGCTTGGATTCCGTGTGCGGTGAGTCAGGGTGCCGAGGCGCCGTATCTCAGATCTCCATCAAGGCCTGGTCTGTGGGGGTACCAGGCTGTCGAACCGGATACCGTGGTAGCGGCCATGGGTCTCACCTGATGGCGGTAAATCAGGAGAGGCTGCGCATCAGCGGGAGGCTGAGATTCCTAACAGAACAGAGTTAAAATATGACATGAGGCAGTGGCAGTCGCCATTTTCTTTTTTTCGAGCGTTTTAAGCCCGCTCGGTCCAGAGGTAGTGATCCAGCGCGATATTAGCAAACAGCATTCATACACCAGATACTCACTTGGGCCCATACATTCATACTACGCTAATACTTACGCTGGGTTTTATCAGTTGTTACTCTCTATCAAAATCCCTGCTACCAATTACCTTCTGATTGAAGAGTAATGACTTACCAATGAATCCTTTGCTAATTGGGAAATTTAAAATGAGTGACATTCATTATAGTACATAATCCTGAAATAACCACTGAGTCAGGAAGTTTTAAAATGTTTATCTAAAGATTTAGCAGTGTAAAATACAGAGCCACATGGTACTTAATCGCAATACCCAAGATTAAGCATAGAAATGATTATTGCTAATCAATGACTGTGTTTAAAGGAGAGGATAGGGATAGCAGCGCAACTAGCGGTTGCATTATATTTAC
This sequence comes from Calotriton arnoldi, assembly GCA_963921515.1. Lineage (NCBI taxonomy): Eukaryota > Metazoa > Chordata > Amphibia > Caudata > Salamandridae > Calotriton > Calotriton arnoldi. The sequence goes on along the minus strand of CAWUFW010003042.1, from coordinate 1,099,194 downwards.
CTAAGTGTGAGAACCAAACCCCTTAGCCAAGGAGTTGAAAGAATAGGACCCAGGAAGGATGAAGAGCAAAGACTTCCTCCAGGATCAGGACAGGACCGGTGACCTCTCTACAACGACGCCTGCGTCGTTCCCCTCTCTGATACTCGGCTTCTCCTCGATTCTCCTGTGCCTTCCTTCTAATGGACTCCGCCGCCCCCTCCTCAGGACCTCTTCTGGACAGGGATCCAGTCTGCAATCGATCAGCTTAGCGGTCTGGAGCTCTTCTTGTGCGTGCTGTGGTCTCTGCTAGAAGCTACTCTAATTAGCTAATTCTATATCTATTATACCCTTCTACGCCCATGTACCTCCCTAATGTTACTAAAATATGGGGCCACTACTTCTGATTGGACAGGGACAGGGGTGGATTGTCGCACCATATCGATTTGGCCTAAATTGTAAAGCCTATTGTCTTTAAATTCCCACCCCTTCAAATTAATACATTCGCTTTATTTCCCACCCGTCTCATGACAAATGTAAACCAATTTTCATAGACAATGTATCAATGTGCAACAGGAAAGGCAAGAGTACAGCATCTTCGGCCATCGGGTCGCGGCCTTGGACGACGTCCAGATTGACTTCATTTGGCAGGCACACAGGACACATGCGCAGAACCATTTGCCTCTCGAGTTTCAGGTCACCAACCCAGGCCCAAGTTTACTGAACTAATAAAAGTGCAAGAAGCAAATATTAAAATCACAGAATAAAATGTTTCACTGTATGCCCACTTTTTCTACTCTATTCCCATTTAATTATAAATTCTATCCCGCGTTAGTAGCATTAGGAAACGACAATTTAGTAATGACATGAGAGCAAGCTGAAGCATGTGAAAACATCAAGCAGCCATTTTAATACACACTGCCCAGAAGCAGAAATTTCCCACCAAGCAAAGAAAGACGTCACACCATGTGATCTGGTTATGACATGCGCACTGAGTTTTCCCGCGCCATTTAGCGGCCAATTTGGATTTACAGACAAGCGTTATTCATTAGAAAAACACATAAGCAAGCATCCTTCCCTTTCGTGTTGTGAATGCAAAGGTTAGTATTAACAATACAAGTTTTAATAAATTAATACTGTGATGAGGATTGAATACAAGCAAGTTTCATTTATGAAACCTTACTCCATCAATCCCCTCTCTGATGGCGTTTCTGAGCCATCAAAACACTACCCTCAATCAGATGCCAACTTCTAGGAAATTACTTCATTCTCATCTTTACACTTTCCATTTTTAGGTCTCGGCCTGCACCAGCGCTTGCGCTGGTCTGGCCGAGAGTGTTAGTAAGCGGGTTTTGGAAGTGCAAACACTGGCTTTCGGCTGGCGACCAGCTTGAGTTCACGATGGCGTGCACGCGCAGCTGCCATCTGTTCTTTCCTATCTCTTCCTCATTTCCTCGTCATGGCTCATTAACTCTCTGGACTCTGATGTTTCAATCGCAGCAGCAGCTCACATTACCAACTGAGGGCCCTGGACTACAGTCACATGAAAAACAACAGAGATTAGCATTGAAATGCAAGCTTTTTTGTCTAGTTAGAAATATTGCTTCGGTGGGTTGATTTCACCTTATATCGCTATTTGTTTTATATTGGGAGTCACAGCCTAATTACCAGTATTTTTGTCTCTCACTGTTTTTTTTTTTTTTTATATTTATTCGCGCAAAGCACAAAGCTATATTTAAGGTTACTTTTTCCGCGTCACTTCTTCACTCTATTTAAACTCCACACCCCCCACTCTTATTGTCTCTCTCCTTCTCTCTCTCTCCCCTCTCTAATTCTCTCTCTACTTAATTAACTTTCCCCTCTCTATCTTTTTTAGCCTTTTATTCTCTCTCACCCCTTTATCTGTTTCTCTTTCAAACTCCTTCATTCACTCTCTCTCCCCTTCTTTCTCTCTATCCCGCTCCACTCTTTATTCTATGTACACCCTTTCTCTCTCTCTTTCTCTCTCACCACCCTCTCTAATTGGGCATTATATCTTCACTCTATCTCTCACTCGGCAACACCACAGCATCACTCAGCGAAACCACAGCATCAATCAGAGCCAGCACAGCATCACTCAGCACCACCACTCAGCACCACCACAGCATCTCTCAGCACCACCACAGCACCACTCAGCACCACCACAGCACCACTCAGCACCACCACACCACCACTCAGCACCACCACACCACCACCACACCACCACTCAGCACCACCACACCACCACTCAGCACCACCACACCATCACTCAGCACCACCACACCATCACTCAGCACCACCACACCATCACTCAGCACCACCACACCACCACTCAGCACCACCACTCAGCACCACCACAGCATCACTCAGCACCACCACAGCATCACTCAGCACCACCACAGCATCACTCAGCACCACCACAGCATCACTCAGCACCACCACAGCATCACTCAGCACCACCACAGCATCACTCCGCACCACCACAGCATCACTCCGCACCACCACAGCATCACTCCGCACCACCACAGCATCACTCAGCACCACCACAGCATCACTCAGCACCACCACAGCATCACTCAGCACCACCACAGCATCACTCAGCACCACCACAGCATCACTCAGCACCACCACAGCATCACTCAGCACCACCACAGCATCACTCAGCACCACCACCACAGCACCACCACAGCACCACCACCACAGCACCACCACCACAGCACCACCACCACAGCACCACCACAGCACCACCACAGCACCACCACCACAGCACCACCACCACAGCACCACCACCACAGCACCACCACCACAGCACCACCACAGCATCACCACAGCATCACTCAGCATCACTCAGCACCACCACAGCATCACTCGGCACCACCACAGCATCACTCGGCACTACCACAGCATCACTCGGCACTACCACAGCATCACTCGGCACTACCACAGCATCACTCGGCACCACCACAGCATCACTCGGCACCACCACAGCATCACTCGGCACCACCACAGCATCACTCGGCACCACCACAGCATCACTCGGCAGCACCACTCGGCACCACCACAGCACCACTCGGCACCACCACAGCACCACTCGGCACCACCACAGCACCACTCGGCACCACCACAGCACCACTCGGCACCACCACAGCACCACTCGGCACCACCACAGCACCACTCGGCACCACCACAGCACCACTCGGCACCACCACAGCACCACTCGGCACCACCACAGCACCACTCGGCACCACCACAGCATCACTCGGCACCACCACAGCATCACTCGGCACCACCACAGCATCACTCGGCACCACCACAGCATCACTCGCACCACCACAGCATCACTCGGCACCACCACAGCATCACTCGGCACCACCACAGCATCACTCGGCACCACCACAGCATCACTCGGCACCACCACAGCATCACTCGGCACCACCACAGCATCACTCGGCACCACCACAGCATCACTCGGCACCACCACAGCATCACTCGGCACCACCACAGCATCACTCGGCACCACCACAGCATCACTCGGCACCACCACAGCATCACTCGGCACCACCACAGCATCACTCGGCACCACCACAGCATCACTCGGCACCACCACAGCATCACTCGGCACCACCACAGCATCACTCGGCACCACCACAGCATCACTCGGCACCACCACAGCATCACTCGGCACCACCACAGCATCACTCGGCACCACCACAGCATCACTCGGCACCACCACAGCATCACTCGGCACCACCACAGCATCACTCGGCACCACCACAGCATCACTCGGCACCACCACAGCATCACTCGGCACCACCACAGCATCACTCGGCACCACCACAGCATCACTCGGCACCACCACAGCATCACTCGGCACCACCACAGCATCACTCGGCACCACCACAGCATCACTCGGCACCACCACAGCATCACTCGGCACCACCACAGCATCACTCGGCACCACCACAGCATCACTCGGCACCACCACAGCATCACTCGGCAGCATCACTCGGCACCACCTCAGCATCACTCGGCATCACTAAGCACCACCTCAGCATCACTAAGCACCACCTCAGCATCAGAATAGGCAGGAAGAAGTTGCCAACATTGCAACGACAAAATAAACGACGACCTTTCTTATGTTCTTTTTTAATTGGGTCATTCAGTTGTACATAATGTCGTCTTAGTTATATATAAAGTAACAAAAATGCTTATAAGTCTTTTTTATTATAACTTTTCAACATGCTGCACAACAGCCACAATGCTCTTAAAAACATTGGCAAAACCAATAGCTCTGCCTAAACACTTATAAGGCCCCAAAGGCGAGACCTATTGGCTAATATGTGTTTAACCAGGTGTCAGTTATGCAGCACAATTGTTGCATGGCTAAACACTTATAAGGTCCCAAAGGCGAGACCTATTGGCTATGCCAATGCTTGTTACAATCTCCTTTTAATTTCTTGTATAATTCACTTCCCACTCTTCAAGTTCGATTTCATCTACCTTTTTGTTTCTTTCCTCTTCCTGTCACCTTATATGTTCCATTCTTTTTACAGCATTTGCACCATATTGTTATTGCCAAGATTATTATTGCTATCCCTGCTAAGGGTACTAATATTTGACCTATAAGTCCTTTTCCTATATTAGCAAACCAGGTTCCAATTGACGAGATACTATTTGTCAATCTTTCCCATACACTATCAACTTCCAGTGGTTTAAGTTCTTTCTCAAGTTTAGTTATATTCTGTATATATGTTCCAATTTCTGCACTCTTATCAGGAATAGAAGTGCAACAATGTTTCGTCTTCAATAATTTACAGACTCCGCCCTCTTTTGCCAATATAATATCAAGAGCAAGTCGATTTTGCATCACCATAGATCTAATCGCAACCATTTCCGCATTAATCATTAGAAAACCTCCTGCAGTATCCGTTGATAAACGATCAACCACTGTAGACAATTTACATATTTTCCTTGAGTTCAGAATTATTCCCACTGAAGGTATCAATGCACCAAATAGATCACCTACAATTTCTGAAAAACTAGCTCTTTTACTACGTATTAATTCGCTATTGTTTTCATTGCTCCCAGTGTTTCTTTTACGTGGTATATCTTTGGAAATACTATTCCAAAATAACAACTTCCATACCACCGTGCAGGAAGCCTAAAGTAAGCCTTATTCCCACATACATAATAGATTCCAGGAAAAACTGAATCTGTTCCTCCTTTGAGTCCCCAACCTCCGAGAATTAAAAAATTGTGTGCACATTCACTGGTACCGATGAAAACATTGTTATATTCCGTCTTTAACCTATGAAGACAAATTTTTCCTGTATTTACAAAATCCAGAGCCATAGCAGCTTGAGCCTTGCCAGGTGTGTAACTCCCTTCTTTCTCAGCCCAAGGTGGTAAATGAGCCTTATGCTCAGAAGCATTCTTTTGAAAATCTTGTCTATCTTCTACTAAATTCAAAAATATCATTTCTTCTTCAAGTAAAGAACATGTTAGATTGTGTCTATGTGCTTGTGTTATGTCTATTGATTTCATTGTTAAGAAAAATTCTCCCATAAACTGTGCGTCTTGACTACTAAGCACTGGGTTCATACTCTTGCGAATCGGAACCTCAGAAAATATCACATCTAAGTTTGAATAATAATACTGAAGTCTCCCTGTTCTATAAAATAAACTAGACAAAACACTACATGATATGCCATATGTCAGTGGTAAATGATGGTATGTTAATCCTTCTGCTACTGATTCAGGTAATTTCATACAGACATAACAATTATTAACTTCCATTGTGTCTACATATTGAAACAATAACTTTGTGAAAACGTTTAAACTAGTGTCGTTGTCAGCTATTTCATGATGAATTTCTGGTTCATTCTCTGCCATTAGTTCTACTCTATTGCCCTTCATGTTTGCTGTCCTCTCCTTAGCTTCATTATTAATCTTTTTATCCATTATCATAAGGTAAGGAACTGCTACCATCAGGACTAACCATACTATAAGCACCATCACTAGACTACATATGCATAATGCACAGCATCTTCTACAACATTTCTGTTTTGGTCTCCCAGGAACTCTATCGTCAGGCATTTTTTCGACAAGGAAGATTGCTCTTCCTATCTTTTCTTCTTTTCTTTAGCTTATTCTTTTGCTTAGTCAGAGTGGTCTGGTTTCTTTTTCGTACGTCAGTTCTGCACTTGTTCCTTCGTCACCACTGTCACTTGACTCTGAGCTTTCAAAATCTTCAAGAATGATATAAGTCCAGTCAGGACCCTTGAATTTGTTATTCACAAGTTTCAGTCTTTTACTTTTTCTTTTCTCTGACTTTTTCTCTTGATCAGTTTGACTTGTTACTTCAGGTACTTGATCTGGATCTTCACTTCTGGTTGTTATGTGGTACTTTACTCTTTTAATGACACTCTGCCAATGATCTCCTTTACTTGTTTTCTTTGTTGGCAATGTTTCTTTATTTTCGTCTTCAGAGATCTTGTTATTTTCACTGCTTGGTACTGCTTCGTTTTCTTCTATTACTGTTTCTTCTGTTTGCTCTTTTTCAGGTCTGATTGGTTTCTCTACGCAGCTCCACTATGATTTTCCAATTTTTGACTTTGTTCTTGATTTAATTCTTCAAGTTCATGTCTTTCGAAATTTTCTTCTTCTTTGTACTCTTCTTGATCTAACTTGTTCTGATCAGGGCTTATTGCACTGTGAACTTCTGCAGCCTGACCGAATTCTTCTAGACCTGTCTGTCCATGTTCAAAGTCTATTAGGTCTTCACTGTTTTGAGTCCAGTTTCCTTTCCCTATCTGACCTTGTTCAGGATTTCTTAATGTCTTTTCTTCTTGTTCCTGAACTGCTTCTTCTTCACCTATCTGATCTTCTTCAATTTCTTCCAATTTCGCTTGACTTCTTGTTCTGTGATATACTTCAGGAACTTCTACCACTGGTATCCAATCCTGACTTGTGCTCGATTGTTCTTCTTCAGCTTCTCTGGAATCTCGAACCTGAGATCCTTCAGCTGGGCAACCTTCAGCTTCTTCAGTGATTGGCGTTGTCTGAGGATTCTCTTCCTCGGGATCTGGTACTCTCTTGGTGTAACTTACATGAATCCAATTAGGAAATCCGGCACACTTCACTGCTGTATTCGTTGTCAGTATGACTTGACACGGTCTGCCCCATCTAGGTGATAGACACGTTTCTCTGGTGTGATTCTTCACTACCACCCAGTCACCAGGATTCAAATCATGTTCTTGCTCGGGCTGCCTGGAAACTGCGTCTTCTCCAACCTGATGAGAGACAGAACGCACTAGGTCAGCCAATCCTTTGCAATAGTCCAGAACCATATCATCAGATATATTCACCAGTTTGTTTGTGGGAACATGTGTTTGTCTCATTGCCCTTCCCATCATTATTTCATGTGGGCTCAATCCTGTGGTTCTGTCGGGTATACTTCTGAGTCCCATTAAAACGAGTGGCAATGCATCTGGCCACTCGAATAATGTTGATGCACACATTTTTCCCAGTCTTGACTTTATAGTGCCATTCAATTGTTCAACCACTCCAGAAGCTTCTGGACGATATGCACAGTGCAGTTTCTGTTTGATTTGAAATGCTTCACAGATTATTTGGATCACTTCACTGTTAAAATGTTTTCCTCTATCTGATTCCAAAGTTACTGGAAAACCAAACCTAGGAATGAGCTCTCGTAGCAACAGTTTCGCAACTGTAATGCTGTCATTTCTCCTAGTAGGGTAAGCCTCCACCCATTTTGAAAACAGGCACACTATGACTAGTACATATTTCAGCCCTCTACATGGTGGTAACTGTATGAAATCAAACTGAAGTCTCATAAATGGACCCTCTGCCTTTCCAATTTTCCCAAATCCAATTACTGTCTTCCTCCCCGGATTATGCATCTGGCAAGTTAGACATCTCTGGCAAAGACTTTCTGCAACAGCCCTGAATTTAGGATTGTACCAATTTTGTCTGAACAGCCTAATCATTGCATCTCTCCCTATGTGTGTGTCTCCATGATACATCCTAGCCATTTGTGAGAGTAAACAGTCTGGCATGACTGGTCTGCCATCAGCACTGATCCACACTTCATCATCTCCTCTTTGGGAACAACCCACTTTGATCCACAAATTCTTCTCACTTTCATCAACCTCATCTTGCAATTTCTTGACGTCATGCCAAGTTTCAGGTGGCATATACAGCATAAGTTGGCAGCTGATTCCCATTCTTTCCACCCTCTTATTGACTGACATTCTGGTTTTGGCACAATGTTGAGCCACCAGATCTGCATATCTGTTGCCGACTACCACCCAGTCATCTCCTGACTGGTGTGCGGCACATTTCACCACAGCCAATTCTTTTGGTGATTGTCTTGCTTCCAGCAATTCCTTTACAAACTGTCCATTTTTAATGGGGGATACTGAAGAAGTCATGAAATCCCTCTGCATCCATAGTTGGCCAAAATCATGCACAACCCCGTAACCATATTGGCTATCTGTAAATATGGTTACTCTGAGTCCTCCCAATTTTGCATGCTTTTATCAACGCAATCAATTCAGCTACTTGTGCAGATTTGACTCCTGGTAAATAAGATGCTTCAACTATTCCAGTTAATTCACATACCGCATAGGCAGCAGTTAGTTTACCGTCTTCATGTCTTTGACATGAACCATCAACAAATAGCTCCCTGTCTGGCTTTTTAAGAGGCTGTTCCTCTATATCTGGGCGTGGTTTTGTGCATAATTCTGTAATTTGTATACAATCATGTTCATCGTCTTCATCATCTTTAATTCTCTCATGATATGGGTCTGGTAGTAAGGTTGCTGGATTTACTATAGTACACCTTACCATATTCACATTTTCAGCACCCATTATTCTTCTTTCATATTTAGTCAGCCGACTAGGAGTAAGATGCTGAGTTCGGGTTCTTGTCAAGAGAATGACAACTGCATGTGGAACATACACTTTTACAGGGTGTCCCATCACAATTGACTCACTTTGTTCAATGCTCAAACAAGTAGCCGCCACTGCTTTTAAGCATCCTGGCAACGCGGCTGCTACTGGGTCCAATGTAGCAGAAAAATATGCTATAGGACGTCTTTCTAATCCATGTCTCTGAGTTAAGACAAAGTGCACAATTTTCTCTCTCATGACAGAACAATGCAAATTCTCTTTCATAATCGGGCATGCCTAAGGCAGGTGCTGAACATAGGGCATTTCTCAATTTTACAAAGGCTTCTACACTTTCATCCTCCCACTCAACAGGGTCCTTTGCTTTCTTTTTTGTCATGTTAATTAAGGGCTTAGCTAACATGGAAAATCCTGGTATCCATTGTCGACAGTAACCTACTATTCCTAGGAACATTCTCACTTGTCTTTGTGTTACAGGCATTTGCATTTTCTTTATTAAAGTTACCCTTTCAGCTGTTACTCTTCTTTTTCCCCTCTCAATTTGGTGTCCCAGATACTTAACAGCTGGTGTACAGAATTGCAATTTTTCAGGTGAGACTTTGTCCTTCTTCTGCCAAAAGATTTAATAATGCTATGGAATCAACAACACAGTCCTCTCTGGTATTCGATGCCACCAATAAGTCGTCGATATATTGGACTAAGACTGAGCTTCCTGGCATCACTAGTTTTTCAAGGCACTTTTTCAGTATCTGGTTGAAAATAGAAGGATTTTCTGTGTACCCCTGAGGAACACGATTCCACACATAAACCTTGTTCTCAAATTTAAATGAGAAAAGATACTGTCTGTCTGGATGGATGTAATGGTATTGAAAAGAACGCTTGACACAAATCAATTACTGTGAACCATCCTGCACTCCAAGGGATCTGGTATAGAATTACTGCAGGATTTGGCACTATGGGACAACATGGTTCCACAATCTTATTTATTTTTCTCAGGTCCTGAACAATCCTATATTTTCCACTAGGTTTCTTTAACCCCATTATAGGTGAATTACATGGGCTACTCATTACTTCTTTTAGGATATTTTGTTCTACCATTCGATTTATTTCTTCAATGACTCCTGCTTTTACTTCTGCACTCATTTTGTACTGTCTGGTATTTGGGAAAATTGCACCTTCTTTTACAGTAATTTTAACTGGATCTATTTTAGCCATAAGTCCTACTTCCTTTCCGGTGAAATCCCATACTATGGGGTTTACTGTACCTTTTAATTCTTCTGGCAACTCATCTTTTGTTATTAACGAAAATATCTCGTCTACTTCTGTACCTTGTTTTGCAATCATAATTTTATATACATGATCTTCATCTGGTGTCTGAACTGCCACACCATCCGGTGTGCAGAAAATGGTACAATTCATCTTGCACAATAAATCCCTACCTAATTTACTGGGCTAGAATCACACACTACGAATTGATGCATTTCTCTAAAGTTTCCTATTTTAACTTCCATTGGTTTGGTAAGAGGTGCTCTAATTCTTTGATTAGCTACCCCTACTACTTGGATATCTTCACCAGAGAGAGGAAGGTCTGGAATGTCTGCTGTTCTCACAGTAGACCGGGTAGCACCAGTGTCCAAAAGGAAAGTAATATTATTACCTTTCACATTCCCTTCATCATATGGACCTGCCTGATCTACCTGTAAGGATGCGCCAAGTATGCACTCCTTCTTCCCCTCTCCTAGGCACCGTCATGGACTGAATTGACAGAAATCGTCCTGCAAAAGAAATTGTGATGTCATATAATCATTCTTACCACTTCCTCCTTGATATCCGATGTCTGTACCATGCTTTGCTCTACTTACATTACCCTGAATAGGTGCAGGTGGCAACTGACTCTGAGGATTTACACCCTGCTGTGAGTCATTCTGCGTTTGTGGATTTAAATTTTGATTTGGGCTATTATTATTCCGGATCTTTTTACATTCATCCTTCCAATGCCCCAATTTTCCGCATCCATGACAAGGAAATTTCTTTTTAGCTTCTTCTCTACTCATTCGTCCTCTAAATTTTCCACCATTCCCAGTATCACCATTCGTTCCAGAATCTTTTCCTGGATTTTCACTTGGATTTTCCAAATTAATTCCCTGTTTCTCAGCCATTTTCACCTGAGCCCACATCACTTTTTCCTGCAATTTCTTGTGTCTATCCTCAATATCGTCTCCACAATATTTTGCATACTTCAAAATCTCATCAATGGGCTTCCCTTGCCAACACAGCATATGCTTGTTTAATCATTTGACAAATTTCTGGCTTTAAACCGTAAACAAACCGGTACACAAACTGACTCATGTTCTTGTCTCCAATGTCCTCAAATCCACTATACTGTTTAAATACCTGCAATAGACGCTCATAGTAGGAATGTACTGATTCATTAGCTTCTTGGGTAGTTCGATCTATTTTTACCCAATCTGTTTCTTTCGGTGGTATTTTCCCCTTCAGGTAAGTTATCACCTGCTGATACTTTTTCATCACATCATTTGACGGGCACCTGTCTTCGGATCTCTAGGATATTCGTCACTTGGCCAATCCACTGTGATTTTGCAATCTGTCCATAAATCGGCAGGTACCACTATGTCAAACAGACCATCCAAATCCTTCAACAATACCTTCGATACCTTCACAAATCTGTCAACCTGCTTGTACCATTCAATTGGTTTTTCTCTCAACTTTGGAAAATCATTCTTAAATGACAAATTATCCTGTCTGCTCCATGGGACATGTACATATCCTCCTCCCGCAACTTCTCGCATTGGATACATTTGATCTGCTTTCCCTGTTTCCTTCATCACATATTCAGATGCTGTTCTACTTGTTCGTGCTTCTTCCTTTTTCTTGGCCCACCTAGTTCTCCATTTATCTAGGTCTCCCCATTTTTGCAAAACTAACATTAATTCTCTTATTTGTAATCTTCTTCCAGAGGCATTCATATTTTCTAAATCTTTGTCTGAAAATTCTGCTCTATAGGGTTTCTGTAGTACCTTTGATCTCCCTATTTCTATTCCCATCTGTAGTGCTAAATTGGGTAATTTTTCATGAAATAACCTTACATTTCTGGTGATACTCCTGCACAGGAACAATAATTCTTCTTCATCATAGGTATTTAAGCGTTCTAGTCCTACATTTCCTGCTATTATTTCTTCTAATTCGACTTTCAATTTATGAATGTCCATTATTTTCAGATTTGTGCACTGTTTAACTGACCCTTGCACCCATCTTTCTAGATCTTCAGGTGTTACTATGGTGGCACTTTTTGCTCCCGTTGAAGTTATTAAACTTACATCTTTTGAACATCCAGGTACATCTTTTCTGGGAGTGCTATTTACAGTACCTCGAATAGGCAAGTCCATGAGTGATATTGTGGATTCACAGTCACTAAATTGATCCTCAATTATAACTGGAGCTTCAGGTTTGGGATTATTCACAGGAGTAGGTGCAAGTATCGGTGGAGGACAGCTTCCCTGAGTACCATATAATGGAACTACTGGACCAATCGTTACAGGTATGGTCAACGAATCAGGGTGTACTTTTATCTGAGTTATTTTCTGTATTAATTCTGTTCTGGTCTTTTCTAGGGCTTCTTTTTCTTTGTCATGAAGTATTCTACTAGGGGTGAATTCATGCATTACCTGTGGCACTAATGGAGTTTTTATCGGTGGTGCACTTGGGGTGCATCCACTTGTTCCTTCCTGATATGGTGGAGGGTTTCTTAACATTTCCTCCATAAATTCGTCTTCAGACTCCTCATTTCTCATTAAATGTTTTGTCTTTTCTGTGCACTTACTTCCTAATTTCTCCTCTGCTGAGAACAATGGATATAATCCTTCTGTAATCATTGCCCTTCTCCATTGTTTCATCTGACCGTTCCTAGACTCATGTAGGTATCTGGGGAAAAATCCTGGATAACCCCTATTACTCCTAGATCGGTCCCGCTCAAATGCCTGTTTCCCATTCCTCTAGAGCTTCGTACTGAGTTAATCTAGGTCTGGGTTCTAAGTCATTCATCCTTAATCTCAAGTTTTGCAGAATTCGCCCATTGAACGTGCCATTCTCGGGAAATGCTAGTATTCCATCATTTTTGGTATATTCTATCCAATTCTCTAGCCATACACAAGTATGATAACCTCTCTCCATCATCATGAATGAAGCGGGCGTTTTAGCTGGTGGAATAATAATTCCTTCTCTAGTTTTGATTGGTTTGTCCTTTTTAAAATAATTCTTAATCTTTTGTAAAAATGACATTTTTCTCCTTTCTCCGTACATCTTGGGTAAGTACCGATGTATAAAATTATATTCTGCAAAGCCTAAATATCTCCTATCCTGACGAATTCCTGTTAAAGTCGGATCGCGTTTTAACATGCAATCCTTATCCACTAAGAATTTCGCTTCTATAATTTTGACCAATCAAATGTCTGCTATCTTTTATTTCCGAGCCAATTCTTGCGCGGCCTTTTGGTGACATTTATCTGTCAACCCCTCCTTTACAATCTGCTCTTTCCTGTCCTTGCTGGTTCAACCAATCCCAGCGCGGCACCTGTGACGTCAGTACTACTCCTGACTACTGACACCTCCTTTACAAGGGTCTTTCCACACCCGCTGATTCAACCATTCCCAGCGCGGCGTTTTGTGACGTCAGCTCCCTCTCCGGCAACTGACCCTCCCTTTACAAAAATTTACGCAAACTTATTTTCTCTACAATTCTTAATTTCAGTAACAACAAAACATTCGCTATCGTGCCAGTTTCTTCTAATTTCGAAAAAATAGTTTTCTCTCACACTTTAGTAAAACCTTTCCGTTTACTAACATACACTACGAGTAAAACCCTTCCGTTTACTCATCACACAAGCTCCAGAAGTACCTGTTACTTCTTCAATGTTACCCTTTCTAGGTGATATAACATCAAATTTTCACCAGCGTACTCTTTTCCTATTACACGCATAGAGTCCCTAACAAGTACTGCAAGTCCTGCTTAACTTTTCAGTACTATTTCTGCCTGGCAGATAACCTCACTGCAGTATGGCTTCCACTTACCATCCGCTATTCCTTTTACCCCGGGGTTTCTAGACAACATAAAACAAACTTCGAATATACGGATGTTAGTTCATAAAAATAAAATTCTCATTACCCAACGAACCAAGAGTAACCATCCTCTGATTACCAGAAAACTGATCCAGCGCGATATTAGCAAACAGCATTCATACACCAGATACTCACTTGGGCCCATACATTCATACTACGCTAATACTTACGCTGGGTTTTATCAGTTGTTACTCTCTATCAAAATCCCTGCTACCAATTACCTTCTGATTGAAGAGTAATGACTTACCAATGAATCCTTTGCTAATTGGGAAATTTAAAATGAGTGACATTCATTATAGTACATAATCCTGAAATAACCACTGAGTCAGGAAGTTTTAAAATGTTTATCTAAAGATTTAGCAGTGTAAAATACAGAGCCACATGGTACTTAATCGCAATACCCAAGATTAAGCATAGAAATGATTATTGCTAATCAATGACTGTGTTTAAAGGAGAGGATAGGGATAGCAGCGCAACTAGCGGTTGCATTATATTTACCTAAGTGCGAGAACCAAACCCCTTAGCCAAGGAGTTGAAAGAATAGGACCCAGGAAGGATGAAGAGCAAAGACTTCCTCCAGGACAGGACCGGTGACCTCTCCTCAACGACGCCTGCGTCGTTCCCCTCTCTGATACTCGGCTTCTCCTCTATTCTCCCGTGCCTTCCTTCTAATGGACTCCGCCGCCCCCTCCTCAGGACCTCTTCTGGACAGGGATCCAGTCTGCAATCGATCAGCTTAGCGGTCTGGAGCTCTTCTTGTGCGTGCTGTGGTCTCTGCTAGAAGCTACTCTAATTAGCTAATTCTATTTCTATTATACCCTTCTACGCCCATGTACCTCCCCTAATGTTACTAAAATATGGGGCCACTACTTCTGATTGGACAGGGGGTGGATTGTCGCACCATATCGATTTGGCCTAAATTGTAAAGCCTATTGTCTTTAAATTCCCACCCCTTCAAATTAATACATTCGCTTTATTTCCCACCCGTCTCATGACAAATGTAAACCAATTTTCATAGACAATGTATCAATGTGCAACAGGAAAGGCAAGAGTACAGCATCTTCGGCCATCGGGTCGCGGCCTTGGACAACGTCCAGATTGACTTCATTTGGCAGGCACACAGGACACATGCGCAGAACCATTTGCCTCTCGAGTTTCAGGTCACCAACCCAGGCCCAAGTTTACGAACTAATAAAAGTGCAAGAAGCAAATATTAAAATCACAGAATAAAATGTTTCACTGTATGCCCACTTTTTCTACTCTATTCCCATTTAATTATAAATTCTATCCCGCGTTAGTAGCATTAGGAAACGACAATTTAGTAATGACATGAGAGCAAGCTGAAGCATGTGAAAACATCAAGCAGCCATTTTAATACACACTGCCCAGAAGCAGAAATTTCCCACCAAGCAAAGAAAGACGTCACACCATGTGATCTGGTTATGACATGCGCACTGAGTTTTCCTGCCCGTAGCGGCCATTTTGGATTTACAGACAAGCGTTATTCATTAGAAAACACATAAGCAAGCATCCTTCCCTTTCGTGTTGTGAATGCAAAGGTTAGTATTAACAATACAAGTTTTAATAAATTAATACTGTGATGAGGATTGAATACAAGCAAGTTTCATTTATGAAACCTTGCTCCATCAGCGGCTAAGGGTCTCACCTGATGGCAATAAATCCGGCGAGGCGGCGCATCCCCGGGAGGCTGAGACCCTGTTCTGGGTCAGTGGACGTCGCCATTTTCTTTTTTGTGGATTTAAGACCCGCTCGGTCCAGAGGGGTGCTCTTTCTCAGTGAGGCCCAGTGTGTCGTGGAAGCGTCACAACCGCGACCCGGCTGACGCAGAATCAACGAGGCGTCGATGGATTTGAATCCTATCCGGGAGGCGGGTCTCCGGGTCCACCGGGCCTGTTCGGGAGTGGGGGGGGAAAGACGCCGAGGCCCAGACCGGTCGCGGCACAGTCAAGCAGGGCCAGTGCCCAGCCCACCAGCCACGGCCGAGGTCCTCTGAAAACTAAGTACTCTGAAAACTAGTACTAAGATGGAAAGCGCCCCTAACTCGTCCTAGGAATTATTTAATGTGGTAAACAGCTTCATGAAGTCACCCATGAGCCTATCTGACCCTCCACCATCTGAAGTACTCTGTAATATTTTGCCAATATCTTTCTCTATCAAGTAAAAAAAATCCTCTTTTCCCTGCCAAAAGAACTTGGTCCTAGTATGACCCCACAAGCTGGCTCTCCGGCTAAAGCCAAACTGAGTACATTTGCTGCTATAGGTAAAGATGGCACTGAAGAAACCTTAAAGGTCATCAATTAGGGCTCACCGCTAGACTGTGCACCCCTAGACATACTGAGGATTTTGACAGACATTTTCAATAATTCCTTCGATAGTGGAAATGTCCTCCCTGCGTGGAAACACGCAATTGTGAAACCCTTACTGAAAAAGCCCTCGGCAAACCCATTACGTGCTGAAAATTATAGACCAATCTTCTTGCTCCCGGTAGTGAGCAAAGCCTTTGAGAGATATTTGAACAACCACCTCTATCTGGAGACACAAGCCATTCTCCATCCCACCCAAATAGTCTTCAGACCGGGTAGTACCGAAACTGCCCTACTAGCAGCCACAGAAGAACTTAGGTCAATCTTGGATCAAAGCAGTTATGATAATGTTAGACCCGAGTGCGGCTTTAGATACTGTCTCCCATCCTGTCCTAATACAGAGCCTTCCTTGAAAATAGAAGCTTCCAGGTCTGTGAAGAATCACTGCTTTTAGGTCGAGCCTGAGCCAGCGCTGCTCTGGCGATCTGTTGTAGGTAGAGTACAGAGGAGAAGCCCCGCCCACAAATTTTTCATTGGCTTGTGTCTTTGCCCTTTATTAATGCTGGCGTCTGATTCCTTAATGGTTTGTTAGTCCCTTCTTAGCACGGCCATGTCGTCATTTGTATCCTCCCATGCCTATTGGCCCCTTTGCTTGGTTGTTACAACGGTACGTGTACTATTTCTTTTAGTTTCCTGTTGTGCGTTACTTTGTTCCTGCCCCCTCCCGTTGTCCGTGTTCTCCATCCTCTTGCCTCCCTCCCTTTGTCCATGTTCTCAAAATAGATATGCAAACTACAACGCACACAATCCCGTTCTCCATATTCACTTTCTTCCCACCCCCTCCCGTTGTCTGTTTTAACTTTGTTCCCGACCCCTCCCGTTCTCTATATACACTTTCTTCCCTTTCCCCTCCTGTTCTCCATATGGCTCGGTTCCAGGCCCACAAGCAGCCACAGAGGTGAGTGTGTCCGGCTCCATCTATTCAATAGGCTGGCTTGTTAAGCCTCCCGACCTACCGGATATTATGCTGCCGCCCGTACTTTTATTTTCACAAACCGGAGGTTCGGTTCGGGTGCTAGGCCAGACTAGGCTGTTGGTGCCTGGGCCAGAGACGAGTACCCCTCTGCGCCAAATAATTCCGCCCTTCCGCTCTCGCAAACTGATATGATTATTCGTATTGTCGCGTACCGGTAGAGTGTGATATGGTGAGGGGCTATGGTGTTTGAAACTGGGGTAAGGAATGGTGAGTGTGCCTGCATGGAAACAGACTCTGGGATTCATGGGATCTGTAGTCTGACCTCAAGTACCTTTTTAAACCGCAGGCAGTTTGTAACAAAACCTGACATTTTCTGCTTGCGTATTTACTAAGTCCTCATTGGTTACTCAATACTTTTAGATCATTATAATCGTGGGAAAGCAAGAAGAGACGTTTCCTATTGAGAGCAGATCCCAGAACGTCCGCATCACACAAGTGCAAAGTAGAAACTGGATCACGTTTTGTCCACAAGATGTTTCATACGGGGGTGATTAAACGTTGTTTGTTTTTATACGTAGGGCGAACTACTAGTATTTTTGTGTTGTAAACGGCACAGAAGCAACTCTACTTCCGGGTTGGTACTTTATATTCACGTCTACTTTGCGTGCATTTTTGTGCATGTGGTAGTAGGACGGGTGTCACTGGATGGGTGGCCACTAGACCGCAACCGTGCAGATGCAGAGCTGAATGTAATTTCTTGTTGATTGAGCATCTTTGCTAATACATAATGTCTTTTCTAAAAATGGTAACTAAAAACTCAAACTTGATCCCAATTAAGGATCAGTATACATTTTATGGCACAAGCGAATTGGGCTGTCAGCTTGTGAGTGTCTTTTACACGTGTGTTGACATCAGTATTGTTCACTTGTACTTTTGTGACCCGGTGAGTAATAGACTAGCAGCTTTTTATTCGCCTTTTACGTTTAAATCTAGCTGCCTATTTTTAATGTGGGTATGATGAATGGTTTGCGCCTATTGACACTTATGCATCGGGCATATACAGTACTGAATGCTTGATGTAGTGGCCCTATTTATTTCTTATGATGCAGTGGGGAATTGAAGGCCCATTTCCACCGGGCGCACACGATTATCTGCTCTTGGACTAGGGCCCTAATTCTACCACTAGTAGTGGTACATTGGTAGGGCAACAATATGCCAGTGGACTAATGCGAACAACATGCTGCACAGCACCCATTCTGCCCTACAATATACCTTAAAAACATTAGCAAAGCCAAAATCTCTGGCTAAACACTTATAGGGCCCCAAAAGCGAGACCTATTGGCTATGCCAATGCTTGTTCTACTAGTCCTCCCTTAAAATGTGGAGTCCCACAAGTCTCTCCTCTTAGCCCCATATTATTTAACCTATATGCGCATCCCTTAGCGGAGATTGTGTGAGCACATGGCCTTGCACTAGTATCCTACGCAGATGACACCCAGGTCGTCATATCTCTTTCTTCAGAAACAGGGAAAACCTCCAACCAACCTGAGGGATGTCCGCAAGTAGCCTAAAATTTAATGGCGAAAAGACAGAAGTGTTAGTCGTCAGAAACAATCCTTCCGGGGACGGAACTTTCGTGGCTGGACTACCTTAGTGAGCAGCACTCACCCATTCCAGAAGTTAAAAGCCTTGGCGTCTGGATTGACAAACTCTCCATGGAAGCTCAAGCCAGGAAACCTGCTGGTAGCTGCTTCGGAATTTTAAGAACTTCGAGAACACTGCTATGCTGGTTACCACTCTCCTTTAGTAGAGTGGTCGTGCAAGGACTGGTAAATCCCTGCCTAGATTATGAAAATTACCTTTACCTGGGAAATCTCAAGTCTGTGATAAAAAAGACTGCAAGTTGTCCGGAATACTGCAGCCCTAATCCTTCTAAAAATCCCAAATCACCAATCGGCTGCATCGGCTTTAGCAGCCCTTCACTGGCTGCCAGTGCAGAAAAGAATCCACTTTGAGGCTCTTTGCTTTGCCCATCATAGTATGAATGGGAGAGGCCCACAGCCCATACAGCGACTGCTCTACCCTTAAATTTCGCTGAGGTCTCTGGGGTCCGGGAATCTAAAGTTGCTGACCGTTTCCAGGATAAACCAGGCAAGGAGCGGGGGGGTCGCTCCTTTGCCTATCTAGCTCCCAAACTCTGGAACAAACTCCCTGCTGGCCTCAGAATAAACCAGTCTGAATCTAGCTTTATAAAATACCTAAAAACTCATCTTTTTGTGTTACCTACCTTGAAGTGCATTTGAGTTATCTGGCAGATGTGTTGTCTTAAGCCCTGGGAGGCCCGTTGGGTAGCTATGCACTATACAAATTTGCCAGAATAGTATAAGGGGTTTAATTCACACCATTTTTTTCCATGAGTAGATGTGACTTAACCCCCTAAAAACCACTGGAAATTCGAGCGCAAATCTAAGTCATCTACTCGCAGTTAATTGTATTAATTTGATTAAATTAATTTGCCTAGGATCAGTTGGTGGAGTAGAGGAGCCTGATGTAACCTTCTGGTCTTCGGAGTCTGCAGTCAACAATTTAAAGCAGTGGGTACCATTCTCCTATGGTGTGCACAATGTGCCATGCCAGCGGTGTAACGCAAAATGATGGGGCCCTCCAGCAGAATGTGATGAAGGCCCACTGAGTCTCCCATTTATGGCAGGTATTCATTGGTTGATTGGGGCCCCTTAAAGTGCTAAATACCCGCTGAAGTGTTAAGGACCCTACTGCACTGGAGGGGCCTGTGTTCTGCCCCTGTGCCATGCATAGTTTGGACAAGGCTTTCAAGAAGTACTGTATACTCTATTGAAAATGGTCCCTTATTTTTGAGTTGATTGATGCAAGAGGTCTCCCTTGCCCATTACAGTGGCTAAAGCAGAAGTGAAAGTGAGCCACGACAAGGAACTCTCATACGCTGTCATTCTTGTTGGTAGCGATTCGCGTAATTTAGCAAGACTAGGAAGTGAGTCAGAGGCCGCTCTGTAAAGATTGAAGGAAGCCGGGCCAGTATCAGAATACACTTTGGCTCAGGAAAAAACATTATGCAAGGTCTTTACTTAGTGCATCTGAGGCCCCAGGCAGAACGAAGTGTAGAGAATGGCGTAGTCCAGTTCGATATTAATCTGTCCCATTGTGTTGTGATATTTTATAGCTCTTAATACCACTGTTTTGGGTGCTGTAGCTCTTGCCCACACATCATCAACATCGCTGCCTCCCAACAACCATGCGACAACCTATTAAACTTATTCCACAGCAAAATCGCAAACATCTACAGCAACTTCGCATACCAATCCAGCCCCAGCGGACTTGTTGCCAGCCTCCCCACCACCAACCAAGAAGGCCACCTGACCGAATGGACAAACCTCACCAAAATGACACAGCGGCAATCATGCAGACCACCCACTAAGGGACCCCAATGCACCCATGCCCCCATCACATCTACAACCTGGGAACATCACGATCAGCACGACCCTGACCTACATCACCACCTCTATCACGTCCGCCACTTTCCTGAATGAATGGAAACTTGCAGTAATCAACGCCCTCCTCAAGAAGCCCACAGCAGACTCGAATCAACTGAGCAACTTCCGACCCATCTCCCTGTGTCCCTATCCAGCCAGAGTGATTGTGAAGGCCATCAACATGCAACTCCTAACCCACCTCTAACTTCACCATCTTCTAGACAACACTCCATCAGGATTCAGAACGAGCCACAGCACCGAAACAGCACTCATCGTGGCCATCAATGACATTCAAATCATCCTGGACTGAGGGAAAATAGCGGTCCTCATCATTCTCGACCTCTCTTTGACTCTGTCTTCCATAACACCCTCATCACAAGACTCTACGACATTGGCATACAAGAATCCTCTCAAATGGATCTGTTCCTTCCTCACGGGAAGAACCCAAAGGTTCAGGCTTCTGCCCTTCACATCAGAGACCAAGAAATTGATATGCGGAGGCCCACAGGGATCGTCCCTCAGCCCCACTCTTTTCAACATATACACGACACCGCTCGCCAACATCATCCGATCACAAGACAACAGGGTCATCCCCTATGCCAGTGACACCCAACTCCTCCTCTCCCTGACTGACAAAATCACCACCAAAACCGACTTCACCAACTGCATGACCATCGTAGCAAACTGTATCTGAACCAACTGTCTGGAGCTCAACTCCAAGACTGAAGTACTGGTCTTAAGCAACATCTCACCATGGGACTCCACCTTGTGGCAGTCAGAGCTAGAACCAACACCCACAGACTACGCAAGAAATCTAGGGATCATCCTAGACGACAAGCTCAACAAAACTGATAGTCAACGCATTGTGCACCTCCTATTGCCATATCCTACCCATGCTGCGAAAAATCTTCAAATGGTTACCTCCGAACACCAGACGGACCGTCACGCAAGCACTCATCACTAGCAGGCTGGACTACGGCAACACTCTACGCCGGAATCTCCAAACAACACCTACATAGACTCCAGATCATTCAGGTCACCGCTGCAAGCATCCTACTGAACCTCCCACACCGCACCCACATCACATCACACCACACTTCAGGAAGCTTCACTGGCTCCAAATTCACAAATGCAGCCAATTCAAACTTCTCACGCATACATAAACCCTACACAACACAGTATCAGAATACCATAACAGCCGCATACACTTTCACCAACCCACCAGACACCTCACTCGCACACATTCCCTGCATCCGCACTCATTCAGGTCACTCATTCTCCTACATTGCACCCAAGACTCCCTCGACACATCAGAGCCTCCTCCTCGCTTATTGAGTACCACAAGAAGCTGAAGACCTGGCTGTACGAAGCCTATACGAAGGCTTTTCGTATAAGCACCTTGGGGTGCACAAACCTACACACCTGCCCAAGCCTGCCCAAGTGCCTGGATTACCTACAGGTGATTAGTGCGCTACACAAATTAATATAATATAGCATAACAACTCGGATAGCAAGCCTCACCGTGTAGTGTGTTGTTGGAAGGGTGGTGGTTTTGTTTTGAGCCTACATGGGGAAGTGTTTTCATGTTATGCATTATGACCACCGAGGGGCATTATCACGTTGTAGTATGCAGCGCCTGGCGGCGTGATAGCTGGGGGTATGTAAGAAATAAACATATAATTGTAATCAGGACTAAGGGGTATAGACCACTACAAAGCACCAGTCATGCCATGGCGGCAGTGTGTGTGTGTTGTGTGTGTGTGTTGTGTGTGTGTGTACACCAATAAAGAGACATAATTCGATAAGTCCCGGTTATCCATATGGCAAACATGTAGTGGGCATATATGATGCTGAATGTGTAAAAGGTTGCCAAAAGGGAAACGCTGGGAATTGGTCACATGAGCAGTGGTCATGCACTCCAACCATTGCAACTTTTTTAAAATTAATTTAAGTTCCCATACTCCACTGCGCTTTAAACTGTGTGTACAGAAGATAAAATTATATTTATCATGATATAATTTGAAGTAATATGCCACACAAGCAGCGATTGTACGCTTTGCATTTGTTAGATAACCTGATTGGAAAAAAACTCTGCTCTTGAAAGATGCCATATAATTTCACGTATATGAAACGTTAGGTAGAAAAATACATAAATATGAGAAACCCATTTTCCCCAGCATATGCTTATTTGCACTTTTCTGCAGATGGACTGAGAATAAGAGTTGAAATTAGAATCTTTTGTAAAAAAAAAAATGTCATTCCCCTTTGAGAGGGGCTTTTAAAATGTGCCAGGATTTTCTGCAGGTTATTTCGTTCATGTGCAATCGGATACAGAAGCACAGCCGTAACTCGCTCGCTGCTCACCGACTGTAGTTTCAATTTTACACCCAGTCACGAGGGCTACTCCTCCAACCGGTTGGGTAGCTGCAGACGTTGCATTGCCTGCTGCCTGTAGGTGCACAATACCTTCGGTTATAGCCGCTTATAGAGAGAATTAACCTTTTCGCCTGCATTGTTGGTTAAACAAGCTACTTAAGTGTTACCATGGCCAAAGGCCAATCCCAGGCGCAGTATTACCAGGAAGTGTTGTCATCATCCTTCCGATTGGCTAGTGCTGCTCTAACAATTAAGTGTTGCAGAACAAGATCGCTTAATTGTACACAAGCAGCATTTCCTCTGCTATTTCTGGATTTCTCTTTTAGTATTAAAATGTATGCTTTGAATCGGTAGCTCCTTGCACAAAAATGTGTGCATCGATGTCAGTTGCACGTGCTTGATTATTACAAGGTGATGGCACTTTTTAATGAGATCAACCGTATTTAAACCATCTCAAAACGTATTTACCTATGCTATCGTCTATTTGTGTTCTGTATTTCTGACTTTTGACTTTTTTTTGCTTTACTTTCAGCTGTTTGGATCCCGAGAACTCAATTTTATCATCAAATTTCGAAAATAATACAACAGTTAAAGAACCGGCAAGCAACGGACAGGAAGTAACTCCATCCCTTTATGTTCCTGGATGGCTAGAGTACAATTTGGTATTTTCTGTTTCCAAAGAAGACTTGTTTCTGTAAATTGCCTTAAATCCTCATAAGGCACAGCAGATAGTGTCTCGCAGGCAGTAGTGAAGCTGCCTGTGCATGGTACCTTTTAGAAGAACTAAATCAGGTGGACTGACATGAATCTCCAAGCGCAGCAGAAGGCTTCGAACAAAAGAACTGGGAAGCGGATCTCATTCTTCAATGAGCAGGGCCTTCCCGTTCAGTCCAAAGAGCAGCAACTGAAGGAGGAACATTTGTTTGGTCACCGGGGTACCGTTCAGTCCTCCCAAGCTTCAGAG
This sequence comes from Calotriton arnoldi, assembly GCA_963921515.1. Classification (NCBI taxonomy): domain Eukaryota; kingdom Metazoa; phylum Chordata; class Amphibia; order Caudata; family Salamandridae; genus Calotriton; species Calotriton arnoldi. The sequence goes on along the minus strand of CAWUFW010003042.1, from coordinate 1,074,984 downwards.
CTTCCTAAGGCTCAGGGGGTCACTTCTTGTGCTGCCAACAGTAATCATGTATTGCAGAACTCTGCCACATTTTCCCATGATCAGGGGGAGTCAACAAGGGTACCTCAACAGATGGCTCCCGATAAGTGGCAGAACTCTGTCTTGGTGAACAGACAGCCTGAAAGGAGCGATGCCAGTTGGCATCCGGCACAATTATGGAACCATAACCTGATGTATGGCTCTGGTCAAAAGGGGACCCATCCCACCAATATTTCTGATTTCTATAATCATCACGAGGCTTTGAAGAGAGGCCAGGAGAAAGGAGGTGGAGTGACACAGCTGGACATGTATGGAGATGCAGTGCAGCAGATGCTATCCCATAAAGCCCAGCTAGAGCAGCAGGCTCTTGCAATGCAGCAAGCACATTATAACTCAATACACCAAGTCCAGAAGCAACAGCAGCAACTTCAGCAGAAGCAGCAGCAGCAACATCAGCAGCAACATCAGCAGCAACATCAGCACAAGCAGCAGCAGAAGCAGCAGCAAAATCAGGGACTGCCTTTGCAACCTTTCCAGCTTGCGTTTGGCCATCAGGGCCAAAAGCAAGGACTTCCACTTCCGAACTTGTTCCATGCGTTCCAGGAGACACCTGCCTCCTCTAATGCTCAGTTTGCTCCGCAGCAGTCACAAGCCCTTCCTCAGATGCAGCTCTTTGAAAACTTCTATCCAACACAGCAGCAACAACAAGCAGCTGCACAAGCCTACGGTCGCCAACAGGCCACTTCCGTGGCTCAGTGCCATGGGGTTCCACAGTACCAGATGCACATGATGGGGCAATATCAACAGGCACCTGCAGAGAGGAGTGAGGGGTTGCTGAAAGCCTTGACAGAACAGAACCCACAGATGGTACTGCCAAAATCACAGATCTCTTTCCCAAGGAGATCCCGCAGGCTTTCCAAAGAGGGAGTTTTGTCCCAGTCGAAGAATGATGGGGCTCCCATTGGCAATCCTGGTGAGGCACAAGAAAGCAACCCATTTATGCCTCAATGGCAGCAGCATCCAGGGATCCAGATACAACATCCCTCATTGGTGCCAGGCCATAAAGAGAACTACGAACACAGTCCGGCAGGTCTGCAGCCCAGTGGACAAGAAGTCAAAATTGGTCACCAGCAACAGTGTCAGCCTGTCATGGAAAGACGGCACGAGCCCCAGAATGGCCAAGGAACCGAGGTGCAGGGCACTGTAGGAGAAACGGTGGTGAACGCCATTGATACTGATCATATTGGTGGCATTACAGGTGGAGTAATCCAGAGCACTCGGAGAAGGAGGCGGATCTCCCAGGAAGCCAATTTACTGACACTAGCCCAGAAGGCAGTCGAATTGGCATCCCTTGAAGATCATAAGGTAAGAGTCCAAGATTGTCTTGTGAAACATTTAACATCCAGGGTTAACTCGAGGAACACTGATCATGTTTTGCAGGTATTTTACTGTGTTCCATCATTAATGTTTTTATTGTAATTTATATAAAAGTGCTTCAATACTCAATGGGTTCTCAGTCACTGGTTCTTTTATTATTATTGCAGTGTAAGTACACAATACACATGGAATCCTGCCGTCTTCATTCTCAACTAATTAATACATTGCCCTGGAGTGTAGAATATCCGAAACTGTGCCACTGCTGAGCAGTAGGAAAACTTAAGTTCTCTCAAGCACGGCGCTTTACTGTCCCATACCTCTATGCCTTTGTTGCATGCCCCATCTCTTCAGTAATTTTCTTCTGCTGACGGAGTGACTAGAATGATGCTGGCAGGCACAAAAAGGAACACTACAAATGACTTTTTGTCTTTCATTATCTGTCTTATGTTTGTTTCTGTGACTTACGTTTGTCCTTCAAATGTCGCAGAAGTGGCTGTAAAGAAGTGCAAGGGTTGTGCAATTGGAATGCAAAAAATATGTCTACAGTAAGGTCCACAGAAGTGTTGGTTTGATGTGTAAATATTGTATATACATCATTAGTCCTGAGGATAAGTGATCTGTAGTCTGACTTTCTGAGCGCTTCTTCTAAGCCCACCGAGCTTGTAAGCCAACCAGTGTTGTTACTTATTTGAATCCTAAATCCTCCTTCTAACAAAGTGCCAGAAGATGAAAAACAAGTTCAAATAACCTGTATCTAACATTTGCATTTCTAACCTAGTGGGTGCCATCTTCTCTGAGTAGAAAGCTCATAGCACTACATAGCTCATAGTGCTACACTAAGTTGATAGCATGGATTGGACAGAGGGTTCCATGTGGCGTTGGACTGGAAATTCTCTGTGACAAAGAATATGAATTCCATATCTCTAGCTCCTTTTGGTAATTTTTGATCCTTATGGGACTCTGACCAGCAGAACATTTTACCCGAGATTCAGCAGTCCCTTGCGTACCTCGAACGGTTGCTTAAAAGGTGCTATGCAGGATGATATAGAAGCAGTAAACGGATTTAATGTACGTTCTGAAGTTGATAAGTGGACCTCTTTCCTGTGCTCACTCCCCATCGGACACCTTCCTGGGTGCACCTTACAGCAGGCGCACACAGTTCAGCAGATGTAGTCAGGGAAGGAGTACAAAAGAATAATGCGGTAACCCATTGGTATTGTTAAAAAAAACAGGAGGCACGGGGGCGGCAGGCGTGGAGAAGGCATCTATTTATAAAAAAACAAAGGAGAGAAGCCACAAAATCCTGTTCCGTTTTAATGTCTGATTCGCAGCCCGCTCACATCAAGCCTTTCCCTGAAAAAACAGAGTAGTATCAGTGAAGGGTACACAGGGAGTATAGGTAGGGTGGGGGTGTGAGAATAAGCCACAAAACCATTAGGCTGGGGGCATCTCTTGCAGGGCAGTCAATGGCACATTAGTGTCATATGTCAGTGACTTTCCCTTGGTGAAAAGTCCTACAACCAGTGAAATTATCTGTATATTTGATGCATGGCCCCCATAACTAATCAAAATGCTCACTGTCGCTTAAACATTACTAGAAAGATGTAGCAAGATGGCCCTTCAGCCTGGCAGTCAGTTAAAGTTTAAAGGCACATGTTGAGATCGTCGTAGAAGTAAGGACAGAGAGGTAGACTGCTCTCTGAAGATGCAGCCTAATTGTGCAGGTAATAAAAACAAAAAATGGGTCCACTACAGGTGTTTCACTTTTTCACTGAAGGAGAGCATGTGTTGTATGTATACATATATAAACTATTCAAATTCGCTTAATAGGTCCAATAAATACAAATTTAGTCTAACTTAGAAACAAAGCCACAAAAATAGCATGAATCCAAGTATTCAGACCATATTATCTATAATGGTATTAAAAATGTTCAGTGCGAATGGCGCAGTGCTCAGTGCAGTGTGTAGTCCCACTACGGTAGTGCATCAGATACATTAAAGCAGAAGTAAGTTATTTGGGTAACATGTGGCGAGAATTTTTAAGGGGCAAGCGTTCAAACAAATTTCTTATAGCATGGTACGATCTGGAAGGTGATCCCAAATTTCTTAGTGAAACACTTGCAGTCGTTAGATGGCATTTCGACCCTGGTGTGTTACTCCACAGGTCATCAGCAGAACCCTAGGGTAGGGGGGAGCTTTAAAATTTGCAGCGAAGGATAATATTTTGTGTGGCCCAGCTAGCTTCCTTTCAGACAATGCCCTAGAGGATGAGTAGCTGAGAGTGACGGTCTGCTGTCCTATTCAGGGAGACTTTACTCATCCAGAAAGTTCTTTAGCTGTTCTATTGAGTTAATTTAATGTATATCATCCATGTTGTAATGTTTTTCAACTTTGGACAACACTTGATTTTGTTTGTCATCTAGAAATTTTTTGCCTTGAGGAACCTTTTGGGGCCTGTAAAATGTATTATCCTTACGTGTAATTTTTAGTGACACCCTCTTCTAGTCAAGTCCAAAGGTTGAAATCCCATTGAATTTACTGCAAGTGGTTCAACAAGAAATTTGGACTGGCAATACAGATATCACCATTCCATAACACAGTTGTTGGGACTCTTTATCTTTCTGTTACTGTCTTTAGGCGAAATGCTTGTTGGGGAAACATTGCTTTTAGTTATATTATCGATACATTAGGACTCACAGAGATGCACATTAAAAAAATGTAATTAAAGTTTCACGTCCAAAACTGGGGCAACCGTCTTAAATAAGATATGGTTTTATTACTGTAAAAATGCTCCAATGTAATGAGGCCGAAACAATTGTCAACAATTGCTACTTTTCTTAACCCCTTCCATGCTCATGATGGCCCCCGGCCGTCATGCGTCACAGTGGGCGTGTGCGGAGGACGGCCGGGGGCAGTCCGAATCCCGCCCACTAATAACGCCCGCACAGCGCGAAAATTCGCCGCGCACGCAAGGGGTTAAATGTCTTTCTGTCAAATAAGTGACCGAGGGTTAAACAAATAACAGAGTATTAAAATGTTAATCAGGTGGTCAGAGCACAAAACCCTCCTACCCTCTCAACGGGCTTCACAATAGTATGGTTTAACTTCAGTTTATAGCTTTTTCCTGAGAAACGCTAACTTTTCCACATGTGTTTTCGTTTAATTTATAAAAAAAGAAGGGTCTCTGGTATCCAAGAAACTTATTCGGTGTAGATGAAGGGGTGAGGACCACGTGAACCCCTGCTCAAAATCTCTGCTTCTTTTGGCCTAGAAAGAGTTGGTGAAATCTGGTCCTTTTAACATTTGTGTACTTTCTGCTCCGATTGGCAGCTTGGACTGCTCTTCCACATCTTTCCTCTTTCATGGGATATATTTGTTCAGCAGTAGACAATGGTCATTCCTTTTAAAATTAAATAGATTAATAAAATGGTATATGACTACTGCTTATGTCACCAATTCCCATTCTCTAGCCTTCAATTTATTCGGCAGCATGCCTGCCTGGATTACGGAGCCTTCTCGGATTACTCCCCTTTTAGTATACGGGCAAACAGCATCCCGCTATTCCTGAGGCTAAGTTGATCGGTCCTCATTATGACGGTAGTTTTTGAGAGACACACACACCCACACGCACGCGCACCCCCCCCCACTACCCCCCGGTGATCATCACCTACAACATAACAATTTCCTGTTGAGCCTTAAACCAACCTCCCAACAACATGCCCCAAACGGTGTGGCGTGCTATCCGACCCCCCAGGATATTGCGGCATACATTTGCAAATTTAGCGGCACAAAAATTGAAATTTAGCGGCACAAACTTTAAAATTTTGCGGCACTTTTTTTTTTTACTCAATCTTTCCTTTTCAGCCTTAAATCAATGGAACCTGTTTTAGCAGAGTATTCCACTTTGAAATAGGCATGTTTAAAGTTTCTGCAACTCTACAGAACCGCAGCGCTAATCCTAACCTCATGGGAGGGGGCCGTATTTCTCCCTGCGATGTTCTAGCTCCCATGTATGCAGCCCTGTCAGGGCACCACTTTCACCACTCCCTTTCTGGTTTAACTCACACAGACCCCTTTGCTCCCTGGTTTCAGTCACACAGACCCCTTCGCTCCCTGGTTTCAGTCCCACAGACCCCTTCGCTCCCTGGTTTCAGTCCCACAGACCCCTTCGCTCCCTGGTTTCAGTCACACAGACCCCTTCGCTCCCTGGTTTCAGTCACACAGACCCCTTCGCTCCCTGGTTTCAGTCACACAGACCCCTTCGCTCCCTGGTTTCAGTCACACAGACCCCTTCGCTCCCTGGTTTCAGTCACACAGACCCCTTCGCTCCCTGGTTTCAGTCACACAGACCCCTTCGCTCCCTGGTTTCAGTCACACAGACCCCTTCGCTCCCTGGTTTCAGTCACACAGACCCCTTCGCTCCCTGGTTTCAGTCACACAGACCCCTTCGCTCCCTGGTTTCAGTCACACAGACCCCTTCGCTCCCTGGTTTCAGTCACACAGACCCCTTCGCTCCCTGGTTTCAGTCAGTCTCTGGTTTCAGTCACACAGACCCCTTCGCTCCCTGGTTTCAGTCACACAGACCCCTTCACACTCTGGCTTCAGTCAGTCTCTGGTTTCAGTCACACAGACCCTGACTCACTGTCCCCTCCCATGCCTGGTCTGGGCTCTCTTCCATGGCCTTGAAAGCTTTAGGGTGTCTCTCGGCTCCCCCATCCCCCTGACGCTGAGAGGCTTTGAGGGGGATCAAGCAGGCAGATTAAGAAGTTTGCAACTTTCGCCCTCCGCACCACAGATAGAAACTGAGAAACCACACCCCATGGCACCACATGCTCCTGGCACCCCCTTTGAATACTTGCTGTTGCTTACCTGATTCCATTGTTTAGTGTCGTTGCCAGGCACCCCGACTGTCTCTTGAAAAAGGTAAACCGCATTCACAATTGAGTAGCTTTGTTGTGAACATCTGGGAACCAAGCAATGTGAAATCTCAAGGCTGCCACTTACAACATAAAGAATCTGATCTAGTTTACATAAAAAACTACTCTTGAAAACCCAGAATGTAACCGATAAATTATGATAAAATACTCTTTGATGGAATAAAAAATAAATGTCACTAACACAACTTTTGGCAGATTTGAGATCAATAGACCTTGTTGAGTTTTTGAAGCCCTTTACACAAAATATCCATTATGCTCTTAGGTGTAAAGGACATAAATGGAAACCGGGTGCAATAAAGAATAATCTCCTGAAATTATTGTAACAGATGTAGCTACCTGCGTCACCTGTGGGATTTGAATTTGAGATGTGAGTTAACCAAGGACGCAAGTTATCCTAAATGCAAATACATTCCCTGTCTTTCAGTCTAGATTACCCTGAAGATATTTGTTTTTCCAGCAAGCAGAAATGCAGGACATCACACTTCCTAGAAAGAGGGGATGCACAGAAGTGGCAATAAAATGCCAACAGCTATGTGGATACTCCCAGCGGATTACTAAATACCTCAGCTTTGAGAGACACTTATTGATTGCAGACGTCTCCATTTCAGTGAAAGTTATCTTCACGTGACCCATTGTTTATTTAAGCATAATGACAGAAAGCGAATTCGGCCGTGTTGCACGCCCCAGCCCTTCAGTAGCAATAGTGAGAGTTTCGACGGAATGGCACCAACTCGCCTCCATTACATATTCAGCCTGTCTTGAAGAATTTTATTAAAAGAACATACGCTCCAACCGAAATGATGTGCGCACAGTGCATGGCCTTTACAGAGTTTGGCAGTGAAGAACTTCTTTCGTTTTCTTGTCTTTCTGTCATGCGGCGCACGAAGCAGGCAGCTAGCTATTAAGGCTGTACAGCGCCACGTAGTGACGTGTACGCGTACAGCCAATACAATGTCACCATTTTCTTGGCTGTCTGCTGGAGGCCTTTTTTAGCGGCAAAAAGGTACATTTTGCGGTCATCGCGCTGATCACCCAATTTCGCGATTATTTCGCGCATCGCGAAATCCTGGAGGGTCTGACTAATAACCTTATAATAAACACGTGTTTTGATTGGGCCTGGGCAGAATGACTATTACACCTGAGTAATCAGAGTAATTTCGGTAATTCCACATTGCTCTTTGACACGTAATTACTGATAATCACGCGATTACTCTTGTTCGCATAATTGAGTCATTTGGGGGGGAGGGGGAAACCTGCCTTCAGAGCTTATTTAGCCAGCGTGAGCAGCCACTCGCTATTAGTATTCTGCTACATTTAGTGCTATTTTCTTAGCCCAAAATGCATCCTCCCGTCCATTTTTACACGAGGTGACATTTTTGCACTGATAAATAGAGCTAAATGCAGAATTACTCTCCTTGCGTAATTAAAACAGGATCTTGTGGAATTCTTAGGCAATTCCGTGTGATTACGGTACACGTAATGACCTGACTTACGGCCACCCCTAGTTTTAATCATTAAGTAAATTTGTTTTATAAATCATTAAATAAATGAAATCCCAAAATCATAAGAATGTTTTAGCATTTAGTGACCCACTTTAATTTATGAATTAATTTTTCCTAGCCTTTTGTAAACTATGTCTTGATTTAAAATAGGAAAAAAACAGAGAGCTTAAGCTACCCTTCTAGCGAAGATGTTCGTTCCTTGGAGCACTAGCCATTGATAACACATACTGACTACTCCTTTGCCCTCTCATGATCTCATGACCTCCTTCCTCGACGGCAGAACCCAGAGAGTCCGCCTCCCACCCTTCCGATCCGAAGCCTCCGAGATCATCTGCGGCGTACCCCAGGGATCGTCCCTCAGCCCAACACTGTTCAACATCTACATGGCCCCGCTCGTACGCATCGCCAGACAACACGACCTCAACATTATCTCCTACGCCGACGACACTCAACTGATCCTCTCCTCACCAAGGACCCCTCGCCGCCAAAGCCAAACTCCATGAAGGAATGAAGGCCGTCGCCGATTGGATGAAGATCAACCGACTAAAGCTGAACACGGACAAAACGGAGGTCCTCATCCTCGGCTCCAACACCTCAGCCTGGGACGACTCCTGGTGGCCAACGACGCTGGGAGCAGCCCCGACACCCACCGACCACGCACGCAACCTGGGAGTCATCCTCGACTCAACGCTCTCCATGACCAAGCAAGTCAACGCAGTCTCCTCCTCCTGCTTCAACACCCTCCGCATGCTTCGCAAGATCTACAGGTGGATCCCGACAGACACAAGAAGAACAGTCACCCAGGCCCTCGTCAGTAGCAGACTGGACTATGGGAACGCCCTCTACGCGGGAGCCCCGGCCAAGCTCATCAAGCGACTGCAACGCATACAAAACGCCTCCGCACGACTGATCCTCGACGTACCACGCCACATCACCCCCCACTTGAGGAACCTGCACTGGCTCCCCGTCGACAGGAGGATCACCTTCAAACTCCTCACCCACGCACACAAGGCACTCCACAAAACTGGCCCAGCCTACCTCAACAGACGGCTCCTCTTCTACGTCCCCAACCGCCGGCTCCGCTCCGCCGACCTCTCCCTCGCCACCGTCCCCCGCATTCGAAGAACAACCACCGGCGGCAGATCCTTCTCACACCTCGCCGCCAAGACCTGGAACACCCTTCCACTAAGCCTACGAAGGACCCAAGACCTGCTGACCTTCAGGAGGCTACTCAAGACCTGGCTGTTCGACCAGTAGCAGCATTCCCCCCCCACCCCCCCTTTCCTCTCCCCAGCGCCTTGAGACCCTCGCGGGTAAGTAGTGCGCTCTACAAATTCTGTGATTGATTGATTGATCTGCTAAGTTTGAACAAAGAGAAGAACCACCTAAATGTATACCACATACTCTAGATATAAAGTGGTATCTTTCCTATCTATGAGGATCAAGTGAAAACTAAAAAGGTAGATTCAAACCCAGTTACAGCCTAGTTCAAAATCCTGTCTAATCCGCCAATAGATTGAGATACCAGAGTCACTTTTCTCCCCATCACAAAGGAGTTACTTTCCTCTCTAGGGTTTGTAGGCTAGATTAGAACTAAATTTAGACCATGATCTGACAAAGTGTTTAATCCTAACCAACCCACAGTTCCTCTGTGTTTCCTCCTCCACCAGTAATGAACTTTTGGCAGTCGTTCAGTGTTTTGAATGGTTAATGACAAAACAGTGTGGTGCGTGTAGGGAGAGTGTGTTTTTAGTATAAGGTTTTCATCTTTTAGTCTACAGTTACTTCGCGTCTTTCCTCTTGTGTGTATTAAAAGGAAATGGGTATTGTTGGCATTTTTGATCAGCAGATTAGAATTTGACTAACTTGTATTATAATTTATGAAGATGTGTCCTGGAATACATAAAGAAAGAACGGTTTACCAAAAGGCAAAGACTGTCTTTCGTTTAACTGGATTTTTACGTCCAGTTCAGTAATACTTTATTTAGTAATTCAAAACCATATAAAGTTGACAAAACCATTAAAACCATGTACATTGATAAATATATTAATAAAGTAAAATACATCCATAAAAAATATAAAAACACAGTACAATCAATAAAAACGGGAAGTTTAACAGCTCATTGGGTGAGGACCCCTAGTAACTAAATAGCTTTTTCCTAAGTCTAAGGGCACCAGAAGGAAAACTTGTGACTCCAAAACAGACCATGGGTGACGGGAGCATTTGTAAATATAACCACACTGGTTTTACTTGTGCAAATTGGCTAGATCTTATCAAGGGAAAATGAAATGGTGCCTTAATATCCAGCAAAATCACACAAATATAAAATGCATAGTATCTTTCTCAGATAAATTATCACAGGGACAGGGTTTCAGCTACACAATTTTATGGGACCCTTTGCCTGAACCTTGTCAATAAAAAAATGGTGATCGGAATTGGTAACAATCACCAAATATGGTACACCCGAAGAGTAAGTTGTCAATAAAATTTATTGTTTCACTGAAGATTTAAGAAGTTCCCTTTTCTCTCTTTCCATCATCCTACGAGAGAAAAACTTATTTTTTAACTCCAACGAATGCCTTGACCGTAGCGATTTAGGGTTAGCAAATAATTCTGGGCGACCTACACTCTCCAGCATACTTTTAACATAACTAAGCCAGGGAATGCGGAACGTTCCTTCAAGTGATCTGCTATCCTCAATCACAAGCTGGTTAAGTGAAAGTGCCGGATTAGACCAAATTCTGGGCCAGCGCACAACGGAAGCCAGAGCAATGAGATCTGAAATGTATCCCAATCCTACTTCCTCATGGACCAACAAAGAGGGGGAGCTTGCCTGAACCGCCAGGAGCCTACTCAAAAGGTTATTTTCCACTACGTGGAGCTCTCTGGCATCTTTATATCCCCACATATCACACCCATGATTTGCAATTGGGATACATTTTTCTCGGTACACCTTAACCATGGCCTACATCTGTTTGGCCCCTAGTCTCTTAGCAAAGTCCATTTAGCCCCCACTGCTCTCAATAAGATATTCTTTTTTAGGGTCTTTTGAGGAATCCAGGACCCTCGATCATCAAAAAGTAATCCCAAGTATGGGAAGGTAGCTACTTTAGTTTGTTTTCCCCCTTTGCCAAAAAATCTGTTCCCAGCTATCTTTCGGCGACCAATCGTCATTGTATGCAACTTAGCATAGTTGGTTGAAAGATCGAGTGAGTCCATAAAATCAATAAAGGCGTTCAAAAGAAATTGAAGACCCACTGAAGTCCTTGCGATCAAGACCGCATCATTGGCATACTATAATTCGGTAATTAATTTGGGTCATCCCTGGGAATATCCCTACAAGCGGCTGAAAGCACATCACCCAATTTGTTTATGTATAGGGTAAATAACAGGGGTGCCAAAATGCACCCCTGTCTTATCCCCCTTTGGACTCCCCAGGGGACAGACAGGCTACCGTCCTACTTGTACCTCACCGAGAAGTTAGAATGAAGACCATTTAGGCAGGCCATTAACTCGACCTTTTTACCCAGATCTATAAGAAGGTGTTAAAGCTTAGATCGGTTTACTTGGTCAAAGGCCGAGGTAAGGTCCACGAAAGCAGTGTATAAACAGCCCCCCTTAGCTATAGTGTATTTACCCGCAATCAACTGCAAGTTTATGCACTGGTCCAGTATCCCTCTCCCATGCCTAAAACCATATTGAAGCTCAGATATTATGCTGCTATCTGACCAGAAGATTAATCGCTCCAGATTTGATTGATTTCTGGGTTTTATAGCATGCTTTTAAACTGGGTCCCATCCAAATGGTCGTTCTTCTCAGTGAAAGATGCCAGCTGTGAGTTCATAGCCTTTTCCACCAACTTGGCTGGAAAAGGAAGACTTGCTATAAGACAATTATTAGTGTCCAGGGGTTCAAGATTAGATTTCTTTTAGTGGCAGGACTAAGGCCTTTTTCCAGTCCTTTAGGAAATTTGCCTGTAAGGAACATTGCACTGAAGATTTTTTCTAAACGTCCAGCAATAACATCTGGTGCTATCTGGATAGTAGTGGGAGGGCAAGGATCAAGGGGAGATCCCGACTTGGTAACCCTAATCAGCTGTCTGACTTGCTCCGCTGACAGACGTAAATTCTCTGAAGGAGCTGGGATTGTCATTTGCTAAGGGATCAGGGGCTGCTTGCTAGTTTGGCTATTAGCAGAAAAGCTATCCAAGATGTGCTACACCTTCTTTTGGAAACAAAATTGCCAAGGCATTACAGAAGTCTTCATTGCCTGTGGTAGAATTAGCAGCAGGGGTGGTAGTTAATTTAGTAATCGTTGGCAAAAGCTCCTAAGTGGAGGTTTTAGCTACATAGTCTTTTTCGTAATATATTCTGAATTATCAGTTAAAATAAGTGTTTTATATTTGGCTATGCATTGCTTATAGTTTTCTTTTTCTATTACGTTTATAATGTTTTCTCCATATTCTCTCCTATATGCGACAGTGTTGTTTACAGGCTCTTAGCTCTAAATTATACCACGGAGCCGAAGGATTCATCCTTTTAGATGTTTTATGTTTAATAGGAACAAGATTATCAGTTGCTGACTGAACCATTGTTCAATATTCTCTAGAGGCTATATCAAGATCTACTGAGACCACCAGTTCAGAAACTGATAAAACATTAGATGTGCAGATACTATTGGAAAAAGCATTAAATTAAAAGATCACTGCTTTATCAGACCAAATTAAATTAAAAGCCTTTAAAAATGTTATGTTCCGGTTATTAGTAAACACTGCAGAGTGTATCCCGCAGAGTGGGTCGGGCTGCCAATAATTGGAGATAAACTATATCCAGTCATGGTATCGATTAGGTGCAGCACAACTCTCCCCATCGTTTTTGCCGTCAAATCTATAAGGGAGATGGGACGATAACATTGCGGGTCATGCCTCGCACCTTTTTTGAAAATGCTAGATTTAGACCAAGATAAGAGGCAACCACTCTTGCAAACTGCATTAAAAACGTGAGCCAGAATCTTTCCCCAAATTTGGGGGTCTGCCTTATAGAGGTCTAGAAGGACCCCATCTGGTCCCGGTGCTTTCCCCCCAGTCGTAGCAAAAATAACCTTACACATTTCTTCTCCACTAAGTCATCGGTGAGATATCACTTCCTGGCTCCCAGGGAATATCAGTAGTCCTCACACCCCCTGCTATACATTCCCTTGAAATGTGTTACCCATCTGTCAGGGGCGGTGTTGCAATCAACCCTAGAATTCACAGATCTCCCCCCCAAAAGGCATGTTTATAATGTCCCAGAATTTGGCGTTAATGCATAGGACACTAGGCTCCAATAGCTCCTGCCAGGCTTGTTCCTTAATTTATTTTTTTACGCAAAAAAGTTGCCGATATTATAAGCTTTCCTGTAGGCCCTAATCTTATCCTCCTCTGCCTTTGCTTCAAGGCAGCCAGCCGGTTTCTATGTGTCCTGGAACAGTTACTGTCAAACCTCTCGTCCTCGTTAATATTACCATGTCTTCCTCCGGTCGTTTGATTGGAGGAGATCTGTGCACACAACTTATTAAAGGCATTAAGGACCACATCATCCTGCGTGACACTCTCTAAACACAGGGCAATATCCACTGCATTCACAGTATAAAGGTGCTCTAGAAATAGCTCAGGATCACCCTTTCCTACTTAAGTTTCCATGCTTGATCCTTGGTGCCAATATCACTATTAGGGAGGCGTTTCCTTCCAAATCTAATTCCCAGTCCAATTCCAACACTATGGGTTGTGATCACTAAAATTATTCCAAGTTGTCCTACCAATAAATGAGGGAATAACTTCACACTCCCCCTTCTGCTCAATACAGTACAGATTGCTGCTCGCCATAATGTCCTCCAGCAAGTCACCCTACTCTGAATCTTCAAAATGTGTTGCTGAGTGGCTAACACCAAAGGGCCCTTTTACTAAAACACAACCCTGTTGACACAAGTGAACATTAAAATCACCTAGAATTATAACCTGGTAATGCGAGGACCTTTTCCCCCTAAATCTTTCCAAAAAACATTTCAGATCAGAGATGTGTTCTAATGGTATACTCCTGGAAAAAAGAATTCTAGAAATTTACCACCAACCGGGATGGATTGCTCTTAAATGCCAACTCTACTGCCAGCAAGTCTGTTACCACCAGAGCAGGGGTACCGGGAATCTCGAGGGAAAGTAAAATAAAAAGGCCACCCTTTGCACGCCCCGAAGGCGAAGGAGAAGCAGCTTTAGAAAAGGAGGAGAAGCTTTCCGTATAAAGAAACTTCTACATCCCATGTTTCTTGCATGGCCACAATATGGTCTCCACCAAGAGTTTCCAGCCACCTTGCATCATCCCTATTAGCTTTTAACCCTGCAATATTCCAGGTCATAACTTTTAACAGGAGCTTCTGGTCATACGTGGGTTCAATCAAGATGGCACACTCGCCCAGCTTTGCCTGGTCCCTGGGGCTAGTAGGCCTTACTTGTGGGGGCCTCAGACAGTCATCATCCAGCCCACACAAGGGTGCAAACCTATCCTCAAGTGGTATTTCCCTATGTGGAGCCTAACCCCCTGCCGTCACATAAAATGTCGGTGGGAGCCAGCCTTTACCATCTGAGTGGGAACGAAAGGGAGGATAAAAATACTGCAAGGGATGAACCCTAATCACTGTGGCCTTGTCCAGGGTATTGAAGCAACTCTGAATTAGGTCTTTCGCAAATCCGGGATGCCTTGGATGAACTATACAGTCCTCATCAATATTCTTCCCCTTACGTCCCACCCAACCAACTCTTCTCGCCATAATAATGTGTGGTGACAGAAGGTGCCCATTCACCTAGGGTCTGATCACACCAGTGTTTCACCTTGCACATGAGGTCTGCCGTTGTTTCCCTTGCTCCTGGTTTAATGGGAGGTACCCCTATTAAAACCCCAGCTAGGGGTACAGTTTCGGGGGGGGGGGGAGGGATGTAATAGGGTGATATCCCCCTGTCAAATGTTGAATAGTTTGAACTTCAGAAATTCAAAACCTTTGGTTCCCCTCCATAACAAGAAAACCTGCAACGTCTTTTGCTTGATATTTTTCAAAGGCAGACACATGGAGTACGAGTTACTTGCCAGAATGTGGAGTCTCAGATTAAGTGGTCTAGAATCTCCTCAAGCTCCTATGCTAGGGATGATGCATGACATCCTTTATATGTTAAGTAAGAGGCTCAATAAAGCATAATTTATCCTCTGGTGGTTGAATGTTACTCCATTCTTTTAACAACCAAGACCTACTACCTAACATTCTGTGAAGTGGGGAGAATGGCCTGATCGCTTTGAATCATTGGGATAAAACCTGCTACTCTGAGCCACTCACTATTGTTCGGGACAGCTTTGAACCTTAGTTTTCAAAGTTGCCAAATTACAAACTGCTCTAAGCCAGGTCATAAGGAGGCGAGAAGAGCAATGAAATGAGGATGTTTCCGAATATTTAACAGCCAAGGCACTTTAAGCTCTCCGTCCAGCATTGTCTCTAGCCCTAGCAATACTAGTATTGATGAGGTGCACCCTCTTTGCACTGAAATTGCCTGGCATTGTATTCTCATACTTCTCTACATGGTGTTCTCATAATTATATATTATTATATTTAAGTTGCCCTTTTCACGTTCCCAAGTCCAGCTCTATATTACTCTCAAGAAAGCAAGTCGGTCACTGGAGCTACTTCTGCAAGTTATGAAGCTCTTGGAACTGTGTTTTATCCAACAGGTTCCTGTAGAATTCTGAGGCCAGTGCTACTCCTCCATCTACCTCACTGCAAAGCCATTCTACATTTAAACTGATCAACTTTACAAGATTCTCCTTCTTGAGATGTCCAAGCTATAGCTATGCATGGTTACTCTATTATTCTAAGTCGGTGAATGCCATGCCACCCATTGGTGAAACTGGAAATTCTTTCCTAATGCTTTTAATATGGAGGTTTATACATTTGATCCATATATGATCCTATACATGTGGTAATTCCCTGTTTGGGTCTACCCACTCCTCTTATGGCTTTTTTTTCATCTGAATTGTGTAGATTGTAACCTACTTTTCTTGATTTTATACTGTGGGACTCCTGTCTCTTTTTCAGTTTCTTGCTGTTTTCACCTCTTCACTTTATCCAAGACCAAGTGCCATTTTGATCCAATTGCTTCACTGAGGAGTTCTGTGGGCACCCTTTAGGTCACTCACAGTTTCCCAAGGCCCATCATGTCCCAGACTACTCTACTCAGTAATCGGATCTTACGCCAACTCCATGTAGGAGGCTGAGAAGAAGGCTTCAAAATCAGTGAATGAGGGGTTCCTTCGTAAGATGAAGCCAATCAATCTACATTTTTCCATAGTGTTGGTGCTGTCTGCCAGCTGACAAGTACCATAGTAAGAAGTGCAGAGTGCGCAAGGTGACGTCTACAACCAAGCTCATTGTGCTATGATGAACAGTTCAGCTCAAATGTGACCCAGTTTCTGTTCTCTGCAAGCATGCCTTCCCCCTCATCACCAGATTCTGAAGGGTGACTACAGTGATTACTGACTCCCTGATGTGAAGTGCTTTATGCTGGTAGTGAATAATGAGCCAAATGTCTGAAGAAATTTGGAAACGAAATGTAACAGTTTGGTGGTCTTATATTCTGAGAGTTTGATGGTTATGTGATCTTGCTAAGCTATTGTTTGTTGAAACAAATTTGACAGCATTGCATCTTTCCTCCCTAAACTTATCCAGTTAGACTATAGAGATATACTTCTACATAGCAATAGATCCAAACCACCACATTGCCTTTTGTGACTCTTTTACTTGTACTTCGATATCCAGCCCACTGCCAGTGTATAATTACTTTACTTCATCCTCCAACATTGCCTTTAAAAGACCACGGGCCAGATGTACAAAGCATTGCTCCGGTTGCAAACACCCTGATTCATAGAATCGGGCCGTATGCCCTGGGAAAAATACTTTTTCAGATGTACAAAATGCAAAATGTAAGTCAATACCTTGTTAACCTATCGAAATTTGCATTTGTGATTCGGTATTTGAAAGGGCTTGTTCTGGGCGTCCCTTCCAAATACTGAATGGATATGGTATGTGTTACGGTTTAAATGCAACCGGTTTTTCTTTAAGGAAAACGAAATGCATTTAAAAAAAAAAAAAAAGATTGCTTTATCAAAAAGCAATTACAGACATGGTGGTCGGCTGACCAACAGAGGGCAAATCCCTGTGATGGAAGCAGATCCAAGTGGGTCGCAAATTGCTATCTACCTCATTAATGTGCATGAGGTAGGTGTATTTGCGACCTACAAGCAATCACTAATGAAATTTGAGAGTTTCATAACATTAGGAATAGCGATTTCCTAATTGATATTCGCAGGAAATCGCAATTAGCAAATCGCTATTCCTAATCTTTGTACACCTGGCCACACATCTTTATGAAAACAAAGACTGAATGGTACCCAATCAACCTGCCCCTCTGAAAAAAGTTAGTCATTTTTCCTGAAACCGATTTCAGAACAAGAGTGCAAGCTCTCTCTCATCTGGAAAGAGGCTGAGTTCTGCTTAGTGGCCAACACAACAATTAGCACTCCGCAGCCCCTAAACACATCTGATCACGGAGTGAACTTTTTTGCTCCAAATCCAGGCAAGCATCATCTTAACTAGCTGCATTACTTACAAGGCCAGCAGAAATTTAACCCTGATTTCCCTGTCCAGGAAGATAACTTCCGGCAAACCAAAAACCATGGAATTGCCAGACTAGAGACTAAAATGTTTCAGAAAGTCACAAGTATTGGTAAAGCCAATAGGTCTGGTGCTAGCTGCCAGACTTTTGGCTTTTGTAATACTTGTTTTGCCATGGTTTTTGTTAAGCTTTATTGTTTGAGGGGGTGGTGAAGATGGTTGGCTGAAAGCGTGTGTGTGTGTGTGTGTGTGTGTGTGTGTGTGTGTGTGTGTATATATATATTTTGTGTCTGTATGTGTAGATGTGTGTGTGTGTGTATGTGTATATTTTTGCAGCATGAATCTTTTCTGGATTCACATGCTGTGCATTATTCCGTCATCTAGTGGTTGGGTCCGGAATTGTTGTATTTGTCTTTTTTTTTGGTTAGGCGTCGACATAATACTATTTGGTATCCTTCTGTGACGTCGATGTGCTTCCTCCGGAAGCTCCCACCTTTGGTTGCCATCTTCAGATTCTTTTTTTCCGCTGTTGGGTCTGGATCGATACGGAAGGAGCTCCTGAAATTGGAGAGAAGAATCGACGAAAACTAAGGAAAGAACTTCAAAACCGAGGATTTGACCGACCGGACTTCGAATCAAGGTGACATAGAATTTGCACACCTAAAACTACCAGAAAGCACAATGTTAGTTCTATGAGAGGCAAGGAAGCCAACCACACGAAAATGTTACACGGCTAAATGAAAGAGATACTCTCAATGGTGCCTCAAAGAACACCTTTCCAAAAAGATCACGAAAGAACCAGTTCTGAAATATTTATCACATTTGCTACAGAGCAAACTGACATATACATCACTAAAGGTTTACTTAGCGGCAATTGTAGCATATGCAAGAGGACAAACAGGGAAGAGCTTCTTCACTTCTCACGTGGTCAGGAGGTTCCTGGAAGGGGCAAAAAGAATCTCGCCACCAAAAAGAGTGCCGGCACCCACATGGAACCTTAATATAGTACTCGCTCAACTGATGAAAGCACAATTTGAGCCACTACACAAGGCTACGCCACAAATGCTCACATTAAAGACGGTCTTTTTAGTAGCAATAACGTCATTATGTAGGGTTAGTGAACTGCAGGCACTAACACTGCAGGAACCTTACTTCCAAATGCACAACAACAGAATCGTCATGAGAACTGATCCACATTTCATGCCAAAGGTGGTATCAAAGTTCCACTTAAACCAAACCATACAAATACCTAGTTTCTTTCAAAATCCAAAAACACAAGCGGAGAAAGCATTGCATACTCTGGACGCTAAAAGAGCAGTCATGTATTACATTTAAAAGACAAAGGAATACATGAAAACAAAGCAATTCTTTGTATCTTTTGCAAACAGTTTTCTGGGAAGGCCTGTAACCAAAAACACTATTGCAAGATGGATTGCACAAGCTATACAGTTATGCCACAAACAAGCAGTGCAAACGCTACAAGGGGCCCCACGGGCTCATTCAACAAGAAAGAAAGGAGCAACAATTGCATTTCTAGCCAGTACTCCAATTCAAGACATTTGCATGGCAGCAACATGGTCTTCAGTGCACACGTTCACAAAATATTACTGTGTGGACATACAAATGAATAAAGAAGCACAAGTAGGACAAAAAGTCTTGCAACATATATTCACAAACCAACGCTCATCTTCCACCCAGCCACCACAAGACTAGCAAACCGCTACAAAGTCTATGCACAGCATGTGAATCCAGAAAAGATTCATGCTGCAAAACGTATAGTTTCTTACCTGTCGGTGTAGTTTTGCAGCTTGAAGAATTTTCTGGATTCACTAGCGAACCCACCCTCCTCCCCCAGAAAGATGAGACAAG
Source organism: Calotriton arnoldi (assembly GCA_963921515.1). Lineage (NCBI taxonomy): Eukaryota > Metazoa > Chordata > Amphibia > Caudata > Salamandridae > Calotriton > Calotriton arnoldi. Next base: position 1,055,593 of record CAWUFW010003042.1, on the reverse strand, counting down.
AGGGAGAGAGAAAAAAAAAAGAATCCAAAGATGGCGACCAAAGGTGCACTTCGACGTCACAGGAGGACACCAAATGGTGGTATGTCGACGCCCACCAAAAAACCCCCCACAAATACGATTCCGGACCCAACCACTAGATGGCGGAATAATGCACAGCATGTGAATCCAGAAAATTCTTCAAGCTGCAAAACTACATCGTCAGGTAAGAAACTATACGATGTGTGTGTGTGTGTGTGTGTGTGTGTGTGTGTATTTATATGTGTATGTATTTATGTGTGTGTGTGTGTGTGTATGTGTGTATATATATATATTATGTGTATGTATATGTGTGTGTGTGTGTGTGTGTGTGTGTATATATATATATATATATCTATCATTATATATTTGGCTAATGCCAGACCTAAAAAATGATATGGGTATACCTCCCAGCCGGCAAGGGAATTGCTCCAACCCTCTAGTAAGTCTGAAAAAAGCTGAAGATCCACCTCTTCAAGTTACATTACCTCCCCTCACAATAGAAACCCACCTGCCCCATCTCACTCTGACATCGTGGAACTTCATCTATGTGCTCTCTGATTTTTTCAGTACTCCGTTATTCCCAGCTAGGTTTGTGTTATGCACATAAACAACCGTCTAAAAAATCGGCATCTTATTTGTTTAAAAAAAAGGTAACTGTTTATGGTTTATGGTATAATGCATCTTTCCTGCTTCTCTGCCCTTGCTGCTCAGCCAGTGTGAATGTGCTGTGGAATGTTGGTGTGCATGGTGATGTAATGGAATGTGAGGATGCCTGGAGGTGGAGTGTCAGTTGGAGTATGGGCTGAGCAGCAGGGAGGCTGCTCCTGGTGGGGCTGAATACAAATCTACTTCTAGACCATCTAAGAACTAAGATCAATAAACCTTCATCTTTATTCTACACCTCGGCTACTGGACTTATTACATTACAACATAATTTGGCGACAATTTGGGATTAATCTACAGAAACTACACGTGAGGATCTACTTCAAGCAATGATAAAGGAAAGGTAACTGAAGATACAATTGGAGCACTTATGATAAGAGCCTGCCTAAGGATTTTACACCCTGCTGCCCCACCAGTGTCCAGCTTCATTCGGACAGCCCATGAGACAGGGTGTATGTCTTTCCGCCTGATTTCAATATTTTCAAGCTTCTGGTTACCTCCTCTGCAAGTCAGGAGGCAGCTCTTACGTCAAGCATACTATAAGTGTAACAGCGGAATTCTACTCCTGTTACTCTGCTATTTTATTGGATGGGAAGAGTTACATTTGGTACTTTACATCTGGCAGTGGAGTACTTTACATCTGGCAATGGAACATTTTTCAATCCTTTCACATTTTGGTATTGTTCCGGTGAGGCAAATTTGTGGCTCGCATTTTGGGTGTGAAGTGACTAATTTACTCTTCTCACGTTGGTTTCAACATGCGACAGTTGAATCGGTTTGTTCAGCGCGCACTCTCATCGTACCAACGTTCGGCATTCAAATGGAGAAGCCAGGCGCGTGAGGAAGACGGCTCGCGCATTCTTACCTTTATGCAAAGCGAGCTGTGTTGGCGGTATTCTCTTCGTCCTTGTCAGCAGCGCAGCACCTTTTGCAGCATGTACGTGCCCGGAGCCACCCGGGGCGTACTTTTTCTACGTGCTGCCATCTTTGTTCTTCTACTTTCCTTCCCCGATGCCATAGACTTGGAGGGGGGAGGCTCCTGTGCAGATGGTGCGTGGCATGGACTGTGTGGAGACAGTCTTTGGTAAGGCGTCTTCTACGCTCTGCTAATATTTACTTTTCTTCTCGCTGCGTGTTCCGTCTTCAAGTCCTTTCAGGTTAATACCTGAAACGACCGGATTTTACCACTGACATCGATCTTGCTATTGACATGTTTAATCTTTCCTGCACTTTTGCCCTCCAGTTACTATTTACTTTGGTCAGCATCTTTAAGTACTGTTGTTCCGAGAGGTTTTTCGGGTGAAGAATCGCTCACCGGTGTGTTTATCTTCTTAACTGCCATGATATTCAAGATGCTTCATTTATATTTTATTTCTATTCTTGCTTTTTATCTTCAGAACTGCCATGATATTCACGATGCTCCATTCATATTTTATTTCTATTCTTGCTGCCTTATATTGCTATTTTTCTCCTGGCATTTTTGGTAGTGTGTTTATGATTAATTCTGGCATGTTTCGCAGAGTGTTTTGATTTAATTAGCATGATTATTCTTTCTTGTTGTCTTATGGTCATGTTGCACTAGCTTTTGGTGTCTTTTTCAATTGGCATGCAAGCTTTCCGTGTTTGAGAGTCTTATTGTGAACTTGTTTTTTTATATAAGGTTCATGGTGACAGTGTGGTGTTCTACCTGTGCGCAAGGGTTCTGTGCGTGGAATTTTAACTTTTTATACTGTCATGTGAGTTTGTTTTGTTAGTTGGTGCGCATGTTTCTTGTGCGAGAGAATTTGAATGTTTTCTTCTACTTTGTAAGTCTTCTTTTAGTGTGATGTTCCACCTGTGCGCAAATTCTTGTGCGTGGACTCGTTCTTCTATATTTTTCTTTCATTTTAATTTAGTTTCCAGTACTTAATTTGCAAGTTTCCCATAGCTGGGAATTATTTCTGATAGTGGCATGTTTTTAGATTGCCTGTTGCAGTGTTATCTTCCACCTGTGCGCAAATTCTTGTGTGTTGACTCGTCACCTTTATTTTTCCTTCATGATAGTTTAGTTTCCAATACTATTTTGCTAGTTTCCCGTGCGTGGGATTTATGCTGTGATGTTGTTGCTACGTTTAAGGTTTATTCTGTCTGTCTATTCTTACCTGTGCGCAAGGGTCTTGTGCGTGGAATAGTCATTCATATTTCTGGCATGTGGGTTTGATTTTATTCTTATTACTGGTGCACAAGTTTTCGGTGTGAGAGAACTTGATAATTTCTGCTACATTCATTTAGACGTCATATGACAGTGTGCGTTTTAACCTGTGCGCATGGTCCTTGTGCGTGGATACTGCACTTATTTATTGTTATGTTTGTTTTAGTTTTAAATTTTGTTTATACACTTCTGGGGTGCAGTTCCATCACCCTTCTATTGCTTTTCTCCAGCTACCTTTTTTCAGGGATTATGTGTTGGGTTTTAGCCAACCTTTTCCTTCTTTTCAGGTTAGGTGTTTGCGTGTTTGAGTAGGTGAGCCCTGTTTGGTGTTTTATTTTGGTAGTACCTTTTCTCATTTTCTGGTTGTTGCTCTTACTTTCATTGGTTGGCGTTCTGTTTCTCTTCTCCATGCTAGTCTGGCCAGCTGGTGTGTTTTGGTGGTAACTCTGAACGTCTGGGTCTCTTTGGTTTGCGTTAGTATTGCTACGCGTGAAGGGAGATATGTATTTTCACTCATATTTTCTTCCTTATTGGGATGTAATTTTTTTGCACTATTTTGTTCCATCTTCAGCCCTTTTAGTATGCAAGATTTACCTTCAATGGAGATCATTGTTGGCATCTTGCATTTCTTGTTGTTTTTTCATTTGCTCTGTTAAGGGGGAGATGTGTGTCACTTATAGTTTAATTAATGCAATGTTCTCATCTTTCATATTGTAGTGTTTCATTTGAATCTTATGTATTTATATGCGTCTTCTCATGAAATGCTTTGTGTTCCATCTTATGCAAGTTTCCATTATGTGATTGCAGCATGTTCACATGCAAGTTACTTTATGCTATTGCTATGCTTCCTTCTTGCATTATCTATTTTATATGTTTTATATAAAGGGGGAAGATGTGTTGTATCTGGTTTATGGTATAATGCATCTTTCCTGCTTCTCTGCCCTTGCTGCTCAGCCTGTGTGAATGTGCTTCTGGAATGTTGATGTGCATGGTGATGTAATGGAATGTGAGGATTTCTGGAGGTGGAGTGTCCGTTGGAGTATGGGCTGAGCAGCAGGGAGGCTGCTCCTGGTGGGGCTGAATACAAATCTACTTCTAGACCATCTAAGAACTAAGATCAATAAACCTTCATCTTTATTCTACACCTCGGCTACTGGACTTATTACATTACAACAGTAACCAGTAAGCTTGTACTACATAGCAGAGGAAGGGTGGGGAGTTGCTTCACGTAGGTGCTTAAACTGGTGGAATGCTGGCAACTGAACGCTCTGTAATAACACCCTCGATAATGCGCTTGTAGTTCCATCTTTGTGTTAAAGGGCACCCACAGGTTGGAGCAAGAAAAAAAGTCCATGGGCTAAATTACTGATTTGCCGTTAACTTTGTGCTTTTCGTCCTAATGGATTGCCATTGAGTAGCAACTAAACTTTAGGAAAAGCACAGAATTCATTTCCAACTTACAGTGTAGTGTCCGCCCTAACAATGCAAGGTCCTTCCCTTTCTCTTACACTTTGCGTCTTTGTATTGGTGATAACTAAACATCACCACCAAGAGGGACATTTCAATACCTTCTCGGAGGAATGACCAATAAGGGTCTTCTCATTCACACCTGCACCATAATACAGGCTGATGTTTTCAATCAACCCTCGCAAATCAGGTTTCCATCCTTTGTAAGGGCTACATTTCATGTCCTAGACATTAGACAATGTGAGGTTGTCCTAAATAGGGTGCAGTCTTGCATACCACCATGCACCAAGAGCTGTATTTCTAATAGCCTCTGGTAAACTGGTGTTTCTGCTCTAGAGACCCAGAATAAGACCATTGCGATTTCAATTACAATTGTGAGGATATAACTGCAGATGAAAGGCTCTTGCAGCACTTCTGACATTGTGGGGGTTTTTGAGTATACAAGGGAGCACCTGTTACTACTTCAGGAGAAGATCATTGTAGTGAAAAAACACGTCTTTAAACTTTCATGAAGAAAGAGGAATGGCGCATTTCTTTTCCTCTTCTTTATAATCAATGACATAAAAATGGGTTTCAGTGCTGTGAAAGTCGAGAACATGCAGTTAAAGAGGCCGTACTGACTTCACAGTGGACTCACAGGTGGAAGCTAAATGCATAAGTGTCCTATTTGGTCTTTAGTATCGTTGCACTTCCATTGTTCAATCTCCATGATTATAAAGACCAGTAGGCCTGGCCGAAACACAGAGTTTCACCCCGTGCAGTTTGAAAAAAAACTCATATTTCATGGAATTCCGCAAATGGGCAGAAATAGACACGTTGTGCTGTGGTTTAGCGCCGGTAGCTCGTTCTGCGCTTAAAAATTAGCACAAATGGCACTATGCAGCGCACCTGAGGTGCAGCTTCTTGAGTTCATTTTGCTGCCACTCGAGTAGATTTTCTACTCATGCGGCAGCTTTGTGATCACGAACGATTGCAACCGGCCGCACTGGAGAAATTTAGCTGGGTGCCCTCCTAGCGACCCAAAAAAGTAGGATGCCAAATCTCGCTCGCCAACGAACTGTTTTTGAGCCGCAGGCAAGGAAATAATTCCACCATGCAACGGTTGGCAGAATTTGGCCAGAGCTCCGCTTTACAAGCACAACGTGGAGTGACTGAAATTCCGCTGGCGGAGTGGAATATATTGCCCACCCCTAAAGACAACACAATACTGCATATTTCTCCGAGGTACAAGTATGTTTAAACTGTGTCTTCAGATCACAGCAATTCAAAGCCAATAGTCTTCTCTTTGTGCCAATAACTGCAAGCATATCCCAAGAAATTTAGGCAATGGCATGTTTTCTTTTTTTTCTCCTGGTTAGGTTGAGTCTAGGCAGTGCATGCGCTGTCTGTTTGAGACCTGCTGTATTTACTCTGTGGTACCCATTGCCTTTTTATTAGTCTGTTCGATTGTCGTTCAAAGAGGCTTGCTAGTGTTTAACCTTCCTCTTTGCCCCTCCTTTTTAGGTCTCGCCTGAGCCAGCGCATGCGCTGCTCTGGCGAGAGTTTTAGTAAGCGGGTTTTGGAAGTGCAAACAGTGGCTTTTGCTGGCGACCAGCTTGCGTTCACGCGAGCGTGCACGCGCGATCAGGCGCCATATGGCTTCCCTCGCCATCTGGACGCTCGCGTGAACGCAAGCTGGTCGCCAGCAAAGCCACTGTTTGCACTTCCAAAACCCGCTTACTCACGATTACTTTCACGGCCTCGCGGCCGTGTCAGTTTCGCGGCCGCGCGGCCAATGCTTGTTAAACAGGTTTTCTGAAATAAGGACTAAAACTGCCATTTTTCTTAGAAAAATATATTTTGACAAAAAGTTAATGTTTAAAAAAATTATTCCCAGGGCTTCTTGTATTAATAAGGAAGCCAGGTTCTACTTTCAGATGTCTCGTTGCTAAACTTCCTCTTATTGGTGGTACCGCCTCCGTCTAGTTCTTGGCCCCTGGTGATCTGAGTTGTGTATCCGATTGGCCCATTCTACCATTTTGGGACCTTTGCTTTGTTTGTTGGGCTCTCCATACGTGCTGTTGACCTGAAAGGGAACTTATGACTCGCTGTCATAGCTTGCGTACTATATAGATCACCAACCATTTTACCCCATGCGTCCGGTCCAGCAGGTCTCTTTACTCACTACCCCATATTCTCCTCGGGTAGGTCACACGAACAGTATTCTCATTTCGTCAGTGCACGCCTTTATTGTTCCCATACAGGGAGGGCTTCTGATTTAGAACGCACCCCCCCCGCCCATTTCAAGCAATTTATACGTGTTTCCATGTTGTACCCGACCGACTCTACAAATTGAGCACAACGTGACCCTTCAAGGTATCAGGTTTTTTTGTGTTGTGCTTTTCTTTCAGTATGCCGAAATGGACGATATGCAATCCGGCCCTCCTGATTCCTATCCGGGCTATGCATCCAAGTTTTTAGAATAGTTCACTGTAGTTGTGGCCATGTAGATGAATGAACAACTTGTCTAGCAACTCTAAGCCGTTCTTGGATTTGACTTGGTAATGTTACTAAACTACACTGGGGTAAAAAGTCAACCAGTGATACCATTCAGTATGTGTCCGTGCACCCTCCTACGTTTAAGCGCATTACTGCCCAACTTCGGTTTGATTTATCTTGTGACCGTTAACACCAGTCTGCTCTGCTAAGAACTTGTTGAGCTTTGACACAACTTCCTCATTCGTTACTCTTTTGTAACGTGTTTTGTGACGGCGTTCCTGGGGATCGTACTCAGTAGCTGCTGTTTGCACAAAGATCTCTGCAGCGGAAACGCAACCCGCTAATGCATCTTAATTGCTCTTAATAATGTGTAGCCCGCCGACGCTACACGTGGTATTCTTTCACTTCCTTTTAATCCTATTCCCTACTAACTTGATAAACACATTGCTTGTGTACAAATTCCAGTTGTTTCTGGTGTCACACGTGACCTTAATCCCTAAAGAAGTAGGTTTCTCCTAGCGGAAGTACTTTCAATAGGCGAACAGCTTTGAGTTTCTTGTCGCTGCTCTTTTGCTTGGTTCTGCTCTGTTATTTATTTTATAGTTACTTTTCAGTTACGTGGTTTGTTGTAGGCCTAAAGATTAAAAACGAAGGAAGACGTACTGCAGACGCACACTTTAACTTGATGTTTTGTGAAATGCTTCTAACGCAGCTGTATCACAGAAGCAAAGTAGGCTGTCCACCATATCTAACTTTTTGCTGTAGGCTTTGTTATCCTATACAAAGCTCAGCCCTCCCTTCACAGAGCTCTTTGAATAAATAGGCAGGCAACTCGTGCTAGAAAAACGGGAAATGCATTTTTTAATCGAGGTTTATTCATTTTATTTATTTAAAAAACAATGCTTTTAATTTATCTTATAAGGTCCCAAAGGCGAGACCTATTGGCTATGCCAATGCTTGTTGTCTTTTGTTTCATCTCATGGAGCACCTCCGAGTTACTCGTATCTTTATGCTTGTGTTTGTGTTGTTTTTGTGTACTAGGTTTTCCTTTGATGCCTGCTTGTGTTTGTCGTTGCTTTCGATTAGACTTTTTAAATATCTCTCACAAGATTGACATGCTTTAACTTGTTTTATTCTTGTTTTGCCACTCTGCCATTAATAGTTAGTTAGTGCAAGGTTTGTATCATAAGGAAAACAACCTCATATTTAGCCTTTTTTGGGCATTCTTTTTAGGTCGAGCCTAGCGGCAGCACGCATGCGCTACTCGCTCTGCGAGACTGCTCTAGTAGGGTATGGGAATGAAGCCGTGCCCACTCTCCTCCCATATTTTTCATTGGCTTGTGTCATTGTCTTTCGTAAATGCTGCCTTTAGATTCGTTAATAGGCTTGTTAGTCCCTCCTTAATATGGCCGTGTCTTCATTTGTACCCTCCCATAGCGACTGGCCCTTTTACTTCAGTTGTTACACGGGACCTGTTATTTAGTCTCCAAGCACTATTTACTTTATTGAGTTTCTCTTACTGCAGGCCGGACATGCGCTGCTTCAGCTGAAACCGCTTGTGTGTTTTCTAAGCAGCACGGACGCCCCCATAACACGGGCGCCTGCTTTCAATCACTTTAACCCGGCATTATCTCGTGTCTGTTTCAACCCCCCAAGTAAAATGGATTTAGAAATGATTAGTGAATTAAGTCATGTGAATTCCAGGTAGCACATAATCCTGTGCTAATGGGCTGAAGCTGACAACAGCACATCTGTGTTACATGTCATTTGTACTAAAGCCACCTGACTGGTTGTTTTCAAAAGCCTGTTTTATTAACACCACCACCACCAATACTACCATCAATACCACCACCACCAATACCGCCACCACCACCAATACCGCCACCACCACCAATACCGCCACCACCACCAATACAACCCCCACCACCAATACCCCTACCACCACCAATACCAATACCACCACCAATACCACCACCTCAGCGCCTCTCACACACTAGTAATAGCAGGGGCACTGTACGAGGCCGGAGCTGCAGCCGAAACCATCCCTCCATGCCTGCCATAAAGCACAGCCCGCCCTGCACCAGGAGGTGAAGCCAGGGCCCTACTACAGCTGGAGTCTTTTTTATTAGGCCAAAGATAGCAATGACATTACGCAATGCCACACTGCACACTCAAATCACGGAAAGGACAGGAAATAACCCCCCCCCTCCGCTCTTCCTCCTGAGCCGCGACACTGTAATCGCAGAGCAAAAGGTGTTGGAGCGCTTTGTTAGTGTTTATAGCTCGGATCATATGTAACTCTCACTTCACACTTTGTGTTTGTGTAATCTTCTTCACTGCACTATTTATCACTACTTTGAAGACGTCGCAGGCCGGTCTCTTCCTCTGATATTTACAATCTAACAAGCGGTCGAGAAGACCCTTTATTGCAATGCAATAGGTCTCCCATTTGCGAGAGTTTAAGCTATTAGTTGTAAATGACAATGCCTTTTATTTATGTTTTAAAACCCAAAACCTAAATAAAAGGCATTGTTATTGACAATAGCTCAAACTTGCGTGAATGCATTGCAACCTATTGCATTGCAAATGCTTGTTTCTGCTAGTCCCACTATTGTATTGTAATTGCATAGCGCTTACTACCCCATACGAGGCGTCGAAGCGCTTTTTCGGCGAGTAGCACGCTACTCCGGGACCCATAGAGGATTAGTTTGAATTAGTATAGTGAAACATGCAAGTACATTTTAAGTGGTGGATATGTTAGTCAGTTATTTGGATTCGGAAGGATAGCAGAAGGATAGAAGAGGAAAGAAGGGTTGTATTTATATAGCGCTTCTAACCCCTGATGGGGTGTTGAATCGCTTTTTGGCGAGTAGCACGCTACTCCGGAAACCCATAAAGGATTAGTGGTGAATTAGTATGGTGAAATATGAAAGTAATTTGAGTGGTGGCTATTAGTCAGTTATTTGGAGTGAGAAGGATAGCGGAGGGATAGAAGGGAAAGAAAGGTTTGCATTCATATAGCGCCTGTTACCCCTGATGGGGTGTTGAAGCGCTTTTCTGGCAGGTAGCAGGCTACTCCGGAACCCATAAAGGATTAGTGTTGAAAATTAGTACAGTGAAATATGAAGTAATTTGAGTGGTGGATATGTTATTCAGTTATTTGGATTAAGAAGTTAGGGAGGGGTAAAAAAGGAAAAAAGGTTTGCATTTATATAGCGCTTGTAACCCTGATGAGGTGTTGAAACGCTTTGTTGGCGAGTAGCACGCTACTCTGGAACCCATAAAGGATTAGTGGTGAATTAGTATAGTGGAATATGGAATTAGAGAAGTGAACATGCTAGTCTGTTATTTTGATTGAAAAGGATAGTGGAGGGATAGAAGAGTGAAGGATTTCTTTTTTTAGGTCATAGCAGTAGGAGGAGGTTTTTGGAGGGGAAGAGTCAGAGGGAAGAGTTTAGAAAGGTTTGTTTTGGGGGATCAGTACAGTAAAGGAGGTGTCAGAAGATGCAAGGAGGGGTAGAGTAGGAGAGAGTCAAGAAAGGGTTATTTTGGGAAACATAGTAGTGGTATGGCGTTTGGGATAAATGAGAGAGTGGGTGTAGAGGATATAATGATAGATGTATATGGTGAGATAGGGTAGTGAATTGGAAAGAGTAGTAGAAAGAGACAGAAAGTTGGGCTAGAAGATATATTGAGGGAAGTATAGGCTGAGAAATAGGGTAGTGCATTGGAAATGCTAAATTAGAAGAAAGTGATAAATATATAGATCCATAAGTACATTGAAAGTATATAGATGCATAAAGGAGGTAAGTATATGCAGATTAAAGATATTGATAGAGGTAGCGGATGAGAAATAGGGTAGTGCATTGGATATGCTTTTCAGGAGAAAAGTAACAGACACACAGATCCAAGTACATGGAGGTACATAGATGCCCAATGGAAGCAAGTACATGTAGACCAAAGAAGATTTTTTTTTTTCTTTTGTTTTTGTTTTTATAACAACATAATTATTGTACATGTTTATACAAAGCAATACACGAAGATAGGCACATATCTATGACACGCCGCGCAAATTCTGTGCATAACCGAGCTGGATGGAATCTCCCTATCCGACGCAGGGCTTGTGAATGCGATCTATAGCTTCTGGTCAGCCAGCAAAGGCCAGTCAAGACTTGTTATTTAAAACTCTATAGCAATAAAACATGGCTTTGTTGGTTCAGTGCTGTTTTGCTTGCAAACTAGCTGTGGCACGGCGCTTTCCATGTCTCCCAGTGTGCTGTTTATGTACAGTGCGTGTTGGCAAAGCGTAACCAAACTTTGTCAAGGGAATGTGTGTATGCTTTGGAAAGCTATTTGCTTAAGGACTGCATTTTGGCTTTGTCATGCTTGTTTCTGAAGGATACCCAACTAGGTATTGCATGTGAAATGATCCTTCATTGTCCCAGGTAGGCCATGCAAACTTAGTTTACGGATCACCTCACCTTGACTGAAGACCATATTCTGCATCTTTGCAGATGTGCCTCCTTTCCCAGAGGGAAGTGCTATGCTCCACCCTCTCCTTAATTGCTAAGCTTAAAGGCTTGGCTCGTGCAGTGCAGGCATATAGCTGCCTGAACCAGTTTGATGACTTCAGTCATGCAGGCAGGCAGGAAGCGCTCAACAAGATCGAGTACGAAGGTAAATGTTTTTTTCTTTTCATATTGGGCACCGGAGAGGAAAAATTAAGTTTCATTTTATGTCCCCTTTAAATTCATTTTTTTTTCTTCATCTTCTGTGACAGGCTTAGTTATTAAATGTATGGTCTATAGAAACGCTCCAAATAAGAATATTGATTTTAATTGACAGTCAGATGGGATTTTCGTTTTCTGTTTTTCCAACGTCTCCATGAAACTGAAATTAGTATTCAGAGCTACTTCTAGATTGGCATTTGGCTACGTTGCATGTAATCTTAACTGATATAACCCTACTCACAGCTTACGTATGAACCAGAATCATTTAGCCTCGCCCAAACTGACCTTTGATACCTCAAAGTTCTGGTCCTTCTTTCTGCTTGGTTCCCTTTCCTGCACTTCTCCCAGCTATTACGGACAGCTTCTCCATCCATCCAGGAATTTAAACAGCCCTACAGAATCCCCTCCATGCACTGGACCGTAAAAAGTAAATTCATTCTCTTTCCTCACACATTGTAAATGGGAAGATTGCAGTTCAATTTCTTTCGTGTTCATGCCTGTCTCTTTTCCCAGGTGTGTGCTGTACTTCAGTTGTTTACCATCGTATATCCATGGTCACTGCTCATACTTGCTCTGTGCGTACACCACTCACTTTACATTCCTGTACCATGATTTTTTCTTAACCACCCACGGTCTACGATGCTGTGTACTGTCCTTTTTCTATTGTAAAATATTTCTGGTCGAAACATGATGCTGCTTAATAAATAGGAACCTGGTTTTAGGCATTAAGGTATTAGGGCATTTGAGCCAGAGGTGCAGCTTGTGACATTAATGAACATTGATCTCATTCTATCTGATAGACGGATAGCTGCAGATTCCTTATCTTAGAATTACCCAGGTGTCGGGCTGGATCAGGAAGACTTTTGCTTGAGCAATACCCTTGCGTGCCGGTAGGTGGCGCCGGTCGGCTCCGCCTGTCGGCGGCGTCCGCGCTGGAATTGAAATCCGCGTCACCTATATAGGCGCCACCTTGGCATGCTGACGTCCGTTCTTTTCTTTCCGTGCCAGCTAGCGCAGATCCGTGAAGAGTGCTACCCTCTGTCACTTTTTGACAGGCTTTTTTTGACGTTTTGTCGACAATTTTGGGTGTGTAGGGTTTTCCTCAATGACTTCTGTATTCAAACCATGCGACGCCTGCCATCACGCGATGTCGCTGACGGATACACACTTAATTTATCTCTGGTGCCTGGAGCGCAACCACAACTCGAAGTCGTGCTCAGACTGCCGGGCCATGGCCCCGAAGGCTTTGAGGGAGCGGTCCCTATTGCTTCTTGTGGCCCGGCGTTAAGCTCAATGCCATTCGTCCTGGAGGTCTCATTCCCGGTCGTGAGGAAGGTCCAGGCACCCTTCGGGGAGTCCTAAGTCCTCGTCCTCCTGCTCGAAGTAGTCGGTTCGGTCAGGTAAGGGACATAAGAAACATAAGGAGTCGAAGCGTGCTTCAACTTCTCCCAGTCCGTCGGCGACAGAGGAGTCTCGATGCTCTAGGCCTCTTTCTGTGGAACCTGTGCCTGGGTCGGCTCTGTTCTTCCCTGCCTTTACAGCAGCCGGAGCGACTTCCCGCCCAGCTTAAAGAATTCTATGATGCCATGCGCCTCACATTTGGGCGACCTGACCCTCCCGGCGCGCCTTCAGGCCCCGAGGAGGCTCCATTGGGTTCCACTCTGTCGCTGATGCCCCTTAATGGATCCGGTGGTAGATCTGGACCGATGCCGGTCGTGCCATTGCAACCTTCTCCAGCACCGGCCTACACACCGGGACTCCCGACAGCGGCAGCCCCATTCTTATCCCCGACGAGCCGGATCTGCGCCTACCGACGTCTATTCCGGCACCGGAGGCACCCTTGGGTCCTAGGTCGGTTCCTCAGCCTTCTTTTGAGGGGCTAGGAGTGGAGGAATATTGGGAGGAGTCGCTAGACCCTTTACTAGACCGGCCTGAGCACGAAATGGACTGGTATGAGGAATTGGGTGAGGCCAATGGACTGGATACTTCTCCAGATTCTTGCCTGCTTTCTCCCCCTACTGCGGCTATGGAGGGAGGGAGCTTCATGTGCTGTAGAAGGGCAGCTAAGGTCCTGGACCTTCAGCTCCCTTCGTTGGAAGTCAAGACAAACATCTTGACAGAGGTCCTGCAGCCGGGTGTCTCGTCCTCTGAACCCCTCCTACCGTTCAACGAGGCCTTGACTGATGTCCTTCTGGGAACCTGGTCCAAGCCCAGCACAGGGGCTCCTGTGAATAGGACAATCGTCCGCCACCATCGCCCTACACCGGGAGACCTAAAATTCCTTACCAGCCACCCTACCCCCAAGAGCTTGGTGGTCCAAGCCTCTACCTCATAAGGCGCATGCATGCCCTTCTGCACCCTCTGGCAGGGAATCCAAGAGGCTGGATAATTGGGGCAAGAACATTGTTTTCTTCCTCCAGCCTTGCTGTCTGTTAACACTTCATGCCTATTGGGCCGTTACGCCCAATCTTAGTGCGAAACAGTTGTGCAAGTGCTACCACAAGTCCCGGAGGAGGCCCGGGCCATTCTCTCCCAAGCAGTATCAGACGGGAGCGATGCGGCAAAGTTTACCATTCGTTGTGGGCTTGACACCACCGACTCGCTGGGCAGAGCAGTGTCATCGACTGTGGCTGTTCCTCGCCCCGCCTGGCTGAAAACTTATGACTTTTCTGGGGATGTCTAGGCTTCCCTTATGGACCAGTCTCTTTGAAGACCAGATAGACATGGCCTTGGAGCACTTTAAGGACTCGTGGGCTACAGCCAAGTCCTTGGGCCTTGCTGTGCCCACCTGTCCTCCGTCTGCTTTTCGCCCTTTTCGTGGCCACGAAAGGGGCTTCCAGCCGCGCCAGCCATATCACAGCCACAAGACTGTGCAAGTTCAGCATCCCCTGCGCGGCTGTGGGTGCAGCTCCTTTCGACCCTGTGGGTTGGGCGGCTAAAGGTTGAGGCACTCCTCCCCCGCAGCCTCTAAACCAGAGGTCTTCAAACTTTTTAGGTTGAGCCCCCCCCAGCTACATTTTCTTTAGATGTAGGGCCCCCCTACCACCTGACAGAAATTTCTGGAATCTGGTACACTACATAATCGACCGCCATCCTCCTATCCCAAGCCATATCCGGCAAATAATGTTAAACGCAGTAAGAGTGATTAGTAAACTGCAGGTTTATGAGTGGGTGTGTGTTAGACTTGGCATCTTTTGGCGTGTTTCCCCTGACTTTTTGCTTTCTGACCTCCCGGTTTTGACTCTGTTTTTGCTGGTGTAATGATTCTGCGCACTTTCCTCACTGCTGTCCAGTGGGAAAGTGCTCCTGTATAAAATGTGTTATGGATTGGTGTTTCCATGATTGGCCTATTTGGTTTATGTGTCAGTCCCTTGTAAAGTGCACTACGAGTGCCAGGGCCTATAGATCAAATGCTGTTGGTGGGCTGCAGCACTGGATTGTGCCACCCACGCAAACAGCCCGTAAAGTGTAACTCGGGCCTGCCATTGCAGAGCCTGTGCGCAGCCTGGGGCTGCCATGTCGATTTGGCAAGTGCGCACACTTGCAAGTCCCTAAACCTTCCCTTTTCTACATGTTAGTCACCCCTAAGGTAGGCCCAAGGTACCCCTGTGGGTAGGGTGCGTTGTATACGAAAGGTAGGACATGACCTGGTGTGTGTGGCATGTCCTGATAGTGAATTACAGCCTAGTTCGTTTTTCACTATTGCAAGGCTACCTGTTCCCCATAGGCCAGAACGGGCAGTTTTGATTATTACAACTTATAATCCTAACTGACCCCGGGAACATGGTAGAAATTCGAGTTTAGTATGCCTGGACTCAGAATGATAAAATGCATCTTTTAGTGAAGTTGGTTTTAACATTCTGTGTTTGAAAATACCACTTTTAGAAAGTAGGTATTTTCTTGACTAACCATCCAAGCCTGCCTCTGTGAGGTTGTGTATTCCTTGTCTGGAGTGTGAGTGACAGGGGCTGGGGGATGCCAGGAGACGGGGTGAGTCAGCACAGGGCTGAATAGCAAGATCTACATGTAGATGGGTGGGAGGAGTTGCACCTGAGCCCTGAATAGGACAGTGCCTTCCCTCCACAATGCTGGCTCCACCTCCTGTGGTGCGTCTGATGTCCCTGGCCTACTCTCTGAAAGAAAGGACGGAGACTTGTCAACAAAGTGCTCCAGAACTGGTTTGGACTAGGCAAAGGCCTCTCTGCCTTCAGAGAACAAAGGAATTTGGGATATAAATATTGGGGCCCTGACCTCATGAATTTAGATCTCGCTGGAATCAAGGAACCTGTCAAGACGAAGAGCTGGAGAGCTGCTAGGAGGAGTACTGCCCCTTTGCTGAGTGACTGCTTTGTTGGGTTGGCCTGCAGTTGCTGCTTCTGTCTTGGGCAGTGAAAGGACTGGACTGAACTTTCTACAAACTTGTGCCGAGTATCTCCAAGGGCCTGAAACCGAGCTGGCCTCCTGTTAAGAAGTCTCAGGGACTGCAAAGACTTCACAAGCCTCTGGGTACCGCTTCTGGAACGCTGTTTCAGTTGCCACAGAGGAAGGGAACTGCAACCGACTCCGTCAACCGAATCCATCCCTGACCGGTGACCTGTTTGCACCGCAGACCGCATCGCCCCGCTTCGCATCGCAACCCTGGTCTCACCGGAGGCGACGTCGGACGCCGTCAACACCGAGCCGCTGCTTGCACCGTGACCTGTGGGCACCGCAGATCGCATCGCTTCACTGAACCAGCCGGACCCGACCGACGCGGACGCTGCAACTGGCTCAACAGTCGTGACCGCATCGCATTTGGGGCACCGCTCGCACGTTTGCGACGCACCGCTCCGACTCGCACCGTTGTCCGACGCCAGCTCCCGCACTCCGGCTTGGTCACCTGCATCGCAACCTGTCAGCACCGCATCGTACACCGTCTCGCCCTGCACCGCACGCCTTGGACTCACCGACTCCGTCTGCACGACGCTCATCGAGCCGCTGCCTGCACCGCATCGAGGGACACCGCACCTTGCATCGCTCCGTCTTGCACCGCAACCGCGACGAACGCCGACCGGCTCGTACACTCCGTACCAGCCACAACGAGAAGGTACTGTGACCGAGTCTGTTCACGACTCTGCTGGCCCGTAGCGACGCGGTCGGCTGGAACTGTTGGACTCTGTGTGATTCAGCATCGCGGCAGACCCGGACGGGGCTACCGACTCGCACGAACTTGGCTTTTGTGTTATTCCTGCAAAGAAGAAGTTACCTTATCAAGCATTCATTTTTAAAGTATAGTATTGTGGATTTTTGTCGTAATTGGTCTTGTCTTGAGTATATAAAAATATTGGTTATTTTTCTAAACTGGTGTGGTGTCCGTTTGTAGTGCTTACACTGTATTACTGTTGGTTATGTGCAAATGCTTTACACACTGCCTCTAGAATAAGCCTGACTGCTCGTGCCAAGCTACCAAGGGGGTGAGCAGGGGTTATTTTAGGAGTGTAACTCCCTTACCTTGACTAGGAAGAAGGGTCCCTACTTGGACAAAGGTGCAAGCCCTTGCCAACTAGAGATCCCATTTCTAACAGTGTGGTTAAACGACAGAGGCTTATTACACAGTTAAAATGTGCACAAATTGTTTTTACTAGGGTTTTACTTATGCAGTTGAGTCATAATGGGACAGAGTTATCTGGAGCAGCCCAGTCACCTCCAAAGTAATTACCCTCAAGTCCGGCAAATACCTACTAACCTCTTCATAAACATTTTGAATGGAAGTGAGCCACTCTGTCCCAGACTTGTTGCACCTTCTCAAATTGTTGAGTGTTATCAATGCAATTGAAGGCTTTGTCTTGATAAAACGTGGGTAACTATCAAAGGAGGTGACCATAGCAAGCAAGGAAGGAAAGCCTAGAGCATTCCCTTTATAAAGAAGGATCTCGCAGGGTGGTGACATCCCTTCCTGTGATGTCATGACACCAATGCGCATTGCTTATGCTAATTAATCCCCCCCAACTTGTTTTTTAGGACTTGTGCCCTGAGTGGGGATTTAGGACACATCCGCTTATGTTTGAAAAAATAGAACTAATAAAAACTGAATGATGTTGCCTATTTTACTTCAGAGCAATGTTATCTGACAGACTTTGTGGTGATCAAATGGATCTGGGTCCAGCTGCACAGTGAACTGGCTGCCTTTCAGTGCATGTGAATGCAGTGGTGGCCGGCGCAGGCAAGCGCGGTGGGGCAGCGGCGGGGCGGTATAGTCGACAGACGACGAAATAGGCCAAATTAAATAAATAAATAAAACCTATTCCATCCCCCTGCCCCCCGCGCTTACCTGCACCAGCCGCAACTGATGTGTGAGCCTCCAGGGAGTGTGTCTAGGAAGAGAGTAGAAAAGATTGTTAGAGGCTGAAAGGGTTTATGGTGGATGCCAAAGGCAGTGCTTAATTATTAAAAAAAAATAAAAAAAAGCGCAGGGGGCCAAAGCTTTTATTACGTCACTTCTGCCAGCGCTGGCTCTTGCCAGGGTGGCTGTATACCAGGACTGCCGGGTCTTGAACAAAAAAACACACGCCTCCTTCTTCCTCCACCCTGTTTTTCCTGCCTCTGTCTCATTCTTGCAGGTGGCTTTTCATCTCTGCTTTATCCCTTTCTCTCTGTTTTCACAGCTTTCTTGTCCTTTTTTCTTTCCCCCTATTCTGCTCTGCTCTCTCTTGCTCTTGGGCAAAGTTGGATGCTGAAAAAAAATTCTTGGTCCCTAAAAATGAGTACCGGGGCCCCCACCTGCCACCTCCGATATAAAGGAAGCGCTGCCCACATGCGGAGTCAGGTCAGGAATGGACCAGTTGGAAGCACTGTTAGTAAGATCGCCCCTTACCCCAGAACCCTCGGCCCAGTCGCCACAGCCGCCTACATGCTGCAACATTAATCAAGTTGTCATTTGTGCAACATTAATCAGGTTGTCATTTGTGTTCATTGCATTTATGCTTCAGATTGTATTACTAAATAAGTGTATGCCGCATAAAGTGCAGACATTATTTAGTCAGGCGACAAGTGGCGCTTTACAGATGTCATATATAAGGCGTGAGTTGGTACATTGCTAGAAAGCCTTCCGTTCGACACAGGCATGGAAAGGCTGCTGAAAATTCCCATCATCAAATGCTCTCTTCTGCCTTTCCGCAAGACTGGAGACACTCAGCCTGTCAAGCACTTTCTTGCGGTATCCCGATGAAACGTTTATTTGGGAGCAAAATGCGACAGCAGCAAATTGTGCGAATTAGCCACGCTTGCAATTCACATAACTGTCCATTTGCTGCTGGCACAAAATGAGCATGCCACAATCTGTACATGTAAATGCAGAAAAATATATATATTGAATATTTAGGTTCAGGGCCGCATGCTCAAAGGATGTCAACCTTGTTACTGATAAGAACGGCCTTCTTCATAACTCTCGCTTTCTTTTATTTGCCTTCTGAGACTCCCAGAACCATTTCCACTTGAATTCCATTCACTTAGTAAAAATAAAATGGTAGTCTCTTAATTGATTACACTCTCTCATTAAGGGAACCTCGGCTGTGAAACTATACAGTAGCATGAGCCAACTGACCTTCATTTATCCCCTAAGCCATTTGATTTCAGCCTATTATACAGAAAGATCTGTCTTAAAATTGTTCTCTTTGAGCACGATGTATTAAACCAGCATGAAAAATTGCTACATTAAATGTGCACTTTTGTAATTTTGAAAGAAAACCGTGAGTCTATGGCATGCCCATACTTATGTAATTTAAAGAGAAACTTTGCCTCCTTTCTGTGAAGAAATAACCGTCCCGGACGGTTCATTCCGAGAGCTGAAATGCTTCAGCTGCAGTAGTAGGCAGGGAGTCTCCTGTGCTGTGAAACTGAAAGCGAACTGCTTTCACAGTTTTCTTTCCAAATTACAAAAGTATGGGTACGTTGTGCCCCATTGATTAGGAAAGTGGGAGACCATGAGATGTTATGGTGGAGTGTGCGCCCCCCCTGAGATGGTGTTGCGCCCCGGCAGGGGGCGCGCCACACAGTTTGAAGAACTGTGCTCTAAACCTTTCTAGTCCTGCACTTCAGAGTCATGGACGACCGGTTGGTGGCAGGATCAATCATCACCTCCACCACTGGCAAAACATCGGACAGGTGGGTTCTTTAGATAGTTTGAAAGTGCTACTCCCTCCCTTTTGAGGTTACCCCTCCCTCCATGCCTCCAACTTACGACCGGCTGACAGGGGAACCCCTCAACTTGTTTCAGGAGGAAGTCGGTACTCTTAGCCAAGGGAGCTATAGATTGGTTCCGATGCCAGAAGTAGGCAGTGGTTGCTATTCCTGCTACTTTCTGGTCCCGAAAAAGGACATGGTCCTTCATCCTATTCTAGATCTGCTAGTCCTCAACTACTTCCTACAAAAGGAAAAGTTCAGAATGCTCACTCTGGCTCAGGTCTTGTATGCCCTAGACCCCGGAGACTGGATGGTAGCGTTAGACATTCAGGGCGCCTATTTTCACATTCCCATCCTGACTGTCCATCAGCTATACCTGCGGTTCACGGTAGGCCACGAGCACTTTCAGTTCACACTGCTCCCCTTTGGCCTTAACAGCGCCACTCGGGTGTTCACCAAGGTGATGGTGGTGGTCGCAGCTAATCTGTGCAGATCAGGGGTGCCAGTCTTCCCCTGTCTCAACGACTGGCTGTTGAAGGCGAGCTCGCCCCAGACTATCCTCTCCCATCTCCAGACTACGGCAAATCTCCTGCCTTCGCTGGGGTTCACTATCAATGTGCCAAAGTCGCACCTGACTCCCTCTCAGACTCTCCTTTTTGCCAGAGCTGTTCTGGACACAGTGCAGTTTCGGGCCTATTCGCCCGAACGGCTAGTCCAGGATATACAGGCTATGATACCGATGTTTGAGCCTCTCTCCTGGATTTCGGTGAGTCTGAGGCTGCTGGGCCTTATGACCTCCTGCATCCTGCTAATGACACATGCCAGATGGCGTATGTGGGCTCTGCAGTGGGACCTGAAGTTCCAGTGAGCGCAGCATCAAGGGAATCTCTCAGACATGTTCCAGATCTCGGAGGGAACTGCACAAGCTCTACAGTGGTGGCTGACCAACCGCGATTGAGTTCGAGGCAGACCCCTTTCCCAACCAGCTCACACAATACTGACAGATGCGGGTGGGGTCCTGGCCCCTTTGTCCAGAGGACCTGCATGTCTGGAACAGCAGGGCATATCCCTGGTGGTTAACACCTGGCAGGTTCCCTGACCACCAGGGCAGACTAACTTAGCTGTCGATGCCTGGCGGATCACGAATGGAGTCTCCATCCGGAGGTGGCGAAAGGTCTTTTAAAAATGGGGAGAGCCTTGGTTAGATTTGTTTGTCTCCTCTGAGAACGCGCAATGTCAGCAGTTTTGCAATGCTGGAGTTTCCAAGGCGCCACTCGCTCGGTGATACTTTTCGTCTTTGAGTGGAGCTCAGGCTTCCTGTACGCCTTTTCGCCAATACCACTCATGTCCAGAGTGCTCAAGAAGATCAGGAACGACCTGGCCCAATTCATTCTTGTGGCTCCGGACCTCACACGGAAAGTCTGGTATCTTAAGCTTCTCCAACTGAGCATCGATTCACCGATCAGGCTGCCCCTTCGGGAGTACCTTCTGTCGCAGCAGCAGGGGAAAGTCGTCCGCCCGAACCTGTTAACTCTATGCCTTCTTGCATGTAGATTGAGTGGCAGCTGACAGCATTTGACCTTCCTCCCGAAGTCTGTGATGTGATTTTGGTAGCCAGACGTCCCTCTACCAAGACAGTGTATGCCTGCCACTGGCAGAAATTTGTAAAATATTGTACAGAAAGTTCTATTGATTCTCTTTCTGTTTCCCTCTCTCAAGTCCTTCTCTTTATTTTTCTCCTTGCCCAGCAGGGCTCTGCTCTGGGCACTCTTAAAGGGTACTTTTCGGCCTAGTATGCCGTCTTGAGGCTGCCAGATCAACCCTTTTTATTTAAATCTCCTATTAACAGATTTCTTAAGGGGCTTGTACCTATGTTCCCACCTGCCCCATTCATCATACCTCAGTGGGACCTTAATTTGGTTCTCACCTTCCTGATGTGTGCTCCGTTCGAATCCCTGCACAATTGCCCCCTCCGGCTGCTTTCCATCAAAACAGCCTTTTTAGTGGCAATAACTTCTGCCAGGAGGGTGAGCGAATTGCAGGCTCTTTCATCCAAGCTTCCTTACCTGACCATCTTCCCTGATAAGTTGGTGCTTCGCACTAGGGCCTCTTTTTTACCGAAAGTGGTAACACCATTCCATGTGGGGCAATCTGTCACCTTGGCCACTTTCTATGCTCCTCTGCACCCCTCTTAGGAGGAGCGACTTCACTGTCTGGACCCAAAAAGAGTGTTGTCTTTCTATCTTGACTGCACTAAAGAGTTCAGGTGGACGACCAACTCTTTGTGGGGTTCTTTGGACCAAGGAACGGTTGTGCGGTGTAGAAACGGACTATCTCACTACTTTCTGGCCAAGAAACAGCCTCCTGAAGGCTTAAGAGCTCATTCCACCAGAGCTAAGGCTGCGACCGTAGCGTTGCAACATGGTGTTCCAGTCACGGGTATTGCTCAACCAAAAGTCTTCCAGATCCAACTTGATGCCTGGGAAATTCTAAGGTAAGGAATCTGCAGCTAGATTGTCTGTACCAGATAAGGCATTACCGAAGGTAAGTAACTTGTCGTTCAGAGGTGTGAAAGTCTGTGTGCTGCATTGTTTTTTACTTCACAGCTATATGCTTTGTCTTTATAAGAATAAGGGCTAGCGTCTTGTTTATACTGACTATACACTACATATTTATCATCATCATCTAGCTTCTTCCGTAGGTTAAAACCCTGTAGTGGAAAAGACACTTAAACTTTATTCAGATAGTAAAATATTAACCTGGCAATTACTTTTAGGTAAGATGTTATTAAAGACCTAGGCCTCACACCCCCCCCCAACATGTATAATCATCCATACAAACAGGAGCTTTCAGACAGCTCTCTTCACCCATTGGTCTGTTGCAGTGTTAATCACATTTTGTTTCCATCCATCTCAAAATACAACACTGGGCAATGAGTCCGTCTACTTTAGCCATTGGTTCCCTTTGTGCATTCACAGATATGCACACACACGCTGCCATCTTTGAATGGCATTTGTTTTGCTTTTTTTAAACCTTTATCCGTTTCAAGTTAACCAACAGTACTACAGCGTTTAAAACAGTGGTCACATTATACTGTAAACAGTCAAGGGAACAATCCTACAAAGGACGATTATACAGTGTTAGTACAGTGGAGTATCCTGAGCATATCACATCTAATACTCCTTGCACTGAGTGCAGTAGAGCTCTCACTATCCATGTCGGTACTATCGTTGCTTGACAAAGCATTTTCCGGGGCTCAAATCTTTCTCCCAGGGCCCTCCATGTGTGTGTCATCTCCTATCTTATCTCTCCTGCTCAGCTTCATTTGAAGCTCCTCCCCAGACGTCCATTCCTCTACATCTCTGCGCCTGTGTTCCATCTCCAGGGTGCATTGACCCATCTATGTGATGGCCACCATGCGTCGGGCCAAAACCAGTGCAAGTTGCAAGTATTTGTATGCCATCTTACAACCTTTAGGCCACCAATATTTCCCAATAAACAAAATTGTGGGGTGAGGGTGCTATGTAGCGAAGTAGTGCGTGTGCTTTTCCACTCTCCTTCACTCCTTCACTCTCCGACATACCCAGGCCAAATGTAGAAAGTCAGCCTCCTGGAGCCCACAGTGAGGGCACGCGTCTGACCGGGTTCAAGAAATCTGACGAAGTGGCAAGGGTGTCATGTAAGTAAAGTGTAGGAAGTTGTAATGGATCAGCTTCAATCGGGCATTGCTAGAGACAGTCTTAGTAAGGGCGCAGACGCGAGCCAAATCAGTATCTTTCAAGGGGGCACCCAGATCACCCAATCCAGGAAGACAGTGGGTATTGTTGCCAATCACCACTATGGAGTATTGGCCAATCGCATTGGCCACCCTGTGACTAAACAAATTGGCCACTATTTCATTTTGCGAAGGACCGGAGCGATCTTATTGGGGCTCTCTAAGCTAAGCAGGTGTCGCCCATGACTGTCGCCTATGACTGAATAGCAACACCACTTCATTTTGAGCTTGAAAATATTGATGACAACCAGATGAGGGCGATTAATTTTGTTATTAGGATGAATACAACAGCCCAATAAGCCACAGGAGAGATCACCTAGAAGAAGCTCGTACTCCCGCACCTATATTGTTTTACTTCATCTATTATTGTTAGAGGAATAAAAAATAAAATTGTAGTCACATGCCTCTGAAAAGTCCCTTTGGGGACAAACGCGTGTCGTCTGATGATCACGTACTTGGTTGGAAACGTGTGAACACAAAGACGACAAAAATATATCACATGACCTTTGACTTATGGACTGACTTTTCTGGTTATTTGTCCTCAACAGTATTATTTAAACAAATGAGAGCTACGGTATATTGTTTTATGATTTAGTAGTTTGTTATGCTTTGGAGTAACACCATAATTGCCCTTACAGGTATAGGGACGTATACTATGGTAGCACCAGTCTTTGAACAAGTATTATTTCTGTTAACCTTTTACCCCGACTAGCTGAGCACTGTGCAACATCTTTTACTTATTGCCACAGCTACCTATCTGTATTTAATATAAACAAATTGTCTCCTGCTTTTTGGACAATCTGATTGGCTGCAGGAGGATCAATCAAATTGTTTGACATGCATGCATAGTTTCTGGACCAGCTTTGTGATTGAGGACTGTCACACTGTACAGATAATTTTGTGGTGCCCTAAAGTGTTTCTTGTTCTGTGATAGGACTCCACTTGGCATGGCAGCAAAGTATCAGATGCGATATGCACCAAGGGAACAATAGTATGGCCCATTCAACTTGCTTTTTATTAGGAACACAGTAATCTCAACAACGTCATTTTTGTGTGTGCATGCACTGCAGACTGCTCCTGATAATCTTCAGTTAAGGACTGGGAGAGTGGTTGATAATGTAGAGGGTGAGAAGGGTAAGATGGGAGTGCCAGATATGGCAATGCAACCACAGGTTTTCACCCTTAACTTTCCAAAGCTGCCTCTGTCACTCTCTTGAAAACTGCTTAAAGTGGTGGGGCAGAAGCTCCACCTGTGCATTGTCATTTGCCGCCAGGGAACAGCACCACAATTGCCGTGGTGTATATATCTGAAAGAGACACGTTAGTGATAGATTCCTTACCTTAGAATATCCCCAGGCGTCAGGCTGGATCCGGAAAGTTTTGCGTAGCAGTACCCTTGCGCGTCGGTAGGCGGCGTCGTGCGGCTCCGCGTCCGTCGTTGGCGTCGTGATCGCCGGGATGACGTCGCGGGCAGTACTTAGACGCCGCCCCTGCGCGCTGACGTCAGTTCTTCTTTTTCCGCGCCAGCAAGCGCAGATCCGGGAAGAGCAGTGCCCTGGTCAATTTTTGACCATACTTTTTGGTGATTTTTTCACTGTTTTTCCATCTTTAAGGTGTCGTAGGGATGCCCGGCTTCAAGCGATGCGGCGCCTGTGCGCGGATGATGTCCGTCACCGACCCGCATTGGGAGTGTCTCTTCTGCCTCGGCCGAGGCCACGACACCGAGTCTTGTCCCGAATGCCAGGCCCTCAACCCGAAAGCTTTGCGAGAGCGGTCTCGAAAGCTCCTCGAGGCCCGGCATTCGGCTCCACGGAGGCCCCGGTCGCGTGAGAGGTCCAGGGGTCGCTCGCGGAGTGCACACCGGTCGTCGGCGTCGAAGTCTTCTTCGTCCGGTAAGTCTAAGCACAAGAAGTCCAAGAAGCATCGTCGCTCTCGGACTTCGCCTCGCCGATCTCGCGACTCGGCTGAGGCCCCTCCCGGCACCGTCCCCGCCCCCGCGGCCCCGGACTTGCCTGTGGAGTCGCCCCCGTCATACCCGCCCTTCCCGGGTTCGGGGCGGATCCGGCCAAGGTACAGGAGTTCCTGTCGGCCATGGCCCGCCTCTTCGGGCCTTCAGGCCCCTCCGGTGCGCCTTCGGGCCCCGCGGGCCCTGATGGGGTTGCTCCGGCGTCGCCGGCGGCTCCGGCCCGGCGTCGCCCGGGACTCCAGCCTCGATCCCGGCTCCGGCTTCGGCCCCGGCCTCGATCCCGGCTCCACAACCCCCATCGGCGCCGGTCGACCTCACGACACCTCCGCCGGCGCCGATGTCTCCGGTGCCGTTCTCGGCGCCGCCCTGGGCTCCGGGCGGCGTCGTCCCCAGTTCCTTCCGGCTCCGGACATGGACCCGGAGCGACGTCGCTCGACGCCGGCTCCGGCGCCGATGGGCCCTTGGGTCCCAAATGTCCCTCCTCCTCCTTATTTTGAACCAGAGGAGGACCAGGAGGACTGGGAGGGGTCTGATGACCCTCTGACTCGCAACTGTCAGTATGATGAGGACTGGACAGAGTCTAGGGAGGCCAGTGGTCTGGATACTTCTCCTGACACTGGCATGCTGTCTCCTCCCGTGGCTACGGAGGAGGGGGCCAATTTTGGTACGGTGTTGCGTAGGGCTGCTGGGGCCTTACGTCTCCAGCTCCCTACTTTGACGGTCAAGCCTAACATCTTGACAGAGGTGCTTCAGCCGGCAGCCTCCTCTGCGGAGACTGTGCTGCCGTTTAACGACGCCCTCACAGACGTTCTTTTGGGCGCCTGGTCCAAGCCCAACACAGGGGCTCCTGTGGATCGGAACGTGTCACGACGCCATCGCCCCGCTCCGGGCGACCCCCTGTTTCTTTCTGTCCACCCCACTCCTGAGAGCTTGGTTGTCCAAGCCTCCGCTTCCCAAACCGCCTTCCCTACCGCTCCTCCGGATAGGGAATCCAAACGCCTGGATCAGTTTGGGAAAAAAGGTTTTTCTTCCTCCAGTGCTGGCTTGCGGTCCGTTAACACCGCTTGTCTTTTGGGCCGCTATACCCACTCTGTGGGATTCGGTGGCGGATGTTTTGCCCCAGTGCCCTGAGGAGGTCCAGGCACTGCTTTCCCGCGCCATTGCGGAAGGAAGGGATGCGGCCAAATACACTCTCCGTTGTGGCCTTGACACCGCCGACTCGCTGGGCAGGTCGATTGCAACGACGGTGGCGCTCCGCCGCCACGCCTGGCTGAGAACCACTGGTTTTCAGGGGATGTCCAGAATACTCTCATGGACATGCCCTTTGATGGAGTCGGTCTTTTTGGGTCCAAAGCAGACCATGCGTTGGAGCGCTTTAAGGACTCACGGGCTACTGCCAAGTCCCTGGGCCTTTCTGCTACACGCCCTCCGCTGCCTTCTGCTTTTCGCCCCTATCGTGGCCACGGTAGGGGCGCCCCTTCACGTCAGCAGCCCAGCCACCGGCCCGCGCAGCAGGCGTCTTCGCGTGGCCGAGGACGTGGATTCCGCCGTGGCGGATCGGGCAACCAGCGTGCGGGTCAGGCCACCACCTCCAACCCGTCCGCGGCCTCCAAGCCCTCCTAGTCCCTCCTTTCAGGTGCACGGCACGCCAGTAGAGGGCAGGGTCCGCCATCACCTTCCCCACTGGCGCACCATCACCTCGGACAGGTGGGTCTTGGACATTGTCCGAAGGGGCTACTCCCTCCCCTTCGAGACCACCCCCAGCCATGCCACCTCAACTCCACCGCATGTCAGGGGATCACTTGGTGCTTCTACAGAAGGAAGTCACGGCCCTCTTGACCAAGAGGGCCATCGAGCATGTTCCGACCCCAGAAGTAGGGCGTGGTTGCTACTCCCACTACTTTCTGGTGCCCAAAAGGACAAGGAGGACATGCGTCCTATCTTGGACCTCCGGAACGTCAATCGCTTCCTCCGGAAGGAGAAGTTCAAGATGCTCACCCTAGCTCAGGTCTTGACTGCCCTCGACCCTGGAGACTGGTTGGTAGCGTTGGACTTGCAGGACGCATATTTCCACATCCCCGTCCTGCCGGCCCACCGGCGTTACCTTCGGTTCACGGTAGGCCACGAGCATTTTCAGTTCACCGTGCTCCCCTTTGGCCTTACAAGTGCCCCTCGGGTGTTCACAAAAGTGATGGCGGTGGTCGCGGCTCATCTGCGCCGGGCAGGGGTTTCAGTCTTCCCCTACCTCGACGACTGGCTGCTGAAGGCGGGCTCGTCCCAGGCAGTCGTCTCCCACCTCCAGACTACGGCCGAACTCCTGCACTCGCTGGGGTTCTCCATCAATGTGCCGAAGTCGCATCTGATTCCTTCTCCACAGCTCCTTTTCATCGGAGCAGTTCTGGACACGACGCAGTTTCGGGCCTATCCTCCCGAACGGCGAGTCCGGGATATTCAGGCTATGATTCCGATCTTTCGGCCTTTATCCTGGGTTTCGGTAAGGATGACCCTGAGGCTGCTGGGCCTCATGGCCTCCTGCATCCTGCTGGTCAATCATGCCAGATGGCATATGCGGGCTCTGCAGTGGGACCTGAAGTTCCAGTGGGCGCAGCACCAGGGCAACCTGTCCGATCACGTCCAGATCTCGGAGGGGACTGCAAAACAGTTGCAGTGGTGGCTCTCGAACCGGCAATGGGTCATGGGCAGATCCCTCTCCCTTCCCCAGCCAGAGCATACAGTTGTGACGGACGCGTCCCTTCTGGGATGGGGCGGTCACTTGGGAGAGGCGGAGATCAGAGGCCTCTGGTCTCCGGCGGAGTCCCGGCTCCATATCAACCTTCTGGAGCTCCGGGCGATCCGGCTTGCACTCAAGGCATTCCTTCCCTCTGTCAAAGGGAAGGTAGTGCAGGTGTTCACAGACAACACCACCGCCATGTGGTACTGCAACAAACAGGGCGGGGTGGGGTCTTGGACCCTTTGTCAGGAGGCTCTGCGCCTCTGGACATGGCTGGAACATCAGGGCATGTTCCTGATGGTTCCAACACCTGGCAGGTTCTCTGAACGCCAGGGGCGGACGAACTCAGCCGCAGGTGCATGATGGATCACGAATGGCGTCTTCACTCGGAAGTGGCGCAAGGACTCTTTCTACAGTGGGGAGAGCCTTGGTTAGATCTATTCGCCACCGAAGAGAACGCGCAATGTCATCAGTTCTGCGCGTTGGAATTTCCAAGGCGGCACTCGCTCGGCGACGCTTTTCGTCGCGAGTGGAGTTGCGGTCTGTTGTACGCCTTTCCGCCTATACCACTTCTACCCAGAGTGTTGAAGAAGATTCGGCACGACCGGGCCCAAGTCATTCTTGTGGCTCCGGACTGGGCTCGAAGAGTTTGGTATCCCGAGCTACTCAATATGAGCATAGATCCCCGCTCCGTCTGCCTCTTCGGGAGGATCTTCTGTCGCAGCAGCAGGGACGGTCCTCCACCCGAACCTGTCCAGTCTACACCTGCTTGCGTGGAGATTGAGCGGCGGCAGTTGATTCCTTTCGACTTGCCTCCCGAAGTTTGTGATGTGATTCTGGCAGCCAGGCGTCCCTCCACTAAGGTGGTATACGCCTGCAGGTGGAACAAATTTGTGGCATGGTGCACAGCAAAGGCTGTGGATCCCCTTTCTGCCCCTCTTTCTGAGGTCCTTCTGTTCCTTCTCTCTCTGGCCCAACAGGGTTCTGCCCTGGGTACCATCAAGGGTTATCTTTGTGCTATCTCGGCCTTCCTCAGGCTCCCTGATCAGCCCTCCCTTTTCAAGTCCCCTGTTGTTAACAGGTTCTTAAAGAGCATTACTCACCTCTTCCCTCCTGTTCCGTTTGTAATGCCTCAGTGGGACTTGAACTTGGTTCTTACCTTTTTAATGTGCGCTCCCTTTGAGCCTCTGCATAACTGTCCTCTTCGTCTTCTGACTCTAAAGGCAGCCTTTCTGGTGGCCATCACCTCCGCTCGGCGGGTGAGTGAGCTCCAGGCTCTTTCTTGCAAACCTCCCTTTCTGTCTGTTCATCCAGACAAGGTTGTTCTTCGGACGTGTCCGTCCTTCTTGCCAAAGGTGGTTACTGCTTTCCACATTGGGCAGACCATCCACTTTGCCCACCTTCTTTCCGCCTCCGCATCCTTCCAGAGAGGAAGAGAGGCTCCACCGTCTGGACCCAAAGCGTGCGCTCTCCTTCTATATCGACCGCACAAAACACTTCCGGGTGGATGACCAGCTCTTTGTTGGCTACGTGGGCGCCAAAAGGTCGGGCGGTGCACAAGAGGACCATCTCCCGCTGGGTTACCTTGTGCATCAAGACCTGCTATTCTTTGGCTAAGAAGGAGCCTCCTGTTGGGCTGCGTGCCCATTCCACCAGGGCAACGGCTGCTACCACGGCCTTGGGCCGCGGTGTTCCGCTGCCGGTTATCTGTCAGGCAGCTACGTGGGCCTCGCTGCACACGTTTACTAAGCATTACTGCCTTGACAGTCAGGTCCGGAGGGACGGCTTCTTTGGCCGTTCTGTCCTCCAGGACTTCCTTGTCTGATCTTTGTTCGCAGACCCACCACCGGGGTTGGTATTGCTGGGGTATCTATTCTAAGGTAAGGAATCTATCACTAACGTGTCTCTTTCAGATGCACAAGTTACTAACTTGTGTAACGATATATCTGTAAGAGACAGTAGTTAGTGATAGATTCCTACCGCCACCCATCCTCCCCGTTCTGCGAACTGATTTCTAGGGTTAAGGACATCCCTTTCAGGGCCCTAGTATTTTTCAGACACCTGTGTCAGCTTCTTGCATGGCTCTGCGTTCCTGGCGCGGAAAGTCGTGTACAGAACTGACGTCAGCGCGCAGGGGCGGCGTCTAAGTACTGCCCGCGACGTCATCCCGGCGATCACGACGCCAACGACGGACGCGGAGCCGCACGACGCCGCCTACCGACGCGCAAGGGTACTGCTACGCAAAACTTTCCGGATCCAGCCTGACGCCTGGGGATATTCTAAGGTAAGGAATCTATCACTAACTACTGTCTCTTACAGATATATCGTTACACAAGTTAGTAACTTGTGCATTGTCCTAAAGTCATCTCTCTCTTCAGTGCTCTTTTCAGAGTTACCCTTTCTCATACCCAGCATGTTCCTTCACTTCTGGTATTGGAAACCAGGCACCCGGGAAAGAACACCACAACACACACAGTCTAGGAATCTCTCTTACAGGGTTGTTGGGGTGCATGTCTGTGCCATTTTTTAGGTCGAGCCTGGGCAGCGCATGTGCTGCGAGGCATGCTGTTCAGGTATGGATTTGAAGCTCCGCCTATTTTCCGCCCATCTTTTCAATTGGCTCCTGTTACTGTCCTTTCTAAATGGTTGCTTTTGATTCATGAATAGGCTTTGTAGTCCCACCTTAGTACCGTCTTTTCTACATTTGTAACCTCCCATGAGGACTGGCCCCTTTACTTGTGTTACACGGTATGTTTTATTTATAGTCTGTGAGCACTATTTTCTTTAATGATTTTCTCCTATTGCAGGCGCGACATGCAAGGGTGCCCGCTTTGCCTCCGGGCGCCGCACTTTAGCACTGCGCCCACTTTTACATTTTTATAACAGATTGGCTGCCAACCTGCACCTACATTTTTTTTTTTTTTTTGTGTGTAATTTTAATTTGCCAGCGTTGCACGCTTTAACTAATGCGGCCGCGTGCCTTCCTTTCTTTTTTTTAGCAGCACGGCATGCTTTTACTATAGCAGCCGTGTGCCTTTAATTTCCTCTGGACTTTCTTTATGCAAGCTTGCCGTATTTACTCTAATAAAAAAAGTCTTTTTGTTTTAAAGCGCACCATGCCGCTCTTTCGCTTTAACGGTGGCCGCGCCCCTTTCTTTAGATGCTACTCTCCTTATTCAGATTACTGTCAAGCACACTACAGCGAGCCTCGTCTAAATTAAGGGGTGCGGGCGCCATTAAAGTGAATTCTCGGCATGGTGGGGCGCTTTCACAAAAAAACTATTTGTTTGTGAAGTTCACAAACAAATGCTTTTTTTTTTTTTTGGGTGAAAGCGCCCCATGCTGTGCTTTCACTTAAAGTGCGGCCTCTCCCCTTTCTTTAGACGCGGCTCAACGTATTCACTTTGTCGGCACAGCTGAGCACCACCATTTAACCCACGAGCCTTTACTTCTGCACGACGCTGTGCAACTCCTCCCTTGCGGTTGGTTGCTTCCCATTCCCCAGTTTGCCTCCACGCTGCAGCACGACTCCGTAGCTCTCCACGTTGGATTGTTGCAAAGGTGCATATGGCAAGGGACTGATCGGGAATCCACAGTGATTTTTAAAGAGCAGGGTTGGTGTTTCGTACACACCATCCCACCGAGATAGCAGCTCTTTTTTATTTAGTTTAAGTAAAATTAAATTAACCTTCGTTTTCAGTTCGGTCACTTAATTTCCCTGTGCCGTATTCTACCACGCCCTCGCCCCCCCCACAACACTTTGCCCGCCCCCACCACCCCTCCGAGATCTCTGCTTTTAAATGTTCCCTTCTGCCACACTTCGCCGTCCTAGCACGCACAGCTCTCGCAGTTGCAGGCAAGCAAAGTTTTCCACATGTAATTGTATGGTTCCTGTTTTCAAAGCATAACTTGAAGCAATGTACACATTAATGTTCCTACATTCCACCGAATTCGTCCACAAGTCAATCGTCCATGCTGAGCTGTGCAGTAACTGCATTCAATCATCAAGCATTTGCAAAGCGATAGGTCTCTCATTGATGAAAGTTTGAGCTATTGGCATTGTAAATGACAATGCCTTTTATTTATGTGTTTTAAAAACCAGCAAGCAGTGCGTAAACACGCACTTTGTACTATAGTCCTTGCTTCTCGTAAGTAATTACTATAAGCACAAAGTGCGTGTTTACGCATCGCTTGCAGGTTTTTAAAACCCATAAATAAGGCATTATCATTTATGCCTATAGCTCAAAATCTCGCAAATGCGAGACATATTGCACTGCAAATGCTTGTTGTCCTGGGTGCTAGGAGCGGTTGTCAGTGTTCGTTTTATGTCACCAGAGCTTCAATCTGCTAAACTCAGCCTATGTAGGAAAAGCTTCTAAAGAATCGCCCTCCTTAAGGCTATGCCTAGCTCAACCCCATGCCACAATTTTGTTTAATTGAAAGAGAATGTGTAAGTCATTGCCAGTTAAGAATGTGTGTATTGTTAGTATTTGCTGTCCTTTTTATTCGTGTTTTGCTATTTCGATTTATGTCTCTGAAACTCCGTATTTTGGTCATCCATATAAAAGTTAAAGGTTGGTGGTCTATAGAGATGCTTCTACAGGAAATGTCTCACATCCAGAAAGCGATGTTCTGATCATGCTTTATGTAAAAGGGGAAGCAATATATCACTTTTTGTTCAAAATGTTCCTTGTTTATCCTCAAGATACTGTCCATCAGTAACGGTTTGTGGAAATCCTAGGTTATTAATGCAGCCTGTTATGTAACTAAAGGATATCTTTAGATTTGGCCTCTGTGATCCCAAATGGCGTGAAGCCAGAATGCCAGAAGTGGCATGGATTGGGGGATGCGCAGTTGAAAAAAAACATCCTGCAGCTATTTGGTCTAGGGTGGGTCCAGGTGTGCTGGGAGTCTAGGCAAATGCAGGCTTTAGTGGTAATCTTAGTTGTTTTTTTTTTTTAATTAATTGGTTCAGTGACATTGGCCCAAACCTGGTAAGGTGCAAAGATGACATATTGGCAGGTTGAGGGGTCCTCGCCAAAGCAATCTTTGGAAAAATTAGAACCACACTCTGCAGTTCTAATAAGCACTTTAGTCCAGCAATATTAGTATTTAATGATCACTTTACTGAGCTGTGTGTAGCTGTTCCCCCTGCTAATTGGGAGGAATTTTCATGGAAGATGATTGACTTTAAGCACATTATGCTAGTAGCAGTGTTCAAAACATGTTCGCGTTTAAAAGCAACTTTGCAAATAGGCTTGAGGTTTTCTCCCAATAGATTTCCTTGGATAGTTAATGAAATGTGTACCTCTCTAAGCACATTATGCTAGTAACATTGGTCAAAATGTGTACACTTTTAGTTTCTAGAATATTTTCTTCTGATGGATACTTCTAACCGCCAATTCCTCAACATTAGAATAATCCAGGGCGTCAGACTGGACACAGATTTTTAAACCGTATGGTTTCCGTGCTGCAGCAGGTGGCGCTTCGACAAAGCTGTGCTGGGCTGTTCAAGCCAGTTGCCCAGTTACTAGCCGACATAGGCCAGCCCCAGCTGACCTAACCTTGGTCACACAGCATCTGACCATGGACATCTTTGTGGTACAAGCATCTGTGAGAAAGTGCAACCCGAACGCATTCCATTCTGCACCATACAAGGATTCAGCCAAGAGACTATTCATCAGGTAGTTTGGCCTTCTAGTCCCTGAATGTGGTCTACCTATTGGGCTGTTATATATGCACACTCTTTTGGATATGCCCAGCAAAATCTTGCTGTCTCCCTGATTAATTCAGAGCAGCCTTTGCCCATAACAATATGGGCCAGTCTTGAAACAATGGACTATGCGAGTTGTGTCATGGACACCAGTGTCCTGCTCAGGTGTCATACCTAGATGTGCTATTAAGTTGCCCTGCGATGTCCAGGCACAGCTAATGGACATACCCTTCTATAGATCCAGGCTTCTTGGGGAGAAAAGGCCGACTTCCCTAAAATGCTTTAAAGACAACTGCATTACATCCCACTACCTACGCTTGCTACCCCCAATAAAGAAAGTTTAGAGCTACTCGTGATGCCTGGCCTGTCAACAGAAGAAGCCTTCGTAACCAGTTCAACAGCCAGCCCAAACGTTTCGCGACTGCTGTTTCCTTGGCCACAGGCACCATCAAATATAGCAATCTTCCACCTCCTTAGCTACTGCACCCTCTCCATGCTGCTTTGCTTTCCCCTTGCAGGACAATGCACAGCTGGCAAGGGGTGGGGGTCCATCTTTCCTACTCAGCAGAAAATCTATCACTTCAGATCGGTGGGTGTTACAAATTGTTCAAAAAGGATATGCCCTGCTTTTTGCTTCACCACCCCTATTTGTATTCCATTCATTTTGACTTAAGTGCCAGTAGATCATGCCACCGTCCTTCTTCAGGAAGTAAAGTCACTTTTGGCAAAGGGGCCTTCACTACGGTACCGGGTTCGGATAGGATGAGTGGTGTCAACTCCTGTTTCCTGGTGCACAGGAAGGAGGGAGGACTCAGACCTATTTTGGATCTTTGCCCCCCTTAATGATTCCCTGCGGAAGGACGGTTTCAAAATGCTCACTTTAGCCCAGGTTCTTGCTGCCCTGGATCCAGCATTCTGACAGATGCTACCTTTGGTTTGTGAGGGAAGGGGGTGTTGGAGCATTTTCAATTGGCTGTTCTACCCTTTGGCCTCCACTTCTCCCCATGTTTGATTTACAAAGGCAGGATTTGCAGGCCAACTTCACAGGTCGAGGATACATCTGTTCCATTACCTTGACAACTAGCTGCTCAAGTTGGGCTCACAGCAGTCAGCCATGGACTATCTTCAAACGTCTATCACCCTTCTTTAATACCTGGAGTTTCCCCATCAGGAAACAGAAGTCTCATCTGGCGCCAACAGAGAGAATTTCCTTCATAGGGTCCATTCTGGGACACTGTGGCGTTCAAAGCCTTTCCATCGCTGCAGTCAAACCAGGACATTCAGGCTATGATCCAAATGGATCAGTCTCAATCCTTGGTCTTGGGGGTCAGTTTTGAAGCTTCTTGGACTGCTGGCCTTCTACATCTTCCTGGATCCTTGTGCTCGTTGACGCATGCAGGCGTTGCAGTGGAACCTCCATTTCCAGTGGGTGCAACACCAGGGCTGTTGGATAACAGCTACACCTTTAAGGAGACCGTCCGGGATCGTTGGTGGTAGCAGGTGAACACTAACTTGGCATACAGGAGACAGTCTTCCCTACTCCATCTAAACTTCACAGTGGTGACGGATGGTTCATTTGGGAGAGGTGGAGATCAGGGGTCTGTGGTTCCCTGTGGAACGAAGAAATTTCCATATCGGTGTCTTGGAGCTTTGTGCCATCTGGCTGGCTATGAAAGCTTTTCTTCCGTCCATCAGAGGGAGGCCGGTATAGATCCTTAATTTTTTTGATCTCTGTCTCACCAGTGCAAAGTAGTAGCATTTGCAGACAAACTTCTTTTTATGTCAAGTTAAACCGGCATTGACTAAACTGTCATGTTTCTCTTGAGGTTAAGGGACGTCCTTAATAGTTTGACATTGTGTGTGTGTTGCCCTGAGAAAGAAAATCCCATAATAAAGAAATATCTTGCTCTAGAACAATATGGCTGTTGGGATAATAGACTGTATTTAAAGAACCAAGCTGTACCCTCAAAGAAAAGAAGAATATTATGAAAAGGAGCCAGAAAATGAAGTTTGGGTTATAAGTGGTGTACTTAGGAAGGCATTCATGGGGGCATGGCCTGCAGGCTGAGATGAGGAGTCACGTTTTGCTAGAGCTCTGTGAGGCGTCCGATAATTATCCTGCATCATCTTCTCTTACCACAATAATCACATCTAAAAAACAAAAAACAAAAAAGTGGTTTCTGCAGAGTACAGATGCCACTGTACTCACTGTGATGGGAATCACCAGACTCACCTGAGTAGGTGTTTCCCTGGCTGGTGGTGTGGGGCTCGACGGAGAGATCGCTGTCAAAGGAGGAGTTTGGTGCGCTTTCTGCGTTTTCTCTGGGCCCTGGGTGGGGGGACATAGGATCTTGTTTGGTGCTGGAAGAAGCTGTTCAGTGGAGCGGGGCATGTGAACTCCACTTGAAACTTTATGGTATGCGCTTAGCAGGCTTGAATGGGGAGCAGTAGGCCCTGGTAAATGCTCTCTCGGAGGCAGATAGAGACCTCTGCTGACCGCGTATGAGCCTCCAGGCCTTTTTGTCATGAATGGTGTTGAAGCTGAGCTCACCCCCACCGGGCCTGCACTGAGGCCTTACGGCCTCCAAGTGGCCTTGTGGAGCACATGCCAGCAACGTCCTTAATTCATGCCACTGCTTTGGAACCGATTCCAGACACTCACATGTCTTCCAGTACCTACAGTGGTAAAGGATCCTGCTACTAGGAGACTGACATAGGGGCTGCTATTAATCAGTCACAAGTTTGCATACACTCTGGTGCTGGGAGCCAAACAGCGTGCACAGAATTACATATACACAACACAGCTGGATACATTTAGGGAGCCGATGCGTCTTTGGTTGAGATGCATGAGGTGTGGCAACCTCTGGCAATACATATGGCAGTGGTGTTCCACCTGGGAATCCAGTGGCCCTAGCACCTACAGTCACCCCACTGGCGCTCTCTCACATCTGAAACTGAGCCATCTGAACATATTGAAATAAAAGCTCTCTATGTGCCTTAATTTTTACCTTTGGGCATTGACCGATTAATTCCTCCTCACAGAATTGGGGCCCTGTGCAGCTAACCTCAGGGCAAGGCCCACACTCCCACTACCTCACACATGCCTGGCGGATTGAAGCCTGAGGAGTCGGTGATATTCCTCTGGAAACATTATAATTGCACCAAGTGAAGTTCAAAATGCATATTCAATTGAAGGAATTCCTAGTTAGAATTACATGGGCATGATGGTAGAAGACCAGCGTAACCAGATGGTCAAATACAGTGCTATGGACAAATACACTGACGCTTCTTCTTAGTCTCACAACGGAAATACTGGCAAGGCGGCTGTACCAATGGGAGCGACCAATGGAGTTGCACTACAAACTGCAACAGTCCTGCAGGTCATACAGTCCTACAAAGAAGCTCTGGACCAAGATTAGAGAGGTAAGCTTAGACAACTCCCTACTACAGCAAGACATGTGCAAGGCAGTTGAAAGAATAATGGAGACTGAAGGATAAGTGTCTGAATTGGAAGACAACGTGAAATCCCTGGTGCAAACCTCATCCCTTCAATCACATCCGTGAAAGAACTAGCGAAAGATGCTGAGGGGTTAGCACGCAGGATAAGTTGTGCTTTTTAGGGGTCCTTGGAGATATTGAGAGAGCTTGCCAAGTACTCGGACACCAATGACAAATTATCTACATGTTTTATTATCGAGTCCGCACATCATGCGTTACTGCAAAAGCCTTCTTAATGTGCTCAGCTTGAACCATGATCGCTTGTATCCTCAGTTATAAAGGCAGAGAAATAATTCTTGACTACGCATGAAAACAAGGAGATCTTTTAGTAGGTGAAGAAGAAACTTTGTGATGAATACAGGATACATGCTTCTGTAGCCAGCTAAGTTAAGTTATTTTCCAAATGTGCACTACCTTCTTCGAAACACCCAAAGCAGCTTGGGAATAGGTGAGAGATGTGATTTGACCTTCTAGCAGTTTATCCCCTATGAAAGGATTTTCGATGTCCAAGATCCATTTACCACATTGGATCAACCAATCCACCTCAGAAGCAAACACAGAGCGTCATGGATATTGCATCATATGTTCCCTTTCCATACCTTCCCTCCCTCCAATGGGAGGTGGTCTTCAGCCAGGAGTTTATATAAATGTTAGCATGGTTTTTGTTTCTTTCACTCATTGGTGATTGTTCTTTGGACGAACTGTACGCAACTTTCAGACATTAACTGACTTTTCAGCTGGCTTATGTTGTCCTATATGCTGAACCTCCTATCTCACTTCATACCGATTGTCAACAATACAGTTATACCTGTTACTTCTGGTATTGCTCTGATATCTAACCTGGGGATGTACTTTTTACTGCCTAATTTTTCTGCTATGTTTGTTTTAAAAATAGCAATAAAGATATTAATAAAAAAAAAGAAAGTGTTCCAGATTCTCATTTAGGGAGGCCTCCCCTGTCTAGCCTGGATGGGATCACGGAAAAGATGAAACTTCGTCTGCAGCTACTACCATGGAAACTAGGCTTAACAAACAATTCTTCAAGATCCCTTTAGGCACAGTTGAAAGGTTTGTTCTATTGACCACATAGGTAGTGCTCCTCATGTGATGGACCTAGGAATGGGGTTTGAGGGGCTGGGGAGCAAGAGAGAGGAAGCAACAGAGAAAGCATACCTTGCTTCTCCCTGTGTATTTCAAGGCACCACTGCAGCACAGCGACTAGTCCCCAAATGATTGGTGTTGAGGTGTTGATGAGAGGAGATGGTTAAAGACGAACTAAGGGCAAATGTTCGGTTTCTCTGCCCTGTTGGTAGATCGTGTGGTTCTGTCATGCGATAGATACTTCATATTTCCGAAGTGTTGGGTCAGAGCAGAGTAACTTGCAAGCTAGAAGAGTTTTGGTTTATTTAAATGGCAGATCACACTAGTTTGACGTTGTCCGGGATGGGTGCTTCAGACTTGACGCATCATTCGCCACATGTGCAAATGGCTGGCACTGATGGAAGAAGCTCGACAAGCTAGACTTGGAGTCCTTACCTGGAATGTAAATTGCCTACTTAATAAAATTTAAATGAGACGCAGTCCTTAAGACCGCTAAGTGGTTCAAACCTGAAATGATCTTGTGTTAAGGAATGGGTATTAAATGCCTGTTCTTAGGACATTATTGCTTTTCAGAAGTGGTTCACACAGGCTTCATGGGGGGGTTGACAAGATCAGCTGTCCTAATTAGAACCCACTTACCCTTTCATTTAACTTGTATTCTGTGGGTCAACACAGTTGTGCATATGTATGTGTGTTTATATATACACACAGACATTTTTTTTATCATCTTCCCGGCGCACCATACAGAAAACCACCATCTCTAACAAATATATAAACCTCACCTGCATTAACCGCAGCCTTTCTGGAATGTATTGCCAGATTATTGACCCATATTCAGACTGAATTTTTAGGGGAGATTTCAATAGAGTGGTTGACTCTGCACTTGATCATACAAATATCAACCCATCTACACAACGGAGACCCACCATACTTGCCAAATTCTTTGCTACCTTTGACATCATGTATGTTTGACATAAACTTCACCCGCAGAAGCTTTATTTTCTATTCTGCTTAGAAGCCCATGGATCGCTTATCAAGATTAGACTATTTCCTGATGCCACAGATGGCACTTCCCCAAGTGGTGAATGCCTGAGTGCTAACTAGAGGCCTTTCTGATGATTCCAGTTGAACTATCGAAATGGGAGATAAGTCTGACAAGCAGCATGGTGCCATAACCTGTGGTTGCTAACCGATGTAGCTTGCAAAACTCTTTTGCGGAAGAGGCAGACAAATGCTTTTAACTAAATGACCGCTTTGTGGAGTAGCCCACAATGCTCTGCTAGGCTTTTAAGGCTATGTTTAGAGGTGACCATATCAGTTGTACATCAAATTAAGTTTGTAGACCACAACAGCAGGAGGTTAAACGGATTGAAGCACATTTTCTAGAACTAAAGTCCCAATATGTAATTGCCAGACATACTTCACAACATTCAACACTATAAAACAGTACTTAAGCAGATTATGATAAAATGATTCCAGGACTGCCTGGTTGGTTACCTAGAACTGTGTTTGTCAGTGGGGTGATAAGGCAAGTAAAACGCTTTACTAGTTGTCGCTGTGAGGCGAAGAGCAACTATATTGTCATGATAGATGATATGGGGTTGATATGCAAGGGTGAACATGCAATAGCGCGGGCCTTTGTGTCCTACTGTAAGACATTATGATAGTTAGAACCTGTCCCAAAACCAGAAGATCTTCACAGCTTTATGGAGAATCTAAAAAGCACACATGCAACACAAAAATTACAAAAATGCACAAATGCACAGTGGGTGAATCAATCCGGACTCTTCAGTGATGTAAGATATATTCTTTTTAATGGATTCTTGAACCACTCATGGCGTAAGATGATCGGACAAAGCAGCAGTTGCTTAAGACACATAAACAGGATTTTCGAAGGCTGGCGGTGAGTCGAGAGGCACAGCGTCCTACTGGGGCCAAAGATGAAGTAACTTTTAATTCTTGGAGTGTCACCTATCATAGTGAACACGAGAAATTTGAACTTGGACTACGCCACACATACTGAGGATTTTATGTGTCTTAAGCAACTGTGGACTATTGACCAAAAGTGTGGGATAAATTGAGGGCTTTCCGTGATAACTACTGGCATCTGAAAAAAGACTACGCATCGGTGCAAAGTGTAAGATATAGTGATCCTGTTACGTCAGTGACTACTATAAGATTGGAGGACTTTGATTATAGCCCTGAGGAAGCCCCATTGGGGCGAAACGCGTTGGCTGTATTTTTGCTGCTTTGTCCGATCATCTTACGCCATGAGTGGTTCAAGAATCCATTAAAAAGAATATATCTTACATCACTGAAGAGTCCGGATTGATTCACCCACTGTGCATTTGTGCATTTTTGTAATTTTTGTGTTGCCTCTGTGTGCTTTTTAGTGTACTATATTTGTGTGGTCTTATGGCAGTGGACCAGTGAGGTGGGCAACCTTAACCGAGAAGTACATTTACGATCTGTGTATAGCAAGGTGGTGCAGCTTTTATCCCTTACTGCCTATCTCTCTGTTTTTGTTTATGGAGAATCTCCCTGTGAGACAACTGATAACCAGAGTCCATGTACTCAAGTAAGACATCGCGAAAGAGGAGCTAGTGTTGGCCTACAACCAGCTAAATTGTGCAAACCTCCAGGCCCCAATAGGTGCGGAATTCCTGAAATCTCCTTTAAGCTGCTTGACCCACTAAGATAAATGTTTGAGGAAGCTGTTGTCATGGGCGAATTACAAACTGACCTGAGGCTGGGTGAGAAGTTTAGTTCATAAACCAGGCAAGGCTGTGGAGAAATGCTCCTATACCATCTCATCTCCCTATTGAACGGAGAAAGTACGATTGGCTGGCAAACGTAATCAATTCCTTAGTCCGTCCTGATCAATCTGGCTTTATGCCCGTAAGTGCCACTAGACCCAGTATCAGACATCCGTTTAATTCTTTAGCCCTTGCTGATGGACTTGGTCGAGAAGACCTTTGACTCAGTGGGGTAAGGATACTTGTTCACCTTGCTGGGGAAAATAAATCTGGGACCCAAATTAACTGGCTATGTAAGGCTGCACTAAACCTATCGCGATTGACTGAGTGGATAGAAAAAGATCGGACCCATTTGACTACAGAGTTGTGGGCCATGGAAGATACTCTCGTTCTGCATCTTTTATGTGAAAACATACCCAGGTCTCCTCGCCATCCTGCTACCCAAGCGGTGTTAAAGCTGTGGAGGGAGGCGTTGAAGGACTTGGATTGGAAGGGCAAATTAAGTAGAGAACCACATTGTGGGTTGGTAAATGACCTGTTTTGCAGCGTGAATCTTTTCTGGATTCACAATGCTGTGCATTATTCCGCCATCTAGTGGTTGGGTCCGGAATTGTAGTATTTCTTCTCTTTTTTTGTTGTTTGTGGGCGGCGACGTACCACCATTTGGTGTCCTTCTGTGACGTCGATGTGCTTCCTCCGGAAGCTCCCACCTGTGGTAGCCATCTTCAGATTCTTTTTTCCGCCGTTGGGTCTGGATCGATACGGAGAAGCTTCCAAGATAGGAGAGAAGAATCGAAGAAAATAAAGGAGAAACACCGTGAGGAAGTTCTTTCGACTCCCTGGGGCGACCGGAGGTCAACGAGGAGTCGAAAATCAAGATCTTTGACGACGATCGGAGAATGCGCATGCAGGGGGCTCCCTGGGCGCAGTAATGGACAAAGCACCGTTCAAATTTTGCCAGAACTGTCACCACAAGTACGCACAGAAGGATCAGCACCCAGTCTGTAACCTGTGCCTCCACCCTTGAAAATGTGATGTATGGGATAGTAATGAACTCCTTTGCAGATATGCAGGAATATGCGCTCCATAAAAGTCAGTTCTAACCCTACCATAAGTGAGCCATGCTCTTAACCCGGAGAAACTCTGATTTTTAACCCACTTTAAAGTGCTTTTAAGGAGTGCAAGATATCCTAACGCTCTTACTCAATGTTTATCAACACTTTGGACTACTTTGATAGCCTCAGATGGCATGGAAGAACGATATGGTGAATTGACAAATGATAAATGACAGGAAGCGAAGATGGCCCCTCATGACTACATAATACCTTCAAAATTCAGAATGTCTTAGCTCAAATATTCACGCCACACATTCTTACTCTGAGAGAGGCTCTGGAAGATGGGACCTGCCTCTTTCCTGATGTGCCTCCGATGTAAATGTCGGATGGCAGCCCTAATACATACAACTTAGCCATGTAACAAATTTAGACGTTTGGGTGGAGGGCAGTATACCACTCAATGAAGGACCTGGGTTGGAAGTTGTATCATGAGTCTAAACTTGCATTGCTCGATATAATGATTGAATTAGATTAAAACCGCTATAAATTAGCACTTCTGTGGATCGACCCACTGGCCCCCCTAAAGCCTAGTCATGGTGTTGGAAACTTGGGGATTTAGTTGTGCTGAGTGATTGTCAGGTGGGCGTGGCAATGTTGACGTTTTCATATTAATTCTAGTTGCCATATTGCTGATTATTTATATATATATATATATATATATATATATATATATATATATATATATATATATATATACAGTAAATCGTCTCTCTACCAAGGTAGGAATCCGTTGAACAGACGAAGCGAACCCAAATGATGGTGCAATTTGGTGTTTATTACATGCCCAACACCACCGCCG
Source organism: Calotriton arnoldi (assembly GCA_963921515.1). Lineage (NCBI taxonomy): Eukaryota > Metazoa > Chordata > Amphibia > Caudata > Salamandridae > Calotriton > Calotriton arnoldi. The sequence goes on along the minus strand of CAWUFW010003042.1, from coordinate 1,012,432 downwards.
CCATAACGCGTTTCAGCCCACGTGGGGCCTTGATCACATGACACAGTTGAGGGAGCGGTTACAACATTTAAAGTGCAAGTGTGTGACGTTTTTCCTGTGCATCAGCTGTGATACTGAAACATAGACATGGAAAAAATACTAACATATAAAAACACATCCATATTACATAGGTAGATGTAGGGTAAAAATGTTAATACATCACTAAAGTGCAAGAAATAGAGCATACATGATATAATATCATGAAAATAGCAGCATATTGAATAAATAAATACATACTTAATATCAGACTGCGCAGCTCTAAAAAAGTCTTACTAATTAGTAAAACCAACCTCATAATGTTGAATAAAAATGAAGCTAAAAAAAGTAAAACAATGTAAAACTTTTTTCACAAATAGCAGCATTATTCAAAATACATATGAGTCCATGTTGGCACCTAGTATATACCCATAAGATTGGAGATGTTTATACAGAATAAAGCCCAAGTGGGCAGTAGACAAAAAAATCCATGTCTCATTTTAAATCAGTGCAAAAGATGCATAAAAACATGTCACAATCTAAAGTGCAAATACCATGTGCAAAAAGTGTAAAACGACAAACAATACATTAAAATTGAATTCTTAAGTTAAAATATTTTTAAAACATTTTTTCTCGAGTAGATAGGCAGCTACATAGGTATATAGTAATCTCATTGATAAATTAAAGATGAGTGAAAAAATCTTCACTAGCGTTCAGTCCATTTGGTGTTTTACAGTCCAATTCTATAATGTACCTTGTTTCTAGTCTGCGTAACATGGATTCACGATCCCCACCTCTTCTCAGTGGTATTCTGTTTCAAAATCAATAAAATGTTTCTAAAAAGAGATGCACCAATCAGAAACCAATATTCGGTACTTTGGACAAAGGGACATTATTTTTGTTACATCCTTAATAATGCTTACGTGAACACACATCTTTACTTTGTAAACAATAAGAGAAGTAAATTCAACCACATGTTTTCATTACTGCTAAGTAAAACTAGGGGCATTGATGAATAGCACTTTATGGCAGGCTGAGGCATCAAACAACATCACTTTCTTCACAAAAAAAGCCATAAATCTGACATTAAAATGTCGTGTCCGCAAAGTAAACACGTTAATGAACATACACTGGCTGTACATTACAAGTTACGCTGCATGTTGTACCTGTAGTCTAACAATAGCATTACTTGATGCCCCATTACCAGAACCTAATTAGTACACAAATAAATGGGATCACCTAGCCACCCATTGAATAGCATGGCTTTGATGGATATCCTATCCAAGCAGTAGCAAACCATGAAAATGCTTGAAAGCAGTGGATGAAGGGAAGTGAAACAAAGCCTGCGCTCTCCTCTCTCGGTACTTCCTATTGTACTTTTATCAAGACTTGATGAAACAAGGCCTTCATATAGACGAAGCTGTGTGTAGCCAGACCTAAAGCGTGTCACTGGTAGTGTTGAACAGATGTCCACGGTCTCCTTTGTTAGTATTTTTGTGTAATCTTTGTAATGACAATACACATCACCAGGGAGGAAAGCTCCACCCATTTCAATTTTTGGTCTTCCAACTCTCAGCGCTAGAGCACTTCTGGCCACAAAGCACTCTCCGCTCCATTCCTTACATTACATGATTGACAGGGAATAGTCTTCATGCGTGCAGCATACAAATTATTTTCCTACTACACACCTCCCTTTCATCTCACCAAAATAGTACTCACATTTGTATTTCTAGGTGTTGGGACGAAAAAGTCCTCTTCACGGTTAAAGATGTCTACCCCAACTGTACTGTTGTCTGGATCCCTAATGCTGATTTTTTTGTCGTAGGCAAACGTGCATCATACGTGCGCAATGGCATTGGCTTGTCTCACAGATTGCGGTCTTGTTGTACCGGGAGGGGTGCCCAAAGCTCTACCCTCCTAGTGGTGAAAAGCTACCGCCTTCAGCAAGAGCAAAGCAGCACAAGCATGATGGTGGCAGCATACCGTGTAGTGATCCGTAGTATTGAACACAGCTGTCTGGTTTGCTAATGACATCTTGGGGACATCCGGAAAGCTTCCCTGGGAATTAATTCCGCCCATTAATTTCCTTTGGCTTTGTGGTTTGTAACTCACATTTGCTTGCTTTCTATTTGCTGGCTTTATTTGTTTTATGCTGTCCAGCTTGAGTTCGTCCCTTCCCTTGCCCAAACCTTATTTACTGTATTCTTCACTAGTATTGGATTTCTGTAAATAGGGCTTTAAATCTTGTCACATATGCTGTGCATTCAAAGAAAGAGGTCAAATGTCAGGCTCTCTTCGAGGGATATTGGTGTTTACTTTTCTTTCTTGGACTTCATAGAGAGAGGATTTATGTGACAATCGTGCTGGTTCATTGGGGAGTGCTTGAGGAAGGCTGTACAATGTTAGTTTTTTTCTAGCACACAAAATGTAAATGAACTGTGCTGATTTATCAGAATATACCATAATTAGAAAAGCACAAATGAAGCAAATTTTTGGGTAATTCTAAAGTGTGGTGGACACAAATATTTTAATACGATCAAAACAAATCGATACACTAGGGGGATGACATTTCTGCACATTGTGTGCTGTATACTTTTATCCGTAAAACTGTAAATCTGTGCTAATGTAATGGTAATTTCAATTGAAGATGCGTTGTCTGTAATGGCAGTGCGCTACCACACCATGCATACTCCACTCTACGCCACTCCACTCTGCACCACTCCACGCCACACTGCATCACTGGACTCTACTCTGTACCACACCACTCTACGCCACTTCACTCTACGCCTCTACATCACTGTACGCCAATGCACTCTACCTACACCACTCTACTATGCACCACTGCACTCTTCGCCTCTGCGCTCTGCGCCACTCCACTCTGCAGCACTGCACTCTACGCCTGTGCACTCTACTCTCTACCACTCGACTCTACGGCAGTGCACTCTGCCATTCCACTGTACGCCACTGTAATCTAGTCTGCGCTCTACGCCACTGTACTCTACTGTGCACCACTCCACTCTAAAACAATCTACTCTGCCACTGCACCACTGCACTCTACTCTGCACCACTGCACTCTACCCCAGCGCATTCAACACCTCTTTACTCAAAACCAATTCACTGTACGCCACTGCACTCTTCCAATCTACTCTGCACCACTGCCCTCCACGCCACACGTTCTACTCTGCAACACTTTATGCCACTGCTCTCTACGCCATTGTACTCTACATCACTACACTTAATGCCACTCTATTCTACTCTGCGCCACTGCACTCCACGCCAATGCACTTTACGCCACTCTACTATACATCATTGCACTCTGGCAGTCTACTCTGCTGCACTGCACTCTGCCACTCAACTCTACGCACCTGCACTCTATTCTGCACCACTCTACGCCACTGCCCTCTACACCACTCTACTCTAAACCACTGCAGTCTACACCAGTGCACTAAACACCACCTTACTCAAAGCTAATGCACTCTACGCCACTGCATTCCAAGCCAACTACTCTGCAGCACGGCACTCTATGCCACAATACTCTACTCTACAACACTCTACGACACTACACTCTACGCCACTGCACGCTAAGCCACTCTATTCTACGCTACACCACTGTACTCTATGCCACTACTCTGTCACTCTACGGCACTGTACATTTATTTATACTACTGCACTCTGAGCCGCTCTACTCTGCAAGACTGCACTCTCCGCACACTTAACTCAATGCCACTCTACTCTGCATCACTGCACTCTATACCACTGTATGCTACGCCACTCTGCACCATTCTACACCATTGTGCTCTGTCACTCCACGCCACTTTATTCTACTCTGCGCCACTGTACTGTCTGCCCCTGCTCTTTGCACCACTCTGCGCACTGTCATTGCCCCACTCTGCTCTACACCAGTCTACTGCACTCTATTCCAGTGCACTCTGTACCACTCTAATCTATTCTGCAGTACTGCACTCCACGCTCCTCTACGTTGCTGCACTCTATGCCAATGCACTCTTCACGACTTTACTAATAATAAAACTCTACTCCAGTCTACACCACTCAACTCAACGCCCTTACGCTATACGGCACTCGGCTGTCTCCATGACACTCCACACAACTCTACTCTATGCCACTCTACGCCACTCCATAACAATCCACTCGACTCCACTTTACGACACTCCACAGTACTCTCCTTTACCCCACTAACTTTTAGCCATGCTGAACAGCAGCCACACTGTGTACAACATGACTAAAACATAGTGGCAAAGCCAATAGCTTTTGCATAGACGAGACATATTGGCTTCGCCAATGCTTGTTACCCTGTGTCACTAGAGTGGGGCCTCCAGGCTTACTGAACTTTTTAAAAAGTTCTGCTGCTGTGTGCTTAACTCACCCTTGGCCTACATCGGGTAGACGTGGAGTTTAGCGCAGGAGTAGTGACTGCACTGGATGTATGTGTGCCTGGGAAAGTACAGTACAGGGTTAAAGCAGTACTGTGCAGTATGTGTGGTTAGTGCATGTACCGAGTGTATGTTTGCCTGAGGGGAATACATTACATGAGAGATGTAGTGCTGTGCAGTGCGTGCACAGTGGAAGCATGTGTTGGGTATATGTGTGCTTGCGTGAGTTGCAATACATGAAGGGAGAAGTGATGTGCAGCACGCACGCCTGTGGTGAGTGTGTGCTGCAATGTGTTTGTTTGCAATAGCACATCCTGGTACAGTACAGAAAAACTGCAGTACAGAACAGGGCGTGCAGGCTGATTGTATGTGTGTCTGTAATTGCACAATGCATGGAGGAAACGGTGCTGGACAGTAGGTATGCTGCGAATGTACACTGAGTGCAAGTGTGCCTGCAATAGTACATTACATGGAGGACCATGGGTTCTATTTTAGAAAGCCCAGGCCTCCCTGGTGAAGACATGAGTAGAGGAATCATCCCCAGATGTGTATTGCTGCATTCATGTGGGCTGGTTGGGATAAACACTGGAGGAAGAGAGGCTCACCCTTTACACATCAAAAAGGGTGCACTTTGATTCAGTGATAGATCACAAGGAAGTGGCCTGGACACATCTCAGGCAGGAGATGGGGCTGATGAGGGAATCATAAAGAGTATGGCTGGGAGCCCAGGATTAACCTTTTGATGCACATATCACTGTGGCTGACATCAAGAGGTGAACTCTGGTCACTCCCATGAACTCTGTGTGAGTCTTTCCTGCTGTGACAGCCTTTCAAGACGAAAGAAGCAAAGGAAAAATATACACTTCAAAAGAAGCAGAACCCCAACTTAAAACTTCAGTGGCTCAAACTCTAAATCACATTTGGTGTTTGGAAATGGTCTATAGGAATGGGAGGTTGAGATCCCAAAAATTGGTCATCTGCCTAGCAGCCACACAGGCTGTATGAGCGGGGAAGCTCTGCAAGACTGCCCCTAGTCCTGGTGACAGGAAGAAAAGGCCTGCTAATCCCCCTGCTCGGTGAGGCGACATCACCCAGGCAAACAAAGATCACCTGCCCTGGAGCACCAGCGCCTCCCTAGTTGCCAATACCAGCGAGGTCCAGTGGGAGCCCTACCAAGAGGACCCCCCGAGCGAGGTCTGAGGGAACAACTGTGCACTGATGGTGTAGTTGCCTGTTTGCAGGAGCGATCCAGTGACCCCTGTATGCCAGGAGAGGGCCGCCGTGACCTAAGCAATGTAGTGAGCACTGTGCAGGAAGTACCAGGCCCACACCGCCTCTTTGCGATGACCCCGTATGCCAGAAGGGGCCACCGTTGAACCATGTGTTGGCAGAGCGTCAAGACTTGTGTCCATCTAAATCAGGGACTCCATATGCCAGGAGGGGCCGTCGTGGTGAGGGCACCAGGGCAGTCTGCACCTCAGCTGGGAGAACTGCGGCTACCCCGAACAACTGATCGTGGGGGCAAGCAAGCAATGCTGCTCGAAGGAGAGAGCCTGCCCCTGCCGGGGCCTGCTTCTGTGCAGTAAGCCGAACAGGATCAGGACTTGTGAACGGCCGTGGAGAGGGCATTTGCTGAACGCTTGCTTACAGCCAGAACGGGTAAGACTAGAATTGGGCCTGTGAGGCCCAGTAGATTAGCTGCTGACGGTCCTACGGCACAGTAGACACTTTTACCCAATTCTTAAATAGTCAAAGGGGAACTCTTAAGTACGGCCTTTTTAATGAGCATTCCCTGTATATGGATGTGCACCAGTGAAAAGAGGGTAACCCCAAGCATGTTATAAGGAAGAGGGTAGGACGGGGATTTGTCTGACAACTAATAGAGCCCCTTTGCCCTGACATAAAGGGGATTGTGTTGTTTCTCATGAATGTAGTTATTCCTTTGAATGTGTAGAGCTAGAAATAAAATGCTTATTTTTCTTATAAAAGAAAGTATTTGACTCGACATTGATTTATTGTTAGTACTGCATGCACTTTGAGTTATGAGTCATGCTCACCCACCTGTAGCTACACTCCACGCACCATCCCCCCAGTCCACCCCCCCCCCCCAACCCTCACGAGCCTTTGACTGCTAATCTACAGTAAAAGGCCTCAACCACCATGGTTAGGACCAGTAGCCTCTGTGTGCCCCGTGGCCCTCTGAAAGGGGGTTTTGACACTAGGTTTGCATGTCCAGGAATAGGAAATGCATAAAATGCTCACATTGAAACAGTGTTGACTTTTGTCGACTAGACCAATTCAAGGAGACTTCTTCACTTAAGCCAAACTCCGGAAGATACTGGTGATCCGTCTAGGTCTGTGGGGAACTGGAAAACATTTTAATATGGCATGGCTGACCGATATGAAGTACACTGTCAAACAGACTGTTGGTAACTGGTAAGGAAGAACGAGAAAAGACAACTACTCTGATGCGTAATCACCTCTTACAACCACCCTGAGGGACATAGCATTTTCAGATTTCCAGTTCTTCCTAGGCATGTTTCCCGACGGCTGCATCAGTGTGTGTAGAGCCTATTTCCGCATTTGTTATCTTGACTATCTGTCACAAGCGTGGCTAAAGTTCAGGGCCTTGGTGACACATTTTTAATGGAGTGACAACTTGCTTAATCTGGTCTGAGGAACTCTACTCTCTTGTGCAGCCCCTTGATTGAGGTTTGCCACGTCTTGACTCTTAAGTCTGCACAAAGCCTGGTGTAACAAAATGCACATTGGTGCTGCAGACTGCCACTGAATGCTCATCAAATAATAATTTGGAGTGAAGGGGTTACCGAGCCAGTGTGAGTGAGACATCTGGGATTGAACACACGTCTTTTCACGCAGTACTTACCAGCACATTAGTTACACAATACCAAGAAGCAACGTACTCCACAAAAGTAGTATGTTATAGGACTTGAACTATTCCTTATGAGCAAAACAAACCCCGTTATCGATGGGGCACCGGAAATGAAACCACTTCGGAGAACAAGCATTGATAATGCATCGGTTTAGCCTATGTAATGAATAAAGAGCTGTTTTTATCAATCATAGTCCGGGAGAAGGAAAGAGCTCCCTGACAGATAACACGGGAGTGGAGAGGATATGGACCAGCAGCCAGAGCTGCTGACTCGAGAGCTGGGGATCCCGGTTCGAGTCTCGGTGGCGCCATGCAACATCCTATGATTCTATGCAAATCACTTAATCTCTTAGGGTGATAAATTGTTATATAAATATGCTGCAAGAGTAGAAGACAAAACTTTATGAGAATATAGTTCCACCAAAGTGGATGTTAACAGTATTTTGGATGCGGGAAACTGATAAGAGAAACAGACGAGGAACAAGCATTGGTAAATGCAGGAAAATATGCTACAACAAATAGAAAGGAGGAAAGGTAAGTGGACTGCACAGGAACCAATGAGAAGCCAGGAAAGAGAGGAGGCAGGATGTAAGTCCCTTTTAAGTTTAGATTAAAAACAATAGATTTATCAAGCACAGCGCAAGCGAAACCTAAAAATGGGGAATTGGGTCATAATCTGGTAGTGTGCAACTAATCTGATAGAGACAGTTGTAGTGGCTAGGGGTAGTTCTCTCCAGATCTGCGCTAGGCTGGCACGAAAAAAAAAAGAACGGACGTCGGCGCACATGTAGGTCCCGTGACCTCATTCCGACGACGGGCGGGGAGCCGACTGACTGACGCCACCTAATGACACACGGGGGTACTGCTGAAGAAAAAAATCTCTGGATCCAGACAGACGCCTGGGGGAAATTCTAAGGTAAGGAATCTACAACTAACATGTCTCTACCAGAAACATAGTTACCGAAGGTAGGTAACTTGTTCTTTCATGCTTTGTAGCAATTTTCCCACCGGGGGGGGGGGGGGGGTGTGTGGGTGGGTGTGTGTGTGTGTGTGGGTGGGTGTGTGTGGGTGTGTGTGTGTGGATGTGTGTGTGTGGATGTGTGTGTGTGTGTGGGTGGGTGTGTGTGTGTGTTTTTTTCTTCTTGCATTTGGTCTCATTTTTTCACTTCGGGCATTCCCACTTCAGTCTCATAACACCGAATCATCTTATAAAGGCACAGCTCGGGGCTGACTCTACTTCCTTCAAGTGCTACTCTACGTATAAAGCAGTGCACTTGTTTTAATCAAAAGACTGGGTAATTCTTACGAACTGTGGAACCCTGCTCAAGGAATATGGAATGCTAAGTTGTGAGGTTTGAGTGAAAATATGTAACATCAACTGCCTGCCATAGATCATTGTAACCCTGAACGACACTAAAACCGCGGCAGTACAGCTTGGAACAAGCAAATTCGAATCCGAGCCTCTATTTAACCATTGACTGCTCCATTGATGAACTGTTTGATAATAATGCACCAGGTACTGCAGTAACTCAACTTTTTGATTTTGGACCGGACTACGAACACTTATGCACCTTAGCGCTACTTTGCACATGTTCTTACATGATAATTACCTTTTTTTTTAAGAAGGACATTTTTTATCTAAATGTAATTATTAACATATAAATGTTACATTCTCATTGCTTGCCCCACCAGGGGTTTTCACTGCAGGATGGCATTGAAAGGGGGGGGGGGGGGGCAGAATGCAGAAGGCAAGTCGAAACGCAAGAAGGCCCATTCATTTCCAATTACTGCAGCAAATAATAGGGGCTCTTGGGGAGTTATGCTCATCAGAGATGAGGAAGGTCTTGGGGGCGATGGGGCTCCAACCCAGGGCATTTGGATCCCATTCATTTAGGATCTGGGCCGCAACCACGGCGGCTGGGCTGGGCATGGGCAGCAAGCAAATAAAGGGGATTGGGCGTTGGGCATCTGGCGCGTTTAAACGGTACAAACGCCCCACCTCATACAGAGCCCACCAGGGGTTTTCACTGCAGGATGGCATTGAAAGGGGGGTGGGGCAGAATGCAGAAGGCAATTCGAAACGCAAGAAGGCCCATTCATTTCCAATTACTGCAGCAAATAGGGGCTCTGACGAGTTATGCTCATCGGAGAGCGAGGCCATACTTTTCAGGGCAGCTTTCGCACTAGCTTTCTTTGGGGCATACAGAGTGAGTGAGCTGGTGGCTCCAGCAGCAAGGGACGCAGGAACGGCATGCATACACCGAACCGACCTTAGGATCGGGGAGGGCTACATGGACATCCTGTTGCGGAGGTCGAAGACAGACCAAGCGGGCAAATGGAGGTGGACCAGACTACATTGCATAAGGGAAAAATCATGCTGACCGGTATGCCTGGTACGGAGATACATGGCAACCGTAGAAACCAGAGAAGGGCCGCTATTCAGATATGAGGATGGGACATCCCTTAGCCGTTTCCAATTTATAGCAGTGATGAGGAAGGTCTTGGGGGCGGTGGGGCTCCAACCCAGGGCATTTGGATCCCATTCATTTAGGATCTGGGCCGCAACCACGGCGGCTGGGCTGGGCATGGGCAGCAAGCAAATAAAGGGGATTGGGCGTTGGGCATCTGGCGCGTTTAAATGGTACAAACGCCCCACCTCATACAGAGCCCACCAGGGGTTTTCACTGCAGGATGGCATTGAAAGGGGGGTGCGGGGGGGCAGAATGCAGAAGGCAAGTCGAAACGCAAGAAGGCCCATTCGTTTCCAATTACTGCAGCAAATAGGGGCTCTGACGAGTTATGCTCATCAGAGAGCGAGGCCATACTTTTCAGGGCAGCTTTCGCACTAGCTTTCTTTGGAGCATACAGAGTGAGTGAGCTGGTGGCTCCAGCAGCAAGGGACGCAGGAACGGCATGCATACACCGAACCGACCTTAGGATCGGGGAGGGCTACATGGACATCCTGTTGCGGAGGTCGAAGACAGACCAAGCGGGCAAAGGGAGGTGGACCAGACTACATTGCATAAGGGAAAAATCATTCTGACCGGTATGCCTGGTACGGAGATACATGGCAACCGTAGAAACCAGAGAAGGGCCGCTATTCAGACATGAGGATGGGACATTCCTTAGCCGTTTCCAATTTATAGCAGTGATGAGGAAGGTCTTGGGGGCGGTGGGGCTCCAACCCAGGGCATTTGGATCCCATTCATTTAGGATCTGGTTTAGGATCTGGGCCACAACCACGGCGGCTGGGCTGGGCATGGGCAGCAAGCAAATAAAGGGGATTGGGCTTTGGGCATCTGGCGCGTTTAAACGGTACAAACGCCCCACCTCATACAGGGCCCGGATCCCACCCCCCCCTCCCCCATATAGGCCCGACCACGCGGCGCAGGGCGGTGTGGTTCGTGGGACATTTCTACGTCACACGGGCACAGTAGTGGGCAGCGGGCAGACGCGAATTCGGCGGGATTTGGCTGCGGGACACCGAGGTGGTCTGGATGGGTCGGTCTGGAATGAAATGGGACCAACTGCTACCCGCAGTGCAAGAAGCACTAAGGAGAGGTGGCAAACCGGACGCGGTAATAGTCCACCTGGGAGATAACGACCTGGCCTCACTGGGCAGGAGGGCCCTGCTAATGACAATGCAGGCGGACTTCGCTGCTTTGACAAAACTGGTACGCCCCGCCGAAATAATCTTCTCGGAGATAATAGTGCGGAAGTCCTGGTGGGGGGGCGATAGACCTGGGGGAGGTGAAGAGATCCAGACGCAAGCTAAACATTACTATGACAAAGATATGTAGGGCCAATGGCTGGGGATTCGTAAGCCACTGCTTCATAAATCTTAGGTCGCCAGGCTACCACCTGGAGGATGGCGTGCACCTAACAGGGGTAGTGATGGATATGTTCCTGCTAAACATTGTGGGGGTGTTAGAGCAAATGGGTTTCTCATAAGTGATGGGAGAGCATAGGGGAGCAAGGGGGGGAGCTCCCTCCGATCGGTGAGACCGTAGGTAGCGTGGCGGAAGACAACCTAGAAGGATAGGAAAGGAAGAGAAATTGATAGAAGTAGATGGAAGGCTCACGCAGTGTCCTTGGGATGCCTCACGGCAGGGTCACTGAGGGAGCAAACAGTGGCCAGTAGCCACGGAGAGAGTAGATGGAAGGCTCCCGCAGGGCCCTTGGGATGCCTCACGGCAGGGACCCGGAGGAGCTAGGGAGGGGGCAAGATGGCATTGAAGGCAAGCGGGACGGCACTTGCGGCCCGGGCAAGTCCGGACGGACATCCACCAAGTCGGTAGCAAGTTGAAGCCCAACCCCTTGGCAACGGTGGCCGTGGTATTGGGGCCCCCTCCAGAAGGTGATCTGTCTGAAAGCAGATAACCAAAAATGGACTGAATGAGCCAAGTTGGCAAATCATTAAATGAGGCAACAAAATGTTATGTATGACAATGAGAAACAAATGTATAAATGTTTAAGTGTTTAATAAACTGCGACCTTTTTCGGCACCAAGCAAGTTGTCCATGTGATTAAAGGTCAAAGGGGCGCAGTTGAAAAATGACTAAGGGAGGGGGAGGCAACTCGCCGCCTGGGAGGGGTTTTACTCTGGAAAAAACTGCAAAGCCGATTTCTAACAGGAGTATTCTCTCGGGGGAAATTTCTTTGTCGGACATTTCTTCTGCTAAAACTCTTCTACTGTGTAATAAAATACTCAGTCCTAAGTTTGCCACACCAATCTTGCCAGATATGGGGGATATAGCGTATGAGCACGAACCACTGAAAAGTAATGTAGCTGACATTACTTCTCGGCGGCTCGTGCTCATACGCTATATCTCCCATATCGCCATATCTGGCAAGATTGGTGTGGCAAATTTAGGATTGAGTATTTTATTGCGCCTAAATGAAGTGTTTCCCCAGACGTAAACTAGCCACCCACATTCTATGAAAGTAAGGGCAGAGGGGTTGCTGTTTTCCTCACATTGCAAAAGCTTGTCTTGCTGCTCGGAACAGCTGGGTTCTAAATATTCCAGTGTATGATTTGTAATTTACCTTGGCCTAGTATGCTGTAAACAGATGTTTGGTCTGTTTATCCTGTTTAGGTCTGTTTCCCAGGCGAGTATGTTTTCTGTACATAGCTGAAGTACAGCCCTTGATGTCCAGGAACGTTAAAAGGAGCTGCTCAAGAAAAGTCGGTTCTTGGGTTGAACCCTCTAAGTAAGCAGAGTTCACCATCCACTGCACAGTTGATGGTTTTGGAGCCCACATTCCTTAAGACGGAGCTCGTATTGATTTACACATAGGAGTTTTGTCAACTTACCAAAACTTTGTGCTGAAATTTTAATTGTCTCTGCCCTATTAATAATTGGCTAAAGTCGGGTATAAAGCTTTAACAGTTCAGAAGACATGTTACTCCTGTATGGGAATAATTTCCTAGAAGTCACTTCTCACTTTTGTATTAATTGTTCTTCTTATGGCATTCTTAAAATCTTGAATAGTAAAAGTAGTTACATTTGTAATAAGAAAGAAGAGAAAAAAGTAAATACCACTCTTTACAGGCAAAAGCATGGCCAAGGTAAATTATCTATTGGTATGTTATTGCATTGATTGACATTCTTAAAAAAGCCATAAAGTATTGTTTTTGGCAAAGCAACACGACCCGGCTTTGGTAAGCCTGAAGTGTTTTCTTGGTTGACATGTCAGGTGAGTTAGCCTGACATTTGACCTTTGTCTTTCAAGCCCAGCAGATGTGACATGATAAATACAGCATTTAAAGGCCTTTTTATTTATTGCTAAGTATTTGAATGAACTGAAGTATCTTAAAGTGTAATGATTAAAAAAAATCTAGATAATTATCTTTCCTTCCCCTGTGACATGGTAGCTCAGTCGTTGGATTATTGCCATGACCAGAGTTTGCTTTTATTGTTAGAAGCTAGTATTACCAACTACATAGATTGAGATCGTTGTTTAGCCCAATTTCCGTTCTACATCAAGTCAATTTTAATTTATGCCGTATGATCGATACCCGACTACTACAGGAGGATTAATCAGGAGCTTTCTAAATGTCGGATCTAAAACTCTCTCGTATTCAATAACGCATCTACTTCTGCTGTTTTTAACTTCCGAAGGCATGTTATACCTGCACTCAGGGCATTTCACTGCCTATCGGTGGCAAGATGCAATTATTTCAGACCATTTTTTTTCCGCTTTTATTATTTATGTAACTACCATGATACAGCGTTCATGGTAACAACGCATTTTGAGTGATCCATCTGTTACATTGACCAGAACGTGCCGTGTACTTTACTACCCTTGTGTGGCGCAAACATTCTAATCCTATTGGGATCTTTTCAACGAGCCACTGTGACATGGCTTCACCCGTGCTAAATCTTAGTTACCCTTTCTGTTATGAACCCCTCGGTGTAATGCATTGAACTGCAGCACAAAGTTGCCCTTCATAAAACTTACATTTTAACGTTACAGTAGTAAATTCCAGGGGCAAGAAGACATGTAATGTTTTGTTTCTAAAGACCTTTCCTTCAAAGACCAGATTAATGCGACTCCTTAGAAAAGTCCGCCCAACCATCCCATGTTATATTTATGCTCCAACAGTCTCAGCATGTCTTCTCGATGATTGATTATTGTAACATTATCTGTTTGAGCTTAACTGAATCAACCTTACCTAAGCTGCAGAGGATACAGAATTTAGAGGTATGGAAAGGAAGTAACTTGCGAAAATTAGACACGGCCTTCCAAGCTAGCATTAAACTCCACAGGCTTCCAGCCTAGCAGAGAATCCCCCATCAAGGCACTCTGCCTTTCGCATAAGATTTTTTGTGAAGCCAAGATTTGTCCTATTTTTGAACAATTCAATCAATACATCCCAGCAAGAAACCTGTGTTAGAATTCACATCTTCTGTTCTCTGTTCCTTGCTTTAAACTATCCCACCCAGGTGGCTGCTCTGTTCGTCGCTTGGCCCTCAACTCTGGAGCCACCTTCCTTCGTCATTTAAGAATATTCACAAACACATTGGATTCAGAAAAAACATTTATTGTGCTAGATCTTTTTCTTGAACTCTGTTTTTATTCAGCTGCCATGCCATGCTTGTTTGTTCCATAACACTACGATGGCTAGATTGGTGAACATGCATTCTACAAAAAAATCGTATCAAGCCTATTACCCGACATAAAACACAATCTGTCATGAAACCACAAAATACCTGGCAGACAAATGTACAACACCATGCAGCAAAGAACTACTACTAGAATGACACAACTTCAAGAAACAGCATATCCTCAGCCTGTCCTCCTGCTGATGTGCTCAGAGAATTTGAAACTTTCTATCTCTTGACCTTCAGAGAGCTATGTTCCACATCATATACGGAAAGGAATTCAAGAACATCCTCTTCAAGAAATGCCTTGCGGGGAAAACGTATCGCCGGGTTATAACCTATCGCTCCCACCCAACTTTGTCAGGCATAGGCACCTCCCTTCATTGTCACTTAATGTATTCACACCCTAGTACAGCACTGGCTGCTCTTCAGAATATAGAAACCTCTCTGTCAATATGTGAATGCATAAGGCCGTGCTAGCTGCATTCCTTGTAGTGCACAGCTCTTCGTTGGGGAGCCTTCCTTCTAGCTTTCACTTTTTCTGCAGTTTGTAGCCCCCAAATGTGTTAATTTGCTTCATACACTTAAATGTACATGGCCCTATTACCCACATTGCTGGGTTAAGACCTGTCTCCAATCTCCACCACCTATGCCCTTTAACAATTGCACACATAAGGAATTAACTCTCTACCAGCACTGAATTGAATATGGTCTTATTGACCACATTTCTGTTAGAACCCTGCTTTAGTGCGCCACATCCAATTTTCATCCCCGTCACACAGTTTTGCACAAGCGGAATTGCGCCTCCTTTTGAACTAAAAATATAAATGGCTTGACTCTCCCTACTCTGAGTTGAGGTCTGCACAACGCGGTACCTCCCGGTCTTTAGACGATCACACACCTAAATGTAAAAGCACCGACCACTCAAATTCCCTGCTTAAACTCTTCCTGCCCTCCCCCATTTCTCTTCACAATAGTGAACGAAACTCTTGCCCATTATATATTCTTAGCCTACCACTGCTATTGTGTGCTAATAGTTAGCATGCTTCAGTTCTTGCCCTCTGCCTCACACTAGAGAAGGATGCCTCAGCTTTGACACCATTGGTAAGGCCTGATCACCCACAAGCCCCTCTTTGGCAAAACCCTGGTCTCAGCTTACTTCTACCACTCTTCCTCCCTAGATCGTGCCTCCCTACAGCCAGCCCACAGTCACCTTACCGGAGACCCTCGTTACTCTTTACTTAATCTTGAATAAACTGTCCAAGTGGGATACACAACCTACAGTATTTATATGCCTGAATGATATTTGACATTTAATGTCCTGTAAATCCGTCTCTAATCGGTGTGTGAGCATGAGAGCGGGCTGAAACCAGTCCTAAGCTTGACTCGAATGTATTCGAGTTGGATCTCCTCATCGTTTTAATGATTGATGTCCTACATGTCCTTACATGTTGTTAAAGTTATGCTCACTCTATTGTACTAGCCAGTTAACCTACATTCCTCTGAATATACTTCTAAACGGAAGATGGTTAGGGATGCTTGAGTAAAACTGTTTCTAAAGTTATGATTAGGAAAATGGATAGATGGTACATCTTCTGCTTATTTTTTTTAATTTATGACATACACTTGAAGATTTCTTCCCTTTTTACAGTTATGCCTTTATTCATTCTAACTTTTCATCTGGTAACAAGTGTCTCGATGATGGGTTTGACTTTCATGCTAACAATGGAAAGAGTAATTCCAATGTTGTGTGGCTTGTTTCAATAGCGTTCAGATTGACTTTTTAAGTAATTTTTACTAATATTTATTTATTAATACTTGCAAAATAGAATGTCCTTAGAGGACTACACAAACTCGAGAGGAGAAGGTGTCCTATAAATCTTCAATTGAACAAAAAAGTAGGGGTGGGTGGAACTTGTGTAATTTTGTTCTGCGAAATCGTATAAAAACTCCGCGAGATTCTGCAAAGTTCTGAGAGCAGCAGAATTATGGCACTTTGCGCTGCTCGCGCTGAATTTTAGCGCCGGGACATTGTTACTCACTGTAAACTCATCTTGAACGACACCACGCTCCGCACCAGAGGACACTGCTTCTTTCTGTTGCTCAAGTAGATTTTCTACTCGAGCAGCAGCTTTCTCAATGTGAACAGCAGCGATCTGCAGCTACAGCCTGTATTGAGAAATCGTGCCGTGACTAGTCCTAGCGCTTGATTTTTCTCGCTTCCGCTCGCCAACTTAACATTGGCAAGGCGGCGTGCAATAAAAACGCAATGGTTTGCAGAGTTTTTCTGGAACTCCACGCTCCAGACGGAGCGGGCAAAACTCTGCAAACTCCGACGGCGGGGCGGAGTTTACCTCCCACCCCTACAAAAAAGTCACCTTTTTATTGAGCTGACACTTGATAAAAAAACATAAATTAGGGAAACCGGCTTGCAGTGTTCATACCATTAAGCTATTGATACCATAGTGCTTATTATTCATATTTACAGTGAAAACTCTCCTCGTACTTATGTTTGCACTTCACTATGTTCAGTCCTTTCTGTATGTCTTTTAGCTCTGTCCAAGCGAGCTTCCCTTCTTAATAGCAACAACTCCTTTATTTTTAGCTCATCAAAAAAAAAAAATGCTGCATCCTCTAATGAACAAAATTTTTAAATCCTTTTCCGTTTCTTTAACTACAAATTCATTTTTTAATAGCAAACGTTTGAGATTATACAGCGAGGATATGCACAAAGTAAAAAATGAGGGGTTTGTCAGTCAAGCGGTGGGCAATGAACACCCGTGATGAGGATGTATTTCAGTGCATTTTGGGAAGAATGGAAATCGTTTACCCTGGTGGTCATAGGAAACTAGATTTTCATAGTACACCATTTAGTTATTTGTATTTTTGAATGTCATTTTACTATTGTATTAAAGCTTGGTTCTTAAGGGACAATCTTGACTGGTATTTGATTTTATGGTTCTTGGTCATATCATAGTTTTTTGATGCTATTAAAGTGATGTAACCCACATTTAGTATATGCAGCTGGGCACGTGAAATTGCGTTGTGCTGCTCATGAGCATCATTCATCAAATGCTGTAGAGTTTCAAGTGTTAACCTAAGTGCTGGGGACTTGGTTAGTCTAGCAACATGGCCAAAGACCGGTCTAGTCGGCCATTACAGCTGTGAGACAATCTCAGCAGAAGCCAGCCATACCTACAGCCTAAATCATGCAGGGTACAGCTGTAGAAGTGGGTGCCTACTGCCCCCTAGTCTAGTCCATGACGCAACTAAGGGTTGGTGGCAGCTAATTAATAGCCTTGGTGTACAAGTATTTGTGCCTGCACCCCAGGTTAGTGGGCTGCCTTCTGGTGCTGTCTAGTAAATCTCTGTAGTCTGTCATGAATCCCTTCTTCCAGAGTGTGATACATGCGTGTCTTTGTTGTGGTGTTTGTGAGAGGTTAGGATCTTCCTGGATGGACTCCACATGTTAGATAGTATGGACCCATTTGCCTAGTTGTTGTGACATGGTTTGGATCAACGAAGCCTCAGGAAAATGTTCTTTGTGCTCGTGTCACTGATTCAAAACAGTTTGGGCAAGGAGGCACAGCTCTGCTAAAAAAAAAAAGAATGCCACTCCAGCCCCTGCAGCCTTTGCTCCTCTTTGTCAATGAGACTTGAAGCCCAGCAGCCCCTGATTGACTGACGGACTATCTGAGAGAAATATGCATTACTGCTTAGGATTGGGGGACCCCTGCGGGCACCGTGGACTCAAGAGATATTGTGAACATTATGGGTTGTTTATTACCATACATCTGTGCAGTACCGCAAGAGGTTCCCCCACTTAAAGTTTCAAGTTGTGAGTGGGTAGGTGGCTTGGTACCATCTGTCACCATTTGTAATATAAGACGGCCCTGTGATACTGTTATTCAAGTTCACTTATGATTTCAAGAGGAAACCCTTTGATGTAGCCTAGAGGAAATTTGGCTGCCCTCACAAAGAGCTGGGGCTAAACTCGAGGGCTAGTGCTTGCTGTTGGTGAAAACTGCAGAATAAGTAGGGAGACTGCCCTGTGCCTTCGAACCTGCTTTTAAACCCTCAAAGCCGCACAGCCCACCTGCTCCGAATGCTTCTGTGAGACCTTCAACCTGTTGGATGAGATTTTTTGCATTATCAGTGCCCAGCTCAGTTCAAGAATCCTCACCATTAAAGAGTATAGGGTTTGTATCTCTTTCCATTTGTCCCCGAGAGTATAGACCCAGTCATTGTTTTTCCAGCCAATAGGTGTGCAGGGAAAGAGCTCATCAAGTAGAAGGTGTAAATGTTGGCTGTCTGAGGTGCTATTTCTTCCCCTGCAGCCCGCCCCCTTCCTTGTTGCCGTGCCATACTCCTCACTGTTCCTACCACTGCCCCAGATGCATTGCTTCGACTCTGAGGGTTGGCTCTGTAAGGCAGTCACACCGGCGCTCTATGCTGCACCTTCATCTCTCCCTGAGCCAGCACATTTTCTCCTGAAGCCAGTCATCTCTGCAGAGTGCCTGTGGAGCTTCCTGGCGCCCAACACACCCAGCATAATGTCAGATTGAACTCTGACCGAAACTTTAACTGCATTGCGCTGGTGCGCCACCACTCCTTGGCCGCACTTTTCAATAACAAACACACTGGTGTTAATTCACTGTGTGTACAGCACGTAATTGAGGCTGCAGCATTGGAGCGGTCAGATTGCCCCCGTTTGTGTGGTTGTGGCTGTTTATTTTTGCTGTACTATTGAAGCTTCAAGTGAATAAGCGTCTTATGCTTTTTAAAGTTCTTAAAGTGCCTGCAAGCAATTAACCTTGTTATAGCTCGTTGATATGTTCTATTCTATGCACCTTCAGTCACAGCATAACGAGGAGGTTGTTGACGCTTCATTGAACCTGCAGTAATCGCTAGGCCCTGGGGTTCGAGGATCAACAGACCGATTTGTCGTCAGAATTGACTGGCTTGACCCCAAGTTCAGTAGGCCCCGTAAAACCGGCTGGAATATATTTTTTCTTTCAAATATTAAATTAAAAGTTGTGCAGCATTAACAGTTCTAATCACCAGCAATCAACAAAGCAATGGGAAGAACAGAGGCCTATGGTTTATAATTATAATAAAATAATAAGAACTCGCATGACTGTGTGAACTGAGCATTCCCGCTCCTGATCGTCATTTGTATTATACCAGAGAACCGATGAGTTGACAATCCTTTAAAATACACAAGTAATGCGCTGTATCGATTACACTTTCTATATTTCAAAATGTGGATTATTAAGGGCACAGTTTCTGTTATTTGCTGCTTTCTTACATAGCTTGTCTACTTTTCATTATTAATGAACTTGGGTCCATTTCATGGCATTCCAGTTTCTTTACCGGCACCAGGAGGCCTCCGGCAGTGCATTCTGCAAATGTAATCAACCAGTAATCCATTATATGAAAATATTAATTTGGAACCAATTTCATAGCATCGCATTGCACAATGTATGTGGAATAGCATATGGGGTCTAATCTACATTCTTCCCCAAAGTGGTATTGTGTTCAGTGTTGGCGCACAGCATACTAAACTTGTGAATTCATTTATTTGTTCTCAGAGGATGTCTCTTATCCAAACTCTTCTTGTAAAATGTAAGAGATATGTCCGTTTTGTTAAGCATGACGTGGAGGAATCCATCTTCTGTCATCATCTAAAAAACTATGCGACACCATGCGGCAGTGTAGAACCAGCTGGAGGGCCCTGAGCGAGTTCAACCCACAGTACAGAAGACTGGGCATATTACTTTTATCTTTCGACTAGAAACCGATTAACATAGCCCACCCAACTTCGAACTAAGGGGTAGATACTGTCTCTCTGTGAACCTGGTACTAGGGCATTGAGATGGATGTATATTTCCTGTAGTCGGTCTTGTCCAGTCACCAGAGCCTTCATATAGTAATTTGAAGTATTTTTCCTCCTTTCAGTAACCCCACGTGGCCATCTGCTTTTTCAGCATGAATTAAATTATAGAAAAAAATATAGCTTCTTTGCTTATTATTTTCTATCAGATGCTATCATATCCACTTAGTGGGCATGGATTGTATTGTAATTGCATTTATATAGCGCTTACTACCCCTGACGAGGCGTCGAAGCGCTTTTTCGGCGAGTAGCACGCTACTCCGGAACCCATAAAGGATTAGTGTTGAATTAGTATAGTGAAATATGAAAGTAATTTAAGTGGTGGATAGGTTAGTCAGTTATTTGGATTCAGAAGGATAGCGGAGGGATAGAAGAGGGAAAAAGGTTTGCATTTATATAGTGCTAGTTACCCCTGATAGGGGGTTTAAGCGCTTTTTTCGGCGAGTAACACGCTACTCCGGAACCCATAAAGGATTAGTGGTGAATTAGTATAGTGGTGACTCGCTCTTGAAATAGCCATTGTCATGAAGAACAGAGGCTTTAGATATTTTGTATATTTTGTTTTGTATATTATTGATTTTCTATGTCCCTTTCCCCAAAGCGCCTTATAATAAATTAATGAGATGGTACAATATAATATTTGTTATAAGATAACAAAGCGGGAACTAAAAGATATCCAGAAGAAAAATCCATGATAGAAACAGGAAAGAAAACCGTATCACAAACAGAAAATGTGCAACAGCTGCAAAATAAATGGCTAAACCTTAAAGATGCCGAACTTTTACTAGTCTGTTCATCTGTCACTCGGTTTCTGTTTCATTGAAAGCTGTGTAGTTTGTTGCAGTCCTTCTGCATTGCTTAGATATGGCATTCTTACCCTGTGGTCCATGGACCCACGGGGCCCGCAACACCTACTTAAAGGGTCCACAGCTTTTTCGAAAAGTAATATCAGATTAAAAATGTATAAATACGTAAAGTTAAATTGAAAATGCTAAAACGCTCTCTAAATGTGAAGGAATTTTAAATTGGATGCTAAAAATTGAGTTGGGATTCTTACCTTGATTTGTGGGAGCACCTCCCGTTACAGCAAAAGGAATCAGAGATAGACTTCAAGCTGCAAATTCCTTACCTTGGAATATTCCCCAGATGTCCGACTAGATCTTGAAACTCTTGAGCAGCACCTCTGCGGATGGGTAGGTGGCGTCGTCCGCGCTGGATATGACATTGCACTGACATCAGTTCTTTTCTTTGTGTGCCACCAGCGCAGATCTGGAGTGAGCTACCTCAGACCCCTATTGAATTTTTTTTTTTTTTTCTGTCGAGCTTTTTTGTGCTTTTTGCTACAAGTGTGCATTGGGATGTTCCCTCCCCTCCCACCCTCCCCCACCCCCCCCCAAAAAAACCCCGTGGGGTGTGTGGTTTCTGTTGCAGAAAGATGTCTGCAACAGACCCCCACCTGGTTTGCTTCTGGTGCCAGGCCACGACTCCAAGGCCTGTCTTGACTGCCATGCCATGAATCCAAAGACGGTTCAGGAGCATTTCCTGAAGCTTCTGGTCACCCCATGCCAGTCGACTCTGCGACATTCCAGTACCTGGACGCACAGAAGGTCCCCTTCTCGTTTGTAGAGCCGTTCCCGGCGCTTGTCATCATGCTGAAAGCCATCGTCTCGTAAGCTGTACAAGAAATGTAAAAAAAAAATCTAAGCAGTCAAAGCGAGGTGCGGGAACAATGCCACCGATTAGCCCTGCTCCCTTATGCCAGCAGCGGGGACTGAGTCTGGGTCCCAGAATTTCCCAGAGCGACCCCCACACTATTGAGAGTTTTATGAGGCCATGCATCTCCTATTTAGGTAGCTCGACCCCTCTGGAGGGCTTTCGGGCCCCATGGGTTTGGCAGGTGCCTCCACTAGAGTCCTGCCGGCGGGTCCGTCCTCTGCGCCAATCCGGCCCGTTGGATCCCGATCGGTAACGGTTGCAGGACCACAACCTTTCCCGGAGCCTGTTCCAGTGGCGTTGTTCCTGGCTCCACCGAACCCATTGTTATGCACTACTCCAGTACGCTCAATTTCAACTCCGGTGCCAGGGGGAAAGCGACCTTCTGAATCACAGCCAGGGCCTACTTTTTTCGATAGGCCCTGTGGGGAGTAAGATTGAGGGTCGGGTGATCTGAGAATCCTTATGGCTACCTCAACCCAAAGGAAGAGCCCAAAGATACTCTGAGGAGCTGCAGATACCACTGGTTTGGACACCTTCCCAGACACTGGCTTAGTCTCTCTTCCTAGTGGGATCATGAGCGGGGGGATGGTATTTTGCTATGGTGGTGCGGAGGGTGGCTGAGGTCCTGGACCATTACAGTCAGGACAAATGTACTGACAGAGGTGCTTCAGCCAGGTGGCTTCCCACAGAACCTCTCACCCCTTTTAACAAAGCCCTCATGGATGTCCTGCTCGGGGCATGGGTCAAGCCCTGCACAGGGGCTCCTGTGCACAGGAACATTATCTGCCACCACTGCCCTGCTCCTGTGAACCCAGCTTGCCTCACCCAGCACCATCTGCCCCCAGTGTCCAGATCTCCACATCCAAAGTCAACCCTGGAATGTTCCCTACCACACCACCGGATAGGGAGTTTGTTGTGATCTTGTTGTCACTGCGGCAGCGCGACGCGCGCCTCAGTGGAATGCGGGGAATGTGAACGTTCTAATGTGAACGGTGCGCTCGCTTCCGGTCAGTGGAACATCTGCTGACTGAAGGATAGGGCGCGCTGATGTTACGTGCCTGAAGAAATAAACCTGAAGTATCCGAGCCACTGTCTCTGTGTCATGTTGTGACTACAACATGTTTTTGGCGACGAGCTTCGGTCAGCGGAGCACGTAACATACAGCGGAGAATCTATGTGTGCCAGACCAAGGAGGATGCACAGCGCAGTCCGAGCAGCACCTCGCACCAAGGACCCAAGCCTGCGTGCCACCCAACTGCACCAAGAAACAAGGAAAAAAGAAACTGGTAACCTGAGTAACACGAGAAAACTTGAAAAAAAACGAAACGAAAATAAGCAGAAACCTGTCACAAGTACCCCAATTTCTGTCAACCGTGAGTTAAGACGATCTGCCTACGGTTGAAGGCGCAGCCAAGAACTCTCTTCAGCAAAGGGAATTGACATGACGGTGAAATGAAAGTGACCGGTCAGAAAAGCGGTTCGCAAAAAGAGGTTCGCAAGGGTGGAAAGTGAAGAGATAATTGAAACAGAGTTAATTTAGAGCGAGCGTATGTCTGTACTGTTGAAAGACGTCACATTGGAGTAATTGGGATGCGCAGTGGAGGCAAGCTGTGAGAGCAATCGTTCAGATCGTGTGACAGGCGTGGAATGTGCGGTGAATAATTTCAGAAGCAGCCGAGAGTGAGGGAATCATTCTGGGCTCTGAGGGAGGCAGTGTATGCCGAGTTGACTGCAGGGTGTGAGCAACTGACTGGAAACTGTCACGCAATACGATCTTTTCCTCTCAGCTCATTTACCCCTGCGTGTTACTCTCGAAGTGCGTAGAAGTCAAAAGTTTAGGAGATGGACGCTGCCATCTGCTGGTGAAAGGTCGGAAGCACACCCCTCTTGCTCATTTCATGCTGGGAATCTTTTGTGTATAACAAAGCACATTATTGAAATAAACATGGATGTCACACCTTTAGACCTATCAGCTGTCTCCTCTCCTCCGCATTTCCTCAGTCAACCAGGCAGTCCCAGCATAGAGTGGGATGAGTGGATAGAAATGTTTGACAATTACTTGGAAGCATTGGATGCTCAAGATTACAGCTCAAATCGGAAAAAAAGCGATCTTGCTCACCAACTTGGGAAAAGAAGGCCAACGTATTTTCAAATACTTGCCTGTGGTCACAAATGAACGTGGTCAACCCATTGAGGATGCTTTTCAGGAAGCGCGTAAAAGGTTGGAAGTCAGATTTGCCAAGGAGACTAACGTAGTCATTAGTAGATACAAGTTTTATACTCAACCCCAAAAAGTAGGCGAATCCATAGATGATTATGTCACAAGACTCCGTGAACTTTCGTTAAAATGCAAATTTGGTCCCATGGTTGAAGAAATGATACGAGACCAACTCATTGTGCAATGTAGAAGCAGAAAGACACAGGAACGCTTGTGGGCTGCCAAAGACCCTTCACTCAAAGATGCAATTGACATTGCGAAAATCGTTGAGGAATCTGAGTTCTGTATGAAGGAAATGGACCGCAGAGATTCTAAATTGAACGTAACAAATGAATGTGAAACATTTGTAGTAGAGGGTGGTGAAAGGGGATGTGGCTGCCTCTACCAAGTTTAAAGGTGGGAAGGGTACTAGTGGCAGCAGGTTGTATCCTAGTAAGCTTGGCACTAAGACTTGTGGTAAGTGTGGTAGTACTTATCACACGTCAGACTCAAAAAATTGCTGGGCCATTGGCAAAGAATGTAGAAGGTGTGGCCGTAAAGGTCATTTTGCTAGGATGTGTAGAGATGCTAACAAGGGAAAGGTGGCAATGTTGTCTGAGGAGGCAAACATTGGCGAATGTTCATTCAGGGCAGACAGAATTCTATGTGTGGAAGCTTCCCTAATTGATGATGTGGGTAATGAAGATGTCCTTCTCACCGATCCTGTCACCTTAGACGATAAAAGGAGACGTAGACCCAAAGCTGAGTTCATTATTGCTGACAGGAAAGTTGATCTGATGGTGGACTCGGGTCCTTATATACCATCATACCCAAGAGAATATATCAACAGGAATGGCCCCACATGAATTTACTACCCAAAGACATAAATCCCGGTGGGTATCAAGGGGAGCAGATTGACATACTAGGTTACATTTTGTCTGATATTATTTTCAAAAACAGGTCTGTCAAAGGAAAAGTTTATGTAGCCGAATCTGGACCTCCCATACTTGGTTGGTATCACCAGTACGACCTCCATATTAGGATTGACCCTCACGCTGTTGAACAGGTTATGGTGGTAGATGACCTCTCAGTTGAAGACATTTTGGAGGGAGGTAAAGGAGTTTTCAGAGACCAACTAGGTAATTTGGAAGGTTACGTCCACAAAATAAAACTCAAAACAGGGTGCTATCCCCATTCAACATAATCTTAGGAAAGTCCCTATCATGGTGAGAGGGGAAGTCAAGAAAATGTTAGATGAAATGCTATCCAATGGTGTCATCGAGCCCGTGGAGTGCTCCCCTTGGGTTTCTCCCGTCGTTATTTGTGAGAAGGCTGACGGAAATTTGCGTTTCTGTGTCTATTTTAGGAGTTTAAACCAAAATATCATTCCTGACACCTTTCCCCTACCCAGTATCAACGAATTGATGATGTTACAAGGAGCTAAATTTTTCTCTAAATTAGACCTTCGTCATGCCTACCACCAAATACGCTTGCACGACTCCTCTAAACACTTAACAGCCTTTATCACCACAGAAGGCATCTTTCAATTTACCAGGATGCCTTTCGGGCTGTCATCGGCTGCTAGTATTTTTCAGAGGATGGTCTCTGAAGTCTTTAAAGGTCTGAAATATCATCTACTTCCAAGATGATATCCTGGTCTTTGGCGATACCGTGAACAGCCATAATGTAGCGTTAAAAGATGCCCTTGCCAGACTTTTGGAATCTGGTTTAACGCTATGCAGAGAAAAGTGTTCCTTCCTTGCCACAGAAGTGGAGTACTTAGGACACTCAATCTCTTCTGAAGGTGTAAAACCCAAAAGAGATTTACTTGCATCTATAAAGTTGGCTCCCGTTCCCAGTAACCGAGACCAGTTGCGTTCCTTCATTGGTTTAATTGAGTACTACTCAAAGTTTGTGAGGAATTTCGCGAGTAAAACAGAACCGTTAAAGGTTCTCTTGAGGAAAGGAATCCATTTCATGCGGGGCAACAAAATTGTTTTGACAATATTAAGCTTGAAATTTGTAATGCTGGAATATTGGTTCCTTTCAATGTCAATACTAAAACAATTGTTACTGTTGATGCCAGTGATACTGGCATTGGGGCTGTTTTATCTCAGAATGATGGTACTTCAGAGTAAACTGTAGCGTTTGCATCCCGGACTTTGACTTCTACTGAACGTCATTACTCAGTAATAGAGAGAGAAACCCTAGCTGCCACATGGGGTGTAGAATATTTCAGAACGTATGTTTGGGGGCGCAGATTTCTCCTTTGCACCGACCACAAACCTTTACTAAAAATTCTGTCACCTGGTGGTACTGGGAAGGGGTCAGCTAGACTAGCTCGCTTAGCCGCCAGGCTGCAAGAATATAACTTCAACATCGAGTTTATTTCTGGTTGGCGCAATGTTCAAGCTGACTGCCTGTCGCGCCTGCCCTTAGACTGGGAGCAAGTGGACAAATGTGGTGTGTCAAAGTGTGAGCAGGGGTTTGGAATTTTCCAAATAATCTAGTTGTCCAAGGGACAAAATGCCACTGAGATCTACATGTCCTGTAAAATCCACTTGTCCCACCTACTCCCGTCCCACATCAAACATAAGGGCTCCGGCTGACAAACATTAACCCAATTTCCGTTTTTATACACAATTAAAAATAAATACAGATAAGAAAATAAATGGTTTTCTGTCTGTATGTATCTGTAAAAATCAGTAAAAACGGAAAACAGGGAGCCTTAATTATGAAGAAAAAGTTAGCTTTGGTGAAATAAAACATTTGCCTAAGATCACACAATTTAAGCATGGAAGCCATTTTTTTAATTTATCAAGCAAGGTTCTCTTTCACAAAGAGTATCTAAATAGTTCCAGACCGTCAAGAATTCTGCAACATCACAAATAGCAGATAACTACTGTAAATAAACTCTGCACTCAAGAAGGATGTTGCACAATGTTACAACTAATGCACAACTAATTGCAACCAGTACTTACTTAACTCACTGCTTAAAAAAAAAAAGATCATGATCACTAATAATGAACATCTGTCGCCAACAAGCCACACCTATCCAGAATACTGGACTATCCCAGAGCATGCAGACATATCACAAATAACGGACAGACAAACAATATCCACCTGCTTCAAGTAAGACTGTAGATACAATGACCAAAAGAATCCAGGACTATGATTAAATAATATAACGTGAACGTGCATTTGCAGAGCTATTTGAGGCAGAACTGAAGTGCATTGCAGAGCTATTCATAGAGGCCCGGCCCCCTGTTTCACACAAGTCAGAGTGATCTAGTTGTGTGTTCATTGGCAGAGGCTCTGCATATGTGTATAAACTAGTGCATACCAAATTAACACAACACCAGATTTGATGTACTGCTGCCAAGTGAATTCAGCATTTTCTCTTCTTCTTTAATGATAGTACCCTTCATATCTTCCTCACCACCTCCTGATTTCACTTGTTTCTAAATATCCTAGCCCGAGTTATTTTAACACTTGACTACACTTGCATATGACCTTGAGACTGAGAGTGCATTTCTAATGAAAGAATGACATTTTTTTTGCAGTTTAATAGTGCAAACTCGACCTGAACGTATTGGAGTGATTTACATGAGCGCCAGTTATATTACACAACTTGGACACGTTCATTTATTTCTAACTGTAGCACTATTTGCAGCTGCACGAGAAATCATATTAAATGATATGTGAACTTATGCAGAGTC
Source organism: Calotriton arnoldi (assembly GCA_963921515.1). Classification (NCBI taxonomy): domain Eukaryota; kingdom Metazoa; phylum Chordata; class Amphibia; order Caudata; family Salamandridae; genus Calotriton; species Calotriton arnoldi. The sequence continues at coordinate 984,502 of CAWUFW010003042.1, read as the reverse complement.
TGCAGAGGGGACATTATTCTGGCAGACGCCGATACAATAATAAGACGATCATTGTAGTTTTCAGAATGAAAGCCAAGGTTTCTGCTAGAGGTAAATCAGGTTCCTCCCTGTGACCCCGTCACCCGCCTTAGGCATTCTCTGCTATGCTCGGAGCGCGGCGCGGCTGAAGTTGCAAAGTAAAACGATGTGTGGCTCACTGTGACAGTGCTCCTTGCACTCAGTTAGGCAGCGCCCTTCCGTACCACATAAGCACACGCCCGCAGTTAACTTTATGCCAATGTAGATCACTCAATGTCACTGCATGTGCTTTCCTTTCCTCGCGCCTCCACCTTCGCGTTCTACGTCTGAGGTTTTTAAACAGCTACTGTAGGCGCTCTTCCTTCTCCTTCAGTGCAGCGCTGCCTCACTTTATCGCGCCGGTACATACAAAGCTGATTGCAGCCAAAACACAAGCACCCCTAGAGATGCCTCCTTGGTGGTGGAATTGGAGAGCCTTTCGTGACCATCATCAGCAGAAATACGGACTTCTAACGTGACATCTAATCCCGGTCACAAAGAGCTTTTTGCCTTCAGCATCAGCACAGCGAGGCGGCAAATTTCACTTTCGCTTTTCAAAAACAAATGTATTTTTAACCCCGCATTCAGATGAGTCTGAAGTCCTGGCATTGATGTGGTGCAAGATATGTGCCTTGCCCATGCCGCCCGCAATGAACTTTGAAGGGAACAGTTCTCCTGAGGCGCCGCTGCAGCTTAAAAGAAAATGCGCACAACGGGCTAAATTAAGCCCGAAAAATAGGCACTGGCCAACTGAGCATTTTCTCACACAAATGGGAAAGATATCGCCCTTTTGTGAGGGAAATTGCCCAATCTGTGTCACACGTCTGGTGTGAAAGGGAGTTTTAATCCACTCTGCACACCAATGGAAAAGTGCGGTCGGCAATTAGCAGCAATGAGAGCCCGCGCTTTCTGCAGCCACACTGACGCCGCATTAGACACGGTCCATCAGCAGGCAGACAAGTTCTATTTCAATATTTCAGAGCAATCTGCATGCAAGCTCAGCAAAATAACACTCTAGCAGTGCTATGGCGGGCGCTATAGTGCTTATTTTACCTGAATCTATAATTGCCTCACTCGCGGCAGTCCGGCAGTCCCGAAGTTCAACTGCTTGCTGAGACTGGGGTGACGTTTCACTCCCCAGCCAATCACTGGCTAGAGCCCAGTGAAGTCATGGGCTGCTGGCCAATCAGAGGCCTCCAAAGGCTCTCGGCAAGCTTTTATGATTGGCTGTGAGCCCCAGAGTGCTCACAGCCTGTTTTATTTCCGTGATTTAATGTCTACTTGTCCGTCGGACAAAATAGACATTAAATCTTCTTGCCCGATGATAAAAACAACATGGTTCGGGCGTCGGGCGATATGATTCCCCCACCCCTGTGTGAGAGAGAAGGAGCCATCTCCAGCGTCGATGATGTTGTTCAGTGGAGCTGTGGTGTTGTCAGAGGAGTGGGCTGAAGCCATATCACAAGATGAGGTCCTTAAAGGTGTTCTCAATCTCATTCTTAAAGGTAGGCGTAGAGAGAGTACCCTACCCACAAGCGTTAGGCCCTTTAATGCTGTCATTGACGAACTATCCATTGTTGCCGACCAGATTGTCATGCGCGGCGACAAGATTATTCCCCCGTTTGGCATTCGCAAAAGACTATTCAACTTTGCCCATGAAGGACACTTAGGGCAGACTTTGACAAAAAAACGTTTGCGGAATGAATTTTGGTGGCCAGGAATGGATAAGGAAGTAGTTGATTGGGTTGAAAGGTGCAGTGAGTGCATAGAATGTGAGAAGAGACTCAAGGTTGGACCACAGTCTGTCCCGGGTTCCATCCATGATCCGGGTGTGGTGTGGCATAGTATTTGCCTTGACTTCATTGGACCCATGCCCGGAGTCCACCCTAGCAAAAGGTTTGGCATGGTCGTAATGGATGTCCACTCCAGATGGCTTATTGTGTATCTTCTCCCAGAGATAACCACCAGAGTCACCATTAAAGTGCTGCGTACCATTTTTAAAGAGGAAGGTTTTCCCACTGTCCTTATTACGGACAACGGCACCCAATTAACTTCTACAGAAATGTGAGTTCCTTCGTGAGTGCGGCATCAAACATTCCCTCACCACACTGTACAATCCTCAATCCAATGGTATTGTGGAAAGAGCCAACCGCATGATTAAAGGGGCTATTGGTTTGGCTCTCACCAACAACCTGGACATTGATGAAACCTTGAATGAATTGGTGTGGGCTTACCGTACCACTGAAAATTCTACTACTGGTGTTGTTCCCTTTGTTGCCATGCGAGGTAGAAAACCTTCTTCCAAACTAGTACCTTCATGGATCAGAGGGTTGGTGGAAGGGAAATGTGTGAGTGACGGGGACAAGGGTACTCCCGTGCATGCACACTCTCCCATACATTCCCAAGACAAGTCTTCTGCCAAATTCCTTGTGGGAGACTGGGTCAAAGTCAGATCTGGTCATTGGATCAAAGGCCTATGTAAGTTTCGTGGTCCTTTCAAAGTTCAAGAAGTGCATCCTTTGTATCTTGTGTTGGCTAATGGGGAAAAGTGGAATTTACATAGGGTAGCCAAGTATTACTCAAGAGACAACCCTCCTAAAGTCACGGCCAACAGAACTTCCTGTTCGGGATACATGTTGGCTCAAGATCACCAATTGCTCAACAGTTCCCGCACTGATGCGGAGTTGAGTGGCCGGTCCTAGTGGTGACCATTTGAGTAACAACCTTAGGCCCTATGTTAATAATCCTGCTCCTCAGGGTTCCCAAGATACTCAACTCTGTCAAAGACCTTTACGAGGTAGGAGACTCCCTCAACACTTACAAGATTTCATGGTGGGGTGATTTGCCCTTTACTTTGTCATATTCTTGTGGGGGTGGTTTTGCTCACTGTTATTTTATTGCTCCATGTTCTTTTGTTCTTCTCTTTTTTTTCCTCTATTTCATTGCTCTACCTGCGTGTAGAGGAAAGGGGGGTATGTTGTGATCTTGTTGTCACTGCGGCAGCGCGACGCGCGCCTCAGTGGAATGCGGGGAATGTGAACGTTCTAATGTGAACGGTGCGCTCGCTTCCGGTCAGTGGAACATCTGCTGACTGAAGGATAGGGCGCGCTGATGTTACGTGCCTGAAGAAATAAACCTGAAGTATCCGAGCCACTGTCTCTGTGTCATGTTGTGACTACAAGAGAGTTCAAGAGGCTAGACACCTTTGGCAAGAGGATGTTCTCTTCCGCCAGCCTTACATTGCAGTCTGTGAACACTGCGTACCTCATGGGCCAGTATTTCCACACAGTTTGGGATTTGGTTGCTCAAGTGCTGCCCATGGTCTCTGAGGAGGCCTGAGCCATCCTGACCCAGGCTACTGCCGATGGCAGAGACCCAGCAAAGTTCACCATACGTTGCCCACTGGATGCGACCAATTCGCTAGTCAGATCGATTTGCATCGTCAGTGGCACTACAACTCCATGCCTGGCTGGGATGTACTGTCTTTTCAGGGGATGTCCAGGCATTACTTATGGACATGCCCTTCGCTAGCACTCACCTCGCTGGTGACGAGGCAGATTCAGCACTCAAGTGCTTTAAGGACAGCAGGGCCACTGCCCAGTTGTTTGGACGCTCTCCAGCCTCACGCCAGTCCCATTCTGCATTTCGCCTGTTCCACGGCTACGGTAAGGGCTATCTACCACGTCCACTCCCGCCCAGCCACCAATGCCAATCCTTTCGTGGCTGCGGACGTGGCTACCACAAGCCATGTGGCACCCAAGGCCAGAGGTTTGCTCAGTTCACAACCCCTGGCTTCTGCAGCCTCAAAACCCCTATAGTTTGCCCTCTCACCATCACGTGCAACTGGTCGGTGGCAGGATCAAGCACCACCTGCCCTGCTGGCAGTCGATAACTTCGAACTAATGAGTGCTCCCAATTGTTCACCAGGGGTTACACCCTTCTATTAACTGAAACACCGCCACCCATGCACCATCCTCCGACCAACTGACCGAGGACCACCTCTCCGTGCTCCATCAGGAAGTGCAGGCTCTTTTGGCCAAAGGAACCACAGAGAGGCTGCTGGTATTTAAAGTAGGCTGTGGTTGCTATTCCTCTATTTTTTGTTATTCAAAAAGGACATAGGCATGCGCCTTTTGCTAGACCTGTGCCTTCTCAACTTCTTCCTACTCCCTTACTTGGGCAATTCAGACGAGCCAGCCCTCAGAAAAAAACCGTGACACCGCTGACGGCTGGCTCGTGCGAGGAACAGGAGGCACTACATGCTTCTTTGGGTGCAGAAATGCGCAGGAAAGGCCAATAGGATTGAGGCCTGATGGAAGAGGACTTTCATATGGAAAAAAACTTTATCTGAATTGCCTGAGTAAGGGAATATAAAGAGAGCGCGGGAGGGAACAGGAAACCGTGAATGAAATTGGTTGCGTGGCTGGTAGGCTTAACAGGCATTTAACTAACGGAGGAGTTACATGAGGTTGTAACAGCTGGCAAAGAGTGTCAAATAGACACCTGGGTTTTGAAGATGGAACGTTCCGTAATATTGAGCGTCGCCCTGAAGAAGTCCCATGTGAATAGGGACGAAACGCGAAGGCTGTTTTCACCTTGAACATGTCATCTTGTTTTCACCTTGAACATGTCATCTTGTTTTATCGGAATACTTGAAGCACTTTATGAATAAAGATGATGAAAAACAATCAATGTGAAAGAAATTTGTTTATTATATGATTGCTAGAAGTGTTTTGCTGTCACACGTTCTATCCTAAGTAATGTACAAGCTTTGTGATTTTTGAGAAAAATATTTCCTTAGACTTTCTGAACTCCTTGTGCTCCTCAATTTGTGTATTTGCTGGGCTTCATGGCCTCCTGCATCCTGCTGGTAACATCCTGCTGGCATATGCGGGCTCTGCAATGGGACCTGAAGTCCCAGTGGGAGCAGCATCATTGGAATCTCTACGACCTGGTCCAGATAGCGAAGTGAACTGCAAAAGATCTGCAGTGGTGGCTGGCGAACCGCAATTGGGTCTGTAGTAGGCCCCTCTCTCTTCCCACCCAGAGCTGACTGGTGACAGATGCATCACCCCTGGGTTGCAGCATCCATCTGGGAGAAGTGGAAATAAGAGGACTCTGGTGTCCGGTGAAATCTCAGCTTCACATCAACCTGTTGGAGTTGATAGCGATTTACCTGTCATTGAAAGCCTTTTGCCTGGTATTAAAAGCCTTTCTTAGTTCCATCAAGGGAAGCAGTGTTCAGGTCTTCACGGATAACACCACCGCCATGTGGTATTGCAACAAGTGTGGTGTAGTGGGTTCGTGGACCCTGTGCCAAGATTCCCTGCGTTTTTGGGCAAGGTTGGAATGTCTGGGCATATTCCTGGTCGTACAACACCTGGCGGGATCTCTGAATGCCAGGGCGGACGAACTCGGCCATCTGTCTCGCGAATCGCAAACTGTGTTTCCACCCAGAAGTGGTGCAAGTCGTCTTCCGCGACTGGGGAAAATCTTGCCTAGATCTATTTGCCAAAGCAAGCACAAGGAGATGATGGACAGAGCGCTGAAACTTTTCAGACACTCACCCCCAGTCACAGACCTGGGTTGAATCCATCATCGTTCTTTAGCTCACTTCGCCACCCCAGTTCAGACATAGCTATATGCAAATCAGTCTTGACCCTGTGCCTCATGGGAACAGTCCAGCCCGAACTGCCAAGCCATGTCTTCCCTGGACCGGAAACAAGCATCCTGGGACCGGTTTCGGGCTAACAGCCCTCATCAGCCAGGCTAGCTTGAATCCAGTGGCAAAGTGAGCAAGGGACCCACGTCTGGGCATACACTGCCAACTTGGGTTTGCTTAGATCTATTTGCCACCACAGAGAATGAGCAATGTCATCACTTCTGTGTGCTGGAGTTTCCAAGGCAGCTCTCGCTTGGAGACTCTTTTTGTCTCGAATGAACTTCAGCCTCCTGTACACCTTCCTGCTGAAACCACTTCTGCCCAGATTTCTCAAGAAGACCAGGAACAACCTGGTCCAAGTCATCCTTGTGGCTCCGGATTGGGCACAGTGAGTATGGTATCCCGAACTCCCTAGCATGAGTATCGGTCCTCCGATCAGGCTGCCGTTTTGGTAGGATCTCCTGTCACAGCAACAGGGCAGGGTCCTGCACCCGAACCTGCGCACGCTCGCTCTGCCTTCATGCATGGAGATTGATTGGTGGCAACTAACAGTCTTTGAACTCCCTTCAGAAGTCTTTGATGTCATTCTGGCTGCCGCAAGTCCCTCAGCTAAGCCAGTATACGGCTACCGTTGGGACAAGTTTGTGGCTTGGCGTACTACCAAAAATGTTGATCCTGTCTTTGCACCTTTGTCTGAGGTGTTTGAGTTCAAGGGTATCTTTCAGCCATAATGGCTTTCTTACGATTGCCAGATCAGCTCTCTGTTCAAGCCACCTGTTGTGACTCATTTTCAAAAAGGGCTCCCAACGCATTTACTCCAAAACCTTTCATCATGCCCCAATGAGATCTGAACTTAGTTTGAAATTTTTGATGTGCTTGCCCTTTGATCCTATGCATAGTTGCCCTCTTCATCTCTTGACCATCAAAATAGGCTTTCTAGTGAGCATTACACCGTCCAGAATGGTTATCGAGTTGCAAGCACTCTCTGTGCACCCTCAATACATCAACTTTTTTCCAGACAAACTAGTTCTCCGAACACATGCTTTTTTCCTGCCAAAAGTGGTGACACTTCCAGATCAGCCAGACCATTACGCTGCAGACCTTCTTTGCTCCGTCTCACCCTTCCAAAGAGGAGGAGAGACTCCATCGCCTGGGCCCAAAAAGAGCATTCTCGTTCTGCGTTGATCGTACCAAAGAACACCGGGTGGACAATCAACTTTTCATTGGGTTCGCTGGAGCAAAGAAAGGGAAAGCTGTGCAGAGACTGACCATCTCCAGATAGATTGTACTCTACAGTAAGGTCTGCTACGTACTGGCCAAAAAGCAAACCAGAGGGCTCATTCCACCTGAGCCAAACCTGCAACTACTACGTTAGCTCTCGGAGTCCCCATCCTGGACATCTGTGAGGCTGCGACATGGGCATCTCTGCACAGGTTTACCAAGCACTACTGCCTGAACAATCGGGTCCGTTATGACGGATACTTTGCCTTTTCGGTACTCCAGGGCTTTCTGGTCTGAATCTGTTCACAGACCCACCTTGGGGAAGGTATTGCTTGGGTTTCTATTCTAAGGTAGGAATCTACGACTAGAAGTCTCTAACAGATGAACAAGTTACTTACCGTCGGTAACGCCTTATCTGGTAGAGACTCTATCTAGCCACAGATTCCTTAACGATCCTCCCTGCTTGTGAACTGACTTTTCCAATTAGTGTGTCCCCTGTAGGACCTTGGTGTCTGCACACTCAGAATTCTGTCGTGGCTCTGCTTCTGTCACGGAAATAGCACAAAAGGAAACTGATGTAAGCTCGCTGGAGTGGCGCCTATATAGGCATGGCGGACGACACCGACAAAAAGCCGATAGACACCACCTACTGGCACGCAGAGGTACTGCTCATAATTTTCTGAATCCAGTCTGACGCCTGGGGAATATTCTAAGGTAAGGAATCTGCTGCTATTTAGTCTCTAGCAGATAAGGCGTTATCAAAGGTAAGTAACTTGTTCATCTAGTACAGTAGACTGGTGACCTCTAGTGAAGCACTGCTATACACCCACAAAAAGGAAGCATGCACTGGAGCAAAAAAGATAAAATGATATTCCAGCGATATGCTTAGCCCTCTCTTTTTTTTATAAATAAAAGTAAATTTTTAAGCACTCCAACCTTCTAATTAAAATTAGGATTTTAGATATGTTTGTGAATTAATTCAAATATTTAATAATTTATGTATTTGTTTTTTGAAGTTTTGTGTATTATTTTGAAGTTTAAACCATAGAAATTGTGTATATGGGGGACCCGAGTTGCCAGTAGAGATTCATTGAAACTCCACAGAAGATAAAATGTTAAGAACCATGGTTTAGAGTATATCTTTGGCTTTTGCTTTCATAGTGAATTTCCAGAGACAGGCTTAGTTTGGCATGGTGCTCCCTCGTTCAAGAGAGCAGACCAGTTCGGTTCAGTATGTGAAAGTTGGTACCTTGCCCTCTGTAAACAAACAACTCCTTGGTGTTTTGTCTGAGGAATAATTTGTTTCATAATTAAGATATTTTGAAGTGAGGATTGGAAGTTCTTATCTGATAATTGAAATCCTATGGGTGATTAAAGCCATTCTTTATTTGTTCCCTATTTATCATGCATTTGATAATCTGTACTTACTACATTAGTGAATCACTGTAGATTATATTTTTTACTACACATTCCCCATGTTTTCTTATTTTACGGGGCAACCTTTGCTCCAATATATCTGCATTTAGTCCCCATTACACCAGTCCATGTTTATTAGCCATTCCTCAGAGTCTAGCTTTATTTGGTCTTGTCACTGCGAGACCCATATTACAAAACGGACGCTTGTAGTTGGGGTCGATTGCTCCTCCAGCAATTTATTTTCCTAGTCTATGGTCAGTTTCACAGTCTTATTCATCTGTTTACTTATTCTTCTCCATAATTGAACACTCTTTGGACAGTCCCACCGTGTATGGAAAAAGGTTTCCACCATTTCACACCCTTGTGGGCATAAATCTGAGTTGTTGCCTTGTGTAGCAAATGCTATTTATTATTTTGAATTATACTAAGCAGAATCTCGCTTTACTAGCCACCTCCTGAGGGGCCCACCTAGCCTCCTTCAATTCTTCATAATTATAATGTTCTTTAAATAAACAATATTGCTTTTTTCACTGGAGTTTCCGTATAAGTCCTGCTTTCAAGGGGGGAGATCATTTAGATCTCATTCAACAGCTGTTTATGGCCTCCCAGGGCGTGGCTTGATTATAGATACTGGTCTTATGTGTATTGGAGGGTGAATTCTCTCTTCAGTTGTTCAGATGGTTTAAGCCATCCTCCTCCCAGATGTTCTTCACCCTAGACATCCTGATTATATTTCATTCACAAAAGCCTGCTAGCGCTCACACCTACTTTAAATCATGACAATCTCATAATGGGGTTTCTTCGCTACTTTTACCCTACCAGCCAATCATTTATGTGCTTGTTTTCCAAGCTAATCATACCATATGCAGCTGTTCCGGAAAAGTTGGTGATGGGTTGTTACCGTATATTAGTGTAGGAACGCCGCGCTCTCCCAATTTCATTCAATTTTTAACGATATGAGGATTCATCCTTAGGTGTGTATATCCATTCCTCGGAGTTGCTTTTCTGCCCCAGAGTCTAGCTTTATGTCCTCTTGCTACTGTGAGAGCCCTATTATACAATGGACGCTTTTAGTTTGGTGTTGATTGCTCTCCCAGAGCCCCACAGCATAATTTATTTTCCTACCTTATGGCCAGTTTCGCAGTGTCATTCAGTTGTATGTTTATTCTTCTCCAAAATAGAACAATCTGTGGACAGTCCCACCATGTATGGGAAAAGGTTCCCACCATTTCACACCCTCGTGGGCATAAATCGGAATGTTGCCAGTCGTGAAGCCCAGTAGAATTTTTGAATGGCAAGAAGTCCTATGCTGCGTCATAGAACCCCCTTATATAATTTGGCCAAGAACACCCTTGACACCTTACCTTCCCATAGAAGGGTTCTTAGTAGACCCTCCACTTGATGAATGAATTCCCATTACACCCGGAATAGAACATTCTGGACAGTGTAAATGAATTGTGTCCGTGTCATCATGTTATACATGGCTGTCCTCCCTAGGAGTGATTTAAGGAGGGCACTCCTGTGTGCCACATCAGCTTTGAACTCATCCAAAGATATCTCCATGTTTTACCTGTGTCTGGAGATGTATATGCCTAGATTTGTAGAGCCCTCCCTATTAATTTAGAACTGTCAGGGCCACATGGATCAAGGCCTCTATGGGTGTTATTTTGGATGTAGCCCAGTTAATTTTTATAACTTTAGTATCTGCTGTATATATGGAAGATAACAAGTTTGCTTATGATAGAAACCTCAAGTTCCGGTAGGTCAAGCATGAGGTCATTGACATACAGTGACATGCTTGTGTCCCAGTTATCCTACCAGGTACGGCCTCTCACTAGAACGTCCCTCCCTATCCCATGGACCAACAGTTCTATTATGAAGGCAAACAGCAGGGACAATGGGCATATCTGCCTAGTACCCCTATGTGTGATGAATTCCTCTGAAGCTGCCGTGTTAATTTTGATTCAGGCAGTCAGATTTTTGTACAGCAGTCTTACCCAATTTAAGAAATGTTGACTTACTCCCATGTTTTGAAGCACCACTAACTTATTTTCCCATTCAGTTGAGTTGAATGCTTTCTCAGCATTCAGTGATAGAAGTGCAACCAGCTCTTTATCCTGGTGTGTGCATTCCAGTGTCATGTGCAAGTGCTGTAACTTGTGTTTAGTGGCCCTCAAAGGTATGAAGCGCAATTGGTCGTTGGTACCCGAACTCATACATACAAGTGTACATTTCTCTCTGCATTTAAGTGACATTAGCCAGTAGAAGAAGTGCTATTCAACTGATTTCCCTGGTTTTAGTATTAGTGTTCCTACAGTCTTTCTTAGGTCGTAGAGCAATTCCCGTACCTGCTGAGCATCCTGATGAGGCCTGTAGGTGATAAACGGTATCACTTACTATACAACTATATCGGCAATCCTTTTAGACCTTGAGACTTTCCCCATTTGTATCTGGCATTGGACAGTTCCTACCTCCTCAGCAACCAGCTCACTGTCAATTTTCTTACTTTGTGTTATTCTAGATGAAGGCATTAGTAAGTCTTTAATAAAGTCTTCAAATTCATCCATGTTGTGATTTCCATTGACATATAAATGCTCCTGTAGCATTTTGCAAGACTGGTCGCAACCTTCAGCTTTCCATGATCACAGTGCCATCCCATATGCTGTATCCATTGTGTGCACTTGTCCCTTTTGCCCAACCATAACAGCTTTACTTGTCTCGTTCTCTGCCTCATATAGATTCTGCTGTTGGCATAAATACATTTTCTTTTTTTTTTGGTGGTCAAGTGACAAAATTTTTTGGGGGTTTGACATGTGATCTATTCCGCCCCTAACCTCAGGAGGCCAGCTTTTACTTCTGTGATTTGTTCCTGACTTTTTTTACTCTAGCTGTTTTAGAGATTGCATTGCTTTAAGCTTCCCTTAGTATTGTGATTGATTCTATGGAGCCTTTATTTTCAGTAAAACAGTTAGTAGTGGGTGTCTCTGTGGATTCCCTAACGTGTTTTCAAGGTCTCATGGATTTATACGCCACCCCCTCATGTTGTTCTGTTTGTGATGCAGTGTAACCTCTATTGGGGAATGATCCTAGAAACCTTTGAATAATATAGTATGATCTACTATTCTTCCTAGGTTTTTCCTAGGGATAAGCATATAATCGGTTGTAGATAGTGTTCCATGTGCCCGCGAATGGAAGGAATGGAACCTATATTGTTGTTAATTGGTTAGGTAATCATGTAGGAGATGCCTATTGTTTTGGGGGTCTTGGCTGAATGTTTATCCAACTCATCACTCAGAATAAGGTTAAAGTCTCCCCCACAAGGAAAAGTCCCCCCCTGTTTTTTTTATTCTGATATCGCTTAGTATCTGTAACATCTTACTCTGGAGTGTAGAGGAAGACAGTCCGAGACTACGGACATTTTCTTACCCACCCATTATCCCAAGACTGCTGCAAATCAGCCTTCAGGATCTGTCCAGTCCTGCTAGTGATACGGGTAAATTTCCTCGCTATTACTACTCATCTCGCCTCGATTGTTAAACTGGCACGAGCCAGTAGTTTATATTTTCCTCTATATAGCAGTCAACAGTTATTGCCTACCAGGTGTGTGAGCACCATGTCTTGGTTGCTCCATTGGAGCATATGGTTTGTTGCACCACATTTGATTGTATACTCCTATCATTTGCATTGTAGGATAACATTTTAAGTGTTAGCACTTTTTCGTTTGAATCATTGGTTGTGCCACTCATGTAGAGTACTGGTTAAAGCCACAGTGGCAAGTGCCTTATTATGCCTCTTGCCTGCATGCTATCTTCTTCGATGTGAATTTCCCGTCCTCCCCAAACTCACCCCTTCCATATATCATGCTAGGGCAGGCCTCAGACTGCCCAGCCCTACAATGTGGGATGTCTGTCGCCCTATCTCTGTGAACATTATTAACTCTTAACTACGCCCTATAACAGGCTAAATATAGCACTTGTTTATTGGAGGCTGGTCGATTTTTTTGTAGCTTCCCTGCCGCCCATCCCCAAAGAACATTTCAATCGACAAGACATATGCCTAACAGTCCATCATTTACATGAACAGATATCTCTTTATATCTATTTTTCCTTTCCTGGACCAGGGTAGTCATTAAAGGTAGGAAAGTCCTCTGCGTTCATATTAGTGGACTCTTGTACCAGCGATCGGCAGGGCTACTTTTTCCGTAGTTGTCCACTCCTGCTCTAAGCCTCCTGTAGCCATGGATTGAAGGCTTCACCAGTACCTATTGATAGTCATTATCCTGACAGTTGTGTGCCCCTGTTGCCGACAGTGCACGCTTTTCGGTCCTCCAAGGTTTCTTTTTAATGGAGCTTTCATGATTTCTTTATTTCTGACCAGGGCTGCCTGTCTATTGCACACTTTGCAGTGTAAGTTTCCTCTCCTGGCTTCTACAGTCTGCCATCCCTCTTTCCAGCGCCATGCCTCTTCAGGTGTATATGTCTTCCCTTCTGAAATTATCTTCAGACACGCTGGAAACATCATGCATTTTAGTCTTATTTTTTTAGGTCTCGCCTAGCGTTGCAGCGCGCATGCGCTGCCATCGCTTTGCGAGGCATGCAGCATACACTAGTGTGGAAGCTTCGTGGAAGCTCCGCCCACTCTCCGGCCCATCTTCTTCATTGGCTTAGGTTATAAATGCTGCCTTACGATTGGTTTTAAGCTTGTTAGTCCCTCCCCATGACAGCCATGTCAGTCATTTGTATCCTTCCATGGCTTCTGGCCCCTTCACTGCACAGACTACTTTCTTCCCGTCCCTCCCTACCCCCCCTCCCGCAGTCCGTGACTTCTTGGGGCCCTCCTCCCGCGCACTCCCGGTCGTGCTCGTGCCCGCCCACACTATCGTTTTCATTGCAATAGGTCATGCGTATATGCGAGTCCTATTGCATTGCCAATGCTTGTTTGGAGTGCTTCCTATGGGCCACCGTATTAGGAAACACTACTACGAGAGACATCTATAAGCTCCTGTCAACTGACACCAAAGTAAGGCGGCGAAGGTAACCTATTGCTCGGCTGCAACAGTGCACACCTCGAAATTAAATGCAGCGCATGTCAGATATAGTATCGTTTCAACAAGCGAGGCTTCTCAAGTGAACTGAATCCCAAAAGAGCGACCGCCCAGTGTGTGCAGTCAAACGCGAGAAGGACATGCGGAGTCAAAGGAAAGAGCGGGTGGGTCCAGCACCGGTTCCTGTGGATACGAGAAAACCGTGCTCATTTACTCAAACCCACCAGAAAACAGCGGGTTGGACAGGAACATATGTAGCAGGGACGTGATCGCAAAAGAGGTCGGCATACAATGGGACTTCAACGTAGTTTGGAAATAATCTATTTTGAATGTATCCGATGTGCCTATTTTATTAGTGCATACGTGACTTACAATCTGTTTAGGTTGTAGCTAGTTCTCTCTTTTTATCAGATACTTTACCCCTTCTATTTACAGTTTTCCTCCGGTCACAGTCTTCCCCCTTTCAAAATGCTCGCTACCTGTGATGAGATAATAGATTGCCTCTGAATTAATTAGGTTTTCAGTCCGGCTCAGTGCTAGTCTGCTATGGTTGGCCTGTGACGCGCAATCTCATTCCAATTGCTCGGGTTGAGAGGACCCTGCACGTTTCAGAGGCAGTCATGGCCGACACAGGGAGCAAGTCTGTGCTGTTCGTGTGCCTGGGTAAAATGGGTTGCGATTGCAGTGATCCTTCCGCATTCAGATCAGTTTTCATGGGTCGGCTTTTCAGGAATATAACGATATAGACAGCCTAGTCGCTGATATAAGTGGAGAACCTTCTCCTTCGGATTCATTGAAAGTGTTAACTGTGAAATAGTTCCATTTTTGTTTGACAACTCTGTTCGTTTTGTAAGAAGGGAGTCGGTTGGAATGCAAACTGCTAGGCTTGCATTTGGTGTTTCGCGAGAAAGGAATATCGCTCGCCACTAGTTTCGGGAGTGCCATGTTATATCAGCGACATAGAGGTCATGTGCCTTTAGTTTGTGTACGTTATCTAAACGAAAAAACCCTGGAATGACGACACTTCTCCCTCACCCCCAATCCACCGAACCGCGCAAAAGTCACTAGTTAATTGATTTTGTCTAGTCTCAACTACCTAGCACCAGTCACTCAGACTGGCTTACCTTGAGCCCTGAAAGCAAGGAACAAGCCCCACAATGTGCAGTGATGGCAGGCTCGGACTGGCCAATAGGGCATTCAGGCAGTGCCCGATGGGCTGGTAGACAGACCAGTGTGTGGCTCGGTTTCTTGGCTATTTGTGGGCAGGGTTGGATTGGGAATGAAAATCGGCCCGGGCATGCTAAAAAAAAAGTGTCCCACCTTTGCATAATGCCTTTCCGCAAATTCTCTTGGGGTAAACATGCTTCCCTCCAATCATCTTCTAGTTTGCCCACCCAGCTCTCCCATTTCTGTCAGAGGGAAGCAAGGCCGTCTGGTGCGTTAATCATTAGTGAGCAATAGATTGCAGATATGACCCCCTTGTCTAAGTGCCTCATGAGAAGTTTTGCTTCCAGCGGACTACTTTCAAGGATCTCGACGGCAATGGGGAGATGAGCCCGCAGGGCATGGCGCAACTGGAGGAAACTAAAGAATTGCTTGTGGGATAAACCATATTGGTCTCGTAATTCCTGAACAGACGTTAGCGTGCCTCCCCGGCGAACATCTCCAAGATATGTAATTCCTATTTGATCCCAGTGGGCAAAACCCTCAAGACTCAACACCTGCTGAAGCCAAGTGCCTCGCCAGACAGGTCATATCTGTCAGACGATGACCCTATCTAATTAAATGTAGGGCTGCCCTTCGGTACTGCACCGCCACTTGGGTGCAGGAGGGCGCTGTTGGAGGCAGCTGGTCTCTATATAGCAGGCCAAGAAGCCGCAATGTGGGCCACCTTTTTACCTTCTTAATTCACACTTTTATTTTGGGCCTATTTGTTTGTCCCAGTCTGACCCTAGTGATGGCCCTCCTCGGTAAAAAAAATGTAAGTCCGTTTTTATATAGCGCAGCTACTCACCCTTACGGGTCTCAAGGCGCTGGGGGCCGTAGTGGAAATTAAGTGAGCTATTGCCCAGAGTCACATGGTGCTGAGCTGAGCTGCCGCCGGAGCCGGGGATCGAACTGTGAACCCCGTGCTCCGAAGTCAGCTGCCCTGGCCGCTGCACCACACCTCTCCACCGGTAGGAAAAGATAACATTATCTGTCATTCACTTGAAACGATATGGGTTTATTTTCTATTCTAAGCCAAAGTATTCATTTTGTTAGATATATGTGCATTGCAGGAAATGGAAACATTAATTCTGGGAAACCAGATAAGGGTTGGGGGGGAGGTGTCAAGGTCTGTCAGTAGAAAAAAGGTGGTGTCACAGGGGGATAAGTTATGAGAAGTAGTTATTAACAGTCAATGTATACATTACTGTTTTTTAAAAGCTCTTCTGCAAAGTATTTCGCACCAAGGACTAATATAAAACTAAATATGTTCTGGCTTCCTTATTTGGTCACAACGAGTCTGCATTTAAAAAAATCTTACAGGGTTAAAGCACATGCTACAGAAATCTGTGTGGCCAGCAATTTTCTGCAGATATTAACAGCAAGATAATTCTGGAGAGATCTGTTCTTTGGTTAGTCAGTTTTGACTCAAAGTAACATAAAAGGTTAACACGCCTGCTGCAGATCAGTTTTGTATTTAATGTAGATGAGTGTATTACTGCTTTTGACAAAACTCGTTTTGGTACTTGCAGTCAGTCTTAATGTAGCACAGTGAGCTGTGAACCAGCATCAAGAAACTGCGTGCAAACTGCAAGGCATGTATTTAGAACCGTATTGTGTTTTTTCTCAATATGTAGTTTTTACCAATCTGTAGTAAAGTTGCTAAAAAGGATTACTTTGGGCAGTAATAACATCTTATTAAGAAAGATAACCCCAACCATGCGTTACATTTTAAATCCTGACTTAGTTTCTCCCAAACAGATCCCCATAATATATATTGACAACTGTATGGACCATTGTAACCCTCATTTAGACATTCCCTATACATTAATTTAGACACTGCTATAATTTATTGTGTCTGTATAATGTGCGTGATGTAAAGTACTTTGACACTACATTTTGATGAGTAGTGCTATAAAAGAATTAAACAAAAAATAAGTAACTTCTATTTAAATTGTTATTTATGTGATTACTTATACAGACAGATACATACGACTTTTTTTTACAGTGCATGCATATGTATTACATACAGGGGTTCAACAAAGTCTAACACCTCTTCTCACATCATAGTTTCTTTTATGTATATGTTAAGTTATAACAAGTAGTGTGCCTTTGTTTCCCACCATTGCATTGCAATCTAGGCATTAGTCTCCAGATTGCTCCCAGCCAGGATGATTTTCGAACAAAAGAAGGGTAGATGGCCATTTAAATCAGGCCTTTGGTTTGGGCCCACCTAGAAGTGAAAATTAAAAAAACCTCATCAATGCCCTGAGGTTGCAGCTCCAAACATAAAGCAGACAAGTGTAGGCACTGCTGAGTATGTCATGCCGCCGACAAGTTACACTGGGGCAAATTCAGCCTACTTCACTGGGTCTAGCACAGATTAATTATAGCTGACTGAATCCTCCCTCACTTCCTGCACTATGGATGTTAGTGTGCATACAGTATAAGTTCATATATATAAACTATCCTGTCATGTCTTTCTTCTTTTTTGTGTGTTAGTTCAAAAGCAACACTATGTTTTTAAGGGATGCTTGATCCAACATTTAAAACCAGCATTGGCAAAGTCAGTTGGTCTTACTTTTGCTACTGGTTGCCGATCTATTGGTTTGACTAGTGTGTTATGCCCTAGTGCTTGTTGAATAGCAAAGCACAATAGCACAAGCAACATTTGGGGCAAAAAAAAGCAGTGGAAGGAAGAAAGGAAGTAATAGGTTGAAAGAAGGAGGGCAGTGGTGTATAGGGGAAGGACACTTACAGATACACCTGACAGTAATATGTTGAGGGAAGGATGACAGAACAAGAATGGGGGATGGCCAGCGAAAAGTGGGGTAAAGGGAGTGGCAGCAGTGCACCAAGGTATTCAACACTGGGCCCTGAGATTTTGATGCCAATATGCATCCTGAGTTGGTGGTGAAACTCTACACCTGATGTGTTTTTGAGACACTGGACTCTGAGGTAATAATGATGCACTACACTCTTGGGTGTTGGTGACCCATTAAACCATCATATGTTGGTGAGAGACTTCACTGTGGCATGCTGAAGGGGCATGCCCGCCTAGGATATGCAGACCACTACACCTTGATACTATCTCCACCTTCGTCGCACACGCCGGGCCTCTGTTGTGAATTGTGTGTAGGGCAGAGCCTTACTCAACCTAACCAAGATGTGAAACGGCCCTACTCATCATCCCAGCAGAGAACCCCACTAGATAAATAGATGGCCTGTATATCATGCAGTGATTTCAAGGAGCCCTGAAGAAGGCTTTTGACCCGTTAAGGGCAGTATAATAGGCTGAAATATGTTGGCAGAATAATAAGGATTTTGAATCCTTGTTATTTGATTAACATCGGCTTTATAGTATTTGATTCATATTCAGGGTCTCCATTAAATAAAGGGGAACTCCTTTGAGTATTCAACAATATGTTTTTACTAACAAAAATCTGGATTGTTGCTTCTATCCAGTTAATATTTATCAGGAACTCCCTTAACTGGTTGAGTCCGTCAAGGTGGTATCTGCCTACCTTGATGTGGAAATTTCGCTAATGATGAAGCGTGGTACGATATATTGTGGGTGAGCTTATTTCCCCAAATATTGTTGGGCACTTGCAAGGTGGAAGAGGGTCCAATAAGTGAAACCTCTGTTTACAAGACCTAGACTCTCGTTTTGTTGAGCATTTTCCTAATGATTGCAGCAGTCAGTCACATGCAAGAAAAGTAGAACACACTTGCAAGTTAAGCGTTAGGCAGTCCTAAAGGTTTCTGTGCTCTGTAGATTTTTAAGTAGGGAAACATTATGCCTGGACTGCCTTTTATTGTTTACAATTTGTTGATCGATTTTTCAAAACATTTCTTTCTCTTGCTAATGAAGAAAATAGTTTAGCTAATGCACATTTTAAGCCCATCTCTGTCAGACATTGCACAGCTCTCTGTTGTTTACCATGCAAGAGCTAAAGTATGGAACGATTGTGCTTCACCATGCAGTTTGCTTTACTGCATTGTCTGCGTGTGTAGGCTATGCACATTTTGTTTTAGTGGGCAGGCAGCCAAGGACTTAGTGTTTCAGAGCATCCTCCATATAGGATCAGTGCAAAGGCTTGTTGTACACAGACCTAAATTGGCAAAGACTATCCTTGCAGCAGGGAGCTTTGTATCTCAAACAGGTTCCTGACTGTTGCTGCTCTTTCTATTCTCCATTTCAACCCCGCCCCCACCCTTACCCTACTCCCACACACAATGCCCAAGGTCGGTTTCTAAATGCTCCACCATAATCTGCAGGTCTGTGGCCCCCAACAAATTTTGTTAGGTTAAACTGAGGGAGTAGAAAATAAGTTGTGGAGTCTGATAAAGGAAATAATTGAAAATATAGAGCAATACAAGAATCTTCAGAATTGCGCTGGCGTTTCCCTACGACAAAGTTGTCATGTGATATAGATATATCTGTGTGAGGTTAGAGTACTGAACAGGGTGTTTGTCAGTGTTTATTTCAGAAAAGTAGGTGTATGTAATGACTACTACTTGGCACCAACATAGAGAATATACTTTATTCACAAACAGCCTCAACAGTGTGCAACACAACCTCTCCGCTGCTCTGTTCCCTCATCTCTCCCAGCCGTCACAATCCTTCCAGAATCCCTACCACCCAAGGTTCCAATTACATCATATGAGTAATCAGTGTAATATCACAACATAACATTACAAAATCCCCCCCCTTTTTTTTTTTTTTTTTAAACAAACTGAGGAGCATGAAGTATGCACTTACAATGTTAGATAAAAATGGTATAACACCAATGGAGAGAAACACAAAATAAGAGACATATGATGGTATACATGCATATTGTAATCATTATATTTTGTTGGTCTCTTAATAACTCTACCAAACGTATTGGATGGCAGCACGAGACCAACCGAAAGAATTTCTGGTCGCAAGGAACAAGCGCCACCCAATACAGTGAGGATCAACGGCAAACCAAAGGAAGAGAAGAGCACCACCGAAAATACTTACCTTCCACAAGAGTTCACATTAAGGGAGTGCGAAGTCTCAATTCATGCATGTCCCAAGGAGCAGTATATAGCATTGGTCACAGCAACAGGCATAGACAAAGGTCCTTCGTGGGTTCAATCCGCGTTGTAGAGTGAGGCTGTCCGTGTCAACAAGAGCTTGTAGCAAATTCTATAATGAGGGTTTCTTGACACCAAAGAAGAGAATATACTTTATTCCACAAACAGCCTCAGCAGTAGGCAAAACAACCGTTCTGCTGCTCGGCTCCCTCATCTCTCCCAGCTGCCACTACCCCTCCAGAACCCCTACAACCCCAAGGTTCCAATTACATCATACAAGTAAGGAATGCAATATTACAGTGTACATTACAGTGTATATTTGTAGGAGCTAAGAAGGAGCAACAGACATGAGCCTTGAAGCCTTTATAGTTATGCACATTATATTGTGAGATAACTCCGGTTGTTTACTACCTGTAGGCATAGTTTTAATTCCAACGGGTGCCCTTAACCAGTCATGCATCTACAGTACATAGCTCAAGATGATAAAAAAAACCTGTAGTTTACAGTGCTTTGAAAGGTACAAGCATCAACAATGAATAAATACAACATTTTCGTTGTCATATCAGTTGAGCTTGAATGTTACACTACTGAATGTTACATTTGAACTTTAACGTTTCAAAATTTCACAAACGTGGTGTTTTCATTTTTAGAATTCGTATAGCCGCTCTCCTGTCTCTTGCAACTTTTCCATAGATTTATGGTGTCCTAAGAAGAAAATACACTTCCGTCCATGTTCCTGTGAACTTTGAGGAACACATGCTGAGATAGAGAGATGGTCATTTATTAGGTCGAGCATTCAAGAACTCTTTTATATACTTTAGTATATACTTATATACTTTAGTATATACTTATATGTGTATGTACTTTGTGGGCTCTGGAGATCAGCCCTAGGACTTGTTTGCTTCCGCTTAGGGACTTTCTTTCTGTTCAACTGCCTCTATTTAACTTTCTTGATAGAAAACGACCAGCAGAGGTCAGTAAAATACCAGAATCACTTTAGCATTCTCTAAATTCCAGTCCATAGAAATGGTCTTCCACAAGCACCCGTAGACAATGATATTTTTTCCAAATATTGTATTTTCAGTGATATGACCAACGAAGGCCCCGATTTTATATTAAAAAACAGAGCTTTGGACTATACCATTTCCCGCTGAAAGGCAATATTTCTCTCCACGTGTTCCCATACCTGCCATGTCCCGCATTTTGGTGCTTACCTCCATGTTAAAGAACAGTAGATGTTTCAGCACCCAGGCTAATGTGCTGCATAGCTAAATACATATAAGGTCCCAAAGGCGAGACCGATTGCATTGCAAATGCTTGTTTCCTCTAAGCTTTTTCTTGACTTAGTGAAAGCTTTGTTTTTGGCGGCAAAAATGAAGTCAAGATATACCATTTTTTGCATTTTAATGCCTTATTGTCCCCTTTTTTCCTGGGTTCTTGAGGTATTGCATCTCTGTTACAATAGTTCAGTAGGCATGCTATGGTAGCTCATAGGGGTGGGGGGGGGGGGTGGGACACCGTAGTGCCCCTGGTGCCTTGTGCCCTTTTCCTTTTTCTAATAGCAAAAAAAACAGGGACAGTCTTTTAGGTTTCAGAACGTTTATGATCCAATCTTCAACAGGAAGTTCCATTCAGGGACCCTCGCATCATTCCAGAATGTATACTGTCCTTATGTTGCTCCTCGTCACTCTGCCTTCTGCATCTTCTGCTCGAACCATTAGCAAGTCTGAACTCATTTTGTGGTGCTTTCTTTCTGGAGTGCTTCTGTTGCTCCGCGATGGTCTTTTGTGGTCTGCTCTACAACCTCTGCCTTGTTAGACACCTTCCTGAGATCTTCCCTCAAGAGGTTCACTCCACAGAGACAGTGTGTATTTTTTGCTCCAATATCATTCTGGTTGACTGCTGTTAGGACCTCAGCAAGTGTTGTCTCTGTGGTTGTGGCCCCATCCATAGCAGTCGCCATTGTGCTTTACGTCGACCAAGAGGGTCCTGCACCCAGGAAGGCGTACTTATCCAATTAATTATGTTTGGGGTGCCCTGTATTTTTGTCCTGAACTATTATGCAGGTCTCCTGGCTCCATTTGCCATATATCTATCAATCAGACCCTTTGTGCTTTGATCCCTTTGGTTGGTGCGTCTCACTTAGCCCACTCGCCCTGTTCAGCATCGTGTGCCTGTCTTCCATCCCCTCTCCTTCTGTGACACCTTTCCTCTTTTTCATGTTTGATACTGTAATGTGAAGTAGTAATACGTGTGCTTTTCTTTGCTATGTCTGGTGGTATTGTTTCTTTCAATGTGTTTGCTGTTAAAGGATCCATCTCTAGAGAAGAGGCTGCATGTTGCAGTCACTCCTTCTGGTCACCACTCTTCGTACTTGTGATATATCTCCTTTTAATCATCCCCCCCTTCAAACAGTGCTCCTTTGAGAAGGAGGCGGAGGGAGGACGTCACACAGGAAAATTACCCAGCACCAGTATGAGTGGAGCTCGTAAGGTGGAGGTCTCTCTGTATTTCAATGCTCTGGGGCCCGACTACAGTCTGCTAGGGAGACCTCCGGTGTCTGGTAGCGTCTCAAATGCTTATCTGGTCTGTTGGGAGCCACCAAATCTGTCCGCCCTTACCTTGGCTCTACACAGTGCAGTTATCCCGCTGGGCTGGTCACACCTTCCTCCCTGCCATGGCGTCCCTGCTGCTCTCGCCCTGGTCGGTGCTCCCGCTTCCCGCAGTGAGACTCCACTGGATGTGCTTGTTCATGTTTCATTTTAAATTGCGTGTAAAATCAATGCCAGTTGGGTCAATTCATGAACCTGCTCAAGAGGAGTGGAGCTCAACCTGAAATTATTCTCGACACCTTGGTGCTCACAAAACCGCATCAGTTTGGATGCATTAACGGTAAGGCCTATAGTAGAACAAAACAAACCAAATTTATCACGTGAGTTCTGTAGACATACTTTGGTGTTTGAAACTAGTAGGTGATCGTGGGCGACCAAAATGTTGTGATAGCATCTTTTTATTTATTAACATCTTCCATCGATTGTATTCAGATTGGTTGAAAAGCTATTTTACCTACCTAGAGTGCTGTATTTACCTTACACATGAGGTAAAATGCTGTTCAAGCTGCAATTGACATTTTCCACAAGGAAAGCTTGAATGGATTCACACGAGAGCCTACCATGCCATGCCTTGCCATTCCATTATACAAAGAACTGTGGCTCGACCACCAAATAAGAGAAAAGTAGTGTCTGTTGGAGCGTTATCAGTTTGTTTCATGATATGTAACCATCAGCTTTGTAAAGCATTGTGGTGCATCTTACCAAGTCCTTTTACGTTTATCTTGTGTGAAGTTGTGTAATGTCCAAAACATCGTTCTGCTACTTAAGTCCTAACAGATGCTTTGTATATCTGCATTTTCCTTTTGCCTTGTTTTTAGCTCTCGCCTGGCGTTAGCAGCGCGCATGCGCTGCTCTCGCCATGCAAGGGCTTCTTGGAATCAATACGGATTCCGAAGTCGTGTTTGTACTCCGCCTACAGTTTTGATTCATGCACGACGTTTGGCGTCATGAATTATGCAAAAGACAGTGTAATCATTGCACCGGAGGCATTTTAATCCCTCCTGGTTGCCACCCTGTCCTCTTTTGGCCCCTCCCACCGGGATTGGATCTTTTACTTGCGGCGGGAGACAGTGTCTCTTAATTAGCCGTTAAGCACTTTTTTTTGTTTTGTTGCTATTACCGCGTTTATCTTAAACAATGGCTGACGCGCCTTTCATTTCTCTGGCGCGGCTCTTTGGCATTCAGCTCCAAGCGCAAGCGAAATGCTTTCACTTTCGCGCTTACTGAAGCTGCTGAAACACTCCTCCGTACACCGTGCTTCATCTTTTTTTCACGGCTCGTGTTTTCTTTGCTTCATTTCATCGGTAGGCACTATGTTTTTTTCATTATTTTTTTTACAATGCAGCATGTTTTGTGTGCTTTCAGAGTCGTGGCTGACCCGCGTTTTCTGAATGCAGCGTTCCAGAAGAATTCCGATGTAAAAATCTTGAACATCTTCCCCATGTGTGATACGCTGTAAATTTCCATGCACCCCTAACGTTCAGACCGCATTATTTCCGTTAGAAAATTTCGGGGCGGGCACCCATTACATTCCGTGGGTTGATGATTATTTCCCAGCCCTACCACCGGAGTAAGACAATGGTCTGTCTTGACATGCGCACACACACACACGTGTATATACACACATGTGATTCCTACAGGCTACTGTGTGAGCTTCTGTGAAGTCACTTTGTGGCTCGTCACTATGGTTGTATATATGCACTAATCACTCTTAAAAGGTTGATTTAGTGTTGTCATTTGTAAAAAAAATTTGTTTTGTGTTTGTTAAGCTGTACTGTCTGCATGTGCGCTGTGAATGAAGCATGTGTTGGCAGGGGTGGCCCCAGATGCTCCTCGCGCCTCCTTCCCAGGTGCTGAGTCAAGACTGCTATCTCCTTTCAAGGCCCGAGGACAAAAGGGAGGGACAGCGTGTGCAGCAGCAGCTGGAAAAACTTCCCTCCCCAGAGACTCCTGAGGGAAGCCTCAAGACCTCACAGACTCCACCCCTCAGGACAAAGAACTCTCACTTGTCAAAAGGGCCTGTACGAGGTGCGGTGACATCATACGGACGATACCTAGCGAGCACGTTCATTCGCAGCACACGATCTCGCCTCGCTCCAAGCCTTCAATAATGCGCTCCTATTTATGTAGCGCTTTCCACAGCTGAGGCGAGGCATAAGGCGCTTGCTTTAAAAAAATAGCCATATTCACTACAGATGGCAGCTGCCTCTCACGCCAGAGCATGTACCTTTTGTAAGTGCCTCTGATTGGAAAAAAGTGCTCCACAGGAAACATGGTAGGGCACGGAACCCACCCTTTCCCAGAATACAGAATCTGGCTACGAAGCATATAATGCCGTCGGAGTCTCCATTATGCGAAATAAACGCTTTTATAGAAAGTCTACCCGGGAGTAAACCACGCCAACTTCTGAAGGAAGACAACTTCTCGCGGAAAAATGTTTGCGAGTTAATTTTTTTTTGCAGTTTTCTTAATATATCGCGTGAACTCGACCCAAAGGTATCAGGGCGCTTTACATGAGCACCAGTTGCAGGACACATTCGTTTTTTTAGGCACGGGGAGATTAATTGATTTGCCCAGAATCACAGGATATGTTTGCGCCGACACCAATCTCGAACCCAGTTCGCCAACTTCAAAGTCAGCCGCTCTAGCCGTTAAGTCACATCCTCACGATTGGCAGGTACAAAATGTTTAACAGGCTTCAGCACTGACAGGTTTCACCTACCTCAACCGCTTACCCCTTCAACACAACTTCTCACACCCCTAGAGGTTACAACAAAAACCTAGAACTACAAAACCCAGAATGCAAAGCGCGGTTCGTTCAAAGTGAACAGATACTCAACAATGGAACCATCATTGTTTTATTATAAAGTGCTCTGGCACCTTTGGGAAATGTCCACTCTATATACAATTGCACAAAAACACATAAATACATGCAGGGCATATCACAGTTAGCAGAAGGCTACGTTGTGGGCAGGTGCGCACAATTTTTAGCAATTTTTAGCGGACAAGAAAACAGAAGCCCAAATTGGTAAAACAAACTCATTCCAGGAAAAAAAAGCATTGAAAATGCAATAGGTCTCTCCTTTTATTAAGTTAAAGCCATTTGCTTTACTATACAATACCATTAGCAAAGCAAATGGCTTTAACTTAATCAAAGGCGAGACCTATTGCATTTTCAATGCTTGTTCTAAGACTGCTTTGAATATCTGTCTTGTCAGCAGCTTTTACAGTTGCGCTGTTTATTGGGTCACATATTGGGCTGCCTTGTCAGGCAGTGTTGTTGACAACAGTAAGCTGTGATGTTTTCAAAGAAAGCAAACTGGTTACCAGTGCTACTTCAGTGTGTTGTACCTTACATGTAATTTAGGATATTGGTGGATGGCATTGTATATGTGCTGCCTGAGGATGGGCTAGCTACTTGGCTATGATATTCAGTTTTATGATGTTTCAAATCCTGCCAGGTTAGACTAATGTATTCTGGCATTTTTCCCAGCGAAATTACAAGGTCCTAGAATGCGCTCCCAAATCAACAGTGTGGATTTCTAATTATCCGTTTCTGCTGCTGCTTAGAACTTTTCTTTGCTCCACATCAATGCTTGCCCCTTCCTCCTTCCATGCTTGCCGCCAATGGGCATTTAAAAAAAAAATCGTTTTAAATACAGCACATATCGTCTCAGAACGTCATATAAAGCATTCATCACAAGATTAGAGCCCCGTAGAACATAATTGACCTAAATTCCAGGTAAGCAGGCATATCTTCCCTTACATCGATTTCAGTTTGCACCCGATTTATAATAACTCCCTTACAGACTCCAGATTTTGTTTCTTTGGGCAAATTCTTGTTCGGTAGTCTTCCTTTTCACTGTTCGCACAAAAGTCCATTCCCTGCACCCATCTTGCTCCACCTGACAGTCACTCTCAGCAGGCACTTTTTATGGAAAGTGTCCACATGTTAGGCTAGTGCCCTGGATAACATTGCACCAACCCTCTATCAGAAGTTAAACATCGCTGGACTTTTCCTGAAAACCTGGGACCAATCCCCATACTCCTCATAGTGTGTGCACGTCGGGCATTCAGTGAAACCCATTTTCCACAGCCTATTTTGTGGATTGTAGAATCTAAAAAGATTTTCTTTTAGATTGTCTGAGGAGGAGCCTATCTGGCCTCAACCCACACCTTGTCCTCTAGCTGCCTAATATATTTTTCCCACACCTGCTGCTGTACAATGCACCTGTTTGGGCCAAAGTAATTTTGACACCCATGGGCCAAACATCCAGAGTGGCTGTAGTTCAAACTCTTCTGGAGCACTACGAATGATTTAAGACAGCCCCATACCTCAAATGTCTCCAACCTGCGCGATGCCAAAAAAAATCCACTGAAGGAATTACTTCAATTATGATACCTGCCTCATTGTGTCCTGCCATAATGGGGCTTCTCTTGTAATTCTATTCTGCCAGCCAATCCGTCTCAACGCCCTACACCAGTAGTGTAATACCATCTTTGTGGTATCAGGGAGAGGGTTGGGATGCTGGGTACTATAGAGGTACTTTAGCTGGCTAGAGCCTTCGGAAAGCTGCAGTTCTCCATGGGTTGATGGGTCGACAAACATCCTGTCATTTATATAAGGAGCGGTGACATCCTGTAGCACAACAATATATCAGCCATGCAGAATTGTATGTTCTTTTCCCACAAGATCCTTGGGACCTCACTTCCCACATTAGCCGTTGTGCATGCCTCTAATGATGTTGGAGAAGCGATCAGGTACTTCTGAAGATAATTCTGAACCTCATATACAATTTTAGGTAAAGCAATCAGTTCAAAATGTGTGTGGTGGGAAGGGAGTCCTATGCACAGAGATATTTGCCGGTTATGGATCAAGAGGCTTGATCAAGCTCCCAGCTTAGTGTAAAAAGATATGAAGCCCAAGTATTTAAAACTGTAGGTTAGGCCATGTAATAACGATACCCACTCTCCCACTGCATTTTCTTTCTTTACTGGTAATATAGCTGATTGATTCCTCCCAGTTTACCTGGAGGCCAACCGTGTTACTCAGAACTATCATCAAACGGTCACCTGTCCATCGAGTGTAGCAAAGGAATAATAGTGCGTCATCTGCATATAAAGCCACTCTATCATCTTGCTCATCTTTCTATTCGAAGCCCTGGACTAGGCCGTCTCTTTGAACCCATGTTACCAACTTCTCAGTCGCCAGCGCAAAGAGTAATGGTGACCCCTGGCAAACCCTGCCTCGTACCTCATTCGATAGGAAAAGGCAATGCCAGTGTATCGTTGACTCTAACCCTGGCCCAAGGCTCACGGTAGAGCACGCACACAGACTGGAAAGGAGGCCCAAAGTTCATTTTATGTAGGATTTGCCCTAGAAATCCCCACCTTGGTGAATCCAACAGTATTAACATATGCCCGAAAATCTCCTGAGCATATGCCAGTACTAGTTCATCTCTTCTTATACAGTATTTGAATTCCCATCCCGGCATAAGGCTAGGGATGTGAGGATAGTCGCCAGCATGGTTGCTGGCACCTTTGGGTAAGATTTTGATCTCTGTGTTGATAAGGCATCTTGGCTAATGGGAAGCACATAAGTTTGGGGCCTGCCGTTGTTTAAGGATAACCATTTTCATAGCCCCGCTAAGGTTTGGAAAGAATGAGCCTCTATGGGTTGCTTAGTAGCAGACTGCCAGGAGGTGAGGGATTAGTAGGGAAGCTTGTTTCTTGAAACAATTTGCTGGGAACCCATTGAGCCCCAGTATCTTAACTGGCTGCATGCATTTCAGTGCATCAAATATTTCTTCTTTGGTCAGTGCTCTGTCCAAAAGCTCTAGTTCTTCTGTCGATAGTGTTGGAACAGAGCGCTCACAGGCTAATGGATTTTTGCACTCCCATTCAGGCAGGATAAGTGATTTGCAGAATTGACTGTGGTTTGTGGCGAAGGTGTCCACAATGTTGTTGGCATCGGAGACTTCTGAGTCTAAACCATCCCTTCTCTCACCTATTGTTCTGAAGGTCACATGCTGACTTTCAAGCCAGAACAGAAGCTTACCAGATTTAATACCCAGACATAGGCCTGATTTTGAGTGATCATTGTGTTAAGTACATTGGGCTCAACAAAGGCCTCTGACATTACTTCCACCCTCATTGAAATAATTATGCACTACCCACTCTGAAATGAAAAAATAAAATCATTTTCAACATGTTGTTTTCTAAATTGAAGAATGTAAAAGCCTATGAAAGCAAGAATGACCTAATAATAAATGCAATGAAGTCATTCCTAGTTCATGTTTCGCAGCTCGAACCATCATGTTAATAGGCAAATTAAGTGTTTCTAGTCGCCTTGAGCGTCCAGCGCAAGGAATGTAGCATCCTACCAGGCTTACGTCATTTACAAAGGAGGCAAAGACAGGCCAACATTTAAATAATCAAAATGTATTAGCCCATGTATGTAGGATAACATCCATGCTGTAACAACATTGATGTGATCTTTCCAATTCAAAGAGGAATTAGAGTGTCCCCTGATATTGGTAAGTTCTTAATTGTTCTAACTTGGTGCCAGAAAGCCATCAAGAGAATCTTTTTTTTTTTATTAAGCAAATAAAGGACTATTAGTTTCTCTATTTACCAATACCCTATTGTTGAAATGCATCAAATTTCCTTCTCTCCATACATCAGACAAAAGATCTGAAAACCTACTACCTTGTTTGAAAAAGGAACGTGATAAGAGGATATGTTGTGTTTGGTGATGCACAAATCTGCGATAAACAAATCCTGGAGTACACAACTTGGTCTGAAGCCGGAAGGCTAGCACGTCTTCACCAAAAGTCCTCCTTGCTGTTGTCACCTCCCAATGTGTAGTGTCAAAGGGAGAACATCCTACTCCCTTTGACACTACACATAGCAACAGTAGGACATACCACCCCTCCCCCCCCCAGATACCCAAAATGAAAGAAAGTACAAAAAAAATAAATAGAATACGATAAAGTTCCAAAACAAAACTAATTATGATATGGAAATACAAAGATACCAACATCTATAGATACTTGACTACATTGCATCTGTACATTATTCAGTATCAAAGAATGCCTTTTCACCGCACACAAAATCCTTTAACTATCTAGGGAGGTTTCCTTCCTCTAGACCCTTCATTCACACTCGTGTCTCTCTCACTCACTTCTGTGTCCTTCTCATCCACGCCAGAACCTACTCTCCACTCAACACTTCCATCTCTACTACTACTACTACCTCCTTCTTTATTTCACCACCTCCTACAATCTTGTCACTCACCCCACCTTCATCATCATTCACACCACAATCTTCCTCCCTTACAACACTTGAATTAGAATCATTTACAAAATTGCCGTTATTCATGGCCTCAAACTCTAACCACTGAAAATTTTGCTCAGGACGGTTGAACTGACTCATCACGCACTCCCTCATATCCAAGTGCCACCCTTTTTAAATTCCACACTTTTGCGCTACTCACTCTGACAGCACAACATTGTTTTACAGGTCAATCACTTCCGCCGGTTCACAAAATTAACTCTGGCCCTTCTTAACTTTACTAGGTTTCTTGACCCAGATTCAATCCTCAATAGCAATTTCCACCGGTCAAACTCCATGTTTGGCATCATAATAAATGTTCATTTTCGAATGTTTTTCTGCCATCTTGCTTTGCACTGATTTAAGAGACCATTGTTCAACACCCGAATGATGTAACAAGCTGGGATTGAACTTCGGTCCGGGATTGCGCCCCCTTATGATCACAAATGGTGATCCCTTGTTACTCTGTATTCCCAAACTGCCTTGTGTAATTGCATCTCCCGATCCATATTGCTAGCCACTACATATTGAATAACCCCCTTCACAACCCGGTTGAATCTCTCAACCATACCATTCCCACTCAGGTTGGTAAGAGGTAGTTTTGTGTTGAACTCCTACTTTTTTTTAAGTACTCTTGCGATGCATTGGAAAGGAATTTCACCACATTGTCACTTAGTGCAGACTTAGGTTACCCTTCAGGTACAAAAACCTTGTCCAGAAATTCCAATACTGAAACAGTATCTGCCTTGTTAACCTCAACCACTGGCCTCCTTAAAAATAGATCAATAAGTACAATAACAAACATCTGTTCCTCACTAACAGGACCTACAACGTCAATAGCTACCATTTCCCCAGGCTGCTTGGGAATTTTTTTTTTCGTTCATGGGTGTTCTCAAAGTTTGCAAATTTTTATGTACACCAGCCACAACTAAGACACCCTCTCACAATCTTCTACACTTCTGCATCTACACTCGGCCCCCAAAACAGGTTCCAGATTAAACCTTTTGTCCTTACAATACCAAAATGGCCCACATGACACACCGCAATTATCGATTTCCGTAGACCTTTTGGAGAAATAATCCTCTCTCCCCTCAAAATGGTGCCAATATCCACCGGCAACTGTGACCCAACTTCCCAAAATGATTTGACCTCCATAGGTAAGTTGCTCTTGCTAGGCCAGTTCCCCTGGGCAAATTCCTTAACTTGTATCACCACTCCATCCCTCTCATACTCTGCCAACCATTCTTCCTTGCATACCGCTTGGACACCATCCCCATGTACAAAAGCCACTTGAAAACTATTCCAAACCCATCCTTCATATTTACCATGCAAATACACCAGTTTATGAATGTAATCCTGCATTTACATTGATGGTCTGGTAGTTCTTGCTGAGGCACTGAATGTTCCCTCCATTGTTAAGTTTCACCAGAGGTTTATGTTCACACAAAATGGTAACGGGTTTCCCCCTTACAAAAGCTCTGAAATGATCCAAAGCCCATGGTAAGGCCTCCCTTTTGATAAGTAGATACCTTTCTTCAGTAAGCGAAAGAGCCCCAGGGGTAAAAGAGATTAGCTCTTTACCCTCCTTGTCTTTCTGGGTCAGAACCGCACCCAGCCCTTTACCACTGGCATCTGTGGTGATACACTGTTCAAACTGGGATCAAAACAATCCAAGGCTGGCATTTTATCAATCTCCGATGTAATTAGATTGAACTCATTTTGACAATCCACAGTCCATTCAAATTTAGAATTGTTTTTCAGCAGTTGCCTTATTTTTATTTTTTTTGCAAAATGTGGAATGTACTTGGAACAATATTCCACTAGCCCCAAAAGGGATCTGATTCCTTTATGGCATTAATGAGAGACGGTTCAGGTTTTACTCCATCAACGTCGATTTCATATCCTAAATATGTCAGATTTTCCTTAGCAAACTTACATTTTGAGCATTCCAAAGTCATACCATTCCTTGCCAAAATTCCCAACACTTTTCTCAGCCTTAAGTTGTGAATGCTTTTGTCTACTCAAAAGATCAAAATGTCAACCTGGAAAAACTTAATGCCTGGTTCTTTCCCAAAAATGTTGAACATTAGTCTCTGAAAGACCGCAGCCACAGACGCCATGCACAAAGGCATCCTTTTAAATTAGAAACACCAGAAATGTGTAATGAATGCTGTATACTTCATAGAGTCGGTGTTTAAGAGATCTTGTGGTATGTGGCCAACAAGTCAATGGTGGAAAATAACTTGGCCCCCTTGAAACGCATGACCATTTTGTTGCTTTTAGGTAGTCGAAATCGGTTGATCACAATATTGTCATTTAAATGTTGCAGATCCACACATACTCAGATCTTTCCATTGTTGCGCCTGGCCACTACCAATTGAGAAACCCATTCAAAAGACTCAGTAGATTCTACCACACTAGTTACAACCAATTTGTCCCCTTCCTTTGATACCTCCTCTCATATCTTAATAGGGATATTCCTGACTTGTATACCTTAGGAATGGCATTGGTTTTCAAGATCATATGGTGTTCGAACCCTTTCAGGTTACCCAAAGTTGTGTTGACGTGGGGCCATGCTGCGTGACCTCGCACGTAATGTTACTATTTTGCTGGTTGTCGCTCTAGCTTCTTTTAACATCATGTGTCCCAGAATGCATACGTTGCAGCTGTGCGCACGCTCACCTCGCGTGTTCCGTGTCGCGTTCTTCAATAGAATGCGCACTGCAGCAGGACGCGCTGGACGAAGCACTTTCTCTGCGCCTCACGTTCCACAGCACCAGTGAATCACGTGTGCACTTTAACTGAAACACTGCGACCAGGCTCATGCACCAACCTTCCTTTAAAAAATATTTAAAAAAAAAAAAAAAAAGCTGCAACCAGGCTTTTGCAGAAAAGCAGACTCACCAATCCAAAGAAATGGGTCTCCTGACGTGCCGCCTCAAAATACCAGGTCTCCGCAGTGAACCTGACACTGACTGTCAATTAACGTACAGTTGCTCCACGGAGTATCTGCATTTAAATCCTCCTTCGGGTGTGTACAGGCTTGAGACGCTCATAGCCACGTTGTGTTCGGAGATGCACAATTACGCCAAACACAAATCCTGGAGTACACAACTTTATTGGCTGAAGCCGGAAGGCTGGCACGTCTTCATCCAAAGTCCTCCCCGCCGTTGTCACCTCCCAATGTTCTATATTCCATATAAAACGTCTACTCCCTTAAAGTATACACATAGCAACAGAAGAACATAACAAGGTATTTCAGCAAAGTAGGGGCCAAACAGTTCTGCTGCCTGTACACATCAGTTTGAGACTGTTCATTATGATGCGCTGACCCACTCTTCCACAAAGATCTACTTCTGCCTGTCTCAAGTTCTGAGTATGGAGCAATCGAAGAATGGCAAGTAAGCCTTAAGGTATCACTCATTTATCCAACTTCTGACATGATGTTGCCTGATTGGTTGAATTGAACACTATCAGTATATGGATTAAGCAGTAGCAGAGTTGTCCCCTCCAATCTCTTAGCAATAGCCTAAAGATGAAAGCAGTGATCAACGGTTGTGTGATTCTTGTGGAAGCCCCCCTGTTTATATGGGAGTAACTTGCATAGTCAAATGTCCATACATGGAAGCACTTGCCAAAGGTTTCTAATGTTCCATCCATTTTTAGGTATACTAATAATAATTTGCCATGTTGTTTGGGCACACTTTCTTAAAAATTGTGTTAATGATTACTTCATGCAAGGAATCTGGTGTGTTTTCTGTATATACTTAGCGTAACCATGGGGGCAGTTATGTTGCCCACCAATCAATGTTATAGTTCACGCAGCAGCAGGTAACTTATCAGGACATACTGCTCCCATTTGCTTCATTGATATATTTTTTATGTGACACATTGTTATGCAGGTTAACAGCTCAAACCCGCAGAATAGCCATTGTTGCATTTCAGAAATTCGGTAGTGGGTTACTCCTACCAACTCAGTAAACCATCCGTGGTTAGGTCAAATGCTATGGCACATGCAGCATACAATCCACAGTGAAGGGCATGTTAAGTTAAAGCTGTGTCAACAATTTTAAAGTCAAGAAAATAAAACAACAAAATTACCAAACCAGTTTAGTAAAATAGAGAACATTTTAATGAGTAAAAGACCCAAATGTCATCAATAGGTTAAGGGGAGCCAGATATATGATTGTTTATGATGGTTTAATTCGCAAAGCGCCTATAAAGTGTAGAATGCCATGTAAAAACAAAATTCACAGTGGACTAGGAACTAGGCTCAATTTAAGGCAGAACGTGATGAAATTGATATCAGATACACCAAGTGGGTCATCCTGATCAAAGATTTGACCTTTAGACGTGGTCTTGAGTTGCTGGGACAGTTCCTATTGCTCAGTCCTGTAGCCCCTGGTTTCTCAGGTCAGGTTTCTCTCACAAAATCTCTCTCCTACCGGGTCCAGTCCTCTGTGGTCCGTTAAACCATCTAAAAGTCAGGAGTCCTGCTCTGTTTTTCCCTTAAACAGCTTGGCCTTCTTC
This sequence comes from Calotriton arnoldi, assembly GCA_963921515.1. Classification (NCBI taxonomy): domain Eukaryota; kingdom Metazoa; phylum Chordata; class Amphibia; order Caudata; family Salamandridae; genus Calotriton; species Calotriton arnoldi. The sequence continues at coordinate 950,361 of CAWUFW010003042.1, read as the reverse complement.
AGATGGAGTCTTCCAAGGTTCAGGAATGCTCTAATTAAATGGTTGTTGAAGTGCCAGCTTTATCCTGTACACTAGCCAATCACTGTGGAATTTCTACTACACAATCCTAGTCCTGTTCTCTTCTTCCACCTCCTTTTGCGGCATACCCTGTTTGCATTACTATAAAATTACCCAAGAGGCCCTCTTTCCAGTAGCGTAACGTAGGCCCCTGCTGCCCCCGTGGTGCTTGGGGGCCTGAGCTCCAGGGGCCCCCTCTGCATAGTACCCTGGCCTCAGAGCTCCTGTTTGAGTCCGAAGGGGGCCCCTCCATGCACCTTGCAGGGGGGCCCCCTCATGTTTCGTTACGCCACTGCCTCGTTCAAGATGGTAGAATCTGAGCTTGTCCCGTGCAGGTCTGTCTTCAGCTCCTTAACCACTAAAGTAGCGCTAAAGCTACCCTTTGTCCTGCTAATTGTTCTTATCGACTAGCACATGGCTAATCCCTGCTAAGTGGTCATCAGTTAACACCCATTTGCTCTTCCTGGGACCAGAGGCAGGCTGCTGTCTTCTGAGCCAGATTTGTTAACCTTCCCGGCTAAGGATGTGTATTCTACCCCTAGAGCCATGATGAGTGGTAGAACTGGCTCTAATCCAGTTATGGCTCAGGCAGTTTAAAGTACATTTTTACAGTTACTTTGCCCACTCCAGTTATTACAAATCTAATTTGATCAGTAAATAACATTTTCAAAATTAAGTAGGAAATCCTTTTGAAGCATTTTCTAGCAATTCTCCAAGCAGATATAAGCAGTAAAGATTTTAATCTGATCTAGGCCTTTACAGGGAAAAGGTGCACAAGGCCTACACAGTGAAATTACATTTGGGTTTTATTTCGCTGTGTGAACACACTGCCCCAGTATGTAGTGTGCCTTATATTTATAAAAATGATCATCCGGCCCTGTGGACTTATATGGCACATTTTAGGGGTGACTTATGAATATATAAAAATAGGCTTTTCGTACAGGCTATGGCGCATTTCCTTGCCATATGTTACTGCAGTGCATTTAAATTGTAGCTTAGCCAGTGTGAAGTGGTACTTCTGGCACATATATATTTATGTGGGTGCTGTAAATGCACACTGTAGCCCACATATGACATTTAACTTCCAAACCATAGTTGCATGTTCTGCACCATCTACAGTTGTCTTACAGGACAGTTTAATAAACAATATGGGTGAAAACAAATTTACCACTACCATTTTGGTCCTGATTGTGCCACTGCATTGTGGCACTGATTAACAGTGTCGTAGGGCACAGAGTCCTAATACGAGCAAAAATAGTGTCCAGAAAAAGGCAAAGAATCTTGGGCAACCACTTAGAAAGGTGTATTCGCTACAATACTATTGAGATTTTTTTGCGTATTTGTGCTACCATAAAAGTCAATTACATAATTAATATAACTCACACAAGTGATAATGGCGTGCTGATTAACAGTTAACATTTTCAGAGTCCTCTGAAGTAATTATGCTAGACATTTTTGCAATTTCATATGTAGTTAACAGATTTTTAAAAATCTTCTATTCCATACTACACCTTACACATAGTTGCTTATGTTATTGAATCAAGTGCCCACCTCTACACTTTAATGCAACGTAACTTAGTTTGGTAACCACTTTTCAATTCTCTGCACTCCTTCTCAAACCAAGCATGAGTGGAGAAAGCCATATTATCATAACATAATAATACATTGTTCGTTCCAGACAAATTCTGAGTTCCAAGAAAACATATGTGCACTTTCAATAGAAATGACAAACAACACTCGGTCTGGAGACTTGTAGATATTTTGTAAGGAATGATAAAAAAATATTGAAAATCAAATGCATAAAATTAACTTTTTGGCACAAGATGGTCACTTTCCTTTGCTTCAGCCTCATGAAATAAAGTAAACCTTGGGTTTACACAGTAGCCTCAAAACATAGATTGTGTTGACATATCTAGTGTTGATAACCTATTAAAACACATCAGATTAAGCTGATCCAGTGTAAAACGTATTTGTGTAACATTTATCGTCATTTCTAGGATAGAAAATGTCCATGCGCTAAAGGTTATTTTCCCCACAACACATCAGAGACATCTGTCACATTTGGATCAATCTTAAATTCCTACCTGCAACCATTATAGTTCATAGATAACAAAGGCAAAAGTCTAAAGGTTGAATTCAAGTAAGGCCAATTATTCATTACCTTGTAATCTAAAATTGTACATTAATATTGACTTCAACTTATTATTGAAATTATTAGTAATGGACAGTTTAACCAAATGTGCTCATTTCATCTTCATGCTTGTCACAGATATCACATATTTTGTTGAATCACAAGTTGGGAGTCCACCAGAAGAGTGCCCACAAATATTGTTTTAGGCAGGCTTTACCTCAAATTCTTGGACTAACACCACCATTCAGCTCAGGTCACACACTGTCTTGGCTGAATAAAGTAATGTGTGGTACGGATCCTCCCACAGTACAAATTGCCAACTTCAGTGAATTATTCATAGTGTATGTTGAGCACGGATTGGTAAGTGGAGACAGTGCCTCTGCTCCCATGGTATTGTGTTCCTCCTAACAGTCGTAGATGCTGCTTCATTAGTTCATAGTAAATATACCAATCAGTCTAATTTACTTACTACAGACTTAATGGTATGTAGTAAGTTAAGACTGTACTTTTCAGTATTGGGGTTTCATCCCTTCCTAGCTCCATAAGTACAGACTTTGGATTTTTTTTTGTCTACAGCATCTTGTTGGCTCACAGACCTCGTATGTTGTTACTTTTTTCTAGTGTAAAATTTATTGAATAATGTTTCCCATTCTTTGCCTTATCAGACCAGGTGGCTGTCACTAATGTTCTGCTGGTTGGAGTGTGGTAACTGCTTCTACCAGTGTCTTCCATGCCAACAACTAAATCTGCCTATAGCAGGCTCAGAACTGTGCTGCTCCAAGTAGAAAGGGAAGCTCCTACTACAATTTTTGCCAAACCTCTCTACCGGTTGTCGGTGACCAAAATAATTTAGATCTAAGTTTTACTGGAATAGCGTAACACTTAGAAATACCATTGTGACAACAAAATGAAATCCCACACAGACTCTCCTATCATTGCCCCACACACACATGCAACACCCATATTATCCTCCCTCACCCACCATTGTGTTTCTTCAACTCACCGAGTCCAGAATCTGTGAAATAGAGGTCCACACATCTTCATATTCCCACTCTGCTGACCAAATATGTGCAGTAGATCCTGACCAGATCCCACAGGGTCAAAAGATTTTTTGATCTGACACATGTTGTGGAAAGTTGGTGGCCACCGGATTCGAGAACAGTTTAATTTACTTAGAGAGCAATAAAGGAAAGAAGGGAGGACATTCTGTGTAAGCCAAGTCACGCAAGAGAAATAAAGTGCCAGATTAAGGAAAACCTGATTAGCAGAAGGGTTGCTAGAAGATATGCAATTTAGAAATGTTGAAATTGAGATGCATAAAGGTTTTATCTCTGATTTACAAGTATTTTTTTGCATGTTTATAGTAATCTCCTTGTCTTAATTGCTTTGCCTGATGTTTTTTATTTTTTTATTTTATCATTAGGATGGAAAGGCTGCAGAGGAGGCAAGAATACAAGTGGAAGTTAAGAGTAACGTAAATTGTGAGGACGTTTCAGCTGCCAAAAAAGTTCGGGAAAATGACAACGTGATGCCCTTAATCATTCCAGTGTCTGTGCCAGTAAAGAAAGTCGACCCGATGGATAGTGAACAGGAGAAAGGCCAGGATGGGAGAATACCAAGGGTTACAGTGCACAATCAAAATATTCCTGGACAAAACCCTTCTGTAATAGTAACGCGACAGCGGTTCGGTCGCACCAACAACACAGAACCATCACTACAGGTACAAATCAAATGAATGATTCGGTGTGCCAGTACCTAATTGGTCTTTCGTCTATTGCTATGTGCTAAACTAAGGTCGTTGCCAACTTTTAGATTTGTTTTGGGCCCCAAATTCTGTAGAACATACTAGCCACAAAGCACAACTGTATTCAGTGAAGGCTCTTGCTGAGGTACAACACTATTATTAACGTTTCTTTTTGATTAATTTGTAAGAGTTTTTGGAACCCAGTGTCTGTAGAGCTGTACCATTGATCGCCTCAGATTACCTCTTTGTGATTAATCCACATTTGCAGAGACTGTCCAAGACATTGACCATGCTGGAATGGAAAATCATTCTGCTCTAGAGCTTTAGCAGAGAAACACTGACATTGTGTCCTCACTAGAGACAATCATCCTTGCGAATATGGCAACATTGATGTGCTCTGAAAGGGTTGTAAATGTATCCCTTTGATAGGTGCATGGGGACGAATCATATTGGTTTGTGCAACGTGTACAATGATGTGTAGGTCAAACCTTCCAGGAGAACATCCTGTGACAAATAGTACTGGTCCTTATGAACGAAACCCATTATTTCTTCAACTGCTGCTTTTTTAACTTCATCATTGTATATTTATTCACAGCCGCCTTTTCACCATATTCCTGTCACAAATAAACTAAAACTAACCCTTCCTGCACTACCATTGTCCTGGTCTACATCCTCTCCTGGTCTACATCCTCTCCATGTTCCCACAAAACCCTCTCATAGCTGCCGGCAACGTTATATCATCAATAGCATTCTTGAACTTGTTCATTTGAAAAGTCAAACATCATTTGAAGGAACTAACACAGGATTTTGTGCATATGTTATGGAAAGCTTTCTATGACCCTCTGTTGGCTGAACATTGGGTTTCATCGTCGATGGTGGCAGAACATCTCTGCAATTGATTTTCATTTATGCAGCTAAGGCGGAGGAGCGTCGCCCCACTGCTCTATGAGCAGGAAAAATAAATGATAACATAGTTATTATCATTTTATTTTTCACAGGTTCGTGGCTCGGTTAGGGCGGGGCTAGTGGCACAGGGGGAGAAGTGGTTTGCACACTCAAAGTGCGCATGACTGCTTGGCCGGCTGTCTCGGCCTGGTGAGGAACATGCCCAGGCCCCCAGTCCCGGCATCTGAGCGTCGATCCACGGCGCTCAGACCAGTCACAACACTGCATTGCAGCATTGTGATTGGCTATGTGGAGCCTGGGTGCTTCCTGGTTCCTTGACTTGCCAGAGAACCGGAGGAGAGACGCGGCTAGCAAAAGAGGTAAGTGGTATTTTTATTTCTATTATTTTGTCCCCCCCGCCACCTCCCCTCCATTATCATTCCCTGTCAGCCGCTACTTCTGCATTGTTTCTTTCTTTTATATAATGCTGCAGATCAAAAAAGAGATTGAACAGTTTACACGAGTTGACATCTGTATCTAGTGTAGCTTTACAAATAAAGTTTGAGCGGGGAGAACATAAATTGAGGGGTGGGTGCAAGGCAGATGGAGCAGAAATGGAAGATAACAGTGAAGATCAGACATTAAGATAATTTGGAGAGAAACGTTTTGAGATTTTGTTGATGCACAACCCAAAGAGAGGCTAAAGTATGAGGTTTTTAGGGTAAGACTTCCATAGTTTGGCTGCTGCAGCTGGAAATAGACAATTTGAAGATAGCTTAGGTGAGAACGTGGGACTTTCCAACCTTAAGGTATCTCTGCCTTTGAGTCTCCTAGAGAAACCAGATTTGGAGAGCAGATTGATCAAGTAAGAGGAGTTCCACAGCGGAAACCCTTTTATGTTACGCAGGGTATTTTAAAATTGATTCTAGCCTCCAGAGATCTATGCCAGGCCTTGAGGATTATGGTAATGTGCTTAAATTTCTGTGAACCTTTGGTGAGCCTGGAGGTGCTTATTTAGAGTTAGTACAGATTTGGAAAGCCATTGCAGTAGGGTATTTCCGAAGTCCAGTGCATGATGTTAACATACTTTATGTAACTGTGAGTAACGCACTTTTAGGCGAGAAGAGGGTTTCTTCTTTTTATCAGATGTAGTTGGTAGTGTACTGATACAGCTGCATGGTAAGTGTATCCATGATGAGATGAGCATGTTGTAGGGAATTTCACTGATTGTCAATGCCCGTAGATATTATTTTTTTGGGCTCCCTCTATAATGGCTGGTCAAATTTGATGGGGGTGTTTTTGGTGTAAGATGTATTTGGCGTAAGATGTGGGTACTCTTTTTTTTTTTTTTCTTTTTTTTTTTTTTAATTGTTGTTTTGAGCATGAGAAAATTCGGTGAAATCCAAGATTGAATGTGTTAAAAAAAAAATTAGGTAGACAGTAAATCTGCTAACTGATGGATTGAAAACTATGGGGGATCTGGGTATCCAGCTGCACAATGTGCAGATTAAAAAGAATTTGAGCACAAATAGTTTCTTGAGGAATATTGTGCTCCATTATGGTGGATTCCTTGTTGGCTCTACCTCCCTACACCTGGTGTTTCCTGTTGTGTTGAAGAGAACGAGTTAAGAATCTTGGAAGTCTTTGCAGATCTCAAATATAACAGAAGCAGCAAAGAGATCCAGAAGAAGCAAGTGTCTAAAAAAAATGTGTATGCTTAAAACCTTTCCCATTATCTTTGGGTTTAGGCCTGATGTGTATGGAGCCTCAAGGTGTTCGTCTTTAATGTGCTTAACAAGTTAAATAGCTATTCGTTTCTCGCTGATCTTACATTGAAAGTGGAGAATCTTACATTGAAAGTGGAAATTTATTAAGGTTTTTTTTGATCAGTGAGGTTAGTTTATCAATTTTGAAAAAAGCTGGAAATAGCCTCATGTTAGGGAGGGGTTTTGTATAGGCAAGCAGCCTTTATGATATAGAATGACGATTTGGAGATGGTGGATAATAGAGGTGGGTTTTACATTGCCAGTGATTTTGATAGACCCTTGTTTGGATAATGCACATCATTTTGCCAATTCGTGTTTCAATTTAGAAAGTGATCACAGTTCGAGGGCATTCTCAGTAGAGTTGATGCAGAATTTGACATTGCTTTTTTTCAGTGATGGCATGCAGAATATAATTGATTTCTGATTTGATGTCTTTAATTATATATGATAGTACCTTGGTTTGAAGCAAACTGAATTTGTTTTCCAAAGAAAGAGGATTTAGCTTGAGAGATGGTGCATTTCTATTTTTATTTTTTATTTCATTTAGGAGAGTTTTTGAAGCACCACATTTTTTCACCCAGAAGTGGTGCTGCTTCCACTCTCAGGCGATGGGGCGCTGCTACTAGATAATTGATGAGGGTGGCGAATGGAGGCCCTGTGAAAGAAAGTAATAGTTGGTTATAAAGGATGTAAGGCATGTTGGTGGATACAGTATCTGGTGGTGTGGGTGGAGGGCAAGAGCTGTCCAAAAGTGGTAACAGGCCAAAACAGGAAAGCTGCCACAAAAGTTCATTCTTAAGCTCTGCTAATTAGCTGGAAGCTTGTGCGAGGAGAAGTCTATTCAGGAAGATGAGGTGCAACGGTCTAAATATGCGGTGGTCAAGGGTAAAAAGTCTAGGGGAAGGTACAATGTCTGTTCCGCTGTGTCCCATCTAAATATTGCATGGCTTTAGGGACACAGGCCGAAGTTAGCAGAAGGGTCAAGGCCAAAGACACTTGGGCAGGTGAGGTGTCCTTTGATTTGGAGGGGTCATGGGTACAACAAGAACAAACCCTTTGTGCAACAGTCGCAAAACACTGTACAGTAAAAAGTATGCATTTTTCACTCTCGACACATTCAGTACTTTAGCAAAATGAAGCCCTTATAGACAGTTCTTAATTTGTAAAAGAAAGTGTGCGGCCCAAAGTTTTCCTCAGAAGCCAGCGGCTGGCGCTATCAGAGGTTGGGGTGTGGAATACCAAGGCTGCGTAGTTTAGTTTCCACCTCATACCTCTTAAATCCTCCACCAAATACTCCCTGCTCTGTATCTCACTCTTGTTAGGTTTTTTTTGTCATCTCTGCTTTCTTCCTTTGTCACTGTTTTTCTGTCTTTCTCTTCCTTCTTATTTAGCCCTTTTGTGTTTTTCTCTCTCTGCTGTGGATCAAAGTCTGCCGAGTAAAATAAGCGCCGGGCCCCAAATATGAGTGCTAGTGGGCCCTAAATGCAACTAATGGCTTGAATTGAACACTGATGTAGAGCATACATACACTATGCACACATGTCCCAGTAATAGGGGTAGGTAATGAACCCAAATTTTGATGGTGTGGGTGCTTCACAGAGACAACTTTTCACAGGGATACAGCACAAGCTTGGGTTACTATAATGCAATCTACTTAGGCTTGCCTGTCAAATATCAATAAAGAAATTACAATTAGTTCAAAATGCAGCAGCCAGATTAGTTTATAATCTTAAGAAGTATGAATCTGTAGCCAATAGCTTGATGAACCTTCACTGGCTGCCAGTCACAAAGGACGAAATTCAAAACCTTATGCTTAGTTCATAAAGTGGTATATGATAGTAAGAACAATCGTCTGACTGATTCTTCTTCCTTAACCCTCAACACCATTTAAGTTCAGCAAAGAACTGGAAACTTAATATCCACTGTTTTAAACTATCCACACTTGCTGGAAGATCCTTTTTTAGGTCGAGCTTAGGCAGCGCATGCGCTGTCTCTTCGAGACACGCTGTATTCACTCTGTGGGCTTACAGCCCACCCATTGCCTTTTTGTTTGTCCTTTAGATTGTCACTTGCTTGCTAGTGGTTAATCTTCCTCTTTGTCCCTCCTTTTTGTGTTTGGTTTCCTCCAACAGAACACTGCTCAATTAATGTTAACATTATGCTTCTGTTTTTGTGTGTTCATTTGGGGGACTATTTTTATCTTTGATTCCTGCTCGTGCCACTGTTTGCCCGTCTTCGATGGTTCAGCTTCGGCGCCTATCACTTACTCTCCCTCTCAAATACTGAGATGAAATGTCAGATGCTGTTTTCGAAATTGACTCTTTAATTTTCTCTGACTTCAAAGTGCGAGGATTTCCCCCCAACCCCTCCCACTTCACTGCTTGTTGCTTTAGTGAGCCTCGGCACCGGACCTTCAGCAGCCCAACCTTGCAGCACAGTTGAGGGGAAGGCTTGGGGAACTCATGTCTCATTTTCTCTGACGCTGGTTTATATAATGTGAACTCGAGCGACCCGAAGATGTTGGAGCGCTTTACATGAGCGCTAGTTACATTGCACAGTGTCAGATTCATTTATGGGGTGTTTTATAGAGCACAAGCTCGAGGGCCAAGTAAATATTTTTGTTTTTAAGTGCGCGGAAATTAATAGATGCTGATGCTGTCCCTGTTTATTCATTATTTCCCCTCTACCTGACAAATGGGAGCCTTTTGTTCTTGCTATGTCCAGCGCCCCCATACCCATGGGGCTGGGACAGAGTGCAGGGCTAAGAGCTTGCTGGTAAACCGATGGTGCAAGCAGTGTTTTGAATGGAAAACTCTAGAGAAGGGTGCCTGGTGAATAGTGGCATGAGGGAGGAGGGATGTGAAGTCCCCGCCATTGGAAAGTACTTCACTGCTTTTTTTCCATAGGCTGTTCAATACTCTAGTGATGCAGTTGCACACAGAATGTTGTAGAGCTTTTGACTTGCATTGAGGTACTTGTCTTTCTGTCTGTGCGTTAAAAAGCCTTGGAATGTGTCCATAAATGTTTCCTGAGGCAAGCATGTATTTCTGAATCACACTGCATAACCCAGTGTGTAGTAACTTTATAGCTCTTCAATACCTAGTTTGTGTCGGCAGCTAAGCTGCGGAACGCACTTCCTACCTCTGGTCTCCGAAGGGAATCCTGAGTATTGGAATTAAGGAAACAGTTAAAAACATGGTTGTTTTCATCCTAATTTTTATTGAGGTGAATGTTGAAGCAGTTGATAGATTTAACTTGTCCTGATCTTTAGTGCCTTGATACCTTCAAGTGAGTGTGTGCTTTAAACATCCTAAAAATAAAATATAATGACACACTGTAGTAGCCTTCACTCGACAATCCACTTTCACTACTCACTGGTTGAGTGGAAAGCAATAGTGTGTGTAGTCAGTGCTCATGCGCATTGCGCTCTTTAAGGGTGGAGTCACAGCACATCCTGTGACTCGAAATGTTGCTGAAGGGAAATGAGTTGTAATGTCCAAGTAGATGACAGAGCATACAAGTCTACAGCACTGCACGCTATGAATAGATGCTTACAGGCTAAGGACCATTTTCCTTATTCCAGGTGCTATTCAGTGGTTGGATGACTTAATGGAGAGCTGGCCCCCCTAAACTGCGTCCCAGGCATACTCCTGCCTGAAACACCATTGGTCAGAGAGATGACCAAGTCAAGAATAGATCCTGTCACTTTCTTGAACTGTCTTTTTCACAGAGATATGCAAGCCTGCCACGGGAGCCACCACAAATGCATTTCGAAATCAATCCTGAATACAGAATATTAATTTCTGTACAGTACTAGGGTGCATGTTGCCTGTCACCATGATGCCAAAATTCATGGTTTGTTAGTTAACATCTGTCTTGAGTAACTGAAGTGTACCAAACATTTATTTAGTCATTAATCTGTTTATATAGTGCTGACCTTGTTGCAGGTGCAGCGGAACACTATATAACAGGACATCAAATAGTAGGCAGTACCGGTTGCTGAAGGATGAACAAGTTCTAGAAGGGCAAGCAGAGAGCAAGAAGAGCAGGGAATGGAAGCTCTCAAGTGAGAGGTGGATGGAGAACTTTGGTTGGGTATAGAAGAGATAGGTCGTAGGATCTTTATGGAATGAAATGAAATTGACGAAACAAGTCAAATGTTTTAAGGTATTTCTTTCCATGTCGTGGAAGAGACAGAGGGGAATGCGCATTTAATTGTTTTGTACTTGTTAGGGGAATGCTCTTGGCTGTGCGTGAGCCACCAGGGAATACATCATTATATGCATGTAGGTAGGTTGAGAGAGATATTGGGACCTAAAGTTAATACAGGCTTCCATTGGTAACAGTGTAATCGGGATTGGACAGGGGGCAGCGAATGACTCGAGTAATCCTTTTTGCATGATTTACCTAAATTAGACTACCAGCCAGTCTGATAAGATCTGCTTGTGGAGTTAGAGTGGGCTTCTGTGATTAGTATACCCTCAAAGCAGTGTTTTGACAGCACTAGACGATTTTGAAGATGTATTGGGTTCAAATTAGTCCTCCAGGAGAGGAGGGATGTGGCAAGGCACACTGAAGATGGAAAAGCCCTACATGAATGACTTTCCCGCAGTCATGAATAATTTCCAGGAATGGCTTGGAAGAAGGCTTTAGAGAAGAGTGTTTAGAGTGGACTCTTGAGGTCAGTTTCCTTAAATTTGTGCCATTCACGTATTTTTCTAGGGTCTGGGTTATAGCACTACTCATCCCAGTGTAGGGTGCCAGAGTGCTTTACATCAGAGATATTCTACAGAGACAATTATTCATAAGTGAGCAAGTAAGTGTATAGGAAATATTACATGAACAATAACGATTACAAGGACCAGGCATTATATGTTAAGAGTCCTTGGTCTGGAGAAAAACAAAGTCAGGATTTAGATGTAACACATTGGTTGGCGATGTCTGTACTAACGTAAGACTTTTACTGTCCAAAGGAACCCATTTTAGCCACCTTAGAATAACGCAAGATTGGAAAAAATACGTTTCTAATGTTCTTAAACCTATGCCTTGCACTTTGCATACAGCTCCTTCGTGCCGATTCATAGCTCATTGTGCTATATATTAGAATGTAATTTATGAACTGTTAAGTAACAAAAGCATTTCTTTGACAAAAACAGTAACCGACTGATCCTTTTACATAAAATACAAATCTGTGATTTGCAAGATGCACGTTGTGGTTTGCAGCAATCGGATTAACACACTCAAAAAGCAGACCTTTACAGCACGTGCATTAACCATCAGAGTTGTCTTACCATTATTGTACCTTGGAAATAGCTGGACTCAAAATGATTTCTGCAGCAGGTGCCTTCCCCTAACCCCGTAAGATATTTTAAAATGCAGCCTGTGTTGTGACCATTTAAGAAAGCCAGACGAGATTTCTCTGTCACATTTATCTTTGTTGCCAGTTTTTTTTGTGGGAGTTTTTCTTAAAAAAGCGTATAAATTATTAAGGTGACTATCAGACTACGCTGTTCATGACTCTACCCCCTTCTTTTTTTGGCTGCCACACCTTGACCTCCGTTTATGGAGTCTGGAGTATTTTTTTTCCTTTGCAACACTGCATCATCGCTTTTTAGAGGGGCGGGAAGTGTACAAAATGTTTTTTGTATGTTGTTTATAGATGTGCCCTGTATGTTTAGCAGAGAGTTGAATTATGGATCTTGAAGAAGAGACATGAATAGCCAGCATCTGTCAATAGCACATATGAGAGTGCCTAGAAATAAATAAGCTTGGGATTCACACTGTGCAAAAATAATTCTCTTTATACAGCACATGTCCGGAGGACCTCTGCGTTTCAAAGGATGCTGCCGACATCTGCTCCCGCCTGGCGAAAGCAAAGACAGGTTGGCAGTGGCAGGCAGGAGAGCTACCTCGTCAGGCATATCACACAGCTCCACTACACGTGCATCACAGAAAGACCTGAAATCTACATAAATCATCGAACGATCTCACCTAATCGGTACTCGGGCGATTACAGTGAACAGGGATTGTACAACCCATTCAAACCTTTAGCAACAATGATACTTGTAAGTGATGTAGAGCTTTCATCCGTAGCGTTTTGTGCGTTGGCGTTCTGAAGTAACCGCAAGGCTGCAAGCAGCAATTTACAAACTCTCTCAATAAATGAACTATATTTTATAGAGAGACGTAAGCAAACTGAAAGGATTTCATGCCAGTCATACAATTCTTGCAACCTTTCTTACCTGTATGAACCAGTGTAGTTAGGGTCTTTCGCTGCTTAGTTTGTAAAATTATAAGTGCCAGGGCCCTCGTCAGGCCACTTCCGCTTGCACTGCCCATTGACTGTCAGCTCTGCCAATTACTGTAACAACACAACCACTAACCATCACACTCGTATACGTGTGACAATTCTGACTATTCCACGTTCCCAAAGTTATAAGAAAGGCTGTAGCGGCAGGAATTAGTCAGTTTTAATGTATATTGAATTAATAAGCAACTGTTGTGCTCGTCTCTAAATTAGACAAACGGCGACACCATGTGGCAGACTGTCATAAGTGCTGGTGTTGACAATTAAATGTCTGTGCCTAGCACCGGAAACCACAGGCTCAGATTAAGCACTGCTCTCCCCGAAGAAGGGCCCTTTTCTGGACCTCCAGGGGCGGTGCATGGGGTCTGCCCCTACCCCACCTCCACACCAGAGCTGATGGGGCCGGGCCAAGAACACCTGTAGCAGCAGCACAGAAGTGGCGATGCCCACAAATGGGGACAAATAGTTGATCTTGATCAGGAACATGTTGCACAGATTGCAGGGCCTCCAGTGAGCTAGCCCTCCAGAGCCATATCCAGAATAGCTGCTAGTAACTAGCGCCCTAAGTGAATCATGCAAATGGTTCTCTCAATGTATTTTAAAAAAAATGTTAAACATTTTTTTCGTTTGCTATTTTAATTCAAATTTGGCTTCCCACACCTACCTCATATACAGGCAGTGTCCTGCTGCTGTGTAATCCCTGCCCTTTCCAAAGCTGTCACAGGGTTTGGGGGGGGCGGTGTGCTCACTGATGCTTGCTGACCCCAGCCCACCCTGTGACGACTTGGAAAAGAATGGGGGTGGTGTGGCGTAGTCACAGCCAGCAGTTGGTGACGAGCCTCTCCAGGAAGTACAGGGCTTATGTCCTAAGCCCCTGGGGCTGCTTTAAAATGTGTCACTGCTACACGTCGTCAGTGGATGCAAAAAATAAAAATCAGTGACCAGGCTGAAAGATGCCCACTAGTGTACGTGCTTTAGAAAACTGCTTAGCTGCCTGACCCTCATGTAAATGAGTGTGAGAAATGACAGCAAGGCATAGGGATTGTCATGATAAAAATGTGGATGGTAAATACTATTAGCAATAACTATCCAGATGACTCAGAAAATTGGAAGGGAAGAGCCCAGACGCCCAGATTTAAAAGCCACCTATGGTCAGGGTTGCGTCATGTTCCGTCTGTTACATTAAGTCCTTTAGCCAATCTTCTCTTACGTGTACCCATGCACAGACATGTTCCTATAGTTTGAACTGAGAGGTAACCTAGAGAACCTTAGGGATACACTGCTCTGGTTGGCACATGGCACGCATGCCAGTGCCTTGCTTTTGAAATATATTGCTTTAGTATAGTTTCCAGGCTTGCAGTAGGATTCCCTGCGAGTAGGAATGTAGCAGGGCCCAAGGACAGAGAGAGCCACAGTGAATATAGGCAAGTAGAATGTCTGAGCTAGTATGCATTTTATGCGTGTGGATTTGATAGGTGTTTAGAAGCCTGCCTGTAAATATGGCCCAGTAGACTTTTGTTGGCCATCAGGAAAGCACAGTTTTGAACCGATGCAATTGGTTCAAAGGGTGGGTATGTGATATACCACTATCATTTTGGTGAATGGACATTCGTGTATCAGTCCTGCCAGAGACTGCCAGGAATACATTTATATCTGTGGGTTGCTAGAACTCCTTTCTCCGAAGGATATATTAACATTTATTTTAGTGCAAAGTATAAGAATAAGTCTTACTGCAGGAATAAATATTATGTCGGTAGACTAAAGGGTGTACAAGTACAAATGATAGAAAATTGGCAACATATTTGCAAAATAGATGGCAAGGCAATCGTTGGATTAAATTTATGATGGAAACACTTCTTTTTAGACCGATCTAATGTTTGAATTACCACAAAATGTTGCCAACATGGAAGTTTCCTAAAATGGCCACAGCAAACGGACCTGCTTATGCTTCATGGCTTTTGCAGTTTTGAGCCTGCTGTGAAGAGCAAAGAGAATCTTTGTTTGTTACATTGCTGTTCTTTCAAGAAGCAGATAGCTAGCGCCAGTGTGCGCTTTGACGCAGATGTCTGTTATGGAATAGCAGCTCCATCTGGAATGCCTGAAGGTTTTCTCTCATTCAAATGCTTATGCATAGACTTGATATTTTCCTTCTCAGCATTCTTATGAGAAAAACAGGAGATTTGCAATGTAAGGTGTGAAAAGAAACATGTGAATGCTCCAGCATATTTGTTCAAAACTGTTATTTCTTTCTAATTATTCTACCTGCATCTATTACATATGAGCTGTTGATACACTATCATCATATATTAAAGCATTATTATGGTATGAATACACATGAATGTAATAAATGAAACATGCATTTTAAAATATATACGTAGGTAGTAATTAATAGACTAATAATTGCATACTATGTGTGTTCAAAAGCAGGAAAAAGACAAATTACAAAACATTCTATTTATTTTCCTTAAAACATGTAATAATGTCACAAACTGGAGCTTGACTCAGTTGCGTTTCATAATCTTAGACTTTTATTTTGCTGTTTACAGGAAAATGATGTACGAAAGGAGGAAGGGGAGAACCAGTCCCGCAAGCCCAAGCAGCGGCCAAGACCTGAACCACTGTTCATACCTCCGAAGTCTGGCACTTTTATTGTCCCTGCTGTCTACTCCAACATTACTCCATACCAGAGCCACCTGCGTTCCCCCGTGCGATTGGCGGATCATCCATCCGATCGGAACTTTATGCTGCCTCCTTACACCCCGCCTCCCATTCTTAGCCCAGTGCGGGAGGGCTCAGGACTATACTTCAATGCAATCCTTACTGCCAGTGGCCACTGCGGGCCACCTCCTTTCACCCCAAAAAGCACCCCAAGAACCCTCCTGCGGGCCGGTAAGCTTCTTTCCTTTTCTTTCAGGTTTGGAAGGAAGAGTGGGCGGAGTATTGTGGTTTTGAATAAATGTGTAATATATTTCAGAGGTACAGCTTGTATGTCTGGAACATTTTATTCCTCTGCCATTCCAAGACTTTTGGTTTAGTTGAGCTGTTTGAGGACTTAGATGTGGATACAGCAGTTTCTGTGCCTTCCTTGTATTCGCATAGGCCTAGCACATGCTTCCTTCATGGGTTCTTTGACTTGAATCTGGTTCCCTTGAACAAGACCACCCACATTCAGGCTTTCTCCAAAGTCTGCTCTTTACAGACCACACATTACCTGAATGCCAGATCAGAGGAGCTGAACATAGTTTGGCTGGCAGACCACAAAGGGCTTCTCCATCCCAAGGCGACATAATGTAGAGGAAGTATCTTTCATCACAATGTTCAAGGAATTACAGAATCTCCTGGTTTAGAGTATCGGATACTACCTTATACAATTTCAAAGAACTGAAGCATGAATTTGTTAGCAGGGAACAACCGTCTTTGAAAGATTTTCAACTACAGATTCAGTTCATTCTTTTAAGAGCAGTCTGATACAGTTCATAAAGTTTAAAACAAATGAAAAGTAAGGGCTACATGCGTTCAGTAGTATTGACAGCAAAGCCACTTATTTTCCTTTGGATTGTGCCTCATGTCGTTAAAGATGAGGGGAAACCCTTCCAGGTGTAGTTCACATCTACTCCGTCATAGCAGCATCATCTAGGTTTGTTCCAGACCCATATTGCTATATTCGAGATCAGTGGGACTCCCATAAGTCAAACTTTTACATTCTAGAAATACTTCTCCCCTTGCAAGATAAAAAGGACCCTGCTGGGATTCAAACCTGTGACCTGGAGGTGAAATGCATATTCCTCAAGTGGCTGCATTAGTCCACTGAGCTACCAGACCAGAAACTAAGATTAGTCATGGGTGTGAAATGCAGAAGTACTAAATATTAGTTAAAATAAATTAAAAAAAAAAATATATATATATATATACATATATTTTGGGGGGGGCAGATACCCACCATTCAACCACAATAAATCATACTTTAATGTTAAAAATCTTCCTTAAGAATTTGTTAACTTTGCAAGTTGTAAATCTTCAGTATTGGCGATCTCATTCAAAGCATCAATGCATAATTAGTAGTCTTCTAAAGAACGGTAGCAAATAAAGGTTTCTGATATGATTGAAAGAATTGCAGCAGCAGAATATATGTGCAAGTGATTCCTTTCTGTAATCAAAATAATTTCAGTGCCTCAAGGGGTAATGCAAAATTTTATCTGAGCACCATTTTTGTTCGTACTCGCCCAAATCAAATAAGGGAAATCCTATTCTGAGAAATCCAATTTACATCTTTATGGACAGAAGCCTGTTAAATAAGCCTGGAGGAGCCCCCTTTGGTAACTTCCTGCTAACATATCTGTATGCTTCGAATCCATAAACGTACGCAAGTCATCCTGATATGATTTCTTTTTGACTAGGGTGCGAAGTGCCTGCTTGAAGGCATCCCAGACTAGGCTATTAGCGAAAAGCGAATTGGGTATACCTCTATTTTCAAGGATAGTTTCATCAGACCAAAGTATAGACCAATCTGTGTCTGAGATGTGGCATGAGGGAGATAAAATAATACCCGAAAAATCTAATATTGGGTTATGCCTAGCTGTTTATCCAAACGACCTGGAAAATCTTCCAAACTAGATTTTATAGTGGAATGTATTTTGCTTTAATGCTGTGATTTCATCAGCTTTATGAACATAATAATAAGGGTAGAAGCCTTACGTTTAAGAAGTGCTAAATGTGGGGTGCATGGTTCTCTATCGTGGAATACAATACCCAGATATTTGGACATTTGCACCCTAACAAAGTGACTGCTGCCCATCTGCCTACTATTACGCTTTTTATATGTTTTGCCAAAAACTAGGCGAGTAGATTTCGCAGCATTAACAACCAAATTGTTCCTCATGGAACGGACACCTTTTCAATTTTGCCCCTCAATGTCACGCCAAGTACCCTCACACGGACCAACATCTTGTGTGCAATCTTTGCCTTTCGCCCGATCATCGTGAAGCCGATTGAGACGCCTGCAAGTCTTTCCGCTCGAAAAACAAATTCCACAGGTTCGGAGGGTTTGTCTGTTGGAAATGTCTCATCGCTCCAAAGATGACACTCCCGACATTTTCAGAGAAGAGAATGCCCAGGAAGATCATGCTGCAAAGAAGAGCCCTTGTCTAATCAAGAGACTTCCGGCTTTCACTTGGAGGACGAATTGGAGTACTACCTGCCACTCTGGCAGCGTGTGAGTACCATCGACCCTGACCCTGTCCCTCCAACTAAAAGTAATTCCAAATCATCACTCTTTCCATTACTAGAGGTCGCCGGACCACCACCACTGCTATCTGTCCATGGTCCAATCCAAAAAAGACACTTTGGCTGCCCCACCCCCCGGTCCGACACCGAAACTATCTACCAAGGTTAAATCCTCTGTATCGACGTTAGATCGGACATATGCGTTTGAACCGACCGAGCCTCTGACTGTTTCTGCTAAGAAACATCTTCCACTTCAAAATATTCAGTTCCGAAACCCGTCAAACCTAAATCCTCAAAGCACTCTTCGGTTCCAAAACCTTCGGAGACGAAAATTTTGAAACATTCCACAGTTTCTATGTCTCCTGTTGAACCTATCCTCGAAACTATGGATATTCGACAAAAAATCCAGATTCTGCAAGGAACTAGAATAATAGTGGCCTCTCCTGCACCAGTGAGACAATTGACTTTTTAGGAGGATGTGGACACTCCTGTGCCACAAAAGAGGTCAAAGGATACTGCTACCAATCCTGCTAATCATTCCCACCCTCCTCCACCTTTTCCTCCTTCCTCTCATGCAACTCCACATCATGATCCAATAAGTGCTACACCTCCACGGTTCACTTAGATCACACACTGGTGGTATGGGGGACCCATTAAGAGAGCCAGACCCATGGGACACTCATGATACTGATCCCATGATACCCAATGGTCCGGATTTATGTCCAGCTAGACCCTCCCCTCCTGAGGATGCCAGTACCTACCAACAGGTTATTGCCTGGGCAGCTATCTACCATGGTGTCAAATTACATAAAGAATCTTTAGAGGAAGAATTCCTTTTTGACACCCTAACTTCTACACACAAGGACATGCAGTATTTACCTATGCCCCCTGGTATGTTGCGCCACGCTGAGGATATTTTCTAAGAACCCATCTGTGCTAGGGTCATTACCCCTGGCGTGGATAAGAAATATAAACCAGCCCCTCAGACCCTCTATTCATACGTGGTCCGGTTCCACCAGATTCTATAGTTGCCACCACTGCTTTTAAAATAGCTAATAGTCAAGCATCTGGAGAAACGTCACCCCTTGGAAAAAAAAAAGAGCAAGTATATCGATGCAGCAGGGAAATGGGTAGCGGCTCAAGCAGCTAACCACTGGCGTATTGCCAACTCCCAGGCCCTCCTAGTGTGCTATGATCGGGCCCACTGGGATAAAATGGAAGAGTTGGTACAACATCTCCCTGAGGAGTATTGTAAAAAGGAGCAGCAGATTGTGGCAGAGGGTCAGGCCATCACTAATGACTCTTAACAGATGTGCCTTAGATGCAGCAGACACAGCTGCACGAGGAATAAGCACCAGTGTCCTCTTTAGGCGTCGCGCTTGGCTCAGGTGTTCCGGCTTTAAGCCAGAAGTGCAACAAGCGGTCCTTAATATACCCTTTGACAAGGAACATCTTTGTTCCTCAGGTGGACGTCACCCTAGACAAAATCAAAAAAGGTACAGAGACAGCCAAGGCCATGAGTGCCATGCAGACTAATACATCTAGAGGTTCCTTTCGTCGCTCAGGGTACAGGGGCGGATGTAAATCCTCAAACACAGATGCCTCCACTTCCCAACAGAAGTAGGGCCAGTCCACCTTCTCCAAAGGTTTTTGCAGGTGATCCTTTGAAGGTGGTAACAATAGGGGCAGAGGCAGCAGTTGTTCTGACCGGTGGAGCATCTTCTACTACCAAACAGTGACTGCCCCCCCCCTCAACCCAACCACATAACACCGTTTGGGGGAAGACTTCAGTTTTTCCATCCAGTCTGGGAATCCATCACCACATACCAATGGGTTCTAGCCATTATCCAACATGGTTATTGTCTGGAGCTCGTTACCACGCCGCCTCTTCCCCCACCCACCCCCCAACATCCCTCCTCGCACTCGCAGGTTATCACAGAATCATCTAGCACTTCTCAAACAAGAAGTCCAAGCCCTATTCCTCAAAGGGATACAAAAGGGGATGATGGACGGAACATTTGAGCCAATCAAACACTCACCCCCAGTCAACTGATCTGGGTTTAATCCATCATCATTCTTTAGCTCACTCCACCACCCCAGTTCAGACATGGCCATATGCAAATCAGTCTGACCCTGTACCTCTTGGGAACAGTCCAGCCCGAACTGCCAAGCCATGTCTTCCCTGGACCGGAAACAAGCATCCTAGGACCGGTTTCTGGCTTCCAGCCGTCATCAGCTGGGGGTGAGTGTTTGATTGGCTCAAACGTTCCGTCCATCATCCCCTTTTGTATCGCTATTCCTCAAAGGGGCAATAGAACCAGTGCCTATTCACTGAAGACCAATCTTGGATCCCAGGCCTCTTCATTATTACATCCTCTCAGAACATTTGCACATGATCACGCTGCAGGATGTCGTTCCCCTTCTGCAACAGGGCAACTTTATGGCCACACTGGACCTAAAGGACGCTTACTTTCAATACCCATACACCCTGCTCATCGCAAGTACCTTCTGTTTATCATAGCAGGAAAACATTTCGAATTCAAAGTTCTTCCATTTGGAGTCATTACTGCTCCACTCGCGTCTTCACAAAGTGCCTGGCAGTAGCAGCAGCACACTTAAGACGACAAAACGTTCATGTATTCCCATAACTAGACGACTGGCTCATTAAAGCCAGCACTCCTCACCAATGTTAACAACACATTCAGTTGACAGTGGATCTACTCCACAACTTGGGGTTCACCATCAATGTCCCCAAATCTCACCTTCAACATCTTCAGATTCAACCATACTTGGGGGCAACACTCCACACATAGTTAGGGTTAGCATATCCCAATCGAGTTAGGATACAAAATTTCCAATCAACTCTATCTCACTTCCAGCTGAACATGTTTGGACTGTTATTAGTCTACTGGAAATGACTGCGTTTTGCATTACTATAGTCCCACACGCCAGACATACACATGCGCCCATTGCAACAGTCTCTCGCCAGTCGTCTCAAGCACAGGGTCATCCACAGGATCTAGTCTATATAGACCGCCACACTCACCAGGAATACCAGCAATCTATTGAAGGGGCTGCCTTTCTTGGACCCAGTGCCTCAAATTATTCTAACCACAGACGCATCAGAAACAGGCTGGGGTGCACATCTCCAACACCTAACAATACAAGGTCGGTGGGATGCCAGACAGCAGTCCCTCCACATCAGCCACTTGAAACTTTAGGCAGTCTTCCTAGCACTGAAAGCTTTCCTTCCTCATCTCTAATACAAGGTTGTCCTTGTCTACACGGACAATATGACAGCCATGTACTATCCACAAAAACATGGGGCAGGGGGGCACGGTCACGGTCATCTCAACTGTCACATCTCGCTCAGACCTTATGGATTTGGACTCTTCTCCATCACATTCATCCCATGGCAGAATATCTGCTGCGAACGGACAACATTCTTGTGGACCTGCTCAGCAGGACTCCCAAGCAAACCCACGAATGGGAACTCAGTCCACAAGTTCTCCTTCCATACTTTCAGAAGTGGGGGTCCTCAAATAGACTTATTCGCCACAGCTGAAAACGCAAAATGACAATTTCGCCTCCAGGTTCCCTCTCCCCCTATCCAAAGAAAACTCACTATGGATGAGTTGGTCAGGGATATTTTCCTACGCTTTTCCACCACTCCCGCTCATTCCTTTTCCAGTTCTTAAACTCGGGCAAACATCATTACATATGACCCTTGTATCTCCTACCTGGGCACCTCCACCCTGGTTCACAACCAACTAGATCTCTCACTAGTCCCACACAAGAAGCTCCCCAAAAGGCCAGACCTTCTCACTCAAGACAACGGACAAATCGGACATCAGACCCCAAGATGTTCAACCTAGCGATCTGGCACCTGAGGTCTTAGAATTTGGTTACCTAAACTTGCCAACAGAATGTATGGACATTCTTAAACAAGCATGCAGACCCACAACTAGAGCTTGTTATGCTGCAAAATGGAAATGTTTTGTTTAGTATTGTCATCCTAAACAAATACTCTCAAAGCCACAGTATAGGATATTATTTAATTGCTTTATTTGCAAAAATCCAATTTGGCATATACTTCCATTAGATTGTATCTTGCTACCATAGCTGCCTATCTACAAAATAGACGGCATCTATCTCTCTTCAGGATTCCAGTCATTAAAGCATTCATGCAAGGACTTAAACGAGTTATTCCACCTCGTGTTCCTCCAACTCCTTCTTGGATCTTAAATATTGTATTTACAAGACTCATGGGTCCTCCTTTTGAGCCTTTGCATTCATGCCCTCTTCAATTCGTATCATGGGAAGTAGCGTTTTTAGTTGCCATTACGTGCGTCAGGCGTGTTGGCGAGTTCCAGGCTTCAACCATAGAAGAACCTTTCTTTCAAATACATAAAGACAAGCTGGTTCTTCGTACTAATCCTAAATACCTATCTAAAGTAGTTTCCCAGTTTCACCTCAATCAATCTATTGAGCTTCCTGTTTTTTTTCCCTAACCCTGATTCTATTGCAGAAAGAGCTCTTCACACTTGGAATGTTAAGAGCGCTTATGTTCTACATAGGTAGGACTAAACCATTCAGAAAAACAAAGCAATTCTTTGTAGCTTTTTCTCCACCTCATCAAGGCAATCTTTTATCCAAATCAGGTATAGCTAGGTGGATAGTTAAATGCATTCAAACGTGTTGCATTAAAGCCAAGGGACCTTTACTTGTAACTCCTAGAGCACATTCCACTCAAGAAAAGGAGCAACCATGGACTTTTTAGGAAATATTTCAAAGGCTGGAATTTGTAGAGCAGCTACATGGTCTACACCACACACATATACTAATCATTAGTGTGTATGTTTTAGCACACCAACAGGCCAATGTAGGTCAGGCAGTGCTACATACTCTTTTTCAAACTACTGCAACCCCCACATGCTAGCAACCGCTTCTGAGGAGGGACTGCTTTACAGTTCATGCAGAGCATGTGTATCTAGAGCCACACATGCTATGGATCGGATTATGTTATTAACCCTGTAAGCATCTGTTTGTTACATGTAGTGCTTTAGATTCACATGCGCCCTTCCTCCTACCCAGACTCTTGTGGCCCTTGCAGTAATGTTTTCACACATTTCCATCATATATTCACATGTTAGCATGGACATCGGATTTTTTACGCATTCATTACAATCCTTTCTCACCCTCCTGCGGGAAAACAATCTAACAAAGGATTCGATGCCCATGTGCAGCATCACTGAGAGGAGTCGTCACTCTACCTTGTGACTCCAAACAATTCTTCGAAGAAAAACAGCCACAAGCGTCCGGGGAGGAGGGAGGATGCATGTGAATCTACAGCACTACATGCCACTAACAGATTCTTACAGGGTAAGTAACATAATCCATTTGTTTTCTTACTTCACGAAAAAAAAAATGAAAAAAGTTAAATTGACTAAATGAACAATCAAAACTGAAACAACGTACACATTTACTAGCAGGAAGTAATACTGGCTTGATGAACTCCCTGCAATTCACACAGACGCAAGAATTGAGGTTATCTCTGGCTTCCCTGTTGGTAAGGGTAGGTGGGAAGCAACATTTTCCTGAGGGTCAATCCTTATACCTCTTATGTCACAACAAGTGACACAATTTCACTTTGTGTCCCGCCCTTAACTGAAACCAACTCATCTGTGGCAGGTACACCTAATCCCATACCAGATAAGTACCCAGAAGATAGTGACTATAATTTTTGTGCACAATATAAGTCGAAGGGTCCATTTGACAAACTTAATCAGGGGAGCATACTACATTTACTTAAAGCCATTCCACAGTTAAGTTGGGTGGGTTCATTAACAATCTCCATTTCTGTTCTTCACCTTAGGTTGAGAGGAGACTACTCTAATAAAGTAAAATAGCCCAGCCACCTCAGAGGTTTAGTCTCATAAATAAACTTTAACATAATGAATCCAGATGTTACTTACTATACATCTGTTACTCCTGTCCCCAGCATTATGGAAAGCAACATAACTCCCCAACAAATCAGTTTTATAGTGGCCGAAGAGCCAGAAACAAGGAAATCTAACTTAAAGCAGGTGTATGTAATAGCAGTAGAAGCTGTAGCCTGGTATAAGTTCACAGGCCCTCTGTTGATAGACTACACGATCGGCTTTGCTTTTTGTAGTCAACAGTCGTAGATTTTGCCAGTGGTGGTCAGTATTCCTAGCCGACCCCCTTCAATTCCAAAATACCAACAAACAAAAGTCTGTGCCAAGAACTATACATGTTTGCTCTTAGAAGGGATCATAAAATCTCATTATCCCTCGTTTTACGAATCCATCCTTCCACATTCCAAAACATGATATTCTACGACAAGAAACCTGAAGTTTTAAAGATTTTCCCAATTCATGGCTATGAGTTATTTTATAAATCTGAAAGAGACACGTTAGTGACAGATTCCTTACCTTAGAATATCCCCAGGCGTCAGGCTGGATCCGGAAAAGTTTTTTGCGTAGCAGTACCTTGTGCGCGTCGGTAGGCGGCGTCGTGCGGCTCCGCGTCCGTCGTCGGCGTCGTGATCGCCGGGATGACGTCGCGGGCAGTACTTAGGCGCCGCCCTGCGCGCTGACGCCAGTTCTTCTTTTTCCGCGCCAGCAAGCGCAGATCCGGGAAGAGCAGTGCCCTGGTCATTTTTTGACCATACTTTTTGGTGAATTTTTTCACTGTTTTTTTCATCTTTCAAGGTGTCGTAGGGATGCCCGGCTTCAAGCGATGCGGCGCCTGTGCGCGGATGATGTCCGTCACCGACCCGCATTGGGAGTGTCTCTTCTGCCTCGGCCGAGGCCACGACACGGAGTCTTGTACCGACTGCCAGGCCCTCAACCCGAAAGCTTTGCGAGAGCGGTCTCGAAAGCTCCTCGAGGCCCAGCATTCGGCTCCGCGGAGGCCCCGGTCGCGTGAGAGGTCCAGGGGTCGATCGCGGAGTCCACACCGGTCGTCGGCGTCGAAGTCTTCTTCGTCCGGTAAGTCCAAACACAAGAAGTCCAAAAAGCATCATCGCTCTAGGACTTCGCCTCGCCGGTCTCGCGACTCGGCTGAGGCCCCTCCCGGCACCGTCCCCGCCGCCCCGCGGCCCCGGACATGCCTGTGGAGTCGCCCCCGCCATACCCGCCCTTCCCGGGTTCGGGGGCGGATCCGGCCAAAGTGCAGGAATTCCTGACGGCAATGGCCCGCCTCTTCGGGCCTCCAGGCCCCTCCGGTGCGCCTTCGGGCCCCGCGGGCCCTGATGGGGTTGCTCCGGCGTCGCCGACGGCTCCGGCCCCGGCGTCGCCCGTGCCTCCAGCCTCGGTCCCGGCTTCGGCCCCGGCCTCGATCCCGGCTCCACAACCCCCATCGACGCCGGTCGACCTAACGACACCTCCGCCGGCGCCGATGTCTCCGGTGCCGTTCTCGACGCCGCCCTGGGCTCCGGGCGGCGTCGTCCCCAGTTCCTTCCGGCTCCGGACATGGATCCGGACCGACGCCGCTCGACGCCGGCTCCGGCGCCGATGGGACCTTGGGTCCCAACTGTCCCTCCTCCTCCTTATTTTGACCCAGAGGAGGACCAGTTGGACTGGGAGGGGTCTGATGACCCTCTGACACGACACTGTCAGTACGATGAGGACTGGACAGAGAGTCTAGGGAGGCCAGTGGTCTGGATACTTCCCCTGACACTGGCATGCTGTCTCCTCCCGTGGCTCCGGAGGAGGGAGCCAATTTTGGTACGGTGTTGCGTAGGGCAGCTGGGGCCTTACGTCTCCAACTCCCTACTTTGACGGTCAAGCCTAACATCTTGACTGAGGTGCTTCAGCCGGCAGCCTCCTCTGCGGAGACTGTGCTGCCGTTTAACGACGCCTCACTGAGCGTTCTTTGGGCGCCTGGTCCAAGCCCAACACAGGGGCTCCTGTGGATCGGAACGTGTCACGACGCCATCGCCCAGCTCCGGGCGACCCCTGTTTCTCTCTGTCCACCCCACTCCTGAGAGCTTGGTTGTCCAAGCCTCCGCTTCCCAAACCGCCTTCCCTACCGCTCCTCCGGATAGGGAATCCAAACGCCTGGATCAGTTTGGGAAGAAAGGTTTTTCTTCCTCCAGTGCTGGCTTGCGGTCCGTTAACACAGCTTGTCTTTTGGGCCGATATACCCACTCCCTGTGGGATTCGGTGGCGAATGTTTTGCCCCAGTGTCCTGAGGAGGTCCAGACACTGCTTTCCCGCGCCATTGCGGAAGGAAGGTATGCGGCTAAATACACAATACGTTGTGGCCTTGACACCGCCGACTCGCTGGGCAGGTCTATTGCAACGACGGTGGCGCTCAGACGCCACGCCTGGCTGAGAACCACTGGTTTTTCAGGGGATGTCCAGAATACTCTCA
Organism: Calotriton arnoldi; assembly: GCA_963921515.1. NCBI lineage: Eukaryota > Metazoa > Chordata > Amphibia > Caudata > Salamandridae > Calotriton > Calotriton arnoldi. The sequence goes on along the minus strand of CAWUFW010003042.1, from coordinate 923,848 downwards.
TGGACATGCCCTTTGATGGAGTCGGTCTCTTTGGGTCCAAAGCAGACCATGCGTTGGAGCGCTTTAAGGACTCACGGGCTACTGCCAAGTCCCTGGGCCATTCTGCTACACGCCTCCGCTGACTTCTGCTTTTCGCCCCTATCGTGGCCACGGTAGAGGCGCCCCTTCACGTCAGCAGCCCAGCCACCGGCCCGCGCAGCAGGCGTCTTCGCGTGGCCGAGGACGTGGATTCCGCCGTGGCGGATCGGGCAACCAGCGTGCGGGTCAGGCCACCACCTCCAACCCGTCCGCGGCCTCCAAGCCCTCCTAGTCCCTCCTTTCAGGTGCACAGCACGCCAGTAGGGGGCAGGGTCCGCCATCACCTTCCCCACTGGCGTACCATCACCTCGGACAGGTGGGTCTTGGACATTGTCCGAAGGGGCTACTCCCTCCCCTTCGAGACCACCCCCAGCCATGCCACCTCAATTTCACCGCATGTCAGGGGATCACTTGGTGCTTCTACAGAAGGAAGTCACGGCCCTCTTGACCAAGAGGGCCATCGAGCGTGTTCCGACCCCAGAAGTAGGGCGTGGTTGCTACTCCCACTACTTTCTGGTGCCCAAAAGGACAAGGAGGACATGCGTCCTATCTTGGACCTCCGGAACGTCAATCGCTTCCTCCGGAAGGAGAAGTTCAAGATGCTCACCCTAGCTCAGGTCTTTACTGCCCTCGACCCTGGAGACTGGTTGGTAGCGTTGGACTTGCAGGACGCATATTTCCACATCCCCGTCCTGCCGGCCCCCGGCGTTACCTTCGGTTCACGGTAGGCCCCGAGCATTTTCAGTTCACCGTGCTCCCCTTTGGCCTTACAAGTGCCCCCTCGGGTGTTCACAAAAGTGATGGCGGTGGTCGCAGCTCATCTGCGCCGGGCAGGGGTTTCAGTCTTCCCCTACCTCGACGACTGGCTGCTGAAGGCGGGATCGTCCCAGGCAGTCGTCTCCCCACCTCCAGACTACGGCCGAACTCCTGCACTCGCTGGGGTTCTCCATCAATGTGCCGAAGTCGCATCTGATTCCTTCTCCACAGCTCCTTTTCATCGGAGCGGTTCTGGACACGACGCAGTTTCGGGCCTATCCTCCCGAACGGCGAGTCCGGGATATTCAGGCTATGATTCCAATCTTTCAGCCTTTATCCTGGGTTTCGGTACGGATGACCCTGAGGCTGCTGGGCCTCATGGCCTCCTGCATCCTGCTGGTCAATCATGTCAGATGGCATATGCGGGCTCTGCAGTGGGACCTGAAGTTCCAGTGGGCGCAGCACCAGGGCAACCTGTCCGATCACGTCCAGATCTCGGAGGGGACTGCAAGACAGTTGCAGTGGTGGCTCTCGAACCGGCAATGGGTCATGGGCAGATCCCTCTCCCTTCCCCAGCCAGAGCACACAGTTGTGACGGACGCGTCCCTTCTGGGATGGGGCGGTCACATGGGAGAGGCGGAGATCAGAGGCCTCTGGTCTCCGGCGGAGTCCCGGCTCCATATCAACCTTCTGGAGCTCCGGGCGATCCGGCTTGCACTCAAGGCATTCCTTCCCTCTGTCAAAGGGATGGTAGTGCAGGTGTTCACAGACAACACCACCGCCATGTGGTACTGCAACAAACAGGGCGGGGTGGGGTCTTGGACCCTTTGTCAGGAGGCTCTGCGCCTCTGGACATGGCTGGAACATCAGGGCATGTTCCTGATGGTTCAACACCTGGCAGGTTCCCTCAACGCCAGGGCGGACGAACTCAGCCGCAGGTGCATGATGGATCACGAATGGCGTCTTCACTCGGAAGTGGCGCAAGGTCTCTTTCTACAGTGGGGAGAGCCTTGGTTAGATCTATTCGCCACCGAAGAGAACGCGCAATGTCATCAGTTCTGCGCGTTGGAATTTCCAAGGCGGCACTCGCTCGGCGACGCTTTCGTCACGAGTGGAGTTGCGGTCTGTTGTACGCCTTTCCGCCTATACCACTTCTACCCAGAGTGTTGAAGATTCGGCACGACCGGGCCCAAGTCATTCTTGTGGCTCCGGACTGGGCTCGAAGAGTTTGGTATCCCGAGCTACTCAATATGAGCGTAGATCCCCGATCCGTCTGCCTCTTCGGGAGGATCTTCTGTCGCAGCAGCAGGGGACGGTCCTCCACCCGAACCTGTCCAGTCTACACCTGCTTGCGTGGAGATTGAGCGGCGGCAGTTGATTCCTTTCGACTTGCCTCCCGAAGTTTGTGATGTGATTCTGGCAGCCAGGCGTCCCTCCACTAAGGTGGTATACGCCTGCAGGTGGAACAAATTTGTGGCATGGTGCACAGCAAAGGCTGTGAATCCCCTTTCTGCCCCTCTTTCTGAGGTCCTTCTGTTCCTTCTCTCTCTGGCCCAACAGGGTTCTGCCCTGGGTACCATCAAGGGTTATCTTTGTGCTATCTCGGCCTTCCTCAGGCTCCCTGATCAGCCCTCCCTTTTCAAGTCCCCTGTTGTTAACCGGTTCTTAAAAGGCATTACACACCTCTTCCCTCCTGTTCCGTTTGTGATGCCTCAGTGGGACTTGAACTTGGTTCTTACCTTTTTAATGTGCGCTCCCTTTGAGCCTCTACAGAACTGTCCTCTTCGTCTTCTGACTCTGAAGACAGCCTTTCTGGTGGCCATCACCTCCGCTCGGCGGGTGAGTGAGCTCCAAGCTCTATCTTGCAAACCTCCCTTTCGGTCTGTTCATCCAGACAAGGTTGTTCTTCGGACGCGTCCGTCCTTCTTGCCAAAGGTGGTTACTGCTTTCCACATTGGGCAGACCATCACTTTGCCCACCTTCTTTCCGCCTCCGCATCCTTCCAGAGAGGAAGAGAGGCTCCACCGTCTGGACCCAAAACGTGCGCTCTCCTTCTATATTGACCGCACGAAACACTTCCGGGTGGATGACCAGCTCTTTGTTGGCTACGTGGGCGCCAAAAAGGTCGGGCGGTGCACAAGAGGACCATCTCCCGCTGGGTTACCTTGTGCATCAAGACCTGCTATTCTTTGGCTAAGAAGGAGCCTCCTGTTGGGCTGCGTGCCCATTCCACCAGGGCAACGGCTGCTACCACGGCCTTGGGCCGCGGTGTTCCGCTGCCGGTTATCTGTCAGGCAGCTACGTGGGCCTCGCTGCACACGCTTACTGAAGCATTACTGCCTTGACAGTCAGGTCCGGAGGGACGGCTTCTTTGGCCGTTCTGTCCTCCAGGACTTCCTTGTCTGATCTTTGTTCGCAGACCCACCACCGGGGTTGGTATTGCTGGGGTATCTATTCTAAGGTAAGGAATCTGTCACTAACGTGTCTCTTTCAGATGCACAAGTTACTAACTTGTGTAACGATATATCTGTAAGAGACAGTAGTTAGTGACAGATTCCTTACCGCCCACTCCATCCTCCCTGTTCTGCGAACTGATTTCTAGGGTTAAGGACATCCCTTTCAGGGCCCTAGTATTTTTCAGACACCTGTGTCAGCTTCTTGCATGGCTCTGCGTTCCTGGCGCGGAAAGTCGTGTACAGAACTGACGTCAGCGCGCAGGGGCGGTGCCTAAGTACTGCCCGCGACGTCATCCCGGCGATCACGACGCCGACGACGGACGCGGAGCCGCACGACGCCGCCTACCGACGCGCAAGGGTACTGCTACGCAAAAAACTTTCCGGATCCAGCCTGACGCCTGGGGATATTCTAAGGTAAGGAATCTGTCACTAACTACTGTCTCTTACAGATATATCGTTACACAAGTTAGTAACTTGTGCACCTGGTACAAAACCTACATACAAGAGAAGGCCATCTGGTGGCTTGGCTTTATTCTTCACTACAAAAACAGCATCACTGCGTTCAGTATCGCATCATAATCGGCAATAACCATGAAAATAGAAGGGTCAGAGAAAGATTATTGAGGACAACCATTGGTGATAGTCAACATATACCTGCATTAAAATCATAGTGTTGAGAAACATATAATAAATTGCTTGGAAGAGTAGCCAAATTAATTCATCATCTGTAACGATGAGTCATTGAATTGTGTCTAGTGATTTTAAAATTAACCTCACTCCAAGTAGCATGGGTGCTGATTGGGAAACCGAGCAAAGTGTCTTTTGGGATATTCAGAAAATGAATCCTCCTTTGCAAAAAAAACAGAAAGCTTCATAATGCTCTCCTATTTGCCCTGTTTAGGCCTACGTGCCTTAGATGGACACATAAATGGGTCAAAATTCAGCAGTATTCTTTGATTGCAGTTTAGTATCGCTAAATTTGTTTCCTGTGGTTCTTGACTGTGGCACATCTCTGAAACTAGAAATTGACCATTTCCCACAATGATTAAGGTTATTTTAGGGATCCTCAGGAAGCAGTACTCTGGAAGCATTTAATTAGGGCAAATAATAGGGTTAGAAGGGGTAACATATTAAATGCAACCGTTAACAGAATCCAACCTCACTCATTAGAAGTTCTATATAAGTTCTTGGCTGGAATTGGATCCGGACTCCTTGCAGATTCCTTCAGCGTTAGCCACTCAATGGAGAGTTTTCTGTACACAATTAAAGGGAGAGCCATTCCCAAGCACAACACAATTTAAATTGCATAAACTAGCACCACAATGTAAAATCCTTTGTAACTGGCCCTGCGCCAACTAAAAAAAAAGTTCTTCACCCATGAGAAAAGGAGGACTTGCGTCCAGAGACACTGGCGAGGAATCTTTGCAAACAATTGAGAGGTCTGTTGGTGGCGAGTCAATCAAGAAAAACAATGGATAACATTGGAACGAATATGCAAATCTAGGGACACCAAGAAACTTTGAATATCTATTAATAAGTTACACAGAAGCGCTGCTAAATTGCTGTGTAATAGTCTGCCCTAATAGAAGTGGTCACAGTTTGTGGCAACCCTTTACTATGCAGCTGCTTTGGATTCAGGGCAAGACTCAGAGGACAGGGAGACTGTTCCTGGCGGACTCATTCAGCCATGACATGACAGCAGGGCTTCAGTTTTACCAATATAATCATTAAAAATATAGGAATGATGTTGCTTCGGACCCTAACAGCCTTTCAGCTTAGATGTTTTGTTTTGGTCGACTGATGTCAAAATTGCACAATGCTAGCTAATGCACGGCAGTGGTCCCAGATTGCTGGAAAGACTCACGATTCTGTCCATTTCATAAACAAGGAGACCTCTGATTTTCAATTTAGACTGACCTATGTTGATTCCATCTACCCTGAGTTTTTGCGCTTGAAAAACTATTCTCTTTAGATTAAAGCAGACGTTTGGAACTGGTTGTAATGGTGGGGGAAAGTTACCTGTAGTTGTTTCAGTACTCCTGACTGTCATTATGTAAGGTCAACTATCCTTCTTTGTCAGCTCCACTGCAGCTGTAAAAGTTATCTCAGTGAGAGTCCCTTGAACCATAGAGAGGTTTGAGACGCATTTGGGTTGTAATGTACCAGGAGGACAAGTAGTGTCTCTCTTAAGGTGCCAGGAGGGCAAGCTGTGTGTGCCACCCAGCATTGCCTGTATTTAAAATGTTAAAACATGGTTCACTATTCTTGGGCCAAATGTGACATAGTTGTTACCAGAAAATAAAGTTTCCCCTACTAATACCGTAAATTCTGGAGGTGAGTAACTTTTGCTGTGTTGATAGGAAGTAATTTACCACATATGAGAGCAGCTAAGTAAGCTGATCCTACAGGTTTTTATGGAGGGAACTTATCGTCTTGTTGGCATCCAGCTTCTTTGGATGCACTACTCAAACAGAGTCAATGTGCACCGACCATATAATCTTACTGTGTGTTTTAAATGCTATACCTAATTGAGTCCTAACAAGTTAGTAATATGTAGGAACATGTGGACTGAGCATAACAAAATTACTTTGTCGAGTAGCTCAACCTTCGACACCGTCCTGTGGACTTGACACTCATTTGATCAATTTGTCTGTTCTACCCTCCACCTCTGCTTAGTAAGAGGACATATCTGTATGAATTTCTGTAGCTAGCTTTTCCACCGCCAAAATTTCTTTTCTTGTTTTATGAAGTTTTGAACTCCCTTCATGAAAAAAAAAAAGTTAAGTAAAGGTCTTCCTATTGCACATAGGGGGACCTCATTACAGTCGAACTGCTGGATGCTTCAGCCTTGGAATGTCCAAAGTAGAGCACACCCGTGCCAGGCTTCATGCTATACACATAGCCCAAATATGCATACATTGGTTCTAAATGGAAATAGTGTGCATTGCGGTTATCCTAAAATCTGACATGAATCCAACTCTCCTGAACCTATGCTGAACACCCTTGCTTGAGCTCAGGGTATGTGAATTGTGCTTTCAGAGGTGCTGTGTATCTTGGTTTATCCATAATGAGATTCGGATTTACCCGAAAAGTAGAACACTCAACTAATCTCCGACCCAAGAAGGTGTGGATGGTGGCTCATTATCTGTATATACAATTGCCTATTGGATATAAACAGAAAACATTTAATAAGCCCATGAAAAGTGACTAATAATTTTAGCCTTTTCTCGAAGGATTCCATGATTCTCCTAATCGTTTGCAGAGGTCTTTAGTGATATATCCTCTTTCCTCTTTACCAGTCGGGTGCCTAACAGGTGCCCCTTCAAACAGTTAACATTTTGCAAGTATGTTAAACAAGTTTCCATTTTACAATTGTGAAAAACGATTGCCTGGTGTGAGCAGCATAACACTTCAGACTGGAAAAAAAAACGAGTTTATATACAATTCCCACACAAAAAAATTAAAATGAGAAAGTTCTGCGCCATAAAGGTTCGGCATCTGTTTCTTGATGTACTGCGAGGCTAAAGGTGCACCCATAGCAATTGTTAAGTCAACATGTTGCATGTATTATTAAAGTAGCAGTTGCCATAGTGATAGTCTCTCTAAATTCTGTGAAATATTTCCTGAACAGTTTTTATTCCAACAAGCAGTTGCGAAAATGTCAAGTTAAATGTGTTTGGGTATATATGGAAGTGTGTGTGCGCGCGTGCACATACAGCACCCACACACACGGCGCACACACACACACACCCCGCACCCACTTCTTTACCTTCCAAACTATCAGAAATGTCTATTCACAAGAGCTCGCAGTAACCATGTCAGTGACATAGGCTGGTATCAGACTGTACATTTAGTGTACTGGGGTAGTTTATGGGACATTGCTGAGAGTCCATGAGGGCATATAGGGAGAAAACCCACTAGGCACCAGGGATTTTGTTGTTTTTTTTTTTATACGTAGTGGTTGGGGCTGCCGAGAATGGGCAGGCTAATGCCCCCAACACCAAAAAAGACTTTCTGCCCCATTCCCCCAGAAGGCAGATCGGGGCAATAGCCCATTATCTGCACACCGCGGCGAGGGGGGTCAGAAAGCCTACTGGGCACCAGGGATATGTTTACGGGCATGCCAGTGAGAAGCCCCATAGGCAAGAGTCGCTCCCTTTTTTTTTAGGCACACATTTTGGCTGTTTCAGTGATACTTTTATTCTCATCTGCACCCAAGCGGGAGCAGAAAACCACTCGAAACCAGGGAGAGTTTGTGTGTGTGTAAACTGGAGTTTGGCTGATGGTCTGCGTGTACTGACCTTTGGCTGACATTTTGCTAGCGGTGTGTGTCGACCTGCACTTGGCTAATGGTGTGGGTGGACTCGCACTTGATGACGGTGTGTGTAGATTGGCGCTTGCCTGGTGGTGTGCGTGGAGTGGCGATTGGCTGGCGGTGTGCGTGGACTGGTGTTTGGCTGGCTGTGTGCATGGATGGTGCTTGGCTGCAGGTCCAGACTTGCCGTAGCGGGCACCGGACATTTCCCCAGTGGGCTGGAGGGGTGGGGGCCGGTATTCTGGTTGCAGAGGGCGGTTTTGTCACTGGGCGGTTAGCTTTGCAGCAGTGCTGCAATATCAGGCACCAGTAGCAAAAGCGGGGTGGTGTTTTTTCCTAGCACGCCCCCCTCCCAGGGCCGGTCAAGCAACAATCTGCCAGGGCTGGTTGCTGTTCCCAGTCCTGACCTGCTTGGCTGGTGGTGTGTGGGGATGCCGCTTGGCTGGCGGTGTGCATGGATGCCGCTTGGCTGGCGGTGTGCATTGATAGCATTTGACTGGCGGTGTACGTGGATGATTCTTGGCTGGCGGTGTACGTGGATGCTGCTTGGCTGGCGGTGTGCGTGGATGCCGCTTGGCTGGCGGTGTGCGTGGATGGCGCTTGGCTGGTGGTGTGTGGATGGTGGTGTGCGTGTACTGACTTAGCTGGCGGTGTGGCTTGCATGGATCCCCCAGCGTTTTCTTACCCAGAACCCCTCCCCTCAAACCTCAAATTTATTTACAAAGTCACATTTTCCTCACATTTGTGTGGGTAAGTTGTAGGATCACTGCGCAGGCACAAATTTCCTACTAGCCAGCATTCCCCTTGGTCTCATGAGAAAAATGATACCTCACTTGTGTGGGTGCCCAAAGTAGCATCAGCCTAAAAATGTATAAACAAACTGCCTTTTTGGGCCCCCCTCAATCTCTACACGTTTTTGTCATAGGCACTTGGCCCATCCACACAAGTAAGGTATCATTTTTATCGGGGGACTGAGGGAACGCTGAGTGGTAGGAAATGTGTGCGTCCGGTGATCCCACAGCTTTCCCACACAGATATTAGAGGAAAATGTGACTTTTTAGCTACATTTGAGGTTGGCAGCGGAGGACATTTGTGCCGGCACGGTGATCCCACACGAAAATGTGTGGAAAAAGTGATTTTTTTTTTTTCCAGCTAAATTTAAGGTTTGCAGGGGATTCTGGGTAGGAAAACGTTGGGGGATCCATGCAAGCCATACTTCCTTGGACTCCCCAGGGTGTCTAGTTTTCAGAAATGTGTGGGTTTGGTAGGTTTCCCTAGATGGCCGCCGTGCCCGTGGCCAAAAACCCAGGTGCCCCCCCTTGCAAAACCAGGTCGTTTTGTTATAGGTAATTTTGATGTCTCCACAATACGTTTTGGGCCCTTGCCTGTTGCGGGCACTTGGCCCACCCACACAAGTGAGGTACCATTTTTATCGGGAGACTTTGGAGAATGCAGGGTGGGTGGAAGTTTGTGTATCCGCACAGATTCCAGAACTTTCCATCACAGAAATATGAGGAAAATGTGTTCTTTTGTTTTTTTACAAAGTTTGAGATTTGCACGGGATTCTGGGTAACAGAACCTGGTGAGACCTACTCAAATCACCCCATCCTGGATTCCTCTGGGTGTCTAATTTTCAAAAATATATAGGTTTGCTAGGTTTCCCTAGGTGCCGGCATAGCTAGGGTTCAAAATCCACAGCTAGGCACTTTGGCAAAGAAGGGTACATTTTCACTGTAAAAATGTGGTGTGACCACGTTGCGTTTTGGCCTGTTTCCTGTCATGGGCACTAGGCCTACCCACACAAGTGAGGTACCATTTTTATCGTAAGACTTACATGAACACAGAATTGTAGAGCAACTGTTATTACCTATTGACTTTCTATGCATTTCTGCGTTCCAAATGTATGACAATGTGTAAAAAAGAAGTCACTTTGGAAAATGTCCTATAAATCGGATACTAGTATGGGCACCCACAATTTCGGAGATGTGCAAATAGCTACTGCTTCCAAAATCTATATTTTGTTCCCATTTCGGAAATACATAGGTGTTTTTAATAATTATTTTTCACTCTTTATATTTTACCAAATGAATTGCTATATACCCTGTACACAATGAAAAACCATTGCAAGATGCAGCTCAGTTATTGGCGCTGGGTTCCTCAGGTTCATGGTGAACCTACAAGTCCTATATGTCCCCACAACCAGAAGGGTCCAGGGGATGTAACGGTATATTGCTTTCAAACATATGTCATACTTAAAAGAAGTTACAGGTGAAAACGTTGGCACAAACGGCTGTTTTTTTCAACTCATTTTCAATTTTTCTTATTTTCAAAGGTTAGTTTCTATAAAACAAACTTGAACAATCTACACAAATGACCCCTTGCTGAATTCAGAATTTTGTCTACTTTTCAGTAAAGTATAGCTTTCTGGGATCCTGTATTGCTTTCACACCCATTTCTACCACTAACTGGAAGGAGGTTGAAAGCACAAAAAGTAGCAGAAATAGGCTATGTCCCAGTAAAATGCCAAAACTGCCAAAACTGTTGGTTTTCTGACAAAAGTCTGCCTGCCCCTGAAAGCTGGGAAGATGGTGATTTCAGCACCACAAACCCTTTGTTGATACCATTTGCAGGGAAAAAAACCAGACGCTTTCTTCTGAAGCATTTCTTCCCTATTAAAAAAAAAACAAAAAAACTGTATTTTGGCTAATTTCTGGGTCCCCTCCAGGAGAGTCACAAACCCTGGGTACCTTTAGAATCCTCAGGGTGTTGGAAGAAAAGGACGCAAATTTGGCGTGGATACCTTATGTGGACAAAAGGTTACGGGGCCCTAAGCGCGAACTATCCCAAATAGCCCAAAAAAGGCTTAGCACAGGGGTGGGGGGAGAGGGAGTTGGGAGGCCAAGCAGCGAAAGGTTTAACAAAGCCATGCGTGTGTCCTTTATACTTTTGATTTGTAGTGATTTCTTTGACTTTCATGTGCCCATGCATTGCTCTTATTAGTCCTTTTCTTCCACATTTTACTTTGTTGCAGTCAGCTCTGATGTCACTCCTCCAGTCCTCACTGCCATGGGAGAAGCCACCCCCGTCAGCATTGAACCGTAAGTAGTGAACCCAGCATATCCATGTGCCATTTAAGACTCACTTTTCAGACTATTTTTACCAATCCTACACCATTCTCTTGCCCTGTCCCCCTCAATTCCTAATGTGTGGAAATTGCCCCGCATTAAAGTATGATCAAAGACTTGTGTAAAACAAATTCATAGGCTCCCAACCGAGGCATCTGGCTATGACGTGTGCCTCGTGTCATTAGTTACGTTTCTCGAGTGATCGAGATGGACCCAGTTAATTACACAGGTCCATCCTTGCAGCAGTATTGCCTTCTGAAGAGTTCTTTTGTTAGTTGTACGTAGTGTAGGTGGTCTGTTTTAAGCCACAGAGTGCCTTAACTGTGCTCCGAGTTCATGCTACTTGGGCATGTGTTTAAGAAGTTTAAAGTCCTGTACAAAAACAGGCGATAAGGCAGGTTTCCTTTGTGGAATAAAACAGTTTAGGCCAGAAGCGTGAAGACCGAGTATTGTTTGGTCCATCTTGGTAAAACTTTCCCATGCCCATGTGAACAAACATCAAACCGTCCCACTAAGCAGATTGCCAACATCAAACTCGTGAACCCATTCCAATCCTGATTCTGACTTTGATGCAGCACAGACTCTTCTACTCTCCTTGTGCTGCACGGCATACTGTGGATTCTAGAGAAATGTGATTGTCGCCGTCTAGTGCATTAAATGCAAGACCTTTCTGTCCACTCTCTCCCCTGGGTTGGAACTGGGAAGGAGTCCTGAAATGGTCTCCTCCTTTGTCGAATTCAGATTACGGTTTGTAACGTTGAACTCCTTAATTACTCCCTCCTTGATGCTCCCCGCGGTTTTGGTCACATCCGAGTCTGGTAGGTCTAGCTTGGCCCTCAAGGCCTGCAGTTATCGCCTTAATGGCCTTGTGGAGAGGGACTAGGCGGCAGTCTCAAGGGGCCCTCTTACAGGGTATAGCGCTGAAAGGGTCAGTATATTGACATGCAATCAGATTTGACTGAAATATATTATGCACCACTGTACTGCAGAATAGTTTTGGCATAATTAGACCAGTTATGGCTGAGGCATTTGCGAAGACAAATGTTAGAAAAGGGCGCAAAATTAATACACCAAACATTGTATATGTAAATAAGTCCTAATAGGGAACCTATTTTAGAGCTGTTCTGATGAGAATTGGAATGTCAACCCTATAGCTGTTAGACTGAATGCAGTCTTAGCTGGAGCAGCCCACAGATGGCCTTGAGCCACCTGCTGTTACTGATAAATTCCCCTGCTGCTTGTGAGCAGAATAATGATCCCTTATGCAATAGTTCACACAGTGTAAAAAGGTATGGAACAAAGCTCTTGTTCCCATGACGTTTGTGAGAATACATCTGTAACAAGGATTTGGTGAGCACAAAAGCAATATTTAACACATTGTATAGATGGAGGCTAGATGTGTGTGTTTGTAAACAAACGCGTACACCAATAATGTGCAAATATATCTCCTTATATACATGGGAGCTTTAGCGAAGATGGTGCTGGAGGGTAGTATCACTGTTACCCTATATGAAAATGCTACCCTTTTCTGCCTGAGTGTCAATTCAGTCTGACATCAAAGCTCTTAAAATGCTTCAGTGAAAGCTGATAAACTGGACACTCTTTCTTTTTCTGGAGCTCATCCCTGCTAAAACAGGATTCCTCATCTACCACACTTAAGGCTGTCCACCACCAGTAGTTAAAGGGTTTAATTAACTCAACTAGGCATCTCGCCTACTTCAAACCCATATGCCATATCTGGCTTCACTATTAACCACAATCTTACTGTGCTTCCACACATCTCAACAATACAAATAGTGCATCCTCCTCAGAAAACTAAAACCTAGAGGCAGTGTAAGCTCTTGTACCCTCGTACACGGACTGTGGCAGGCCTACCCAATGCTTCACTAATCCCGAAGCAGCAGCCCCCCCCATAGTTAGTTAGATGTCGACTTCCCTTTGAAGCCACTCTGGAATTAAGAAACTGCTTCATTACGGGCAAGCCCACCATCCCATCTGACAACCAACTGCAAATCAGACTGCACCGACTGCCGACCGGACGATAATAACAGGACTGTGTCCCCAGAGATACAACCATCAGGCACTTATCATGGTAGCCTTTAAAATTTAAATACTTGTGCGTCGACAGCAGGAATTTGAAATATCTCAGATCAAGGGCTCTTCATTGCCTCTGTGTTCCTGCGTCTTCTTCACATCACCATTTGCCCTGAAGAAGTTCATTTTATGTATGAACGAAACGCGTTGGCTGGAATTTGCACATTTTGATATTGAAAATAAAGGATTGATAAACCACTATACAAAATGAACATTTGGATTTATTGAAAAACTCTTTGGTAGTGCACCGCTCCACTATTTTCAGTTTTCTCTCTGCTTGGCAGCTGGCATCCAACAACGGCAGGTGCAGGAGCTGTATGTGCACACCCAATCATACTATCCATTACAATTTCTTAAACAAGAAAAGGAATAAAGCAGGGAGGTGCGGTTACTCAGATCCGCCGTTGCTCATTCATTCTCTACTGCTTCATTACGGGCAAGCCCACCATCCCATCTGACAACCAACTGCAAATCAGACTGCACCTCAGTGGAGGCTCTTGAGATGCCAGGAGCAAATCACCACCCTGCCCCGAAAAAGCAAAAACTATGAACCAGGCATTCTCTGCATAACACCCTGGAACACCCGGTGAAATACGGCTTGTTCCTGACCAGATACCGTTTAGTAGCCTCTTGATTGCTCCCCTTTTCATATTGCTTCAACATTTGATCACTGTCCTTTCTGCTGCCCTTCGCTTGTATGTACTGCCCTGCTTCAGCTAGTTGCTGTTGTATTCCTCTTTGTTACATTGTCCAATTTTTAATAATGTGTTCTTAATATTGACTGTGAAGCGTTCTGCTTCTTTTTGTGCCTATACCAGAACTAACAAATCTTAAATCTTCGTCTGGGGAAAAATGCCACTGCAAACAAAATGATTGGTCCCGCAGAATGAGAAGCATTTCAATTGCTGACGGGCTCGGTGCCAATATTCGTAGCGCATTTCACTTGCTAGTGTTGCGCCATTAGTATCCTATTCACAGTACTGCGTCTCTTAAGTACACATGTATAGTACCAACCCTAGAGGTGAACACATTCTACCCTGCTCTTGATCTTCGTAGCTCACAGAGGAGCCCTTTCAAAATGCTTCTGCATGAGTTATTACTGCACTTTCATGTGCCACTCCTTGCCTTTTTTGGCTCAGGCCAGCTCGATGACTCCATTATCCCAGATACCCTGAGTACTGCCAGTTCATTATCTGTGCGTACTCTTTCTTCCCTGTCATCCTTCCAGGTCCTGTATAGTCCTAGTATTTTATATTCCATTCCCAGTGCGAGCTTGCTAGTACCCTTACTGTTTGGTTATCCCCCTAATTTTGTCATGTGCTTGTAAACCTCGCTGGAAATTTGGGCTTATTTACGTGAAGATTTTAATGTTTTGGGAGGGCACAAAAATGGTTTCTGTTTTTGTTTCAACTATGTAATTTTTTTAAGTAAATGTGCATCATACCCAGTAGTCCTAGACCAATAACAGCCTGATAGTATTAGTTATCTGTTGTGCTTGCAACCTCACAAGTGAAGATGTTCTTTCTTGTGGTGGCTGTTCTAATGTAAAGTGGGGATGATGCTTGTGCTTGCTTTTACAAACATCTTCTTTCTTCCATGTGAAGTTCCCCTTTATTCCCACATGTATTTTCCACCCTCTTTCCCTAAAAGTAAAGTTGTCACCTTTGCCCCAGACTATTTTTGCCTTTCAAATGAGGAGCTAATGCAGAGCATACGTTCTCCATACATAATGGCTTTTCTTTTGTTCCATTCTCCCTAAGATCTGTTGCTTTATTTCTGCTCCTGAGTTATCTTATGCAGTTTTGCTTATACATTTCAACTCAACATTAATTTTCAGAATCAGTTTTCCTATCCCAGCCTTCAGACTGCTTTGCTCTCAAGTGTGTTTTCTGTAACTTCCCTCTGTGTGGGAAGAAAGGAGTTGTGATAACAGAATGTGGTTACAGCACACATTGTTTTCTTCACTGGTTATGACTTCTTCAGGCACCTTGTGTGATGTTCCAGAAGCTCACAGTTGTGTATGCTGCTGAAGAGATAGCTTAGGAACATTGTGTGAAAGCAGACAATAGACTTTGACAGTAGTAGGGCTGTCCCAGTGGACTCAGAAGTATGTCCAGCCTCGACTCTGAGCATAAGCTGTGGGCTAAGGCTTGGCACAGGTCTTAGTGACACTGCGTGCCGCTGCCCAGGTGTGTCTCCTGCATGTCATGCGAGTCTAGCTGTGCAAAATATGAAATCTGTCTAGAGACTGAGATGGGTGCATATCAAAGGCATTTTTGAATATGTATGAGCCGTGTTGCAAACAGGCCTCTGTCCTATCTTGGCGGGCCCGATTGTGCGACCAGCAGGTCTTGGGCAGTAATGATGACTTCTAATCTACTCTTGTTTCTTAACATTGCCTGATTCATTGGAGGCCACCTGTGTCCCCATACTAAAATAAGAGGCAAATTTCCTTCTTTTGTGTACTCTAAGATGTATTTTAATATTAAAGTATGTATGTAGATCACATAATTACATTTCCTCAAAAAGTATTTTTGCATGGTTGCAGTGGAAGCTGTACGCAAACCTGTGATACAACTTTTGGGAATTCAGACACTGATCTAGTAATACTGCCAGAATGAGTTGGCTGTTGGCATTACGTCCTAGTTTGATAATGGTTCTTGTTTCCGCAGACGGATAAATGTGGGTTCCCGATTTCAGGCAGAAATCCCAGAGCTCCGTGACCGATGTAAAGCAGATGAAGACGATCCTATGGCAGATCTGGTATGGCAGCCTTGGGGAGACATGGAGAGCAACCAGTCCACTCAGGAGAAAGGTGAGGCTAGAGGAACTTGGTGAGCAATGCATTTTGAGAACAAGGCTTGAGAGAGAACTAAGCAAGTGATAATGGATTTTCAAAACTGTAACTACATAGTAGGTGGTTATAGGATTGTTAGCAGTGCTATGGGACAGAGGATCCATCCACTTTCTGTATGGTGGTGTTCTAGCCCATGACACTCTGCTTACAACTGCTGTTTCTGTGAAAATATGGCTCAAACTTAACAAAGAAATAGGCTGGGGTAAAATACTGACACCCAAGATGCCTCTATGAACTGGCACGAAACTCAAAGGGGTGACAAAATTGTATGCTTTCAAAAAGTGGGACATTATTGGAATCTTTTCACTGACTGAGGTCTGAGGGATGAAGGCATGTTCTCATCTGCACCTTTTCAGACAGCTTAAAACATAAGTGAACCCCAGGCCTTTAAAAATCTGCAATTCAAACACACCATCTGGGCTTGCATGGGGATTACACAGAAATAATAGAAGCTTCACCCCTAGAAATATGGCTGTTGGATACTTAGCTAGGGGGGGGGGGGTGCGGGCCAGACAATGTCCCATTCTAATGAACATCAGAAGAGACCTGACAAGTCTAAGATATTGATGGATCCAAGAAGTGGACAAACTGGAAGATGACAAATGGCAGGAGACACTTGCCTTCCCTAGGCCAATATCAGTCAAGTCTCGCTTCACACTAGTCCAACATAAAATCCTGCGAAGTTCATATTATGCTGTGGAACTTATTAATAAATTAGGTAGGGCTGCAGGTGGTGCATGTTTGTTGGGAGGTGAAGAACTTTCTCTAAGCTCTCTAGTGACTGCCCATTGATCCAAGACTATTGTGAACAGATAAACATCTGAAATCTGCTGTTGGACTGGGCATAGAGATTAAGGGATACATTACACTCTTAGGGATCTGGGGCATGGCAGACCTCCATATGTATGGAATAGTTTCTTACCTGTAACTTCAGTTCTCTCGTAGGTGAATTTCCATTATAGTCATAAGTACTGAATAGTCCAGCCCTTGTGCAGAGACCCAGGAGCACATTTTCACAATATATATTTAATTGTCGATGTTCGCCTTTCTTCAGGAAGGTCTGCAGAGTCACTTAAGAAGAAAAAGATTATCGATTTTTAGGTCTCGCCTCAGGCAGCGCATGCGCTGCTCTTGCGAGACTTTTAGTAAGGGGGCTTCAAAAAGCTGACCACACGCTTTTGCTTGTGGCCAAAAGCTTGCGGTTACGCGCACAGGCGCCATCTGGCTTTCCTCTCTTGTCATGGCTCATTAAGCGTATCACTCGCGGGCACCCTTACAGCGCGCGCACATCGCGCACCACTAGCCAGACGTGCCTCCGCGCGTACATTGCACACCACTCGCCAGACGTGCCTCCTTGTTTTGCGATTTTATACACTTTTTCATTATTAAACACACACCTGCGTCGCGTTATTAGCGGCCCTTTAGCATTTTGAACTACTGTGCTCTCTCAAAGCCAGCGTCGTCCACAATTGATACACTTTTTAGTCATTAAACAAACATCTACTGCGCATAATTGTTAAATAAATAGAGCGCGGCCCCAGCAAACACATCATTGCAGTGCCAGCAGTGTGATTTTGTTTTACTTTTACAAGCACGCGTGTGGCGTGTGAGCGCGGCCCTTTGGCATTTTCAACTGACGTGCTCTCACCAAAGCCAGTCTTGTACACAATTTGTACACTTTTGCGTTATTAAACAAACATTTAGGGAGCGTTATTATTAAATAAATAGAGCGCGCCCCTTTAGCATTTTGAACTCACGTGCTCTCTCTCAAAGCCAGCCTTGTCCACAATTGATACACTTTTTAGGCATTAAACAAACATCTCCGGCGCATAATTGTGAAATAAATAGAGCGCGGCCCTTTTGCATTTTCAACTTACGTGCTCTTTCACCAAAGCCAGCCTCGTACACGATTTAGAAACTTTTTTGTTCTTAAACATTTCCGGCTTGTTATTAAAAAATAAATATAGCGCGGGCCTTTTGCATTTTGAACTCGCGTGCTATTTCCCCAAAGCCAGCCTCGTCCACAAGTAATATACTTTATCTAATTGAAGCTCATTTTCGCATTTCCCCCTGTCCCGGTTATTATTAGATTAAGCATTTACTAAATGCCAGACAACCCTGCTTCTCTTTTTGTTGTACAAATAACTGTTTTTGTTTTGACTTCATTATTGAACATCTCTGTTTTGGTCTCTGCTTTTGACTGCTACAAACATCCTATATTGCTTTTAAAACTTCACCCATATGTGCAACTGCAGTGACGCCACATTTGCCTCTCCTAACGCTGATACTGATCTTTACGAGGAGGAAACCATTGTCTTTATTCAGCTTCGGCAGACTCCCATTTAACCACAGGTAGTAACTGTTCGGACGTTTCACACCAGTCCAGACTGGATGGCGGCTACACTTGGGAGTCTTTTTCAAACAAGGTGTCGATGCACAAGGATTCCACTTCACAGCTTGACAAAATGCTACATTCTCCTTAACTTCTCTGCTTGCCATTTTTTTAACATTCTTTACATTAAGTTTTAGTTCAGCTTGAGCTATAGTATGTAGTTAAAGGAGAGCATTATAGAAGTATATATGATGTACTTAGTCAGGAGAGGTGTACTTGCACGCGGTGACTCTTTTACCACGCAGCAAAGCTAAACACACAATTACAGGCAACTTTTTGGGGTACTTTTGAAAAAAGTGTTTTAAGGCCAAAAACTTTATAATTAGTGTATTTGCCGACACTCCCTTACTTTCAGTGTCTATTTTTTCCGTATGGGTTATTTTCTTTGCAATTTGAGGTGCATTTATAAGCCTTTTTGCACAGAAAACAAAAAACCGTACACTAAATGCACACTGCTGGTGACAAAAGGGTATTAGCAAAAAATACATTAGTAACACTGTTCTTGCATCCTGACTTTGTTAGCTAACAATTACAACAGGCAGTTCGGACACGGACCAACTTTATATTGGGTCCTAGCTATGGCATTTGGCAAATGTCACTACATACGCAGAAGGTGAAGCACTGACCACACTGGTCGTCTGCTACTGGTGTTTGGTGCGCTTTAAATCAGTCCCTTACGATACACACACCTCTCTTACTTCAAATCTTGACTGTTTATCACATGTATCATAAGTTAGTCTACACTGCACACATAGCTTCAAGTGCAAAATATTATTTGTCTCTCCGGCAGGACGTTAATAATTGTAAAATACTGTAAATAAAACAATTTTTTTTATAAAAGCATGCATCTGTTCATCATTACAAAACAAATATATGTTTAATTGCCGATTTGTTTTCGACGCAATGCTTTGCCATAACTCTTTCGGACTCTCACTAGCTCACTAACTCTCTCACTAACTTGCTCACTCAATAAATACATCACAAATTCTATCTTCATCTATCAAACTCACAAACTAAATAACTCTCTCGAAATCACTCTCACATACTAACTACATAAATCTCACACTCTATCACTAACTAAGTCTCTCACTAACTATCTCAATCTCACTCACTCACTCTCCTACTAACTCAATAACTCGCACTAACTCTATATATACATAAGTAACTAAGTCCCGCACCCTAAAAATATTAGCTAGTGCCAGTTGGCACAGTGTATAGCGTACAATTACTATTCTAATATGTTTTATAAAAATACAAAGGCTATTCTTCATATAACCTTGTATCGAGTTCCTTTTATGGTGGGCCTGGTATGGTGTTGCTATGTACGTATTGCGCAAACGCTTTACACATTAACTCGGGGATAAGCCAAACTGCTAGAAAACTTATTTTCATATACAATAAAAGCAACAAAAAAAATTAATTATCCAAAACAAACAACTGTTACATTGCAAAAAAATTATAAGATCCCAAAGGCGAGACCTATTGGCTTTGCCAATGCTTGTTGAGACTTGAAATCAAAAACTTTTAATTTCAGATGTGTTATTCTTGTTAAAAGATGTTGGCATTTATGATGCTCCGACACTGTAAGCTCATTCTGCATCCCGTATATTACTTTTTTGCCAATACATGGTACTCTTTACATATGTATCTCATGCATATACTGAATTATAAAATGTGCTAACGAGAGGCAGCCTGGCGCTCCCCGGGTCTTGTTCTCACCTATCTAAAACATCAAAGCTGAAACAAGCATTGGCAAAGCCAATAGGTCTCGCTTAAGCAAGAGCTATTGGCTTTGCCAATGCGTTTTAGCCATGTTGTCCACCAGCATGGTTGCTGTTCAGGATGGCTAAAAGGTAGTGGCATAGACCTATATGGTGTACCACCCTACCCATGAAGACAGGCGCTTCAGCGACACCCATACGGGCAGTAAAACGCTACATAAAACGTTGCAATGCAATTGACAATCCGGTCTGCAGGCTGGAGCTCTCTGGACGATTATGATGACGCACAACTGAGTCTTTGTGCTCTATTCTGCAGTGTTTTGGGCACGGAGGCGTCAGAGCAGAATGACGCTGCAGCATTATTCTGTGCCCCTCTTTTGACTGGCAGTTTAGTGTTATGGTAATACTATAGGTCTTCTAGCAAAGCTTTGTAGCAGCTGCTTTTCTACGTCAAGAAAAAGATAGCGCACATGTGCAGACTGTGGGAGCAAATCTGGGATTTTTAAACCTTATTGGATTGGAGGCGTGTTGCTCTAGAGAAGGGACAATAGAGCGATTCCTCGGCAGCTCGAGGGGGGCCCACATTCACTGTTTCGTTGAATGGAGCGCTATAGTTTAGAGATTATTTATTTCATCTGCTTCCTATACAACTTCTTTCTAAGTTGTCGGAGGGTGTCTTCCAGAACCGCAATGCCACTACACGTGCCTCCCACAAAATCCGACTGAAGACAGCATGCCACAAATTCGGTAAAAGACATTGTAATTTACAATGCCAATAGCTCAAACTCAAGCAAATGCGAGACTAATTTGCATTGCAAATGCTTGTTCATCTTGTACTTGTAAAGAGGCCAGGAGAATTGTTTATATGATTTCATAATGTTTTAATATAACAGCATAAATCTCTTTCACAAACCCTTTTTTGATAGAGCATAGGTATGAAGGAAAGCAGGACAGTGTAGCTTCATAGGCCGTCATTATGAGTTAAAAATAGAGGCTGTGCCTTTAAGAACCCAGGGACCACCAGTATCCCATCATGATGAGCAGGTGTCAGTTGCTTCAGTTCTTTTTGAGGTGATGAGTGATGATATATAGGTCCCATGATTACTTCTGTCCACTCCACCGGGAAGGAGGGAGGGTTGCTTATGACTATAATCGAAAAACGAGAAAACTGGAGTTACAGGTAAGAAACTATTCCTTCTCTCGTAGAGGATTTCCATTTATAGTCATAAGCACTGAATAGAGTAGCAAGCCCATCCCTACTTAGCACGGTGGAGAAGACAGAGAATGAAGTAAGGTAGACCTTTTAAGCAAAGAGATTCTTTAAGACAGGCCTGTCCTACTTGAGCGACTGCTCTAGCATTAGAGTCTAGGCAGTTATATTTGGTAAATATATGGACAGAGTTCCACGTGGCTGCTTCGCAAATATCCAGAAATGGGATATTCCTCAAAGCAGCAGTAGCCGATTTAACTCTAGTGGAGTGTGCTTTAGGTTTCGCTGATAGTGTCTTGTTAGCTTTTTGGTAGCACAATAGGATGCAGGAAACTATCCATCTGGAGAAGTATTGCTTGGAAGTTGCTGGACCGGAACATAGTTGATAAACAATTGGTTTGATCTGCGAATGTCCCTTGTCTTATCGAGAGAGAATTTCAAAACTCTCCTCACATCCAGGGAATGAGGAGTTCTTTCAGCTGCAGTAGAGAAATTCTGGAAGAATGTCAATAAGGAGATGGTTTGATTGACATGAGGAATTTCGGGTGAGTCCTCATGACCACTTTGTTAGGGTGGAATATTCTGGATGGTTCATGAGAACAAAGCGCTTGGATCTCGCTAACCCAGCAAGCTAATGTTATTGCTACAAGGAAGGCTGTCTTCCAAGAAAGTTGTTGCAGAGAGGCTTTGTGCATAAGCTCAAAGGGATCCTGCATGTTTCGTGAAAGTACTATGTTAAGCTCCTAGGGAGGAGAAGGATGCCTAATGGAAGGGAAAACCTTCTTTAACCCTTCCAGAAAGTCCTTGATTACGGGGATTTTGAAAAAAGGTTTATGAAGGAGATTTTCTGTAAGCAGTAAGAGCTGCCAGGTGAACCTTTACAGAAGAGAATTGCAAGTCAGATTTTGCCAAATGGAGAAGTATGGAAGAATGACATCGTCCTGGCAAGATGTAGGATCTACGTTCTAAGAGGAACACCATATGCAAAATGTCTTCCATTTGAAGGCATATGCGTAACGTTTTGAAGGCTGCTTATCCTCTTTGAGAATGTCCATGCAGTCTTGCAGCAGATTGAAGTGTTCGTACAGCACTAGCTCAGGAGCCATGCCGCCAAATTCAAAGAGGAGTGATTGGGGTGTACCATCTGGAATCCGAACTTCATTAGCAGGTCTGGTCTGCATTGCAGCTTGAGATGTGGGTGGACACACCAGTGAAGAAGGTCCGTGGACCACCATTGACGTGGCCACTCCAGAACTATGAGGATCATCTTGGTTCTTGATTGGGACAACTTGATGAGGACTGTTGGGATCCGGGGAATCGGCGGAAAAGCGTAGAGAAATTTGCCGGTCCACTTGATCCATAGGGCATTCCCCAGTGTCCCTGGCTGGAAGTACCTTCGAGGCAAAGCTTCTGCATTTTCTGTTTTCTGCGGTGGCGAACAAGTCGATGGCTGGAGTTTCCCATCGTTGAAAGATGTTTTGAACGATGTAGTCATTTAAGACCCACTCGTGGTTTTCTTGCAGGAGTCTACTTGAGCATTTTAGACACCTGAATGGTGAGTTGTGAACGTGAGGTCTCTGGCTAGAAGCTATTTCCAGATCATCTGGGCCTTGTGTGATAAGGGCCTGGATCTCATCCCTCACTGCTTGTTGAGGTAGTACATGGTTGTTTTATTGTCTGAAGAAGTAGGGAGTGGGATCTGAACGACGGATGAATCGCTTCAGTGCCAGATGGACTGCGCACAGCTCGAGGAGATTGATATGGTATGTCGAGTCCCTCTACGAGTACTTGTTCATGATTTGGAGGTGATCCATGTGGGCTCCCCATCCCAGTAGTGAGGCATCCTTGACTATAGTTTGAGGAGGGCTCTCCTGATGAAATGGCGTACCTCGAAGTAGATTGGTTGGAGAGCACCACCATTTCAGGGACCGCTTAGCATGAAGGGATAGTTGTATTATATCTTCCCAATTGCTTGTCTGTTGGTCCCACTGGTCTTCAAAACATTCCTGCAGAGGTTGCATGTGGAGACGGGCATTCGGTGTGAGAAAGATGCAGGAGGCCATCAAGCCAAGGAGGGAGGATACTATTCTCACCGTTAGATGATAGGCTTTCATGAGAGCATGACCCTGCCGAAGGATCGGTGCGTGTCTCTCCTCCGAAGGACATACTTTTTGCCCATATTGTGTCAATGGGAACTCCCAGATAATGTCAACTTTGAACCAGGACCGAGATCGACTTGTTGTGGTTGTGACATGAAGGCGTAACCTTTGTAGGAGATTCCAAGTCCAATTGTAATGAAGCTGAGCTTCCTGAGACATGGACGCCTTGATTAGCCAATCATCTAGGTATGAGAAGACCAATACTTTGTGTTTCCTGAGTTGGGCAGCAACTACTGCCATGCACTTGGAGAATGTCCTGGGTGCTTACTTCAGGCCACATGGAAGTACTTGGTACTGATAATGGCCCTGCCCCACTACGAAATTCTCTGGCGATTGGTATATACAAGTATGCGTCTTGAAGGTCGATGGTGTATTTGGGGATAAATATGGTGTAATGCCAGCATCCAGAACTCTTCTTGCTGAATCCACTTGTTTGCTGTTTTGAGGTTGAGAATGTGTCTGAATTTGTTCTGCTCTTTCTTCTTCACGAGAAAGTACCTGGAATAAATGCCTGCACCTCGTTGTTGGTGAGGAACAGGTTCCACCGCCTGCTTTTGTAAGAGGATGTTGATCTCTGATCGTAACAGCAGGAGCTGGAAACTGGATGGTTTCTGAGGTATGGATGGTGGAGGACTGGTGAACCTGAGACAGTATCCATTGCAAACAATATTCAGAACCCAGGTGTCTTGTGTTATGGTTTGCCACTCTGCCAGATAGTATTGGATGCTTCCCCCTACCAGAGTTGGGGTAAGTAATGATTCAGGGATTTGACCCGGATGGTTGCTTGCCTCCTTGAGCAGGCAGCTAGGTAGATCTCCCTCTAAGCTGCTTTCTTTGGTATGGTTGATGGGGACGTTTTTGCTGTTGTTGTGCACTGCTTTGATGGCGCCCTTGATACCAGTGAGGGGTTTGAACCCTCTGGGAATAGAAGCGGTGTTGGTAGGGTCAGAAAGAGTTTCTCTGCTCCCTGGGTCTCTCTAAGCCGACTGCCTTTAGAGTGTCCATTTCCACCTTCATCCGTGCCATCTCATCATCTGTATGGCTTCCAAAGAGAGTGGTACCAGAGAATGGAAGATTTAATATCCTCTGCTGCGATTCTGACTTGAGGGATGTAAGGCAGAGCCAAGAGTGCCTTCTAAGAACGACACTGTGACAGTACTCCTGCGCTGCTAATGGGGAAGAGCCTGATGCAGCACTAATAACTTGATTAGATATTATTAATCCTTCATTTAGGAATTCCATGAAGTCTTCCCTCTTCTCTCTAGGGAGATGTTCTGCAAACTAGTGCATGAATTCGCACAGCGCCCCGTCATATCTGCCTAGAAGAGCAGTGGCGCTGCCTGCTTTAATGTTGGTTGCTTCCTTACTGCACACTTTATGACCCACGCACTCTCACTTCGGACTCTGCTTATCGGGAGACACTGTAGAAGTGTGAGTAGTGAGATGTTGCTTCTTTGCTGCTACTACACTCACTGTGTATAGTGTAGGATCTGTTCAGGGGAAAGCAGGGTCTTGCTCCAGAGGGCAATATTTCTTTTGAAGCCTGGATGGAGCTGGCTTAACTGAGGCTGGTGTCAGGAAGAGATCCATAGCGGGTTCAAGGAGACCTGGCAGTAGAGGCAGCAAAGGCTGTGATGCTGACCTGTGTTGTAGAGTCTCAAAAATGACTGTCGTTCGTGTTGGAGTCGACATAGGAATGTTAAATTTTGCCGCACCCCTCAAGAGGACCTCTCGAAATGTGGTGACATCATCCACCAGTGATGTGTAGAGGTGGAGAGTCTGAAAGCGTTAGGGAGTATCATCCAGTAAAAGTGGAAGACGTGTCCGTACGATGTCTTGACCGAGATCTTCGTGGAGAATGATGATTATGGCAGGAGCGCCTGGAAGAGGTAGAAGAGCTCCTTGGGCTGTGACAATGGCGCCTAGAATGATGGCATGATCTGGGCTGAGATCTGGGTCTTTGAGTGATCAGTACCGGTGGAGTTAAAGGCAGTGTTGGAGGAAGTGGAGTTGGAGGCGAGGGTGGAGGAGGCAGTGCTGGAGGAGGAGGTGGTGGTGGTGGTGGTGGAGGAGAATGTTTGGACCCCTGAAGGAGAGTATGTTCTGGAGTATTCCGAATGGGGGGGGGGGGGTGGAGTAGATATGCTTTCTGTAGCCTAGACGACATAAAAAGAGTTCTTGACGTCAACCATCATCAGCCTGCTTGTCGACTGTGATCGGTGGCGTCTCAACATCGGAGTGTGCCTCGACTTCTGTCTTCACCGTGCCTCGACGTCGATCTGGATCTCGACGGCGACCGTCTTGATGGCCTGTAGGGGCTATTTAGTGCTTATGAATATAAATGGAAATTCTACGAGAGAATAGATGTTATTGGCCAATTAGGGCTTCGCAGCACCCAAGCGAGAGATAGCTAGAAATTGGCACGGTTCTGTCATGCACTTGCTAGCGGAATGCAAGCGAGAGGTATGCAAGGGCTGGGGAGTCCCCTGGAAGTTTGAGAATGTATGGGGCTACTGGCAGAAACAAGCCGGTGTTGGCTGATTTAAATGAGGCGGTCCAGTGCATTATCTGCTACCAGAGTATTGAGACCAGTGAGCCTGTGTCCTATCAGTGTAATGGGGCAGTATTTAGCAAACGTGCTGTGTTGTTATGTGTCAATATCTACCTGCTTGGCTAAGTGTTGCAGACTTGTATGCATAATAAAGCCGAACTGGTAATACAATGCCTTAATTACTAGAATTTGCACTCGCTGATAAATCGTGACAATTATTTCTATAAATGTAAATGTTGTAATCAAAAGACAAAATCTATTTTAAAAAGTGTAAATACACATGGTAAGCACGTGCTAGCTATGTCCTGTGCTTACCGGTCCGAAAGACATTGATCATCCTGAAGCAAACGGACTCTGAACCTCAGACTGGTATATTATGAGAGGCCTCTTGCCCCAGCTTGCGTCCTATCTTGCCGACTTGGAGATGGCAGGGGGCGGAGGAGCTAGGGGTCTTTGTCACACAGATGTGGCCGGACTGTCCCTTGTTCCGGGAATCAACCTCCAGACTATCCTATTTGTTGTCCGTGTTCGCTGGACTAACAAGTTGTTCATTGCTTACTGTTTATGGGAGGGATTGGCATAGAGACTGTACTCACTCCAACATAAAGACAGTTGTGGACTCTGGGCATGCTGTGCTGTGCTCACCTGTTCCCCTCAACATGTCTGCCTGGCTATGAGAGTAATCGTATTGTTAACAAGAATTCTTGTTGTCCACTTTGTTCACAATTAAGCCTTAGTGCCGGAAGCGGCATCGCCATGTTCGGTAAAGCCACAATGCTGCAGCAAATTAAAGGCTAATAAACGCAACTGTATTGTCTGTTTTTGTCTTTGACAAACAACCATCTGTCTGAAATTTTCAACAAAATAGATAATTCGACAGGCGCCACACAAACAAGTAGAAGACGGGTTTTTTCAGCATCTTACTCTACAATGTACTGTCAGTATTTTTGCCATTAAACTTAAAATGTTACATTATCTAAATGTACTTAGTTTTTGTCGGTTTTGTGTGAGATTAGAAGGCATCCAGCTAGTACATTTGCGGCAGTCCGTGGTCTCCCAGTGCGCTTTATTTCACTTGAGTCTGCATATTATCTGTTCAAACAGAAGGTGTTGAGGGGGCGGCTTTCGCACTAAACACTCTGAACTGTTTTGTGATTTCACAGTGTTTGAAGCAGCAGCGAACGCCTTTGCTTTACAGTGAAAGCCCAGGCATAGTATTGTGTACTCACAGTTTATCTTCCGGGGGGGCTAACATCAAACAAAGCCCAGGAAGGGTTGAACGCCACCTGACTGCATGCACCCTGCAGCTTCTCAAATTGATAACACCCCTGATTTCCAGTGAAGGTCATTTTAAATGTTTAAGATTAGATTTGTTATATTTTTTTGTGACTAGTGTTGGCTGCTTTTATTGTGTTGTTTCTTAAGGGTACCTTTTATTATGAGAACGACATCTCCTGAGACCTCAGGGGGTTGCTATGAGAATTGTAAACCCGAGCAGTTCTAATACACAAATATATCGCA
Source organism: Calotriton arnoldi (assembly GCA_963921515.1). Lineage (NCBI taxonomy): Eukaryota > Metazoa > Chordata > Amphibia > Caudata > Salamandridae > Calotriton > Calotriton arnoldi. Next base: position 896,613 of record CAWUFW010003042.1, on the reverse strand, counting down.
AGGCAGCACCCTGTCCTTGAGAAAAACACCCCCCAACTCCTTTTAGAAACTCACTGTCTTATCATTGAGACTACTCCTTCTGCATGTGTGGCATGACCGGAGTTTTGTGTTTCTGACTGAGGGATACCTGGGGGGGAGGTTTAGGAAAGGGGGGTTACAAGAGGTAGCAAATGATTAATTCACATAACGCAACAGAATAAAACAGACTTAAAATGCACAATCCAGAACAAATACATGACGGTAACAGGGAGGATATCGCCAATAAATAGAATAGTACTAATGGTCTTATTGACTTTAAAATGATACCTTGAAATGTGCAGAGTAGCAGGTGAACCGTTCCCGTCTGTGAATAAGCGAGAAGGGCTTGCGAGTGTTTCAGCACCCACAAACCCACTGGGACACAGCTGGAATCAAGTCAAACTTGGGGGATTACTATTGGATTTGTTTGAATCTGCATGCTTGTATATCTTAGGAAGGACCCTCAGATCCCAAGTAGTTTCACTGGCACAGCCTCAGATGATTCCGTAATCACCAGTTGAAACTGCAGACCTCAAGAGGCAGTGCAAGAGAAAAACACTGGGGGCGTGGCCAAGATCGCTCCTCCTCCAAGCAAAGCCTCTTCTAGCAGTGGACCTGGGGTTTTCAGGCGGCTCAACACCGGGCAGAACTCTACTCTGACTTCTCCGGGTGAGGTTTGAGTGCTCTGCGAGGCACCTCTGCCCTGCAGCCAACATGCTGTTGATTGCGTCCTGTGAGCCATGGCGCTTAAGATGGCAGACACCGCGGCAGACAGGGAGTACTGAAAAGGACAGGAACCTGCAGCGCCTCTACGGTCCCCTGGGACACGCCTGCCTGGAGCTGCTGTGTCCTTGTGGCTGACACCCCTGTGGATAGCACAATCTGCGCTGCAGCCCTGGTGCCAGATTGAATTCGGCTGGTGCCTTGCTGAGTCAGCAACAGACCCCAGCCTGCTTGCGCCTCCATGCCCTGGCTACTCTGTGCCGGCCAGGGGGCCTGCTGGTGGCAGTGCCTACTCCTCCCAGCAGTTATGAACTACAGTGCTGGCTCTGGCTCACTTTACCAGCAAAGATGCAGGGGTGGGCACTGTCACCCGTGAGGCCTAGGAACCACCCAGCAATCTCTACAGGACTGTCCTGCTTCAGGTGGTCCCCAACCCTAGCAGAACTACTGGTACAGCTTCAGAACTGCAGCTGTGGACGCCCAGAATTTTCTCTACAGGAGACCTCCAATATGGCAGACGGCAAAGAAGAGTGCAACCTAAAAGACATGCTCGCTCTTGCATCGAGCGTGCCCGCTGATGATGGCCAGCACTCCCAGTGGGGCTCTGTCATAGCGGCTGAAGGCAACAACGAAGAGCCTCTGACAAGGCCATTTATGGAGTCACTCTTCTCCTTCCTACGTGAAGACCTTCAGTCGGTGAAGCGAGAGTTGTCGGATCTGCAAGAGGTCTGACAAAAGCTGGAGGTGGTTGGGGGCAACGAAAGCTTGGGGTGAGGAACTAGAGTACTTGTATCAAGAGGTTTTGTGCCTCTAGGACCAGCAAACTGCCATGCAGGCTCACGCAGAGGACCTGAATCACTGCTCACGCAGGAACATCTGCATACGAGGAGCGCCGACTGGAGCAGAAGGATCGGACATAACGACATACATGCAGTCCCTCTTCTGCCAGATCCTCAACGCTAATGGGAAGACACCCATACAGCTAGACTGAACGCATAGAGTGGTACATGCGAATGAGGGCAGGTAGGGCCCTTTGGACATCTTAACCTGTGTACACGACTTCCAACTCAAAGAAAATATCTTGCCAGAGGCGTTCACCCCGTTCAAATCTGGGGCCATAAACTTGCGCTGTACTACAGCCTCTCGACCAAGACACCCCACAAACACTTAGCATTTAGACCAGTCACGGAACTCCTCTGAAGCAAAGATGTATTGTACAGCTGAGGTCATCAATTCCTCATTATCTGTCATCTGGAGAACAAACTTCACCAAGTTAGAATACTGGAGGAAGCACAGTGCCTCCTGAACATCTCAGACGACGCAGCTAAAGAATCGCCCAAGTGTCCCCCACAGAACTGCAGGAGGACGACCACCTCAGTGCCTCGGAGTCATGAAATCCCTACAGGACCTGCTCCCGAATCCCAAAACCATTGCTCTTGAACTGTAAGCAGTAGACGGCAGCCTCATAAGAGACACAGATCAAGACGAAGCAAGCTGACTCCGAGCCTCAGACTGGTATAGTATAAGGGGTTTTGCTACCCCTCTCCCCAACTTAGAGCTGTCGGGGCCGGAGGAGCTAGGGTCTTTTTTTCACACAGTTAAATGTGGTCAGACTTGCCCTCGCTCCGAGAATCAACCTCCAAACTCTATTTGTTGTCAGTGTCCATTGGACTAGCAAGTTGGTCATTGGTTACAGTTTATGGTTGGGATTGGCATAGGGCTTGTACTCACTCTAACACAGAGACAATTGGGGACTCTGGACATGCTGCGCACTCCGTTTCATGCACTTTCACACTCTCCGTGGCCTAACTGAAGAACCCCAACCGCGCTTGGAGTGAAAACAGCTGAACCCCGGACCGTGTCCGGAGGGAAGACGGCTACACGCACCCATTCACACTCATGCACATGTAAACCTCAAGGTAATTGGCTTCAGTGTGTGAGGCCTTTTTTTTTTTTTTTTTTTTTTAATAGTCTTTATTAATTTTTTTAATATAACAAACGGACAACAGTAGCAAGCTGTTAGGATCACATTACCATAAATGTCGTAAGATCAAAGTAAAAGTGAATAAAGAAATAGGATAGTATCAGAAACACCATTATTACAAGATTTCGTAGAAGCATAGTGTGTATAGATAGAACATAGGTGGTAGCGTATCAATAATAATTGAGGGATGGGCTGGATTCTAAGCAGTAGAGCCATGTTCAAGGGTACAAAGATATTGCTGCAAAATATCCTTAGGCCATGATGTGAGTGGTTGAAAAAGAGCGTAGTCTTCACTAACGCTGTCACAGTATGTCATGCTTTTAAGCCAGTCTGAAGGGGTAGGTAATCAGTTACTTACCCAATGAAGCGCAATTTCCCTTTTAGCTAATAAAGCCAATGAAGTGAGTCAGTGCGTAGATCACGGTATGTCCTTAGTGTATCCTAACAGAGCACTCAGAGGATCCAGTGTGATCTCACTGTCATTCATGGCGAAGACTTATGTGAAGACAGAAGCCCAATATGTAGAGATCATCACGCACGTCCATGTGAGATGTACAAAGTCCGCTTCCGGAGAGTGGCATTTTGGGCAGCGGTTAGACCTAGTTGGGTCAAATTTCGTAATGTCCAATGGGGAGAGGTAGATAGGATGGAGGAATTTAAAATGCAGGAGCTTATGCCTGTGATTAATCGAGATGCCCTGAATCTGTGAACTGCAGTAAGACCATATCATGTCTGTGAGAGGGTTCCCCAAGTCTCCCGCCCATCTTTATGGTAAGACATGGACGGTGTAACCTAGAAGTCATACGGTCACCATCCGCATCTGACACAGCGAGCGTTAAGGGAGGGAAATCCGCAGGGGATAATGGATAGGAGGGAAGAAGGGACCTTAAAGTATTTTGCAGCCTGCGAAAAACGAAGAAATCCATATATGACCCATTTTGCAAGTGAGGCTCAGCAGGCGGTTGCACAACATGGCCAATCGGGGGAAAAGAACCTCCAAAGTGAATAAGTTGTGATGTTGAAGTGTGTGTTGCACTAATATTTCCCGCGTAAGTGGGAGCTACGAATTATCGTGGAGTGGGGAGGACTGAGAAATAAAGAGGGCCTTGACCAAACGTCTGTCGTAGTCTGCACCATGCCCAGCAGGTTGTGGAGACGGTTTGAACATCAGTAGCATCTAGTGGGATGCCCTTCAGCAGGCTATTGGAGTGCAAGAGGCCATGTAGTTGATCCCACTCAGGCCTCAAATAGGGAATGCAGGCATCAGGGTGGGACCAACTGTGAGTGTATTGATACGGGACAGCAAAGGATAGTAAAGATGAAGGTCCGGTACACAGAGACCTCCACGGTCGTAAGGGAGGGTGTGACAGTATCCCAGCAGACATGGGGGCAACCTCCTGCCCAGATCAAGCGTAAAAGGAGGCTACGTAATGATTTTAAGAAAGCCAATGATAGTGGGATAGGGATGTTTAAGAAAAGGTACAGGAAACTGGGGAGCATGACCATCTTAATAATAGCCACATGCCCAGCCACAGAGCGAGGTAGTTTAACCCAGCGTTCTACCTGGGTAAATAGATCAGCCAGTGCCGGGCCATAGTTAAGTTGTATAATTTGGTCCTTGTCTCTGTGGATCCGTATGCCAAGATATTAGGTACCATCCGCAGCCCATTTGAAAGGGTATTCTGCAGGAGACGACTGTTCAGAGTCTGTTAACTGAAATAGTTCTGATTTGTCCCAATTGATCTGACGTCCAGAAAGATTACCGTAATGAACGATTTCCTGCATGAGAGGGGGGAGGTTATCTGACGGGTGGCGAATAAATAACATAATATCACCTGCATATAAAGAAAGCAGTGAAGGACCATGAGTAAGCTGTAAATCACGGTGTGCATGCTAGTCTTGCAAATATCGAACTAGGGGGTCCATGGCTGTAACAAAAAGGAGGGAGGACAGAGGGCAGCCCTGTCTGGTCCCTCATGTAGTAGGAAACGGTTCAGTAAGTAAACCACTCTTATCTGGGCCACAGGGTTAGAGTATAAGAGCTTAATTCGAGACATGAAAAGGGACAGTGTGTGTGACCTTAATAGCCCAGTCAAGAGGACGACTGTGCCGTCTTTCAGGAGACACCTGGTGACCCAGGACTGGCATAGATTGAAATCTCACCAGTTCCCACATCAATATTTCTCCTCCTGCCCAATGAAGCAGGGAGTGGCCATCCTTTTTTTCGCAAGCTTTTCAATGTACGATTGTGAACAAAGTGGCAGAGAAGAGCAGACTACTGGCCCTTCGCATCCACCTCAGGGGACTCCCACTCACCAATGCAACTAACTATATATGCTCCAAACGAGAGTCGGGAGCGATTTCTGAAGCCGGCAGCTTTACAGAGTTTGGCATCACCTGACCCAGCAATCCTGATAGAGAGCAGACCGCAACTTGGTGATGAATAATGACCTTCATAGGTCTGGGCAGCGGTTTAGACCGCCAGGGACCCTATCGAAGGGTGAAAGAGAATGATTTCAGGAGACCGGACCGGGAGACATCTAGATGATTTTGCACCCAATCTCTAGGGACTACACATACTACTACTCCTGCCTATAAAACAAATGTTCGCATTGACTACTTCCTGGGTCACGCCAGCTGTGCAGTCTCGGTTAAGGGAGATCTCCATTGAACCTGTGGTAGAGGGGGGCTGCAAACAGGGGCTGCAGGCGACCTCGGGAAGTCCACAGTGGGCAAGTCCAATGTGGGCTTTGTCTCTGGAGGGCTGGGGGACCACTCTGGCACTGTAAACTCACTTCCACTCAGGCTTGGAGTGACTGGTGCGGTGGTGCTTGCTGGTGTCGGGTTTTCACAGTCTTGGAGTCCTCTTTGGGTGTCTGCAGGATGCAGGGAAGCAGCTCCACTCCTCCACGGGAGAACTTGAGTCTTTATTGAATGCAGGCCATTCTCCCAGGCTTTGGAGACACTACACCTGCAAGACGAGACGTCTTTGGCGCAGTTTCGATGGGTTACAGCAGACAGGCCAACAGGGCTGGTGCCAAGTCAGGCGCTCTTCTTCAGTCTTCTGCTTTCGCACCTCTTCAGTGTCCTTTTTAGGTCTCGCTTAGGCAGCTCTTGTGCTGTCTCTTCGGCACATGCTGTATTCAGGTATGGACCTGAAGCTCTGTTGGTTTTCTGCCCATCTTTTCAATTGGCTCCTCTTACTATCCTTTTGTAAATGGTGGCTTTTGATTCGTGAATAAGCTTAGTAGTCCCTCCTAAGTACAGCCTTTTCTATTTTGGTAACCTCCCATGAGGACTGCCCCTGTGACGTGTTACTCAGTATGTTTTATTTACAGTCTGTGAGCAGTATTTTATTAATGACTTTCTCCTAGCCGCTGTTGCTGGCATGACAAGCTCTCCCGCTTACACCGTGCACGCGACCTAATTTTAAGCAGCGAGGCACGCCTTCATCTTTAGCAATGGCAGCCACGCCTTTTCATCGGCGTGGCTTGCCAAACTCTATTTTTTCAATATTATATGTCTTTAGTAAACAGCGCGGCACACTGCTGTCGTGTCCCCTGTAAGCGGCCTTCATGTTTAACAATGGCGGCCGCGCCTTTCTTTCTATGCCATTCTTAAAGATGAATGCAACATGCTGCGCTGCTTACGAAAAATGTACAATATTGAAAAAATAGAGTTTGGCGAGCTGCGCCCTTCTTTTCTTCCGTGTCGCTTGTCACACTCTATTTTTTCACTATTATATGCTTTTAGTAAGCAGCATGGCACACCGCTGTCCTGTCCCCTGTCAGCCGCTTAAAGATAAAGGCGGCGTGCTGTGCTGCTTACAAAAAACTTCCAATATTGAACAAATAGAGTTTGGCGAGTCGCACCTTTCATTGCTGCGGCGCGGCTCACCCAACTGCCTTCTCTCCCTTTCTTGCCCCGGGCAGCTAAGGTAACAAGCATTTGCAGTGCAATAGGTCTCGCATTACTGAAAGTTTGAGCTATTGGCGTTGCAAATACAACGCCAATAGCTCATACTTTCAGTAATGCAAGACCTATTGTATTGCAAATGCTTGTTATTCGTAGGTAATCAGGATCTGCTTATCTGGTGCCAGGGGCTCCCCTAAATACTGAATTTAGGGGCATCAGGGGAGTCTGCTTCTTGTGCTGTCAGAAAAACCAGATTCACATACCAAAGCCAGTAGGCGCTTTGAAGCTCTCCTGCCTTGGAATATTAATCTGCAGGTCATCCTGTGGGCAAAGGCGCAAAGCACCCTCAGCCCGAGCAGGCTTGGGTTATGGCCCCCGAGTGCAAAGGCCTTAACCCTTCGGGGTCAGACACTCGTCTCTGGTTGACGAAAGCTAGTCAGCACCACGGGCTGGTAGGTTTTCAGGGGGCACTTCTAAGTTGCCCTCTGTGTGCCTGTATTACTAAATCCAACACTGGCATCAGCGTGGGTTTATTAATAGGAGATGTTTGATACCAAACATCCCTCTTTTCAGTGAAGCCATCATGTAGCTGGGGAACTAGTTTTCACCAGTGTCTGGCATATGTATTAAAATGGATTACCCATTCACTTGAACTGGCATTAATAGAACTGACCTGTGCACGAGCATATTTGCTCATGCAGCTATGCCCTCACATGTAATATAAGACACCTTGCCATACGACTCTAAGGCCTGCGATAGGGGTGACTTACAAATATTACTCGCAGTGTGAGGGGACATGGCACACAGGTATGTGTCATGTTGTTTTTTTATTTTTGGGTCTGCACCAAAACTAGCAGCCTGCCATGGCAGCCTTGCATGAGTTTGGTGAGGGGTCCCTTAGGGTGGCACAATTTGTGCTGCAGTCCTTGGGGGCCCTCTTTAATACCTCAGGTCCTAGGTACCAGGGATACTATTTACCAGGGACTTACAGAGGGTACTAAAGGTGTTGCCAATTGGGGAAAACAATTGCACAGTTTTGGGAAAGGGATCTGGTACTGGGGAACTGGTTAGCAGGAACCCAGTGCACTTCCAGTCGAAATGGCATCAAATACCAGGCAAAAAAGTGGGGGTGACCATGTCAAAAAGGGCACTTTCCTACACAAATGTAGTAAATATTCACTAAGTTTGTATTCGCGAATGATTCGTTTCTCCCACCTTAAAACACACAAAAATGAAACCTGAAATTTAAGTTGTCAATATTGCTCAAATTGTGTACAAGTGCACAAATGACCCTGGTTTACACAGTAGTATAGGGGAAAAGACGTGCGCAAATATTTTTCACTTAAAAGAAAATAATTAAAAAATACTAACCAACATCCCCATTTGACCCAGTGGATAAATACACCTACATGTGGTTAAAAAAATGGGTGTTTTATTCTAACTCACTATACACTTGCACCTGTAGAGAGGGGCTATGGAGAGATGAGGGGCACTTTTGCCGTGTAGTAGCGAGGGAATCCGTGGAGGAGGTCATGGGATGGCGTCAAAAAAGATTGTTGCACCGGGCGCCAGCTGCGCTAAAGCTGGCCTGGGCCACATGTGTAAAGGCTGAATGCCTCACAGTAGTGCAAAGCAGCGATTTGAAAACTCTTGTGTTTCGCAAAGGGCAGTAGAAATTAAGAGAGCTTTTTATACCACAAATGGGTGATGAAATGAATATAGAAAATGTCAAGGTTCCATGAATGACTCATATCTGCCATCATTGGCTGTGGAGATCAGTGCACCAGATACCACGCTTCTTCCGGCGACTAGATGTATATTAATACTATTTTGATGTGACTGTTTTTCTTTTTAATTCTGTTTCATTTTTCTCTGTTGCTAGTGTCTCAATGCAGTCTAAAATGTCTATCATGCTGTATTTTAGAGTTTTAGGACAAGATAATGTGAAAATTATCATGTTCATTGTGCCTCCATTCATTTTCCCAATTTGTGCCCTTTTTGTATCTCTACTCCAATCCCAGTTGAAGCGTTGTTGACTGCTGCCTGCTCCGGCATTCTCCCTGGGGCTGGCACGAATCAGGAATTGGCACTTCACTGTTTGCACGAAGCAAAAGGAAATATCCTGGTAAGTATCATTTTATTTGTTCTTTTAAGTAACTTCGCTAAAACGATGTATTGCTTATGTCCTCTGTAACATTAATTTACGTTCCTCTTAAGGGGTTTGTTTGCAGTACTACTTAGGGCACTTTCTGTTAAATGTCATATGAGAGTTCGTCCTTTCCGTTGGCACTTTTAAAGACGAGATACATAAGAGCCAGGCTTAAAACAAAGCACCCTAGTGAGAGGAATTATTTCATTTTGTCTTACTTTGGAGTTCCTCTTTGTGGATGAAAATCCTGGCTGCTTTGGCCTAATAGAGTGTGAGATAAGTATGTTGTTTAAATCTGGAGTAGGGCTCCTACGTTTGATATTTATTTTTGTAACATTTCAGTCTGTATTTATCGATATTTTTTTAGCCATCAGTTTGGTATATCCATATTTATTTTCTTCTTTTGTGAATGAACCTAGCCATGATTAGTTATATTTCCACATTTATTTAACCAGAAAAGACACTCATTCTTTGATGCCCCTTGAATATTTCCAATGTAAGCAGCCAAAAACAACAAAATATGCCCACGTTAACATATACGCAATATACTACAAATATATCTAGTAATATGCAATTATTTAAGGAAATCTAATTTCGTTTTTTTTTTTTTAACTCTCCATGCTGTCACTCTGCCCAGATGTTGGCCTGGAATTCATAAATGACAGCGTGTAGGGTCATTGAAAAGAGGCCCAATTTTCTGTATTTTTTCACTTTTCAAAATGAATACACACTAAAAGCCTTGTTTTCAGTATGAATATATATCTGTAAAAATCAGTCAAAACGGAAAACTCCGTCTTAATCATAAGTCAAAGAAATAATTATTGAAGCTTGATTCTATTCTATATTCACATAGCGTGCGTTCTATGCTGTGCATTATTCTGCCACCTAGTGGCTGTGTCAGGGAACGGGTTTCAAATAAATAATTTTGGAGTTCGATCGGCGAAGATGATATGACTCGGATGTCAACATTAGGCATACAGTTCCTCGGTACATAGCCTCCATTTTCAGACAGGGACGTAAGTAACAAAGGCCCCCGCGGTGCAGGGGGCCCCCAGGCTTACCCATACTGAAGGAGGCCCCCTCAGCCCCTACTGATGTGAGCGCGAGGGTCCCCTGCAACATATCTTGCAGGGGGGCCCACTCAAGTTTTGTTACGCCACGGTCTTCAGGGTATCTTTTTCTGCTAGTGAGTTCAGAAGCAAAAAGATGCGCTGTTCCAGAAGTTTCGAACCCAGCACAATTGCCAAGAGCCAAATGATTCTATATGAAATAGGCGATGACTGCTACATAAGTCGTTAGCACCTTATGCTGTAGATAAGTGGTCTTCAAACTTTTTGATGTCGAGACCCCCTTGTCAAACCTTTTTAGGCGTAAGGACCCCTTCTGACAATTTTCTAGAAACTGGTTCTCCTCATCATCAACATCTATCGACAATCATAAATGCCCATGTTAGACCTGGCATCTTTGGGCATGTTTCCCCTGTTTTTTTCCTTTCTGACCTAGTTTTGACTCTGTTTTTGCTGGTTCAGTGTCTCTGCGCACTTTCTCACTGCTGTTCAGTGTTAAAGTGCAAGTGCTCCTATTGTAAATTGTATTATGGATTGGTGTTTCCATGATTGGCATGTTTGACTTACTAGTAAGTCCCTAGTAAAGTGCACTGAGGGTGCCAGGGGCTGTAAATCAAATGCTGCTGGTGGGCCTGCAGTACTGATTGTGCCACTCACCCATGCAGCCCTGAAAAGGGTCATCAGACCTGCCACTGCAGTGTCTGCGCGATTTATAACTGCCATGTCGACCTGACAAGTGCACCCACTTGCCAAGCCCTAATCTTCACTTTTCTTACATGTAAGTCACCCCTAAGGTAGGCCCAAGGTACCCCTGTGGGCAGGGTGCCGTGTATATTAAAGGTAGGACATGTACTGGTGTGTGTGACATGTCCTGGTAGTGAATTACAGTGGGTTTCATTTTTCACTATGGAAAGGCTATCTGTCCCATAGGATAGAATGGGAGTTTACTTATAACATCTTATAAGCATATCTTCCTATTGGGACAAGATAGAGAAATGGGGTTTAGCATGCCTGAACTCAGAATATAAAAATGCATCTTTTAGTAAAGATGATTTTTATGTTCTGTGTTTGAAAATACCACTTTTAGAAAGAAGGTATTTTCTTGCTTAGCCATCCTGTGTGCCTCTGCTGGGTTTGTGGATTGACTGTCTGTGTGGCTGTGCCTGGAGTGACAGGGGCTGGGGATGTGCATTCTCATCAGACAGCCACTGGGGGGGGTCAAGGTGTGTCCTGCCTTTCCTGGATGAGTCGGGGCTGGGCTGAATAGACTTGGGCTGTATTTATAGTAGTGGGAGGAGATTTCCCTGCACCTGAATGGGCCTGCTCTGCCTTGGACAATGCTGTCTCCACCTCCTGCCAGGAAGCTGGGCCAGAGAGGATGGAACTGGTTTGGGCTGGGCACAGGCACTCTCTGCCCAAAAGCACAAAGAGAAACTGAGTATAAATATTGGGGTCCAGACCCTAGAACTTAAGAACTCGTTGGAATCAAGGAACCTGCCAAGAAGAGCTGGAAGAACTGCCAAGAGTAGTACTGTAACTTTGCTGTGTTGTTGCTTCGTTGGTTTGGCCTGCAGTTGCTGCTTCTGCCTTGGGCAGTGAAATGACTGAACTTTCTTTACTTGTTGCCTCCTGTTCTGAAGTCTCAGGGACCGCAAAGACTTCACTGACCTCTGGGTACCGCCTCTGGAACCGTGGTTTCAGTTGCCACAGAGGGGGGAAAGCAACCGACTCCGTCACTGACTCTGCCGCTGGCTCTGTGCCCTGAAGGCACCGCAGAGGGCACCGCTGCATCTCGAACCGCAACCCTGGTCTCACTGATGATGGCCGCCGAGCTGCTGCTTGCACCGTGACCTGTGGGCACCGCACTCCGCACCGCTTCACTTCGCCGCCCTGGTCTCACCGATGCCGTCACTGACTTAGACAACCGTGACCGCACCGTGGCTTGGGGGCACTGCTCATAAGTCTTGCGACACACTGCCCCGTCCCACACCGCAGTCTGGACTGACCGACGCCAGCTCCCCGCAAAGTGCATATTTTTAAGTACTGTATGGTGGATTTTTATCGTTTTAGTCTTGTTTTGAATATATAAAGTATTGGATATTTTTCTAAACTGGTGTGGTGTCCTTTTGTAGTGTTTTCAGTGTATTGCTGTTGGTTATGTGCAAATCCTTTACACACTGCCTCTGAAATAAGCCTGACTGCTCGTGCCAAGCTACCAAGGGGGTGAGCAGGGGTTATTTCAGTAGTGTATCCCTCTTACCCTGACTAGAAGGAAGGGTCCCTACTTGGACAAAGGTGCAAACCATTGCCACCTAGAGACCCCCATTTCTAACAGCCCCCAATTACCACAGCAAATAATTTTTACTGTGGGGAAATATTAAACCGTGTTTAGCAAACTAAAGGTCATTGAGCATAGGGGTGTAGCCAAAGGTATAGCTAAAAACAAAGGGCCTCATTTATGAGGAATTGGTGTAGGGCGGCTCTGCAAGTCTTCTTGCGGCGCTGCCCTATGCCAATGTGAAAGGGCAGGAATGCACTGTAATTACGAAATACGGTGCATTCCAGTCCTTTTCCCTTCACAAATTGCTGCCTAGCACCAACGTAGGCAGAATTGTTTTTGTACGGGAAGAGGCACCTTCCTTCACCAAAACAATCCTGAGGGGCGTTTTCCTATTACTATGAGAGCTGCAGAATGCAGCACACATGGAAAGAGGAAAAAACGAGGAGAAATTAAAACATTTCTCCTCGTTACGCCTCCACTGGAGAGGCATCAGTTTTTGGAGCTGCCCCAGGTTTATGTGATTTTGTAAATATGGGGCAGCATCAAAATCCATGGGCTTTGCGCAGAGTAAGGCAACACAGTGACTTGTGCTGCTATGTCTTACTCCATATCTATGAGGCAATGCAAAGCCATGCAGTGTGACTTTGCACTGCCTCATAGGTATGGCTGAGATGCTTGCGCCACCGGAGCATCAAAAAAAGTGATGCTCTGGCAATGCAAGCCTCTCATAAATAAGCCCAAAATATTCTGTACGTTTTTTAGGTCTTTCACCTTGAGGTATCTACATATAAAATAATGGGCAGCGTAAATGAAAAATAAATAAAAAGTTATTGCTCAGTGGGAAATGCACTGTAGTACATTATGAAACCTCTATTAATGCACTGCAGAGGTCTGTGTGTAACCAGAGAACCACAGAATTAAATCTTGATTGGTGCAGTAGAGCATAGTGATGTGTATTTTTAGTGCTACGAACTCGCAGCCTGTGACGGAAAGCACTGTGAATATGTAAGTCAATTTTTTATACTTGCATTACACACAGGGTAAGATAGAATGCTGCAGAACGTGCGAATAGTTTTACAATAAAATGCTGCTTTCAAAATGTAGGTTTTAATAATACCAGAGCGTATGTAATGCAGTTTTCTTTTTTTACATTACTGTCCCTTCAACACCTCTTATGAGGCACTAAGGGCTGTGTAAATGCAGTTAAAATTAAAAGAAAGAACTTCCCAGCCCAGTAGTTAACTCTTTGCACTTCCACTCAAAACAAGCATTGGCATAGCCAATAGGTCTCACCTTTGGGACCATATAAGTGGTTAGCCATGCAGCATAGAAGCTGCGAGTTTACAAATATTACAAAGAACACAGAGCAGCCAGTCACATTTTGTTTAACAGTGGTAGTTGCGCTGGACAATGTTTTAACCACGTGTGCTTGAAGGTTTGCGCTTATAAATTGGCTTGACCTAAAAAGAGGAGTAGGATGGAAAAACGCGGAGAGAGAGGAAGAAGTGGAGGTAAATGAGGAATAGGTGGAGAAGGGGAAGCAAAGAGACATGATGAAGTGATATGTAGAAAGATGGAGCAATACAAGTGAGAGTGGAGAGAGCAGGGTGGCGAGATGAAGGGTAGAAGGGAGATTAGTGCAGAGATTAATGTTAAACGGTAACATGGAGGCAAAAGCAGTTAATAAAAAGAGAGCGCATTACAGGCCACAAACCGCTTTAAATTACTCTGCGTATTGCTAGGCGCTAGCAGGCAGAAGAGGGGTGTGGGGAAGGAGAAGGGGTGGCGTGGGGTGCGAGAGGGAGGGCAGGGGAAGGAACGGGGGAGAGAGGAAGGGAAATGTATTGGTATGGGGGAGAATGGGGAGGGGAAGAGAAGGCCGAGGAGAGAGGAAGTGGGGAGAGAGGGTCAGAAAATGAAGGTGCGCGGCAGGGAGCTGAGAGGACTGGGGCAGAGGAGAGAAGGGAGTGTTTATGGGGATGGGGTAGTAATGAAATTGGTGTGATCCTGCAGGCACTTCTAGCTGCTGCGTCTCGTGGGTCACAGGGGTGCTCCCTGGTGATGGGCACAGAGGGCGCCAAGCCTCTCAAGTGATGCCTTATTTCCACGGATGATGGCCCCCATTAATATCCCGAGGGCATCAGCCCTGCCTCCCTGGCCCCTCCGACTTGAGCGGGAAGACTGTCCTATTTGTTGACTAAAAAAGGTTTTAATAAAGGAACATCAACCCCTTCTTTGACTTCCGGACCGCTGTAAGGAGCGAATCTGCATAACTAGGCGTCAGATTTATGGACACTGCTTTTATTGTAATGCATTGATTCAATCCTATGTTACGATCTTGCCACAGCAATTTTTAAATTTTGATGTCTTTCCACAGCGGGAGGGGGGTCGGGGTCAGAATAACGCAACAGACTTGCAAAAAACATTGCATCAACAATATCGAATACCACTATATTGTCAAGGTAAGTACCTTTAACGTACAGTGACAGTCTAGATTTGACATTTCTGTAGGTCAAACTTTCGATAGCGATTTTTGTGGCACTAACCCTTTCCAAAAAGCACATAAAACAAACCAGAGAGACTTGCATTCAAATAAACTGGCTCTAATCACTCCACACTACTGGCATTTGTAAGTTATAAAAACGCTGGCTATCGGAAGCCGCCTTTCCCAAGGCGGGCCCACGCATGCGCGTTGCCAAGATGTCTCTGGGTGGAGAGTGAACTGGGGCCGTGGGGAAATGCAGATACAGAGGAGGGGAAGTCCGCATGAAGCACCGTGACAGCTGAACAAATACATGGGACACATTTAACGAAAAGCACCGGTATTATAAAGGACAGGTCATCCTTGTAACCCTGCTATGCTGCCCATTTTAGCCCTTCCCCAATTCATTTAATCACAGTTAAACATTCATTTGCATAACAGATCAGTGTGCCGTGCTTACATCCGTATGCAGGGTGGCATGACGTAGTGCAACTGGACACATGCTTCAGCGGAGGCCAAACGTGAGTCAGTTTGTCAGTCTGTGGCTTGCTGGACACCAGGGCCGTGGCAGTCACCAAGCCCTTCACCCACTGACTACCCGGAAGTGAACAGCTAGAAAAACACGGACAGCGGAAACGTGCAGATCTTTGTTACTGAGTGATGAGCGAGAAATACTGAAGTGCACGGCCAGGACTGGAGGCAGAGTAGGTACTGGAAGACTGCATCTTTACATCTTAAGGTGGAACCCTGTCATTGGCTTATGAGTCTGGAGAGAGGGAAGTTAAATAGCAAAGTAAGATCAAGTTTCACAACGATATGAACAGAGTGGTAGAATGGCGGTGCTAAAATTAAAACTGGTGACTGCGCAATTACGCTATGAGACGTGGCTCGAGGCCAGCTATGCTGATCAGAAGCACAGAGGGTAATTACGATGTGGAGAAATTCAGTGACATTGCTTGAAGGTAAAATTAAACCAGAAAAGGCACAGGCTTGCAATGCAGCCGTGGGTAACTCGGGAGCTGGCATGGGGAGGGAGGGCAGGAAGATAGATATTCTGCAAGCTGCTCTCCAGCTCAGCTAAACGCCGCCACAAAACAAAGGTTCATGCCGGTGGCTTCTGAGGAAGGGATTTAGCAACTCCGATTGACACCGCTTGTTCTTCTTACCTACTTGGCAGGAAGGGTGCTGTGGTGAGATTCTCCTGCATGGCTAATTGCGCAAAGAGGCAAGCCATTAGACAGCCATTTGAATTCAGGAAGTTCAGCTGCAAACCCGTCACCGGGAAAGCGGATTAGCTGTTGGGCCTGGGCAGCGGAAGTGACAAAGGTTTATCAAACCGACACGAGCTGAATGACAGCACATATTAATGAATTAACCCAAACCTTGGTGGCATAGAAACAGAGTCAAACTCGCAACACATTCAAGCAAGAGGAAACTGCAGTGCGCCTATGTGGCTCTGTCTGGAGCAAACCATGGTGTTCAAAGACGTGTTCAGTTTAGTAGGAAACAAACGGGAAACAAGCGTGGTCGCGAAAGTGAAAGCGACCGCGCTGGGTTAATTAGTAACCTGATCCTGGAATGCAGCTGGCACATTGCGCGCCGCTGCTCGCTCCCGAGACCCATAGGCCATGGGAGTGAACTTCACAGAAAAGGCGGGACATACCCCCGCCTTTGGCCATTTGCGTGCTTTCATTTTTGAAAGCCACACGCAAAGGCCAATGGAATGTGTGGGAGGAGTCCGACCCACACGGAGAAGTCTCTTGGAAGTCTGGAGTGATTCCAAGAGACCCTCTCCTGGAGCAGCGCATGCGCGCTGCGCTAGGCTCGACCTAAAAACACACATCTTTGTCTTCACAAAGAGCCAGAACTGCTCCCAAGCATCCTTTCCACTTGCAGATTACCAGATAAAGCACATTTGCCTCTCATTCAGGCAAGCAGCTGATAACGATCTTAATTAGCCGTCCCAGGACGGCTGATCTGCGACCCCCTTCCTAGGACTCCACGACCCCCCTGGGGGTCGCGCCCCACAGTTTGAAGACCTCTGCGTGTAGATTAAAAACAGGTTGTTTTTCCACGCAGTCTTTGACAATGAAAGGCCCAGATAGGATAATCAGTGTTTTGGAGGGGGGGGGGGGGGGGGTGTGTTGGGGCTACAGGCATTGTTTCCCCTGCATTTCTTCAACATTTTAAGTGTATTGGTTTATGGAGAGCATACAGTTTAGGTTTTGCCATAGTAGCAACCAAAACATTGCAACAGATATTGAATGCACCGCTTGTAATTTATGCTTCCTGTTTGATCATAAATCTGAGTGCTGTGTTCTTTATTGAAGCCTTAAAGAGAAAATCACACAAAAAACAGCATAGTGACTCCGAGATCGAGTTCATGTGGAAGGCTGGCTTTAGTTTTTCATTCGAAGGTGAGGGCTTGAGGGCACCAAAGAGGTGAAGAGAAAACATTTGCATGACTCCCAGCTTCAAAGGATATTTTGTCAACACTGAAAAGCCATAGGACAATGTCTCAAGATGGTAACCCTTCAGAGCTGAATGATTTGGGAAGATATGTATTCTGGGTCGAAGGACAGACTCTGACAAGACTGAGCCAGAGAAGGTTGATTTGATTTCACATGGTCCTGCTCGAGAAGTATGTCGGTAGAAAAGCATCCTTTCACCCAGGAAACCTCCCAACAATAGAGGAGGTTGAAAGGGTATAGGGCAGTAGTTCTTAAACTTGTGACTTCTGTGAACCCCAGTTTATTCTTTTAAGGAACCCAGGGACCCCCACTGAATAATTATTGGAATCCAGGGACCCCCCCACAGTCATTACTAGAAGCCGGGGACCCAGGCCTAAGCATTTTCAATTATTTGAACTGCAAAACGATACAACAAACACAAGCATTCATCAAACAAATAATGAAATAATTGATTTAATTCACAAACGAATATAAAAAAATAAAAAAAAGTTTAATTTTACTGGGCAGGTTGGAGCTTTCCTGAATTCAATTGAGGCTACTCATCTTCCATACTATATTCTATTTGATGCACTTGCACTCCTCCCACGAATCAATCTGAGGATACTGACTTAACTTTTAGCCTCAAATTTCATTTACATTTACAGAATGTTTTAAAATGTTACATTTTACTTCTTGGTTTATATACACTTTAATGATCTGTTAATATTATTTCATTTTCTAAGCTTGTCGCAGAACCCCTGAGTAGGCTTCGCAGACCCCCAGGATCCCCGGACCACATAATAAGAACTCCTGGTATATGGTATCTAGATCCTTTGATGATGAAAAGTAAAAAAAAAAAAAGCCATCGAGGCTAAAACTGTTTCTCTTCTCCAGAAGAAGGGATTGTGTGCTGCTTTAAGGAACAAAATGAAACCAAACACAATGGAGGACTCAGACCGACTGGAACCAACCGCAGCAAAATATCCACATGGTGAAGAGGAAGCGACCGAGGCAGATGATGCAGAGCAGCTATGGAGACAAGTGGACTCTGTAGATGAAAAGGCAGATGAGGAGAATGTATGGGAAAACCTAGTTACAAATTCTGCTCCAGACGAAGCAGAAATGTACTCTACCAAGCCTTCACCTCTAGGTGCAATTAAACATAATTGATACCTAATTTAAGGGAGAACAATTGCTTAGAAAATCTGTAGGCGACGCATTGGAGAAAATGAAAATAGTTAATAATACAACAAGGACTTATGGTTGCTTTGCAGTCAAGGCTCACTTCATATGGTAACACTTGTGTAAAGAGGACGACGAGGTAGACAACCGTACCTAAAACAAAAAAAAGTACTTGTAACAGCAGACTACAGGTAGTATGCAACGGGCAACATCTTTACAGCATTATGCAGCAGAAATCACCTATTTAATTTAGAGACCGAGGTAGAAGAAAATACTCGAGAGGTTGTGGCTCTTGCAGCAAGTAACTGCATTACTTTGCCTTCAAACCATGCAACACCAGTGAGGGAATCTGACAACCGAAGTATTACCCACATCAATGTGGAAAGAGTAAGCTCAGACAAATGGGTGATACACTTTATCAAACATAGCTACTGTATAGACCCTTGACCTTGCCAGGTAGGTCGCTCCCCCACCACACAGCTCCGCCTGTGCTGTCTGCCCGCTGCTCCTGTAGGTAAGATCGCCCTCCGCTTGTGGCCCCGGTGCCAGTTTTGTCTGCTTGTCTCCCCTTTTCCTTTCTGTGCCCTCGCTGCCCCACTGTTGTTGTGCCCGTGATTTGCCTGCTCTCCCCCGTTTTTCCTTCTGTGCCCTTCGCTGCCCCACTGTTGTTTACCCGTGATTTGCCTGCTCTCCCCCGTTTTTTTCCTTTCTGTGCCCCTCGCTGCCCCACTGTTGTTGTGCCCGTGATTTGCCTGCTCTCCCCCGTTTTTTCCTTTCTGTGCCCCTCGCTGCCCCACTGTTGTTGTGCCCGTGATTTGCCTGCTCTCCCCCGTTTTTCCTTCTGTGCCCCTCGCTGCCCCACTGTTGTTGTGCCCGTGATTTGCCTGCTCTCCCCCGTTTTTCCTTCTGTGCCCCTCGCTGCCCCACTGTTGTTTACCCGTGATTTGCCTGCTCTCCCCCGTTTTTCCTTCTGTGCCCCTCGCTGCCCCACTGTTGTTTACCCGTGATTTGCCTGCTCTCCCCCGTTTTTTTCCTTTCTGTGCCCCTCGCTGCCCCACTGTTGTTGTGCCCGTGATTTGCCTGCTCTCCCCCGTTTTTTCCTTTCTGTGCCCCTCGCTGCCCCACTGTTGTTGTGCCCGTGATTTGCCTGCTCTCCCCCGTTTTTCCTTCTGTGCCCCTCGCTGCCCCACTGTTGTTGTGCCCGTGATTTGCCTGCTCTCCCCCCGTTTTTCCTTCTGTGCCCCTCGCTGCCCCACTGTTGTTTACCCGTGATTTGCCTGCTCTCCCCCGTTTTTTTCCTTTCTGTGCCCCTCGCTGCCCCACTGTTGTTGTGCCCGTGATTTGCCTGCTCTCCCCCCGTTTTTTCCTTTCTGTGCCCCTCGCTGCCCCACTGTTGTTGTGCCCGTGATTTGCCTGCTCTCCCCCGTTTTTCCTTCTGTGCCCCTCGCTGCCCCACTGTTGTTTACCCGTGATTTGCCTGCTCTCCCCCGTTTTTCCTTCTGTGCCCCTCGCTGCCCCACTGTTGTTTACCCGTGATTTGCCTGCTCTCCCCCGTTTTTTTCCTTTCTGTGCCCCTCGCTGCCCCACTGTTGTTGTGCCCGTGATTTGCCTGCTCTCCCCCCGTTTTTCCTTTCTGTGCCCCTCGCTGCCCCACTGTTGTTGTGCCCGTGATTTGCCTGCTCTCCCCCGTTTTTCCTTCTGTGCCCCTCGCTGCCCCACTGTTGTTGTGCCCGTGATTTGCCTGCTCTCCCCCCGTTTTTCCTTCTGTGCCCCTCGCTGCCCCACTGTTGTTTACCCGTGATTTGCCTGCTCTCCCCCGTTTTTCCTTCTGTGCCCCTCGCTGCCCCACTGTTGTTTACCCGTGATTTGCCTGCTCTCCCCCGTTTTTTTCCTTTCTGTGCCCCTCGCTGCCCCACTGTTGTTGTGCCCGTGATTTGCCTGCTCTCCCCCGTTTTTTCCTTTCTGTGCCCCTCGCTGCCCCACTGTTGTTGTGCCCGTGATTTGCCTGCTCTCCCCCGTTTTTCCTTCTGTGCCCCTCGCTGCCCCACTGTTGTTGTGCCCGTGATTTGCCTGCTCTCCCCCGTTTTTCCTTCTGTGCCCCTCGCTGCCCCACTGTTGTTTACCCGTGATTTGCCTGCTCTCCCCCGTTTTTCCTTCTGTGCCCCTCGCTGCCCCACTGTTGTTTACCCGTGATTTGCCTGCTCTCCCCCGTTTTTTTCCTTTCTGTGCCCCTCGCTGCCCCACTGTTGTTGTGCCCGTGATTTGCCTGCTCTCCCCCCGTTTTTTCCTTTCTGTGCCCCTCGCTGCCCCACTGTTGTTGTGCCCGTGATTTGCCTGCTCTCCCCCGTTTTTCCTTCTGTGCCCCTCGCTGCCCCACTGTTGTTTACCCGTGATTTGCCTGCTCTCCCCCCGTTTTTCCTTCTGTGCCCCTCGCTGCCCCACTGTTGTTTACCCGTGATTTGCCTGCTCTCCCCCGTTTTTTTCCTTTCTGTGCCCCTCGCTGCCCCACTGTTGTTGTGCCCGTGATTTGCCTGCTCTCCCCCGTTTTTCCTTTCTGTGCCCCTCGCTGCCCCACTGTTGTTGTGCCCGTGATTTGCCTGCTCTCCCCCGTTTTCCTTCTGTGCCCCTCGCTGCCTATCGCCATTCCCGCCGCTGCGTCCCTGCGGCCCCGCCCCCCTGACTGCCCATTCGCTGCCCCTGCCTCCCGCCTCCCAGCTGCTCCTCCCTCCCACCTCCCCATAAATGGCGGCCGCTGCACGGCCGCGCAGCGGACGTGCGCAGCGGGCGCGCCGCTGGCGCGCCGAAGGCACGCCTAAGGCAAGCCCGTCTGCGCCCGTCCGCGACTGGACCGCGCCCAGCGCCAGAACCCCTGGATCCCACCGATGCAACACTACTCGACGGACCTACGACGCCGCCACACTCACCGCACTCAATGCCGGCCGGAACCCTGCCTGCTACCGAGCCTCACCGAGACGCACCCACGGACCCTTCACCTGCCAAACCTGCCGATTCACCTGCCCCCTGACGTGCACCACCTCCGCCAAGTCGAGCAACAGCAGCAACCACCTGAAATGCATCCTGCTGAACACCCGCTCCGTCCACAGGCACGCCGTGGAACTCTGGGACCTGCTCGACGCAACAGCACCGGACATCGCCTTCCTCACCGAAACCTGGATGAACGCCTCCTCAGCGCCTGACATCGCCATAGCCATCCCGGATGGATACAAGATCACCCGGAGGGACCGCGTCAACCAGACGGGAGGAGGCATCGCCATCGTACACAAGAACACCATCCGCATCTCGACTAACTCCGACGAGACCTTCACCGCCGCCGAACACCTACACTTCCAGATACACACGGACCCCAAGACCACCCTCCGAGGCACCCTCATCTACAGACCCCGGGACCACGCACACTATTCAGCGAAGACATCGCAGACTTCATCAGCCCGCACGCCATGCCCTCCGCCGACTACATCCTCCTAGGGGACCTCAACTTCCACCTGGAGAACAACAACGACAGAAACACCACCGCCCTGCTGGACAACCTCGCCAACCTCGGACTCAAGCAACTGGTGAACACGCCCACCCACTACGCCGGCCACACGCTTGACCCCGTCTTCTCGTCCAGCAAGCACATCTCCTTCAGCCACGCCACCGGACTCCACTGGACCGACCACAGCTGCGTCCACTTCAGCTTCAGAAAGACTGCGACCCACCACCACCCGCAACAGGCTCCCCGCCGGAGCTGGAGCAAGATCACCGCCGAGCAGCTCACCGCCTCCCTCAGCCAGAACACACCCACCGACACAACGGACCCAAACGAAGCAGCCAGCAACCTCGCCAAGTGGCTGACCGCCTGCGCCGACGACCTCGCACCACTAAAAACCCTCCCAGCAGACCCGGAAGCAAGAAAACCCCTTGGTTCACCAACGAACTCAAGGAATCCAAGAAGAACTGCCGCACTCTCGAGAAAACCTGGCGACTCGTCCAGACCACAGACAACAGGACCGCCCTCAAGCACGCCACCCGCAAACACCACCAGCTGATCCGTGCCACCAAGAAGTCGGCACTCAAAGAACGACTGGACAACAACGCCCATGACAGCAAGGAACTTTTCAGCATCGTCAAAGAGTTCTCCAACCCCAGCGCCGGAAACAACGACATCACCCCCTCGCAAGACCTCTGCAACTCACTCTCCGCGTTCTTCCACCGCAAGATCACCGACATACACAACAGCTTCGACGCACAAACAACGCACCCTACCGCCCGAACCAATGCCCGCCACCACCACCCTCTGCAACTGGACCCCGATCAACACCGAAGACACCACCCGCACGATGAACTCCATCCACTCCGGATCACCAACCGACCCCTGCCCACACCACGTCTTCAACAAAGCCGACGCCACCATCGCACCCCATCTCCGGGACATCATCAACTCCTCCTTCCACACCGCCACCTTCCCGGAGAGCTGGAAGCACGCCGAGCTTACCGCCCTCCTGAAGAAACCAACGGCGGACCCCACCGACCTCAAGAACTACCGCCCCATCTCGCTCCTTCCGTTTCCGGCCAAAGTCATCGAGAAGACCGTCAACAGACAGCTTGCCGCCTTCCTCGAGACGAATGGATCCTCGACCCCTCGCAGTCCGGGTTTCGGGCCAACCACAGCACCGAGA
The DNA here is from genome assembly GCA_963921515.1 of Calotriton arnoldi. Taxonomy (NCBI): domain Eukaryota; kingdom Metazoa; phylum Chordata; class Amphibia; order Caudata; family Salamandridae; genus Calotriton; species Calotriton arnoldi. Next base: position 873,683 of record CAWUFW010003042.1, on the reverse strand, counting down.
CCGCCCTTATCGCAGCCACCGACGACATCAGAACCCTAACCGACAACGGGGAAACAGCTGCCCTCATCCTCCTGGACCTCTCCGCGGCGTTCGACACCGTCTGCCACCGCACCCTAGTGAAGCGCCTCAGCAACATCGGAATCCGAGAGAAAGCACTGGAATGGATCATCTCGTTCCTCGCCGGAAGAACCCAGAGAGTCCGCCTCTCCCCGTTCAGATCCGAAGCCACCGAAGTCATCTGCGGCGTTCCACAAGGATCCTCACTCAGCCCGACCCTCTTCAACGTCTACATGAGCCCCCTCGCAGCCATCGCACGCCGACACAACCTCAACATCATCTCCTACGCCGACGACACCCAGCTGATCCTCTCCCTCACCAACGACCCCACCACCGCCAGAGCCAACCTGCACGACGGGATGAGAGACGTCGCCGACTGGATGAGGAACAGCCGCCTTAAACTGAACTCAGACAAGACGGAAGTCCTCATCCTGGGCTCATCACCCTCCGCCTGGGACGACTCCTGGTGGCCCCCGGCCCTGGGCACCGCACCCAAGCCAACGGACCACGCACGCAACCTGGGCTTTATCCTGGACTCCTCCCTATCGATGACCAGACAAGTCAACGCCGTCTCATCTTCATGCTTCAACACCCTGCGCATGCTCCGCAAGATCTTCAGATGGATCCCCACTGAAACCAGGAAGACCGTCACCCAGGCACTCGTCACCAGCCGACTGGACTATGGGAACACCCTCTACGCCGGAACCACAGCCAAACTTCAAAAGAGACTCCAGCGCATCCAGAACGCCTCCGCACGACTCATCCTGGACATCCCCCGACACAGCCACATCACCGTACACCTGAAAGACCTGCACTGGCTCCCCGTCAGCAAGAGAATCACGTTCAGACTCCTCACCCACGCACACAAGGCCCTCCACGACCTGGGCCCAAAGTACCTCAACGACCGCATGTCCTTCTACACGCCCACACGCCAGCTACGATCAACCAGCCACGCCCTCGCCACCGTACCACGCATCCGCAGAACCACCGCCGGAGGAAGATCCTTCTCCTACCTGGCGGCCAAGACCTGGAACTCCCTCCCCACTCACCTTCGGCGAACCCAGGACCATCTCGCCTTCAGGAAGCAGCTCAAGACCTGGCTGTTCGAGCAGTAACTTACCCCCTCCCCCAGCGCCTTGAGACCCTCCCGGGTGAGTAGCGCGCTCTATAAATGCCGTGATTGATTGATATAGAGTTAAGACTAACTCCACCAAGTAGTCGAGTCCAAATGGACGAATTTCAAAAGATTATATTCCTCTGCCCCATAAAGAGGTACACAGACTTTGCTCAATGGAGCAATAGAACAGATATTATGCAAAGAGAGAAATCAAGGGATTTACTCTGTATTTCCTCAGACCAAAAGCAGATCTAACAGTGTGCCTCAGTGTGTCTCTTATGTGATTGAGTAGCAGTGTGCAAGCACATGTCCACGTATGTGACTTTTACCATGCGTCTGTCCCGTTAACTCAATTTGTTCATTTGAACTCGGTGGTGATGCACCAGTTTATTATTATGGAGTTAACTGACCGAGTGCTCCTAGTTTATGAAGTACATGTTTCACACTGAATGTCAAAATGTTTTACTGAATATGACGCGGAAGGTATTTGACAACTCCTTGAAAATTTGTGCTCATTTTAGCTTTCTAGAGCAGTGGTTCCCAAACTGTGGTCCGCAGACCCCCAGGTGCAGGGCCGGACTGGGAACAGAAACCAGCCCTGGCTCCCACCCCTCTGGCCCACCGAAGAAATGCCCTGTACCCGCTGCTGCCAGTGCAGCCCTGCCAAGATGTCCGGGACACATTCCCAGGGGGTCCGCAGGCAGCAGTTTTAAAAGCGCTGCAAAGTTCCTTGTATAATCAGCAGTTTTTGGGCAACAATAAAAGTTTCAAGATAACTCCAGTGATTAATGTACTTGCTGGAGAGAGATGGGAGTTTTGTTCAGTTACCTCTTTGACTCATCTAAGGTAGCGCAGATGGTTAATATGCTTGCTGCAATGTACTTGTAATATTCATTCAAAAACGGTATTTTATGTGAATAGCTCAGTGGGTTGTTACTGCTTTTGGCACAGAGATTCTTTTATTACTGTGCAGTTCATAAGTTACAATCGTAATTTAGCACAGTGAGCTTTGAACTGCCATCAAAGAGCTGCATGCAAACTGCATGATATGTTAGTAAGTTGTATTTTTTCCCCAGTCTTTAATTATCCTGATGCTCCTAAAAAATGGTAGTTTGGGTAGAAATACATTATCATTAAAGTCCACGCTAACCACTGTTATGTTCTAAATCCAGAGCTTGTGCAGACCAAGCACTCTTAGAAAATGCCAACCAGTATGGATGGCATGTGAATCCTATACCTTTGCCTAATGTAACATTTCCATTACAAAGATTGCCATAATCCTGGTGCACTGTACGGTCATCACTTGCTATGCTTTAAAAGAAAATACTAGTCAATATTTAATGACAAATAGGTTGTAGAATGCACAATTTCCCCAGATTTTCTGGAGGGGGGGGAGGAGGAGGACACACACACACACACACACACACTCACACTCACACTCACACTCACACTCTCTCCCTCCCCCAATGTAGTGGTCAGGCTTACTCACTGCATTTGGTGTGCACCCTACAGGGACTGGTCTGACAACATTTTCCAGGGCTGCTTTCGGTTTACAGTCGGGCCCTGGCAGAAGCCAAACATTGAAAAGATAGTCGCCGAGCAGCAACCTTTTCATTAACATTTTCCAATTTTTGCATTTTTTTAAAATATAAAATATTAAAATCGTTAGTAATTAGAGTATCTGTTTGGTGTGCACACGTGTTTTTTTCATATTACTGTTTTAATGTTTGAAATGTAAATCATACAAATTGCTTGGGGGTCCCCTGCTTCCAGTAGTGACTCAGTGGTGGTCCTCAGGAGTCAAAAGTTTGGGAACCACTGTTCTAGAGCACCAACCATAATTTCTATCACCAAATAAAACCCCTCATTTTATTTATTTACTGCAAGAATGTTTAAAGTTTGTGTAGTTTAAGCTTGTTTTGAATAGGAAAAAAAGTTGTCCTAATTAAAACTAAGCTTTAACTTTTTTCATTGAATATGTATATATAACACAGTGCTAGTTGTGCATTCCTACCTATTTTAAGTTTGTTTGGTAGCACGTGCATACAAACAATACATGCCTTGTCCCCACACATCCGTTTTGGGTTGCAATGCACTTTTTAAAAGTTTAATAGGTTCAGTACGCATTTTCAGTAACTTGTTAATTCCTTCAGCATTAGCCTTGACAGTGGGTTCCATTCAAGGGACAACAGTGAAAAATTAACATAGCCTAACCTTTGACGTACTAGGGACATAGCCAGCCCCTAGTAAGTTTCTTGGGTCACCATCAGCTTACATGGCGAACTATGAATTTATAGCTAAAGTTCTTGTAAGTGAGACTACTCTGGGTGTGTTGTGCACGCCATCATCACTGCCGTTTGTTTGAATGAATATTGCTTTGATCGCCAACATAATGTGTATTTGTAAGCGCGTGTTCACCCAAGGGTATCTTGGCGTTGAATAACAGATGTTTGTTACTCAGCTCATTTGTACTCTTTTTCGAACTCCGAAGGATGAAAGGCTGAGTGGACCCCCGGCATTTGAACCTGTGACCATGAGGTCGAACATCAGCTCCTACAGTGGACGCATTAGTCCACTAAGTCACCAGACCCGCCAAATGCTGAGGCACTGCGTTTGTGAGAGCCTGTCAGCAGGTCTGGTGTTGTCACAAGCCCAAGATGCGCAGTCAGAATATCGCGAAATACATCATGTATTGTAAATGTCACTTGAGCGCGGATGTGCTGTTCTCATTTACATGTCATTTATAACTAAGTATTCCCTTGAATGATGTTTGAGTGTTCTGTGGTTCCCAGGCTGTCAAACAGTTACTGGATTCTTTAGGAAGCATGTCCTGCTGCTGTCTTATTAAATTGTGGATTCGCCTCTACGTCTAGACGATGTGTTTGAGATGTGCAGACAAACACTGGCTGGCCCTGCCTCGTAACGTGCTGCATTTGTCGAATGTGATTGTTTCTTGGTGTCGCCGTCGCTCTGTTGCCAGGCATTGTTAGAGGCGCTGTGTTAAGACTTGGGTTTCTTAGGAGACGAGTGAGTCCCTGTTGAAGGCAGGCAGAAGCTTGGATGTTCTATTCAGTGGTTGGTTTTGAATTCAGAGGGGGAGAGCAAATACATCGTGCGTTTAGTGATTTAAATCTAGACTAATCTGTTGCCTTTGGTTTCTTTCTGCGCCTGCACGCGAGGACAAGCAGAGTTACAATAATTAATCTTTCTGCTCTCTTTTCTAAAAACGTTTTGGTTGGCGCTTCGCAGTATTCTGTTGTAATTGTTAAAAATTCACGGCTTAACTAATGTGTTCACTTTAACTCGGGCTCGAGCACTTTGGTTTCTCAGCCTTGCAAATGAGCTCCCGGCCAGAAACCTGGCCAGCACCCTAGCTTGAACTTCTCGTCGATGGTTTCTGTGCCGTGCTAAGAGGCTGCCGTACCCGTTTCACTTTCACGAACTGTACAGGCCTTTGTGCACGTTGCTCTTCTCTAAAACATGCTATAGGAAATTCCCTTCCAGATCGGGTATTAAGTTTTTGTAAAATCTTGAACATTACGTTTTTAGAAAAAGAAAACATGCGTCCAGTATTCCTCCGCACACTAAGTGGTCATCTTTAGCAGAGATGCAATCAGAATTGCTGTTAATTAAATGCTGCACATTTCTCCCATTACAGGGCGCGGGCGCTCTGAAGTAACAACTTAATAAAACTACTAAATAAAATTCTTCACAAAACTGCCACATATACAAGCATTGGCAAAGCCAGTAGTTCTGGCGATAATGTGCCAGTGTACGTTAACACCTGCATAAATGCTCTTTATCACTATAGAGCCGGCCCTATTGGCTTTGCCAGTGCGGAGGAATAAAGTGGCAAAAAGGATTTGTTTTTTTATAGAATGACTGGACGAGAGAACGAAATGAACGTGGAAAACAGAAATGAACGTGGAAAATAGCATGATAATTGAGTGTACTTTTCAGATGTAAAGTGGCCCCCATGGCATGCCAACAAGAGCACTTCTTTGAAGGTGGAATAATACACCATATAGCCAAAAGCATGGGGTGAGAGTAATGCTTCTCTGGATGGAGCCAAAACACATTTTATGTAAATTTAAAATAATTTGTAACAGTATGTCAGGGACAGCTACACTGTCATGTCAGACATAATATGAATCACAATTGTAGTTTCACATACTGTGCATATATCCGCCATCTAGTGGCTCAGATGTGAATTACACGTTTCCTCTAAAGGGTTGGGCATCCAAAGCTTCATAGAAAGTAAACTGTTGCATTGTGACCACAAGGAATTGACTGTTTTTTTGCGCAAAATTCTAAATCCATGAGTAATACTTTGGCGTTGCATTATTACTGGCCCTGGGTATTTCTGGCTTTCTGTGCACACCTTTAAAAGAACATGAATGTTTTTCCCATTTTATTCGAATGGAATTGATATTTGGATAAGATGCAGTAATTGTGCTGACCAAGAATTAGAATGATGCGCGGTTTGCAGCTGGTGGGATCGTTTACTAGAAAATAACAAGCACCTCTAGTAGAACAGCACCGAAGTTAATTCCCCCCTTATTTCCTCTAGCAAGGTAGGAGGTAACACCACTCTGTTTGCTGAGTTTTATATGATGTGTTAGTTGTGTGTACTTATTTCAGTCTGAATTACAATTGTGAACCTATCCTGAAAGTATAAGCAAAGGATCAGCACATTGGACTGTCAAGGTATAACAGCATAGTTTTGTGTAGTTCAGACCAGGGTAGGAACAATACTGGACCAAGTCTTTATTTAGGGCGAGTGAATAGATTGCAAACAATACCATTTTTAGTATTTAGGGAAGTGGCTTCTTTGCACATTTTGATTTTCTCTCGGAGAAGGTTTCAATTTTAGGAAGCCAAAACTGGATATTATGTTCATACCCTGGCAGGCCTAATGCATTAGATATTCTCCTTGGTCAATTTTAATTTTCTAATGGACAAGATCTGTTCTTATGAATAAAGGTGAAGGTACGGCTTCCCTTTTACATTTTGTCTATATGGTAATGTGGAGAAGTTGGCAAAGAAGCCCAGAGGAGGCCCCTCACACTCTGAACTAGGTTATTGTATGGAAATACAAGTGCATCTCTCAGCTCCGCTAGAAGAGATTTATTGGTATATACCTCGCCAGTGTTTGAATATTTGAATGATGTGTGCATTGAAATATTAGCCATCAGCAGTCGCGGTCGGTGGAGGAGTGCCGGCCGGGCGGTGACGTGGGGCGGGGGAGGGGCAGGGTGGGGGTAGCAAAGTATGGATTACGGACCTATACAGGTAAGTAAACATTTAAATCAATAAAACGAATTTCGTTGCGCGCACTGCATCGCATTTGGCGATGCAGTGCGCGCAACGAAATTCGTTTCATTGATTTAAATGTTTACTTACCTGTATAGGTCCGTAATCCATACTTTGCTACCCCCCACCCTGCCCCTCCCCCGCCCCACGTCACCGCCCGGCCGGCACTCCTCCACCGACCGCGACTGGCCATCAATAATTAGAATGGCATACTTGCATCTTCTCCTCGCTAGCTTGAAGAAGAATCCCGAAACAAGGAATCGCATCCTCTGCTGACAGTGTTTTACCCCTAAAGATTGTTAATTAATTAAAGTTAACACCGGGTAACTACATTGGAAAGCAATCTGCTTATTTGCGGAGTGGGAGCCTACACTAGCAGGGTGTATGAAGTGTTGAAGCTGTGAGAATGTATTGTTACTTAACACATTGTAGTCACGGTGCAAATGCTCTTCACATCATTGGAGTATAGAGGAGATTCTGTGTATCCTCGGTGTGCAGAAAAGGATCTGTTGGGGACGGGAATGTGCGTACTTCCAGCATGAGCTTCTCAACTCTATTCTGTACAGAATGTTATCGCTCGAACATCTCTTCCGCTTTCCTTTGTTTCGTTGACTTTCTCTGAAACACAAACACTTCTCTTTTCTGCCTAGGCTGCTCTGACGAGACTTCTGGTGAAAAGACCCAGACGACCATTGAACCACCCTTTGGAAGCGTATCACTACACAGGTACGGAAAGCTTCTAAACAGAAACGTCCATGGGAATCCACACAGCTTTATCTTGCAGGCATATTGGCGCTTTACAATGTAAACTGATGACTAAAATTTCTCCTACTGAACAGTGCAAAAACCGTTTGCTAAAGCTTTAATATTAGTGAAGCACACGGAGACCTCGCGTGCTTCCAACCCTGCCTTCCCCTTTGTCTTTGTTATTTTGAACAAGATGCATTGGAATTGTTCCTTGATCACATTGTCATTAGCACACAATTGTGGTGATTTCCGTTCCATAAGGGTTTTGCCAACATACAATCGTAATTTTCTGCATTGTACCACTGTCTTTCTCTTCCACATTGCCTAACAAGTCTTTTCATCTGAAAGCGGCCTGAGTTCTAAATGTATATAGTGTAGTTATAGGAAACTGGGTTACAGGTTGGAGGATGGGGGGGGGGGGGTGGAACCTTATTCAAGCAGCACCCACAATTCTTGTCAGGGTGAAACATTAGCAAACCCCAAGTTAACCTGTGCTTAATCCTCTGGTAGCTTGACACAAAGCAGTGAGGCTTCATTAGAAGCAATGTGTAAAGTATTTATGCAACAGTTCAAACCGTAATAAATTAAAAACACAAAAGTAAAATCCCACACCAGTCTAGCAAAATAGGGTAAAAATTAATTATTTGAGCCCAAAAGCAAAAAAAAAAAATCCAATTAGTAGAACCGGAGATGTGCAATTTTCAAGAAAAACGTGCCTAGAAGCACAAACCACCAACTGTAGTTATCTGGTCGCGCCGGACTGAGACAAAGTCACAAGTTTTATTAGCCAGCCTGCAAGATCAACTATCCCCAGATATTTTAGTCGCAGGGGACTTCAACATGAACCCACTGATCTAATTTGAGAAGACCAAATATTACGCAAAAGAGTGCGCATGGAAATCCTTTTTGATTTCTTTAGAATGTTCATGCACTCCTGAGGAAGTCCTAGATGGCCATATTGAAGGAGCTCAGGAGCCATGCCGTCAAGTTCAGCGAGGGAAGGCTGAGGTGATGGCTTCTCCTGTTCTGTTTGGATAGGAGATCCGGCCTGAACGGAAGCCTCCTTTATGGTCGTTCTGAGAGTTGTAGCAGGTCCGGATACCACCACTGTCGTGGCCAGTCTGGCGTGATCAGAATCATCCTCGCTCTGGAGCGGTACAGTTTGGTTATGACTTTGGGGATTAGAGGAAGCGGTGGTATAGCGTACAAAAAGGTCCCTGACCAACGATCAAAAGGGCATTCCCCCTAGTCCCCAGCCAGTAATATTGTGGGGCGAAGTCTTGGCATTTTTTGTTGGTGTCGTCCACGAAGAGATCTATACGCAGCTGGCCCCATTCTCTGAAAAGTTCTGCCACTCCTTTGTCGTGCAGCACCCAATCTTGATGCTCTGCAAATTGCCGGCTCAGGGCATCTGCTTGAGTGTTTTGCTCCCCTTGCAGGTGGACTGCTGTAATGGCGAGGCGCCTGGCTAGGAGCCAATGCCAAATCACCTGAGCCTCCAGGGATAGGGGGCGAGAACTGGTACCTCCCTGCTTGTTCAGGTAGTACGTCGTATTGTCCTTCTGAATCAACAAGGAGCTGGTGTGACTGGAGTGATAGAATACCTTGAGGGCTAGATGTACAGCCCTTAGCTCCAGCATATTGATGTGATATTCCTGCTCCTTGGTTGACCACAGACCCTGCATTTGAAGAGGACCCATGTGGGCCCCCCACCCCTGGAGCGACGCATCTGTGATCACTCTCTGTGTTGGCTGTGTTTGGTGAAACGGGACTCCCGCTAGGAGGTTTTTGTGCGGAGTCCACCATGGATTTGAAGCACGTGCTGACTGCGAGAGACTGATCTTGTCCCATTGAGCTGTACATTGGTCCCATTTGTCTTCCAGATCCTGCTGCAAAGGACGCATCTTCAATCTGGCATTGGGGACTAGGAAGACGCACAATGCCATCTACCCCGAGAGAGAGGCAACTTGTCTGACTGTCGAGTGAGGAGAAGACAGCTGCACTTTAGAGTGATAGACAATATTCTCTCCTCCGAAGGATACACTCTTCCTAACTTGGAGTCCAGTGTTGCGCCGAGACAGTGAATCCTTTTCGTCGGCTGAGAGACTGACTTGGCAAAATTGACTTGGAGACCCAGCCATTGAAGCAAGGTTAGACATGTCCGATAATTCTCTAGAGCGAGCTGCGGAGAAACACTCTTTAGCAGCCAGTCGTCCAGATGAGGGTAGACTAACGGTCCTTGGCGACGTAGGAAAGCTGCTCCCATAGCCATGCATTTGGTGAAGGCTTGAGGGGCTGACTTTAGCCCGAAGGGTAACACTTTGAATTGATAATGCTTGGCCCTTACCATGAAGCGTATAAATTTGCGATGTGCTGGGTTGATTGTAACGTGGAAATACACATCCTGTAAGTCTATTGAGCACATCCAGTCTCCTCGGTGCAGGTGCGGATAAATTTGATGGAGAGCTAGCATGAAAAATGTTTCTTTGCGGATGCACTTGTTCAGGAGGCGTAGGTCCAAGATTGGCCTGAACTCTGGTGTGGGGCCTTTCTTTCATACCAGAAAATACCGAGAGTATGCTCCCTTCCCTCTTTGAGAGGGAGGAACTTCCTCTATTGTGGACTTTTCGAAGCAACTACTCATTGTTTTGCTGGGGCCTTTGTAGATGTGGAGGACTGGCGCGGAGCTCCCCAGCTATGTGTAGAGCGGCGACACTGGTACTGTGCTCTGGGTTGATGTTGCTGTTGCCGCTGAGACCATTTAAGTACTTAAACCCTCTGATAAGGCCTGTGATCGTATGGCCTCTATCTGTGACGGAAATCTTTTTTCTTCTCCTGGCCTACTGCCTTCAGGGTGTCGAGTTCCGACCTTCATTTTGGCCAGTTCGTCTTCCGTATGGGACCCGAAGAGAGTGACAATTAAATGGCAGATTCAGGATGCGTTGTTGTGCTTCTGGTTTAAGTGCCATGAGCCGAAGCCAAGAGGAGCGCCCAGCGCATATAAATACGCTGCCAGGGTTGCACCATCCGCTGCCGCACTTATCATTTGATTAGCCACTAGGCCTCCTTCCTGAAGAACCTCCTCAAAATCCAGCTGATCTTCTTTGGGGAGCTTGTCCTTGAATCTTTCCAAGGCGTCCCATAAAGACTCAAGAGGGCCGATGCGCTGACCACTTCTAGAAAGTAAGCCAAGGTACCACAAACTTTCCTGCCCCAGGAATCTTGGGATCTGCTTTCCTTATCTGGAGGAACGGTCGATGAAGACGCCACTGCATGGGTTTTCTCTGCCGCTGCAATTAGCACTGAATCTAGAGGAGGATCTGCCTTCAAAAACAGTGGATCTTGCTCCGGTGCCTTGTATTTTTTAAAAATCCTAGCACGAGCTGACTTGAGGGATGCTGGAGTGAGAAAGGTGTCCTTTACCGGCTGAATGAGTCCAGGAACCAAGGGCAGCAAAGGTCTTGATGATGACCTCTGGTGCAGAGTTTCAAAAATGATCAATGATGTTGTCGGAGCCGTAGGCATGTCTATGTTCAACTTATGAGCTCCTCTAGCCAATACCTCGTGGAAGGTGTTAATATCATCAACTGGCGAGACTCTTGAAGGAGGGCAGTCCGTCAGAGTAGGAGAGTAGTCCCTCTTTGACGAGTGCGTGGAAGAGGACCACGTGGGAGACCGATGCCAAGGCGATGTACGCCGCCTATGGGTTGGTGTTGCTGTTCGTGGTCTACTCGCTGGAGGACTTGTGGCATGAGCCTGCTCGTGACCTCTAGGAACAGTTGCTGGAGAAATGTCCACAGCTTGCACAAGCTGAGCTAGAGGTGAACGGTGTAGTGGGCTGCAGTAGTCCTGTGACTGATCCACTTGCCCAGTTGCTGTGTTTGGCCAGTGACGCACCGGTAGCAACCTTCTAGGAGAGAGGTGCACAGAACTTTCAGAGGGGGTAGCTCTCTGATCACTTTTCTTCTTCTGAGTGTCCTGCTGTGCCTCTTTTCGTGCCCCCCCCCCCCGTCAAGGGAAGGAGACCTGTGCCTCGAAGTCGGAGGTGGTCGTGATGTCACTGACAGCGATAGGTGTCTCGAAGTTGCACACCTGGCAGGCGAAGCCGAAGGAGATGGTCGTCTCGACGTCGATTCCCCTGCGAGCCTACGGTGATGGGTGTCTCGATGTTGATCATCATTGGGCAGACGCCAACAGAGATTCCTGTCTGGAAGTTAATCTGCGCTGTGTCAACATCAACGGAGATTCCAGTCCCGACGTTGACCGTCGCCGGGTTGACGTCAACAGAGACCGATGCCTCGACATTGAGCGTCGACGTGTTAACGGCAATGGAGTAAGTTGTTCCGACATCAATTGTCGCCGTTCTTGTGCTGGCGGTGAACGCCGGTGATGAGACTACGTGGCTCTTGCCAATGCCGAAGCTGCAACCGTTGATGGTGGTGGCAACGTTGGGTGATACCTGTGAAGCCAGTCTGCTTTTCTTCGCCTTTTTTAACGCCGATGGAGAACAGATGGGAATCTTACTTCGAGAAGTAGATCTGGTTCTCCTTCTCTTCTGCTTCACAGGTGATCTTCCTCTTGATTCAGCAGATTTCTGTCTCTCCAAGAAACAATACAGATGAATCCTTTCTCTGTCCTTGAGAGTGTGCCTGGATAACTTTTTACAATGATGGCAACTGTCAGGAATATGCGTCTCTGGAAGACATAGAATACACACAGCATGGGTATCTGTTTTAGCCTTCATCCCACAGGAAGAGCAAGGATCAAATAAGGAAGGCAGAAAAAAGTGCTAAATTCTGTCAGCAAATGATAGTTCCTCACTCGAACAGATAAAAGACGTTAAGTGAAAGAGAGAACTACCAAAAAATGATACATTTTTTGACAAAAAACCCAAGAGCTCAAACGCCAGGGTCCTGACTGAAGGAGCCAGAAAGAAAAACTGACCTAACTGTCACCCCTGAGGCATGATGGGAGGCAGTTGGGGTCATGGCTGCCTTAAAGGCACGGTGCCAGTTTTTTCATTTTCTATTTTGTTGTGTGTTCCAATGCAGCCTATGGGCTAACAATGCCTTGACTATTACATTGCAGTTTGTGCAGTTCAATAAAGAGAGTACAAGTGTCTCATTGCTTTCTTAGTTTTTCTTCCTATAGGTGTATGTGGGAGGATTAAAAAAAAAACAGATATATGTTCATTTATACAAATGCAATTTATAGAAGCATTGTCTAGCCTTGTTTGTTTCAGGCTGCATTTTTTCTTAATTATGGAAACATGATTGATATATATATATATATATATATATTTTTTTAATGTACTTCGGGGTCCCCGCACACGGGCGGGAATATTCACTGCTTATGACTATTGATGAGGATCCCCTGGAAGAGAAATACAAATTTCTGTACACTACTTTTTGTCCCAGGGGGCAGAGCTACCTTAATATGCCATGAGGATCTTGGGATGCCTTAACTGGAAGATCATATTGGATTAGTCCCTTTATTATTTTGGGTTGAAATATGGTCATTACCCGAGGCTGGGCTGATTAGATCTTGCATTTCAGATTGCATGTCATTAGATGGGGTAGACTAGATACAATGGTATTTGAAGGCCACCATTGATAGATTGGGCCTCCTTGGCCTTTATAAATTCCCCCAAACAATTGGTCCCAATCACAAACTACTCATTAATGAATTGTTTTTAAAGCATTGTATGAATAAACGTTTGGTTGCTGCTCAGGCCAAACAATCAATTGTAAACTATGCCACAGTTTCAACAACTTGGGTGTTTCCCCTATATATCGTCACTGGCTGACGTTGTTTAGACTTTGCACTTTAAATTTGCTTTTCCATTCCCGGGGGCACGGCAGCAGGATATAGCTGTTTGTGAGACAACTATTCAATCCAAAGCACCGTCCATTTATTTTTGTTTTGCCCTTTTTATCAAGATCCAAGACATCGTTTTTTTGGTGCCATTGCTGCGCAAGGCCAATGTGAGACAGCATAAGGAAGGTTTAATATATATGCAGTCTTTAGGCTCACCTGAAATCTGTTCTGCAGTCTTGAACTTTGAGATCAGTGTTTTACATTAGGAAGAATTATGACAATTTTATTGATTTTGCAAAGAGATAGTGGTAAAAACATAAGTACATACAGTACAGCATGGTCAGCAGCACCACAACATGTGGCATTCGGCGAGTAAAACAGTCTTGTGACATTATACATTGTTGTTTCTCTATCTTCAGCGGGACATATAGGATGAGACCTGGGAATACAAGGAAGTTAATTAGTCTAGCATTCCCAACCATTTACCCCATACCCTCCGGTGTTTGGCCGGACAACCCCTGCCCTCGTATAGTGGTAGTTCTTGTGCGGTGCACCAGTCCACTCCTCTGCGCCATTTAGTTATAGTGGGCGGGGTGGGATTCTTCCATGTCATTGCTATGTCGCGTTTGGCCATTACAAGGGCGGTCTCTAGAAACATTTTGTCTGCTCTTGATCCATCTAACCCATCTGTGACACCCAGTAGTATGTTTAGGGGGTTGTGTGGGACCTCCCACCCCAGCACCCCTGTGAGTTCTGCCTCCAGGGCAGCCTAATAAGAGGTTATACGTGAGCAGGACCATACCATATGGAAGAAATCTGTGGGTTCGGCACCGCATCTTGTGCATGTTTGGTGTGGAATTAGGCCTGCTTTGTGTAAGCTGGCTGGGGTGAGGTAGGAGGCGTGCAGGTAGTAAAGCTGAACCAGGCGAAGTCTAGCTGAGACAGTGATAGTCTTGGCGGCCATCAGAGCGTCTCTCCAGTCGTCGTCGTCCTCCAGAGGGCCCAACCATGTCTCCCATTTAGCTCTCAATGGGTCAAGGGAAGTAGGACCGTTGTTAGTTAGGGAGCGGTATATATGTGAGACTCCTCCCCTCCCGAAGTTACCCATTGTGATCTGAGCTTCAAGGGGGCTGTGTTCTGGCAGTGATGTGCCGGGTTTTATATGCATTTCTAGGGCATGGCGGAGTTGTAAGTATCTGTAAAACTGGGACGGGTGAAGCAAATGTTTGGTTTGCAGATCTGGAAAGGAGCGAATATGGTCACTGACCCACACGTCTCCAAGCTGTGAGATACCAATGAGATCCCAGCTCTTAAAACCTTCCAGGCCCCCCACCTCCTGCAACCATGTGCCCTGCCATAGGGGTGTCTGGTGAGTCAGTTTGTCCTTCCAGTGGGTGTGTCGTAGGGAGGCGTTCCAGGCTAACAGGACTGTTCGCGTCACCGTGGGGAGGTCCCGGGGAATGGGAGATCCGTACATAGCCTGAACCTGAGAGAGGCCTAAGTCTTTAAGTTCGGTCCTGTAAGCAGGGTCAGACCACCCCCCGTTGAACCAATTGTGTATTACCAGGAGACGGGTTGCTAGATAATCTAAGTACAGGTTTGTTAGACCCATGCCTCCGTCGAAGGGTGGGATCTGGCAGCACGGGAGCCCCATACGCGGGCATAGGCCACTCCAGAGAAACCTTATAGTTAGACTGTCTATTCCTCTGAACCAGGTTCATGGGACATGGAATGCGGTGTTCTGAATGACGTAAAGGAATCTGGGGCGAATTATCATTTTGAATAGCGCTATTCTCCCTAGCGGGTTAAGTGGTAGTTTTTGCCATTTCTGCAGGTCCAGTTTGGTTTTAGTGACCAGAGGAGTCAAGTTTAGTGCCCAGGCTAGGTCGGGAAGTATGGCGACCCATATACCTAAGTATTTGAAGGACTGCCGTCTGATGGGGATAGTGGATTGCCAATCAAATCATTCCCTTGAGAGATGCAAGTGGACTAAAGTAGACTTTCCCGAGTTTAGGCGCAAACCTGAGACCCGTTCAAAGGACTGCAATATATGTAGGCATCCAGGATCGGGCCGGGTCTGCGAGAAAGAGCAGGACATCATCTGCATATAAAGCAATTTTTTCCTCATGTGATCCTAACCAATTCCAGCCCTGGACCCAATTATCCGAGCGGATGAGATTGGCCAGAGGCTCCATTGATAAGGCGAAGAGGAGGGGCGAGAGGGGGTAACCCTGTCTCATCCCCCTTCTGATTGGAAAAGTGCTCGAGAGCACTCCGTTGACAAGTACCCGTGCAGTTGGCTTGTAGTATAGGATGTGAACCATACAGTAGAATTTAGGGCCCATGCCCATAGCCAGTAGGATGTCCTCCAGGTAGCCCCAGTCGACCGAGTCAAATGCTTTATCGAAGTCGACTAGGAGGAGAGCCAAGTATGGGGTCGGCGACTGTCGGTTGGCCAAGGCCAGATGCAGACGCCTCAGGCAATGTCTGGTGCTCCGTGCAGGCATGAAGCCGCACTGGTCAGGGTGGACCAATTTTCTAAGGTATGGCCTAAGGCGCTGAGCTAGAACTGTGGCGTATATTTTGACTTCAGTGTTAATCAGGGAAATGGGACGATAGTCCCTACATGCTGGTGAAGGCGGTTGCGTTTTGGGAATAATAGCTATTGTGGCCGTGTCAGTCTCTGGAGGGAAAGAGCCTCTTTCTATGTCCTCCTCGTATAGGGCCACAAGGTGAGGAACAAGTATGTCCCGATAGGCGGAATAGTATTCTTGTGGGAAGCCGTCTGGGCTGGTAGTTTTACCAGCTGCGACCAGCGAAAGGGCGCCTTGTATCTCTTCGCATGTGATCGGACCTTCCATTCCATCTGACTCAACTACCGTGAGTTTG
Source organism: Calotriton arnoldi (assembly GCA_963921515.1). Lineage (NCBI taxonomy): Eukaryota > Metazoa > Chordata > Amphibia > Caudata > Salamandridae > Calotriton > Calotriton arnoldi. The sequence goes on along the minus strand of CAWUFW010003042.1, from coordinate 857,743 downwards.
GAAAGGTGAAGGTCTTCCAGAGCAATCAGCTCTGTCAGTGAGAGCTCGGGTGTCCGGGTAGAGTATAGGCCTGAGTAATAGTCTGCGAAAGTTTGGGCCATCGCTTTGGAAGAGTGTGAGAAAGTGCCCTCTTTCTGCATGGTATGCCCCCACTTTTTGCTGAATTGCTGATGTTCTTTGACTGAGTGTGCCCTGGGCTCCTGCTAATCAGGTACCCAGGGGGCCTATGTTCCTTCCCTAAAATTGCATTGAAGCCTAAATCCAATTGGCATCCCTGGCCACAGGTAGGTCCCTGGTAAATGGTACCACAGGTACCCAGGGAAGGCCCCTAAGGGCTGCAGCACTTATCGTGCCACCCCTAGAGGCCCTGCACCTTTTCACTCGCACACTGCCTTTGCAGGCTGCGTGTCTTGGTGCAGAACAAAGTGAAGAGTCGACATGGCACACATCCCTGTGTGCAATGCCTACAAACCACTGCCCTGGCATAGATCAGCCACCCCTCTAGCTGGGTGCACTATACCAGTGGTGAGGGTACAGGTGCATGAGCCCTGTACCCCCTACAGTGTCGAAGTCCATTCTTAGACAGTGTAAGTGCAGTGCTGCCATTAAGAGTATATAGTGCTGGGAGTTTGTCATTACGAACTCCACAGCACCATAATGGCTATACTGAAAACTGGGAAGTTTGGTATAAAACTTCTCAGCACATTAAACCCACACTGATGCCATCTTAGAGCTGCCCCCTGAAACTCGACCAACTTCTAGTATCCAGACTGAGTGGCTGCTTAGGCTGCCACCAACAGACATGTTTCTGGACCCCTGGGTCGAGAGCCTGCTGCTCTCGGGGGCCTGAAACAATGCACATCCTGGGACAAGGTACCAAGCCTCCTCCCCAGGATGGGCAGGGTTCACGAAGGGGAAGCTTAAAAGGCATGCCGCCTTTGTGAGCCTCCCCAGACCATTTGCTGCTTTCAGTAACTGGTTCTACCCCCCACTTTGGGCGGGAGAACCGGCGGGAAAAACAAGTAAGGGAAAGAGGTGTGCCCACCTTTGCCAACTCCACCCCTCAGGTGGGGGAGGCGAGGTGAAGCACAACTCCGAGTCCCCGCCATCTTGAGGATGGGGGACCCAACCAACCAGGGACAGGCTCCTGCCCCCCTCCCACTGGAGGGTGGCACGATAAGGGGTGTACCCACCCCAGGGAAGGGACCCATTGGTCCCTGCCCTCTACCTACCTGTAACTCCCCTAAATCTAGTATTTAGGGGGCACCCTGAACCTTGCTTCCTCAGATCCAGCCTGACAACAAGAAGAAAAGAAGGACCGAACAGCCGTGCAGCCAGCTAACAAGAGGAAGACGCCCACTGACTTGGCCCCAGCCCTACCGGCCTGTCCCCCCCCCTCGAACCTGCTCCTGCGAAATCCCGGTGTGTCCTACAGCCAGCAACCTCAAAAACCCCGGAGGACCTGCCTGCCTTCACTTCCAAAGACTGCTTCTCCCGTGAACACCGGATTTGTTCAACTGCAACCTCTGGCAGCAGCCGGAGACCGTGGGTCCGCCCCACTCTGCACCCGCCGTCCACGGCCCGAGCTCGAGTGGGCAAACACCACGAGGAGGTCACCCCGGCGATCCTGAACCGAGATCCGGCGACCCCTGACCTGCCTCCAGATGACACCTGCAGCCTAAATCCAGAAGGCCCCCCTAACCGCGACTCGAATCTGGTAAGAAGATCCGACCCCAAAAGGCACCCCTGCACCCGATGCCCCACGGCATTGTGTGCCCAAACCGACGGTGCCTAACCAACCCCTAACTTCCGAACTTACCTCTCGAAGTGGTGGTCGCACCCAGAAGTCCTTTGTCTCCCTGCCTGCAGCGCTTTTGCAAACCGGAGGTTCTCCATCGAAAACAAAAGGGCACCCGACCTCGAAACAGCACCCAGCCGCCCTAGTGCCGCTGAGGGTGCACCTTTGGTGCTACTTTGTTTCCCCATTTGCCCTGAGCTAAAGTCCAGGAGCTTTGCTCCCACAACCCAGTGGCCTGCTTGCCAGCAGCCACCAACCGGAGGCCCCCTATCCCCCATTGGATAACATTGGGCCTCCACACTCTGCACCCGGCCGCCCTAGTGCCGCTGAGGGTGTAACAAGAGTGCATTACTGACCCTGTGGGACCCCTGAGTCTAACCCCAGAACCTTAACTCCCACAGTCGATAACTTACCTTTGAACCCACAACCTGTTTTTCCTCCATAGGATAACATTGACAATTTTCTTCCAAAAAGTTTCTAAGTGTGGAGTTTTGAAATCTAAAAATATTCTTTAAAAATCGCACGAATAACCAAAACGTATTTACTTACCTGTTTGCAGGAAATGTCCCAGTGCTGAATCTAGGTATCCAGCATTGAGTTAGAAAAGTAACGTAAAAAGTAACTTACCTGTAATTTACTGAAAAAGCCTATTCATTTCAATGTCATGTATTTGCTAAGTATTACAACCTACTGCATCCCATGTAAATCAAACAAAGTACAATTCCTATTGCATTTTTAAACTATTCTACAATCAGCAACTTATTACTGTAAAGTATTTAATGCTTACCTGTGCCAGGCTTGCTTGGTTCTAAAAATAAAACAGTATATTTTTTATACAAAAACAATTGGTCTGGAGTTCAGTCTTTGAGTGTGTGAATTCATTTGCTGACTGAGTGTTTACATCAAATGCTTAACACTGTCCTCTGATACTGCCTTACTGCTTGACCACTCTACCACAAATGGAGAGTAAGGTTCTATCTAACTTTAACCTCTACCTACCTCTGGGGTCACCTGGACTCTGTACACACTATACCTCATTTTGGTGTAGTATATATAGAGCCAGTTTCCTACAGAGAGCGATGAGTGTTTCCTTCTGGGTCACAGCTCTCCGGAATTATCCGGTTCGCTAATGGGTAGGATACTAGTCTGTGTAGTATTTTCCCATTCTTATCGCCCCAGCCATATACTCGTGCAATGGAGGACCTACATAGGATTTTTGCAGAGTCAAGAGAAATCTGCCTCATTTCATCCCGCACTAGTGTCAGCTGGCGCAGCTGGGTTTCATCTGTTGTTCCAGCTGTGTCTCTCTCGAGCTGGGTTGCTTGGGATTCGATGAGGGCGAGTCTACGGTCTCGTGCTGTTCGTTGGGCTTTGAGGTGGCTCTTGGCTAGTCCACGGACCGTGGCTTTACCTGCCTCCCACAGATTGCCTGGGGATGAGACGGAGTCTTGGTTCTTGAGGAAGTACTGCTTGATTTCAGTTTTAATTGTTTCCTTAAATTCCCTATCTTGGAAGAACCAGGCATTCATCCTCCACATTGGGCGGAGAACAGTGGGTGGGTCGCCCAGGGTCAAGAGATATGTATTTCCCTGACTCTGACACTCCGGAGCTGGCATGAATATCATGTCGATGCAAGAGTGGCGGTGGTGCGCTGCTGAGGTGTTGGTGTACTGGGTTTCCCGTGGATTCCAGCATCGCCATACGTCACAAATACCCATGGCTTCAGCCCAGGTCGCTAGCTGTCTGGCGTGTGAGGTGCAGGAGATAGAGGGGGTCCCTGTGGTGTCGCGCCTGGGGTGCATGACAGCGTTGAAGTCTCCCCCCAAAACCGTTGTACCGGGAGGTAAGGAGGAGAGTATTTCACCTATGCATAGGCTATCTGGTTTTAGGTTTAAACCTATAATAACTGATAAAACCCCACCGAAAGGAAAATAGCCATCACCAGTGCAAACATATAAACACTGAAAAAACACTTTCACAACCACAAACTAAGTGCCATTCAAAGAAGGGAAAAGATGAGTGAAAGATTCATTTTTATTTCTTCCTGAAGGGGCCAATACAATGTAACTTTGTTATACAAGGCAGCAGCAAGAAAGACTGGGCTAACGTTATTCTGCTTGAGTTTTGTTGTTTAGGGATATCACTAAAATATTGTTTCTTCTTCCATCTGCTTTTTTCAGTTTTGTGGTCTTTGGTCGAAGAATGCAGTGTTTAGAAGCATGTTTTAGGTCTTATTTAGTTATTTTATAAACTGTAGAGAATCAGGAAATATCAAAATCATATTTTATATTTTGGCTACATTTGATTTCACTGATAGGTAACATGGCTGGTTTCATAAGAATCTTTCCCAATATATACCATCACATTTACCCACAGACAGAGAATGGGTGAAACCCTTTGATACATCAGCCCCCTTTTCTAGCAAGTCATTATTGATTATAGATGAATTGCCAAACACTCCAGGCTTTAAACATTCAATGCAAGGTGTAGTGAGAGGTATATGTGAAAAGAGTGTTGTCACCAAGCATCTGAGATAGTGTTGAAAACATGACACCAGACGTTTGATAAACATGGAACGCAGTGTCACTTGGAGTGCTGCTGCAAAACAGTTCCTACCAAGTTCAATAAAGATTGGATTGATATTGTTTGTATTTGCAGTAATTCAGCTACGTATATGAAAAGTGTTGTATGATGACCTGTCAAAATCGATACCTGAGCTGAAGTGCTTCCCTGTAAGAGATCCTTGTTACTTGCTAGATGGTATGCTGAAAGCATCTTTACAATCTCATTGACTTTATAGTATGGTGCACTGTTTCGGTATGCCCAGGAACTAAAATGCAATAATCTTCATTTTGTGCTCTGTGTGGCATCAAAGAAAGAGTCATCCTAACTGTGTTATTTAGCCGGTGGTTCTAACTCCTAGAGGCTGTGAATGCTATATTATCCATGTGGCGACCGTTTACCGAATTGTTTCTTAGTAATGATTCCAAAGGCAAGAAATGTTGATGATCTTTGGTCACATATTGATAGTGATGTGAAAAGAGTACAGTCTACTGCATGCTTACGTTTTTACAGGAATACATGACTGATGTAGTGGACATAATCAAAATACTAGAGTCTGAAAACACCCTTGTCTACCAAGTGTTCAGCATAATTGGTGGAGATCTGAAACATCTCCTTGCGAGTTTGCTGGGCGACACTTTTAGTGACTTTGGCACTGCAACATGCTGCATGTTAGAATTCTTGTCACTTGGCAAGCAAAGACATGTTGAGGAGCAATTCAGGAAATGTTATTTTACAGTCTGTGGGAAATGGATTGCAATGATGCATAGAAATGTCCCTTCACCAACCATGGCATTTGAAGTTAATGAAGCCTTACTGAGGTACTCGGCACAAGTTCTAGATCCCTTCTGAATTTTCTCCAGACTTTGAAAAGTACTGCTTCATTTTTGACAGCTTCAATAACTGAGGGCAAAGCGCCCAGTTCAACGCATATGTTGCAGAACATGTCCTAGAGAATCACAATCTTCAGGTGCACCAGTACTGGCATGCAAAGCTGTCATTGGCCAGTTAGCAAATTGTGTACTGGCTGTTTTGGCATTGCCCGTCTCAAGTACCAATGTTGAGAGGGCCTTTTCACAGATTAATGTTTACATAGGAAGGAAAGAGCGACCGCGCATGACCACAGACTCACTAAAGAAGTATTGTATGGTGTACTACAATACATTTTATCTGTAAAAATGTATTTGGACCTCATATACCCTGTACACACGCTGTCTATACACATGCACTATCAGTGCAGAAAGCAAGCAATAATTAAAAGCAAAACATTCCATAAACACCGGAAAAACACTGTTTCTATTGTTTTTAATGGCGCAAAAATGTGTAACCACTGATAACCCCTGTTTTTAAAGGTATTGAAAACACTGAAAAAACCTCACCAGAATTTGCCAAAAATAGAAACTGAAAACAGGAAAGCCTACCTATGCAGTTTAGGGTCTGTGTGTGGGTGGCACCATGAATGTAGATGGAGAGGACATTAAGTGTTTCTTCGCCCATTGTTCCGGAGAGGGTTACAAAGCGGCCATTGGGGTCTCTGGTAATTTGAGTAGGTACGAAAGATAGGTTGCGCTTTAAAAGTATTGCGACCCCGTGTGAAGCCAGAGTGCCAGGAGCTATCAAATCCGTACCTTGCAAGGAAGGGACAAAGATTGCCCATGAGGTGGGTTTCTTGGAGCATGAGAATGTCGGGGCGTGTCTTTGGGCATGTCGCAGGACCGCGGTCCGTTTGATCCGATCTAGTAGGCCGTTTACGTTCCACGACATGATACGGAGAGAATTCCCTTTGTATGTCATTGTATCGTGGTCAATGTGAGAAGCCCGTAGTGCCTCTGGAGCTGCTGTGCGGTAGATGCCCTGGAGGCTGAGATGTGTGAATTATGTGTTTTGTCTGTTGAAATGTATTTGTGGTGCTGTCGTACTATCGTGGAGCTGAGATGCTGTGAACTTTGAGTTATTGAATAACTGGAAACTTGGGACAACGGCCCCAACCTCCACCTGGAGGGTATTGGTTGGTTCGCGTGGATGGCTTTGTACCGTCGCGGATCACTTGCGACTTCCCCGGATGAGGGGGCCACTGCGTGCTTCTTGATTGGACTCGTAGCAGAAATCAGGTAAGTTTAAAGTGAGTGGAGGGGGTAATCTTCAGCTGCGCAGCTATATCTGAAAGAAAGTTAGTTATAGATTACTCCAGTATTGGAACTTTCATAGATTCCCATGCCTGAATCATTCCCCGTCGTCGAGATGGGAGTCCCCGGTATACATAAAATAGCAATATAAACCATTACAAAAGAAGAAACTAGGCCTAGGCCCATTCTAGTTTTGTAACATATCCACCTCTTTTTGTAAAAGAGACCAAATGAAACGAACAGCTAATCAGATTAGCCTCACCCTCTAGAACTTTGCTGAGAGAACCTCAGACCCTCAGATTTTCTACCGCACGTTGTGCAAGGGAGTCTCCAATTGAGCTCTGCTCATTTATACTCATTTCTACAGTTTTTTCTTCTGGTTTTGCTGGCATTCTCTCCTAGGATGTCAGACAAGGAAAAGAAAGCTCTCTTCAAGGCTTGTGCCACCTGTGCCAAGAAGAGGTTATATGTGGAGGACCGCAATAAAGAATGCATTTACTGCCTGTATCCAGACCACAAAGCTGCGGACTGCAAGATTTGTCGCACCTTCTCAACGAAGACACTACGAGACCGTGAGGGTCGTCTCTTGACCTGGCTCCAAAAACTGAAGTCAAGAAAAGATCCACTCTCCAGAGACAGCGAGGAGTCGTCATCTGCCACTTCAAGAAGGTCTGTTAAAAGGGGTAGGGCTTCGCCTTCTAAAGAGCGTCCTGCTAAGCTCTCAAAAAAGACCTCTCGGGGGTCTGAGGGCCGGAGTCCTGGCGAATCTCCTCACCACAGTGTAAAGGAGAGGGAAGGACAATCAGCAGCAACAGCAGTAGTGTCAGTGGCTGTAAAACCGTTCAAGAAGCCCTCTTCTCTGACTTCTGAGGGAAAATCTGAAAAGGACGCCCACTCGACGGCGGCGATCAAACAACCGTCGACGAAATCATCCAAGGTACAGCTTAAATCTATGCCTCCGTCGACGGGCTCGTCGACGGTACCTTCTGTGTCGACGCGGGTGATTACAGCTTCGCCGTCGACGGTTTCGTCGATGAAGGTGTCGACGAGAGTAGCGTCGACGACGACTGTGTCGACGACGACCACCACGACGACGTCGACGGCCAAGATGTCGACGGTCTCGTCGACGACGGCGCCTATCTCTTCATCGCCGATCTACTCTTCGTCGTCGCTGCTTCCGTCTACGGCCTCGTCGACGATGGTCTCGCCGTCGACGGTTCCGTCGACTGTTCCGTTGACGACATCGTCGACGATGGAGAAAATCATAAAAAAACATCATATCACACCGGACATGACTTCCCCCAGAAGAGTCACTCCTCTGCCTCCGGCTCTTTTGCTTGAAGAAGAAGAGTCTGACGACGATGGGCCTTTTGACTACGCACATAGCCCCTCGCAGCTGCGAGTTAAATGCCAGGATACTGACTCGGAGGGAGAATATCTCCAAGAGCATACATATGACCAATCCATAGGCTATCAAGAGGACTACCGCCAGGAGATGGTCTCGGTGCCTTCCTCTCTTTTAGCGGATCTCCAAGGTATGCTGGTCGACTATAGGAGGAGATTTTCTACACAACCACCTCCTCCAGCTATGGGGCCGATTGCGGCTGCTCTTCCGGCTCGGTCTATTACTCCTCCACTGCCACCGTCGCAACCAATGCCTCAGCATCACTTGCTGATTTCGGATGTTCCTCCGATTGGGCCACCCGCACAGGATGACACCTCGGATGAGGATCAGGGCAATGTCCCTCCGCTTCACCAGGACACAGAGTGGGATGATTGTTATCCCTGACCCGGCTTCTCCATCCCCAGCTCCTCTCGATTCCCCCCTGTGGACATTGTTTTTTTAAATAAATTAATGGAAAGGGCCGCAAACGATTTGATCTTCCAATGCCCACGGTTCAGTCGGAATGTTTCCTCTATGACTTCAAGGAACCGTATAAAAAGACTGTTCGTTCCATTCCCATTGTGGGCCATGTCTGGGATGAAGGATTAAAGGTGATGAAGAATCCTGCCACGGTGATGCCAGTCTTACCTCGCCTGGAAAAGAAGTATAAGGCCCCGGAGGACAGTCCAGCCTCCTTGGTTAGTCAGCCTAAACCGGATTCGGTGATATCTCAGGCTGCCCAAAGGAAGTCGCGCAACCCTTCGGCCCCTCTCACTACGCTACCTGATAAGGAGGGCAGACGCCTCGATAATGCAGGGAAAAGATTCTCTTCAATGGCGAGCCTCTTGGTTCGGGCAGCTAATGCCTTGGCAATATTGGGCAGGTATGATCGCCAAATGTGGTGCGATCTGTCCCCATATCTCGACCAGTTGCCAGAGGATCGTAAGGTGGAAGCGAAGAAGATCCTGCAAGAGGGGGAAGTAACATCAGCAGAAATAATTGACTGTGCAATGGACATTGCAACAACTGCATTCCGCTCGCTGGCAGGCGCAGCGGTCCGTCGCCAGGGCTGGTTGAGAGCGACATGGTTCCGTCCGGAGGTCCAAAATAAAATCCTTGACCTTTCCTTTGATGGTGAGGCGCTCTTCGGTAAGCATATCGGCGATGCGCTCCAAGATATTAAAAAAGATACGGAAACAGCGAGATCTTTAGGGACTCTACAATACCGGAAGGTCCCTTTCCGTGGAGCCAGGGGAAGAGGTACTCCGTCCTATAGAGGTGCATACCAGCAGCAACGATATTCCTCCTATGGGTCAACATCCCAGTCGTATCGTCCGTCCTACAATCAGAGGCAAGGCCAGTCCTCTTCTTTCTCCAGGTCCAACAACAGAGGGAAGCAAGGTCGCCAAGGACGGGATTCTTCTAAGCGACAATAGCGGCGTGCTGGCTCTTCTTACTGTACCCTCCCCCTCTACGACATCAGTGGGAGGCAGGGTATCAGGATACCTCCACAACTGGCAACGAATAACATCAGACCGTTGGGTGCTGAACATCATTCAGTGTGGCCATACTTTAGAATTTGTCCATCTTCCACCATCCAAGCCCCCTGCCGCCACGGCCTCAAAACATCTGCGCCTTCTTCTATTGGAAGTACAGCAAATGCTCCTCAAAGGGGCAGTGGAACCGGTTCCTCTCTCTCAGCGGGGAGAGGGGTTCTACTCCAAGTTTTTTCTGGTCAAGAAGACGCTGGACAAGTGGCGCCCTATTCTAGATCTCAGGGAGCTCAACACCTATCTCATAAGACAATCATTTCGGATGGTGTCTCTCCAAGATATTCTACGTCTTCTCAACTCAGGGGACTTTATGGCCACTCTCGATCTCGAGGACGCGTACTTTCATGTACCCATCCATCCAGCCCACAGGAGGTTTCTGTGGTTCACAGTATTCAAGAGCCATTTCCAGTTCAAAGTTCTACCTTTTGGTCTTCGATCTGCTCCGCGGATCTTCACCAAGGTGCTAGCGCCAGTGGCAGTATGTCTCAGGAGGCAACACTTTCAAGTCTTCCCCCTACCTGGACGACTGGCTGCTGAAAGCTCCGACCAAGCTGCAAGCGGAGGAGGCAGTCGGTGCGTGCACACGCCTTTTCGACAGCCTAGGGTTAACTCTCAACATGGAAAAATCATCTCTCAGCCCGTCCAGGATAGTTCGATTCCTGGGGGCCATCCTGGACACGTCTCTCCAAAGCTTCTCCAACTCTCGAGAGGCAGGAAAAGCTGATGTCCATGGCTCATCTGTTGCGAAGAAAAGAGTGTCTTTCAGTTCGCCTTTACAAGTCCCTGCTAGGGACAATTTCCTCCTGCATTCCCTTGATACCTCACTGCAGGTTGCGGATGCGTCCCCTCCAGGAGGAGTTGGACTTGCAATGGCGACAAATAGACGGTTCCTTCGACGACAAGGTGGTGGTCACACAGTCAATGAGAAACGCCGCCTTATGGTGGACAAGGGAAAAGAATGTGTCTCAAGGTCTATCCTTCGAAGTCATCCCAGCTCCTCAAGTAGTAACGACGGACGCCTCGCTGGAAGGCTGGGGCGCAGTGTTACAGGACTTGCATGTAAGCGGGCGTTGGTTACCCCACCATCGTCGGCTCCATATCAACCTTCTGGAGCTCAGGGCGATTCGTCTAGCATTGCAGGCTTTTCTTCCACGACTACAACAGTCGGCGGTTCTCGTCCGCACGGAAAATACCACCGCCATGCATTAAATAAACAAGGAAGGAGGCACCAGGTCTCGCTCTTTGTCTCAGGAAGCCCAGAGAATTTGGGAATGGGCTATCCAGCACGGGATTTCACTCAAAGTGGAACATCTCCCAGGGGTTCTCAACGAGTCAGCAGACACGCTGAGCAGGCTGAGATCGGAAAGCCTCGAATGGGAACTGGACCAGTCTACTCTGGAGGAAGTGTTTCGCCGGTGGGGCAGGCCTTCCATAGACCTCTTGGCCACCCCAGAAAACACGAAATGCCAATTTTATGCCAGCAAGCTACACCATCGGGGATCGCTGGGGAATGCGCTTTCGATAGCCTGGTCAGGCGCATTTGTCTGCGCTTTTCCCCCCATTCCGTTGATACCCAGGCTTCTCCGGAAACTCAAGGTGGAACCTTGCAGGATGATCCTGATAGCTCCAGCTTGGCCTCGACAGTTTTGGTTCACAGAGCTTCACCCTCTCTCCCTGGACCTTCCTCTGCCGCTGCGGCCAATTCCAGCACTGCTTTCAATGTCTCAGGGCCAGGTCTGGCATCCGAATCCTCGATCGCTGCGACTATCGGCATGGCTCCTGAGCACCGAGAGTTTCTTGGGTTAACACTCTCGAAGGAGGTTACGGAGGTGCTTTCTCAGGCCAGAGCCCCAAGTACAAACAAGACGTACCGATTGAAATGGAAGTGCTTCTGTATTTGGTGCCATCAGGAAGGGGTAGACCCCTTCTTATCTCAACCTCACCAGGTTCTACCTTACCTCCTATCATTGGCGAAAGCGGGGCTGGCTCACTCCTCCATCAAAGTCCATCTGGCCGCCATCTCTCGCTATAGACGCACTTCCTCTGGGCCTTCTCTCTGGTCGGCAAGGATAGTCAAGCAGTTTCTCAAAGGCCTCTTCAGAGCCTTCCCTCCAGTGAGGCCTCCGCCTCCTCTTTGGCACTTGAATTTGGTTCTCGCCCAGCTCATGAAGTACCCCTTTGAGCCGATTCACCGGGCGGACTTAAAATTCCTCTCCTGGAAGGTGGCGCTTCCGCAAGGAGAATGAGTGAGTTACAGGCCCTAACAATTCATGATCCTTTCCTTCAATTCAAGAAAGGCACAGTGATACTCAGGACTAACCCAAAATTCATACCAAAGGTGCCTTCAGACTTTCATTTGAACGAGCCAGTGATACTCAAGGCCTTCTTTCCTCAGCCTTCTACTCCAGCTGAAAGAGCACTTCACTCACTGGACATTCAGAGGTGCTTAAAGTTCTACCTTGTCCGTACTAAGGACTTCAGGAAATCCTCTCAACTATTTGTCTCTTTTAGCGCTCCCCGTAAAGGCTTTCCCCTTTCCAAACAGGGGATTGCTCGTTGGGTTGTCAGCGCTATCCGATATTGCCACTCAGCAGCGGGCAAGCCCCTGGAGGGTCGAGTCCGAGCACATTCTACAAGGGCCATGGCTTCTTCAACGGCCCTCTTCGCCGGAGTCCAGATCAGGGATATCTGCAGGCCTGCGACTTGGAGCAGTATTCATACATTTACAAGACATTACTGCCTGGATGCTTCAACGCAGAATGACACAGCTGTGGGCCAGGCAGTCCTGAGGAACCTCTTGCGGTGAGCTTTCCCTTTCTTCCCTCCTTCCATTGTTTCGTATTTGCACATTTTGACAGTGTGATTATGTATTGAAGTAGTGCTTGTTCTTAAAGGTACTGCAATATTATGACTTTCCTCTCGCTTGTTTTAATGTTTTAAAAAAAATATATATATATATATGAGGACAGTAAGAGAGCAAAATGTGCTTATAACTGCTAGCTACTCTGATTCAGGCATGGGAATCTATGAAAGTTCCAATACTGGAGAACCAAAGTTACAGGTAAGTAACTTGTTTTCTTCCTCACCTTAGAATAACCCCCAGGCGTCAGGCTGGATCCGGAAAGTTTTTCGTCAGCAGTACCCCTGCGGGTCGGAAGGTGACGTCTGTCGACTCCACGTTCGTCGTCGTGGTCGCCGGGATGACGTCGCGGTAGCTACATAGACGCCGTCCTCGCGCGGTCAGTCTTTCTTTTTCCGCGCCAGCAAGCGCAGATACGGAGATAGCGGTACCCCCAGTCACTTTTTGACTGACTTTTTTCTCGACTTTTGTCGACATCGTTGTTTGAGTACGACTCTTGGTGCACGAGGGATGCCTGGCTTCAAGGCTTGCGGTTCCTGTAGCCAACTGATGTCGGTGACGGATCCGCACCGCGTGTGCCTCTTCTGCCTGGAGCGCGACCACGACCCTAAGTTGTGCTCCGACTGCCGGACCATGAATCCGAAGTCTTTGCGGGAGCGGTCCCGAAAGCTCCTCGAGGCCCGGCAGTAGCCTCCGCGCTGTTCGAGGTCCCGGTCGCATAGGAGGTCAAGGGACCGTCACGGAGCCACCACCATTCTTCGTCCAAGTCTTCGCACTCTGGGTCAGGTAAGTCAAAGCACAAGAAGAAGGCTAAGATGCATTGTCGCTCTTTGACTTTTCCCGGTCCGTCGGCCGACGCGACGAGGGATGCGGGTGGTGCCCCTCCCACGGCTCTGCGTGCGGAGCCCGAAGGGTCAGCTCCAGGTTTCCCCCCTTTCCTGGGTCCTGGAGCGACCCCTGCCCAGCTTCGCCATCTTTGGGCAGCCCGACTCCGCCGGCGCGCCTTTGGGCCCCGCGGACTCGGCTGGGGGCCCTGGGGTCCCCCTTGGATCCAGGCCTGGATCCGGATCGGCGCCGGTCAACCTTGTTACGCCCCCCCCCCCGGCACCACGTCCGCAGCCGGCGTCGGCTGTGTCCCCAGCCGACGTCGACCCCGGCCTCCACCTCGAGGTAGACACGGAGCCGGACCGGCGTCAACCGACGCTGGATCCGGCACCGAAGGGTACTTTTGTGCCCCTGTTCTACCCTGGCTCTTTGAGACCAGATTGGCAGCCAGAGGAGGGTGAGGAGGACTGGCAGGGGTCTGGGGACCCTTTAACCGACCAGTTTATGAACAGGACTGGAGAGAGGAACTGGGGGAAGCCAGTGCTCTGGATACCTCACCAGACCATGGCATGTTGTCTCCTCCTACCGTGGGTACGGAGGAGGGAGCGTCGTACGCAGTGGTGTTGCATAGGGTGGCCGAGGCTCTCTACCTCGAGCTTCCTACGGTGGCAGTCAGGACTAACCTCCTGACAGAGGTGCTTCAACCGGCGGCTAGCTCTTCGGAGCCCCTGCTGCCGTTTAATGAAGCCCTGACTGACATCCTCTTGGGCCCCTGGTCCAGATCCAACACAGGGGCTCCTGTGGACAGGATGATGGCTCCACGCCACTGCCCGGCCCCGGGTGACTCCACTTTCCTCTACCAACACCCCACCCCTGAGAGCTTGGTGGTCAAAGCCTCCACTTCCAAGGGCACATTCCCTACCGCTCCCCCGGACAGGGAATCCAAAAATCTGGATCATCTTGGGAAGATGTTTTCTTCCTCCAGCTTGGGACTGCGGTCTGTAAACACCACATGTCTGTTGGGCCGTTACACCCGCTCCGTGTGGGACACGGTTGCGCAAGTGTTGCCTCAGTGCCCGGAGGAGGCCCGGGCCCTACTCTCTCGGGCGGTTGCCGAAGGGAGAGACGCAGCGAAGTTTACCATCCGCTGTAGGCTGCATACGCTGACTCACTAGGCAGGACGATTTCCACGTCAGTAGCCCTTCGACGCTACGCCTGGTTGAGGTCGACTGGTTTTTCCGGGGATGTCCAATCCACTCTTATGGACATGCCCTTTGATGGCCGTCGCCTTTTCGGCGACAAGGCAGACAACGCGCTGGAGCACTTTAAGGACTCTCGGGCTACGGCCAGGTCCTTGGGCCTCTCCACCGCCCGCCCTGCGCAGTCTGCCTTTTGCCCCTTTCGTGGCTACGGAAGGGGTGCCTCGTCACGTCCCGCCCAGAGCCACAGGCCGGCGCAAGCTGTTCAGCCTCTGCGTCGTGGCCGGGGGACGTGGGAACCAGCGCCGTGGTTCTGGGGGCCAGCGGGCGGGCCAGTCCACCACAGCCCTTTCTGCAGCAGCCTCCAAACCCTCCTAGTCCGACCTTTCAGGGCCACCAAACGCCAGTGGGCGGCAGGATTCGCCATCGCCTCCCCCACTGGCGCACCATCACGTCGGACAGGTGGGTTTTGAGGATAGACCAAAGGGGCTACTCCCTCCCCTTCGAGGCTACCCCTCCATCCATGCCACCTCAGTACCATTGCATGTCGGAGGATCATCTGGCACTTCTCCAACAGGATGTTTCGGCACTCTTGGCCAAGGGACCATCGAGCACGTTCCTGTCCCATAAGTAGGTCGTGGTTGCTATTCCCACTACTTTCTGGTGCCCAAGAAGGATAAAGGCCTGCGTCCTATCTTGGATCTCAGGAACGTCAACCGCTTCCTCCGGAAGGAGAAGTTCAAAATGTTGACGCTCGCTCAGGTCTTGTCTGCCCTTGACCCTGGAGACTGGATGGTAGCGTTGGACTTGCAGGACGCTTACTTTCACATCCCAGTCCTGCCAGCCCACCGGCGTTACCTGCGGTTCACGGTAGGCCACGAGCACTTTCAGGTTTACTGTGCTCCCCTTTGGCCTTAGCAGCGCCCCTCCGGTGATCACGAAAGTGATGGCAGTGGTTGCAGCTCATCTGCGCAGATCAGGGGTTCCAGTCTTCCCCTATCTCGACGACTGGCTGTTGAAGGCGGGCTCGCCCCAGGCTGTCATCTCCCACCTCCATGATACGGCCGACCTCCTGCATTCGCTGGGGTTCTACATCAACGTGCCGAAGTCACACCTGACACCCTCTCAGAAGCTCCTCTTCATCGGAGCTGTTCTGGACACAACAAAGTTTCGGCTTTATCCTCCCGAACAGCGAGTCCGGGATATTCGGGCTATGATTCCGATCTTTCAGCCTCTAGCCCTGGTTTCGGTCAGGATGACCTTCAGGCTGCTGGGTCTGATGGCCTCCTGCATCCTGCTGGTGGACCATGCCAGATGGCATATGCGGGCTCTGCAGTGGGACCTGAAGTTCCAGTGTGCACAACATCAGGGGAATCAGTCCGATTGCGTCGAGATCTCGGAGGGCACTGCACACCAATTGCAGTGGTGGCTAACGAACCAGGATTGGGTTGAAGGCAGACAGACCCCTCTCCCTTCCTCAACCAGTGTTCATAGTGGTGACCGATGCATCACTTCTGGGATGGGGCGGCCACATGGGGGAGACGGAGATCAGAGGCCTCTGGTCTCTGGCGGAGTCCGGGCTCCACATCAACCTTCTGGAGCTTTGGGCGATTCGTCTTGCACTCAAAGCATTCCTTCCCTCTGTCCGGGGAAGAGTAGTGCAGGTGTTCACGGACAACACCATCGCCATGTGATACTGCAACAAACAAGGCGGGTGGGGTCGTGGACCCCATGTCAGGAGGCCCTCCGCCTCTGGACATGGCTGGAACATCAGGGCATATCCCTGGTGGTTCAAACCTGGCAGGTTCCCTGAACGCCAGGGCAGACTAACTCAGCCGCAGGTGCATGATGGATCATGAATGGCGTCTTCACTCGGAGGTGGTGCAAGGTCTCTTTCAGCAGTGGGGAGAGCCTTGGTTAGATCTATTCGCCACCGAAGAGAACGCGCAATGTCAGCAGTTCTGCGCAATGGAATTTCCAAGGTGGCACTTGCTAGGCGACGCTTTTCGTTGCGAGTGGAGTTGCGGTCTTCTATACGCCTTTCCCCCTATACCACTTCTGCCCACAGTGCTGAAGAAGATCAAGCGCGACCGGGCCCAAGTCATTCTTGTGGCTCTGGATTGGGCACGAAGAGTCTGGTATCCCGAGCTGCTCAACATGGCTATCGATCCTCCGATCCTACCTCCTCTTCGGGAGGATCTTCTGTGGCAGCAGCAGGGGACTGTCCTCCACCCGAACCTGTCCAGCCTCCACCTCCTTGCGTGGAGATTGAGCGGCGGCAGTTGACGTCATTTGACCTGCCTCCCGAAGTCTGCGATGTTTTCTTGGCAGCCAGGCGTCCCTCCACTAAGACGGTATACGCCTGCAGATGGAGCAAATTTGTGGCATGGTGCACAGCAAAGGCTGTGGATCCCCTTTCCGCCCCTCTTTCTGAGGTTCTCTTGTTCCTCCTTTCTTTGGCCCAGCAGGGCTCTACTCTGGGCACTCTAAAGGGCTACCTCTCGGCCATTTCCGCCTTCCTTAGGCTTCCTGATCAGCCTTCTCTTTTCAAGTCCCCTGTTGTAAATGGATTCCTTAAGGGCATTACTCATCTTTTTCCTCCTGTTCCCTTCGTAATGCCCCAGTGGGACTTGAACTTGGTTCTAACATATCTTATGTGCGCTCCCTTTGAGCCACTACATAACTGTCCTCTCAGGCTTCTCACTTTGAAAACTGCCTTTCGGGTGGCCATCACCTCTGCCCGCAGGGTGAGTGAGCTACAAGCTCTTTCTTCCAAGCCTCCTTTTCTGGCTGTCCATCCGGACAAGGTCGTCCTAAGAACTAGACCTTCCTTTCTTCCCAAGGTGGTTACTTCTTTCCACATTGGCCAAACCATCACTTTGCCCACCTTCTTTCCACCTCCGCCTCCTTCAAAAGAGGAAGAGGGGCTCCACCGTCTGGATCCAAAACGTGCGCTTTCCTTCTACTTGGATCGCACAAAACAATTCCGGGTGGACGACCAGCTCTTTGTTGGTTACGTGGGCGCTAAGAAAGGTTGGCCCGTGTACAAACGGACCATCTCCAAGTTGGTCGTTCTGTGCATCAAAGCTTGCTATTCTTTGGCAAAGAAGGAGCCTCCAGTGGGACTGCGCGCCCATTCCACCAGGGCGACTGCAGCCACCACTGCTTTCGGACGGGGAGTCCCCCTTAATGACATCTGTCAGGCAGCTACGTGGGCATCGCCGCACACATTCACCAAACACTACTGCCTGGACAGCCAAGACCGGAGAGACGGCTTCTTTGACCGTTCTGTTCTCCAGGACTTTCTGGTGTGAACTTAGTTCGCTGACCCAACTCTGGGATTGGTATTGCTGGGGTATCTATTCTAAGGTGAGGAATCTATAACTAACTGTTTCTTTCAGATGAACAAGTTACTTACCTTCGGTAACGATATATCTGTAAGAAACATAGGTTAGTTATAGATTCCTTACCGCCCCACCCATCCTCCCCGTTCTGCGAACTGACTTCTAGGGTTAAGGACATCCTTTCAGGGCCCTAGTTTTGTGCACCAGTAGTCAGTGTCTTGCATGGCTCTGCGCTTCTGGCGTGGAAAGTTGTGTACAGAACTGACGTCAGCGCGCGAGGGCGGCGTCTATGTAGCTACCGCGACGTCATCCCGGCGCCGCCGAACGCAGAGTTGACCGACGCCACCTTCTGACGCGCAGGGGTACTGCTGACGAAAAACTTTCCGGATCCAGCCTGACGCCTAGGGGTTATTCTAAGGTGAGGAATCTATAACTAACCTATGTTTCTTACAGATATGTTGTTACCGAAGGTAAGTAACTTGTTCGTTACGGCTGGGATGAAAGCTGGTCAACTCCAATCGGTAGTCGGTTTTGCCCGGGGACTGGGTGCCACTTAGTGGTATTGCAAGTGATAGCGCGCTAAGTGAACAGGGATGAAGACCGGGTAAGTGATCATTTCATGCTTGCCCTCTTAGCAGGCGTTTCTGGTGGCCGTCAGTCACTTAAGTGCTGGTCTTGGTGCTTTCGCGTCGCGATCAGGTGGGAGGCGAGTGTTCGTTTCTCCTAATGAGGCAATTTGCACACGGAGTTGTTGGGCCCGATCAGGCAGGGAGGGGACCCTAGGAGCCACCGCTGCGCGGGGGTCCAGGTGTCGCACCCCCACTGGGTCTGCAGTGGCAGGCAGGCAGGTCCCACCGCGACCCGGGGGACTCTTCTCTGCAGTTAAATTATGCCATGGCCGGGACGTCGGGGGGGGGGGGTCTGCCCCGCCTCCCAGGAGTTTGTCCAGGGCCCAGTGTGCACCCAGTTCGCTGCATGTAGGGCCCGCCAAGGGCCAGTGCCCGGGCTGGGGCAGATGAAAGGTGGGTATCTCTCACAGTGAGCGGACCAAGTCTAGGACTGTAGGGGGTCCAACAGGGCCGAAGGGGGGGGTCTCAGAAGTCCACCACTGCGCGATCTCGCAGTCGATTCCCCCCCCCCGCTCACAGCTGTCTCGATAGTACCGCGCCAGGCTGCCCAGGAGGTCGGACTGAGTGACACACCCCCCCACCTAGTAGAGCTTAAGGCCTCAGGTCTAAGACGCGTGCTGGGCCTGTGTCTTTCCAATGTTAGCGGGGCTGCAGCAGTGCAGGGCAGGGCGCACCGCTGGTCAAATTGGCCCTCAGGCTGTGGGGTGCAGTGGTGATTTAGAATGTCCCCAGAGGATTTCTTCAGGTGGAAGAAGCGGTTGTGTGGGGGGGGGGGGGCCCTCTCGTGAGATCCCTGCTGTCCGATTGTGACACCCGATCCACCCCCTTGTAGCCCCCTCCCCACTATGGGCGCAGTCAATTGCCGGTCCGCGAGGCCCCGGCTGCGTCCACACCAAGACGGGAGGATTGAGACCGGTGCAGGCCTTTTCTCCCCCATGCGCCGCAGCCCGTCAGACTCACCAGGCCGCAGGAGGGTCCGGGCAGCGGGTGCTCCTGTCACGTCGGCGGGCCCAGATTTCTTGTATCTTCAGGGCCGGAGGGCGACTGCAGGACCCGACACTACGCTTAGGTCCTCCGTGGTCACGGTTGGAGTTCGGAGGCCGCCCCCCGTCTACAGGATCTCGGCGCCAGAAAGGGGGGGGACCCACTCGGAGTGTCCCCGCTGCCCGAAATAGCAGCCGATCCCCCAGCTTTGTCTCGGCTGCTGATCAGGCACAGTCGCCGCAGGCCCAATCAATCAGGGGTCTATAAAGCGCGCTACTCACCCGTGAGGGTCTCAAGGCGCTAGGGGGGGGAGCAGCTCTGGATCAGTCGAAGAGCCCAAGCCCGCGCACCAGCCCCGGAGGTTCGGTCGGGGGGAGGCAGGCCCCACCTCAGGCCGCCCATCAGATCTCCCTCCTTCAGGCCGCGGGGAAGTAGGATCGCCTCGCGGCTCCGGAGCTTGTCTTCGCCCGGTGAGTTGTTCGGCGCCTCAGCCCATCAGCAGGGCACAGCGCAGGGGGCTCAATCTGCCGTAGGGAGTATTTCTGATAGAAAGCCCCAGCATCCAAGCATGGGTCACAGCCTGACTGGTGCCGCCATTTTGACTTCAGGGCGGCCTGGAGACCAGGGCGCAAAACCAGCCATCGCACCTGGTTCTGCAGTATTTTCGGCACTGGTGGGCAGCCCGGGTTATTTTAGGGTATTAGCGATGAGTTAGGGGAAAGGATGGTTGCCGATGGCGATGGATTCTGGAGCGGATGACGGAGGGGTCCGGAGCACTCTTAGAGTGCAACCGCCATCTTGACGCTCCAAGCCACGCCCAAGAATTATGAATTTTAAGGGCTATTTTTCAATGTTTTAGACATGATTTAGTCCATCTGACTTGGCTCTTTTAAATATTTTATCTTAGAATTGTTATTTGAAAATTGGGTATTGTTTATAATTTTGTACTAGATGAAATTTTTAATCCAGGTCTTTCCATTTTATGTGTGCTTTTACATGGTCTTTGGTAGAATAACGTTTACTTTGACAGACTGACTGGCATTTACCTTGCCTCTTGCATCGGATTAGAGTCACATTGAATAGACTCTTGGATCTAATTCTTAGTGATTAGGATGAAGTAAAGTGTTTACGCTCTAAACTCTATTGGAAGGATTAAGTGTTTGGTATTTACAATTTACTCACTTTTAAAGTTTGACCACTGGGGTTCAGTTCTGACTTTTGTTGCCTTTTTCCAGGGTCAGACAGGTGGACCACCACAGAGAAGAAGCTTTTCAACAAAGGCATTGCAATCTACAAAAAAGACTTCCTCTTGGTGCAGAAACTAGTAAGTTGCTGAAAAGAATTCTTTATCTGAATTGTTCCACACTTGGACATTGTTTCTGTTCTTCTTCTTAGATAATTACCAGGACATATGAGATTTAGTCAACTTACTCACTGCCTGTTATGCTGACTGGCATGTAGGGCAGCAGCAAGGGACCTCCACTTTTGTCTGCCTGGGGCAAGTTTCTGTACGGTGCTCCAGCTGTGGTTCGGGGTATTTTGTTTCCATCGTTCACCTCCAGGTGTTTTTTGGCCTGAGGAGAGCTGTTCTTCTCATGAACTCTTGTTCTTTTCTGATGGTGTGTCCTATCCTCTCCATCTTTTTTTCATAAGGATGGTGTCCATCCTTGCTTGCATCTGGTGAGTAGTTCCTGGTTTGAGATGGTTTGTAGACAGAAACCACACTAGATGTTTCTCTGGTTACTGGTGTGATAGGCTGACAGTTTGGTGATGTTGCTTTTTTGTCATCTGCCATCATTCCAAACCATACAAGAGTGGACAGAACTAAGCTCTGGTAAAGTCTCAGCTTGGTGTTGGTGCTGTACTGAGATGACTCCACATGTTCAGAATCCTTTAGGCATTCCTGACCAAGTTCAATCGGCTCTTGATGCTACTGTCTGCCCCTCCATCATGTCTGATAGAACTGCCTAGGTAGGTGAACTCTTCAGTCAAGTCCAGGTCCTCTCCCTCTTGATTGATGAAGGGTTTGGGATGTTCAGTGACATGACTTCTGATTTCTTAGTGGTGATCTTCAGGCCCACTTGCTTTGCATAGATGTTGAGGCAAGGTGTGGGGTGTGTGTGTGTGTGTTTGTGTGTGTGTGTAAAATCTGCATAGTTCAGGTCCTCCAATGTGGAGAATGAGGTCCATCTGATGCCTCTGGCTTGATCTCCAGGTGTGCATTGCATCACCCAGTCGATGACCAGGTTTAAGAGCAAAGCTGACATTAGGCATCCGTGTCTCACACCAGCCTTGACTGTGAAGCTATACTCCATATCGCCCACCTGGCAGGTAAAATTATCAGAGAAGCTCTTGATGAGGATAGCTATCTGCTGCGGCATGTCAAAGGGCCTCCGTATACGCCAGAGGCTGTAACTATGGATGCCGTCAAAAGCTTTCTCAGAATCAATTAATGTATAGTTGTCTCTGCCACTGTGTGCACTGCTCTGACGTTGTGTAGAGTAAGGATCTGACCATACACCCTCAGCCCTTGCGGTACCCAGCCTGGTCTTTTCTTAACTGCTTGTCCGCTGTATCAGAAATGTTCGGTATAATAATTTTGGCAGGATTGACAATAGGGTGATTCCACACCAGTTGTGACAGTTGGTTAATGCTCCCTTCTTTGGAATCTTGATGATGATGCCTTGGTTCCAGTCATCTGGTATTTTCTTTCCCTCCCAAAATGATGTAAAAAATGGTTGGAAGATCTTGGCTGATGTTTCAGGATGTGCCTTTAACATTTCTGCTAGAGTGAGCTACAAGCACATATTATACAGAAACCATACCATCAAGTGCATAAAGATAGGATAGTGTTCAGAACTAATCCTAGATAAATCAGCTTTAATGTTAATCAAACTATAAGACTGCGTTTTTCCAAAACCCAAAGCAACCAGCAGAAACGGCACAGCACCCACTAGATGTCAAGAGCTCCATCATATATTACAAACAGACCAAAGGACATGAGACAGGCACAGCAGTTATTTGTGGCAGATGCACCAGGTCCATAATCTAAAGGACAGCTGGTATTGAAGGCTTCTATAGCCCTGTGGATAGTGCAAACAATCCAGTTATGTTGTTCAACAGCAGGTAAAGCGCTTCAATTGAAACCTAGAGCACATTCAATATGGAAGAAAGGGGCTAGACTGGCTTATGTGGGCAACATCACCTTAAAGGGCATTTACATAGTGGCAATGTTGTCCTCCACGCGCACACCTTTATTAACCATTATTATGCAGATATTCAAACAAGGAAGCAAACACAAGTGGAACAATCAGTGTTGTAATATATATTCAGAGCTACTCATACTTTACACACACTATAAATGGAAGGGAGCCAGTATATACTATGTGGAAAGCATGTGAATTGAAAAGACGCTAGCGCTGCATAAGCACCTGATGACTTGCCTGTAATTATAGGTTCGAGGCATGTGAGCTGTAGATCACATGCTGTGCAAAGATCGCCATCTAGTGTTGGGTCCGGGTGTTTGCACTTTGTTTTTCTTCGAAGAAGTCTTTCCAGTCACGTGGTAGGTGACTCCTCCTTTCGGTGATAGTGCACATGGGCATCGACTCCATAGTTAGATTGGCTTTTTCTGCCATCGGGTTCGGATGTGAATTGTTTCGCTCCGGTTCGGCACCGTTTTCGGGCTCCCTTCGACGCGCAATCTACTACCCTCGACAGTATTGTTTCTCTTTCGCGTTTCCCATTCTCCAAGTATCATCTACACTTGAAATCCTTCTATCGGAAGATCGTGGAGGGCCGTTGGGCCTACCCGCTCCGGGTTCGATAGTCGATGGAACGGACTCCATTCAAGCTCTGTCCTGGGTGTCGCGCTAAGTTTCCGAAGTGTGCAACCTTTGCCTGTCCCCGGAACACAACGAGAAAGACTGCGACGCGTGTCGGTCGTTTCGATCGAAGAAGACGCTCCGTGACCGTCGGGCTTGACGTCACGAAATGCACCAACAAAGCGGCTCCGCATCAAATCTCGTCGGAGATGACTCCGAACATGAAGAAACCCACGCGCAGAAAGCTGAATTGGACGAAGAACACATCTCCGTGTCTGAAGCCGACTCCGATGCCGAAGACCTCACACCGGGCCAACGGATCGTGAGTACAGAGACTTCCCTCCCCTACCATCTCCTACACAAGAAGGCTCCGGTCCCTTCTCTGCCTTCGGGCCAAGGTCAGCACCGAGAAAAAGTTTCGAGCGCCCCGCCCTCGGGCTCGACGCCGAAACACAAGAAAAGCCTTCCGGCTCGGGTCTACTCGTCCCCACGCTGGTTCCGACCCGAAACCTTCGGCGTCGAAATCAAAATATGTGCTGGTAACCATTCCACCGTTATCGAAGAGTAAATCTTTGGAGCCGAAAACTTCGGAGCCGAAACTTTCCATGACAAAACCGGCATCTAAAGAAACCAGTTCAACCAATAAGCCTCAGTCCGACGTTCCACCTTCGGATCCAAAACAAAAGGAACTGGTGATTAATCCAGAAACCGGGCATATTCATGCCAAATTGCCTGAAAAAAGGAAAATGGGCATACAAGAGGATTACCACATTCCTCTAAAGAAGAAAAATGTGGGTACTAACCCTTCTCCACCTTATATTCCACCTCCTTCACCTATTGATCCAAACTTGCTCATCACACCCACACATTCACCACCACCACTATCACCTGACCCACAGGATATAGGGGATGAGGATGAGTATACACCACAGGATACCGACCCATGGGATCATTACAACACTGACCCTCAGCCGGATAATGACCCTGACTTATATCCGTCCAGACCTTCTCCTCCAGATGACAATATTGGATCTATTGAGCTACTTAACAGAGCTGCACAGCATCATGGGGTAGAATTACATAAGGCGGCTTTTGAGGAGGATTTTTTGTTTGAAACCCTGAGTTCCTCTCAGAGGGCTACCCAAACACTGCCGATGCTAAAAGGTATGCTTAAGCATACAGATGACATCTTTAAAGATCCTGTAAGGGCAAGAATCATTACTCCCAGGGTGGAGAAAAAGTATAAATCTGCACCTACTGACCCCGTATATATTAGAGGTCAGTTGCCCTTGGACTCTCTTGTGGTTTCCAACGCTTGTAAGAGAGCTAACTCTCAGACCACAGGTGAAGCCCCTCCTCCTGATAAAGAGTCCAAATTAATTGATGCCTCGGGCAAAAGAGTAGCGTCACAAGCAGCCAATCATTGGCGCATTGCTAATGCTCAAGCTCTATTAGCTAGATATGATAGAGCTCATTGTGATTAACTCGAAAAGCTCATGCAATTTCTTCCTGATGAGCATAAATCTACAGCTAATAACTCTTATTCAAGAGGGTAAACTCATAACAAATACCTCTATCAGATGTGCCTTAGACGCAGCAGACACAGCAGCCCGAGCAGTAAACACTAGCGTACTGCTCTGTAGGCATTCTTGGTTGAGAATTTCAGGATTCAAACCTAAAGTGCAAGCTTCTATTCTCAACCAACCATTTGACAAGGAACACCTCTTTGGTCCAGCAGTTGACACCTCGCTGGAAAAAATGAAGGACACTGAGGTTGCAAAGTCCATGGGGGCTTTACAGTCACCTTCTACTAGGGGATCCTTTTGTCGCTCATTTTACAGGGGTGGCTCCAAAAATACATCAACATTAAATCCCTCCTCCTCTTACAAGGGCAACAATCAATCGCCCTCTTCAAGAGGTTACTTTAGAGGTGGATATAGGGGAAACAACTAAAGGGAAGAGGCAGAGGTAACTCAACACGCACTTCCCCTGCAAATACCAAACAGTGACTTCCTTTCCCTACCCCCCCGATCATCCCACTCCTGTCGGGGGACGTCTGGATACAATTACATCAGACAAATGGGTTCTACAAATTATCCAGTCTGGTTACTGCCTGGAGCTTACAAGTACTCCACCGAACATTCCTCCAAAATCACACCTCATGTCACAAGAACATCTCACACTTCTAAAGCAAGAAGTTTTCTCTGTTGCAGAAAGGGGTTATAGAACCACTCCCATTACAATACCAAGGGGCAGGAGTGTACTCCCTCTACTTCCTAATTCCCAAAAAGGACGGCTCTCTCAGGCCTATATTGGACCTCGGAGAACTAAATCTGTACATTCAGTCGGACCACTTTCATATGGTAACACTCCAACAAGTGCTTCCGCTCCTTCAGCATGGCAACTTTCCTTCCACTCTGGATTTAAAGGACGCCTACTTTCATATCCCAATACACCCTACGCACCGCAAATACCTCAGGTTCGTGGTAGCAGGCCGGCATTATCAATTCAAGGTGCTCCCATTCGGAGTAACAACTGCACCCAGAGTTTTCACCAAATGCTTGGCAGTAGTCGCAGCCATCTACGAAGGCAACACATTCACGTCTTCCCTTACTTGGACGACTAGCTCATAAAAGCCAGCTCGCAAAACAGCTGTCTACACCACACACAGAAAACAGTGCAGATGCTCCACAATCTTGGATTCACCGTAAACCTGTCCAAGTCCCATCTACAGCCATCCAACACACGGGCATATCTGGGAGCCACAATAGATACGCAAAAAGCTTTGGCCTACCCCATTCCGACCAGAATCCGCAACATGCAGACTCCAGGCTGCCAGTTTCAGCCTCAACACTCATTGCCAGCTCGAGTGTTCATGCAGTTACTAGGGATGATGGCGTCTTGCATTCTAATAGTCCCTTACGCAAGACAGCAAATGCGTCCCCTTCAGGAGTGCTTAGCACGTCAGTGGAACCAGGCTCAGGGTCTGTTATCAGATCTAGTGTTGGTAGACAGCCGCACCCATCGCTCTCTGCAGTGGTGGAACACACAAAACCTTTTAAAGGGCGGCCCTTCAGCGACCCGGTTCCACAGATATGCTAACAGCAGACGCATCGCTGACAGGTTGGGGAGCTCATCTCCAAACCCACACAATTCAGGGCATGTGGAGCTTACAGCAGACGCAGCTTCACATAAATCATCTAGAGCTGCTAGCGATTTTTCTAGCGCTGAAAGCATTTCAAGTTAATCTAGTAGGCAAAACTGTCTTGATTCGTACAGACAACATGACAGCAATGTACTACATACAAAAACAGGGGGACACACTCTCTCTCTCCAGCTGTCACAGTTAGCACAGACCATTTGGAAATGGGCCATACATCACAAAATGTATCTCCTAGCAGAACACCTTCCAGGAGTAAACCATCAGATGGCAGATCTGCTAAGTCGTGAAACACAACAAATCCACGAATGGGAACTACACCCTCAAGTTCTCCTCCCATTCTTTCAAATGTTGGGCTTCCCAGTCATAGATCGGTTCGCTACACACCCAAACGCAGAATGCCCAAGCTTCGCATCCAGGTATCCACACCCATTGTCCATAGGCAATGCAGTATGGATGAATTGGTCAGGGATATTTGCTTACACTTTTCCGCCTCTCCCATTCATTCCATTAGTGGTTCGGAAACTCAAACAATCGTCCCTGACACTAATCCTAGTTGCTCCCACGTGGGCATGTCAACTGTGATTCACAACCCTGTTGGAGCTATCAGTAGTTCCTCATCGAAAACTACGTCTTACACACAATCTCCTCACACAGAGCCATGGAGACATAAGACAGCCAGACCCCAGTCAACTCAACCTGGCGAGCTGGCACCTGAAGTCCTAGAGTTTGGCTACCTTAATCTACCGCCAGACTGTATAAATATTATCAAAGAGGCTAGACGTCCTACCACAAGAGCCTGCTATGCAGCGAAGTGGAAGCGGTTTGTAATATACTGTACTAACAATCACATCAACCCGCTTGATGCTTCTGTTCAGGACATTCTATGTTATTTATTACATCTGCAGCGTTCAAATTTAGCGTACACATCCATACGCTTACATCTGGCTGCAGTAGCTGCATAACTCCAGAATAGACAACCTCTATCTCTCTTTAGAGTGCCTGTTATCAAAGCGTTTATGGAGGGACTTGAAAAAGTCATTTCCCCCAAGACATCCACCTGCTCCAGTGTGGAATCTCAACATTGTTCTCACCAGACTAATGGGTCCACCCTTTGAGCCATTGCACTGATGTGAACTGCAATTTCTCGCATGGAAGGTAGCTTTCCTCATAGCGATCACATCACTGAGGAGAGTGGGTGAGCTTCAGGCACTAACTATAGAAGAACCTTTTTTACAGATACATCAAAATAAGGTGGTTCTTCGGACAACCCTGAATTCCTACCCAAAGTCATTTCTGCCTTTCATATCAATCAATCTGTTGAGCTACCTGTGTTCTTCCCTCAACCAGATTCTGTGGCAGAACGTGCCCTACACACATTGGATGTGAAAAGAGCATTACTCTACTACATAGAAAGGACAAAACCTTTCCGTAAGACAAATCAACTTTTTGTCACTTTTGCTCCACCACATAAAGGCAATCACATATCAAAATCGGGTATTGCAAAGTGGATAGTCAAGTGCATTCAAATATGTTATGCAAAAGCAAAACTAACATCAACAGTTCCCCCTTGAGCACACTACACGCAAACTGGGGGCTTCTATGGCATTCTTAGGGAACATACCCATAGATGACATATGCAAAGCTGCAACATGGTCTACACCTCACACATTCACAAAACACTATTGTGTAGATGTGTTAGCAAGACAGCAAGCTAGTGGGGGCCAAGCGGTTTTTTCGTACATTATTTCAAATGACCAACAGCTACAGGTTAACCACCGCTTTGGGAGATAACTGCTCTGTAGTCTATGCACAGCATGTGATCTACAGCTAACATGCCTCGAACGGAAAATGCTGCTTACCCAGTATGCATCTGTTCTTGGCATTTAGAGCTGTAGAGCCACTTGCGCCCACCCGCCTCCCTGGGTACCTATACCTGTTGTAGTGACATCTTACTTGGATACATGCATTCATGGACATCTCTTTTTACTACTATTACTAACTCCATTATCACCCTCTGTGGGAAAACAAGTTAACTATGGAGTTGATGCCCATGCACACTATCACTGAAAGGAGGAGTCACCTACCTCGTGACTGGAAAGACTTCTTCAAAGAAAAAGTGTAAACATCCGGACCCAACACTAGATGGCGATCTATGCACAGCATCTGGCTCTACAGCTCTACATGCCAAGAACAGATGCATACTGGGTAAGTAGCATTTTCCTTTTGCACTGTGAAACTCTGAGATTCACAACCTATGCCCCTTCCCCATTGAAGTGGGCAGGAATAAAAAAGGACACCAGCTCAGACATAGGCTACATTAGGGCGAAAAAGAATCTGAAGGTAGAAGCAACACAGTGGGAGCATTGTGGGCTTACGCTTGATGTCAAGTCTCCACCTATAATTAACGTCCAAAAAGAAGAAAAAAATGTTTACCAAGTCAAGATTTCCGAACCCAACCAGTAGATGGTGGAGGAAGGCAAGGTATCTGAATGTAGAAGAGTTCCTTGCTACAAAACTATTATTACAAGTAAGTAACCAGTTTCCTGTGATCCATGGTTCTTGTGAGTGTGCTATGATTAAACTAAGGGTGGCGAAAAGAGTCTCTCGTGTGATGAGTGTAATTCGAAGGACTTGGGTGAAGTGCTCTATAGGTGTGATCCATAGTGTGGTCAAACTCAGCCCCGAGTGATTTAATGGAACTAATACTTGAGCTCATTTAAAACCACGGAAAACAGACTAACCTGATCTATTCTTGATCTTCAGTGGCTTCTGCGACCTCGCTGAGAATGCAGTGGAGTTACTTTGTTCTTTTGTTCTTGAACACTAGATAAAAACGAAAACCGTGGCACAGTGTGTGGATTTTTACTATACCTACAAAAAACAGGTGAAAATTGGCCGGAATGGAGCACTAATATTTGGTGATGTTGAACCGGTTGCCAATGAGAGGACAACGTTCGAAGAAGCTGAAATCGATAACAAGGTAACTCGGATATGCATTCTGAATCCAAACCTAAATCTTTATGTGCATTTTGAAATGATTGAGGGTTGTGCTGTTTAAGCCACAGATTTCGAGTCTTTGTTCAGAATGCTGGCATACTGGGCGACTGCTGAAATATCCGCTTTTGAAGGTGAATTTTCAAGTGTAGCTGTGGAGGGCTTTCATTGGGGTTTGTGCCCCTAAAAACACAATTATTGAAGAGAGACGTTTTTTTAATTTGTTTTGAATTAATGGAAAAACACATTGCCTTTGCAGCCTTGCCATGTTTCATGTGTTTGTTCATATCGACAGTGTTCACCCAAATAGGTTTAGGACTGAAGATAGTGAAATATCGCTTTTATTATTGTTCACACAAGTTCATCCTAAAATTCCCAGAATGTCCGTGTTGCAACATGATTGTAAACACTGTAGTTAAGTTGGTTATGATTGTGATCTATCACAAGCCTTTTGAACTACATCTGTGAGGATCATCTTGTGGTAAATATTGTACAACACAGGAAACCCTTCATATGTGTGCGATTTAAACGGTCAGTTTTGCAGCATGAATCCTTTTCGGGATTCACATGCTGTGCATTATTCCGCCATCTAGTGGTTGGTTTCGGACTAGTCTTTGTTTTTTTTTGTTTTTTTCACAGAGCACTTCTCGGCAATATATCTTCCTAAGTGTAGATGTTCGCCTTTCTTCAGTAAGACCTGGAGAGAGACTTTTTTTTAAAGATATTTTTATTGGCATTTTATATAACTCAACATTTTAGTTACACACAGGAGAAGGAAAGAAAAAAAAAAACAAGTTACGTCATCCATTACTGTCTACATGTCTGGGTGTTAGCTCCACCAGTACAGGTATGTTGTGGTAATTATATGGAGAGTCGTCCAATATCGGTCCATCTTATGCATACGTATTTATAATTTGAATCACATTATGCCATTGACAATGTACAAACCCAAGAAAGAGGGAAAAGGAAAAAGAAAAGAAAGAACATGTAACTGGTGCAGAGGAGTGGTGTGAATATGTTGGAGCACTGACCTCTAATAGGGTTGAAAGCATTACCAACCCATGAGCGGGTCTGGTATAGGGGGCCCCCCCACAATGAACATCCCACCTGCGTCTAGCCAGACACTCCCGGGGGCATCTCAAGCCCATGTGCTCCCTCCCCAGAAGTCAAACTCCTGATGTCCCAGATGGCCCTGGCTGGACGACTTGAACCTAGTCATCTATTTGTGATTCATGATCCGACTCTCCCCCTTCACTGCCAGATCCCGCCGGTTTCTCCCATTCAGCTATTGCTTCCTTCCATTGTTCAGCAATCGGGCGCATTCTCACTCCCCTGGCCACCTCCCATGCCAATGCTCTGCCTGCTGCCCCCGCCCATGCAATGACATCTCTGTTCCAGGCTGCAAGCTGTGGTCCCCTCGTGGATTTCCACTCCATCGCAGTCCTGCGCTTAGCAAGGCCCAGCGCAAGATCTATCAAACGATTCCCAACTTTGCGCTTAGGTGGCCTGGGGAAGAGACCCAGCAGGCACGTCTGAATTGTTAAGGCCAACTCCCTACCGGTCCCAGGATGCTTGTTTCCGGTCCAGGGAAGACATGGCTTGGCAGTTCGGGCTGGACTGTTCCCATGAGGCACAGGGTCAGACTGATTTGCATATGGCCATGTCTGAACTGGGGTGGTGGAGTGAGCTAAAGAATGATGATGGATTAAACCCAGATCAGTTGACTTGGGGTGAGTGTTTGATTAGCTCAAGCGCTCCGTCCATCATCCCCTTTGGTATCGCCCAACTCCCTACCAAGCACATCTTTGATCTTGGCCAACACCGCCTCCCAGTAAGGGCGCACCCTTTGACAATCTCAAGTCATGTGGCCAAAGTCCGCATCCGGGTGGGCGCACCTAGGGCATTGTCGCACCTCCCCTCCATATGTTACGTTAAGCCGGTGCAGTGTCATATAAGTCATATGCATGTAGTTAAATTTGATATATTTCAGTCGGGTGTTCCTGGAAACTTTCCCCGAATATCGCAAAATTTTACGCCACTCCCAGTCAGTAAGGACTCTGCCCCCATTCTTGTCCCAACGTGCCCGCAGTCTGTCTAGTGGGCCGGTGGAAGCCTCCACTAAGGTGACATAAAACCATTTCACCAGGTGTCCCGCAGTACCAAAAGTAAATAAAGCATGGAGGACAGGGTGCGTATCAGTTTCCTCCCTCCTAGGGCCCCATAAGTGTGCAAACGTGCGCATCAACGCTTTGTAATGAAGGAACTGACCCGGGGGGAGCCCACTATCCTCCACCAGGTCCGCGAAAGGGATCACTGCCTTATCCAAGTAGCAGTCCCCAACATTCTCCAGTCCGGTATCCGACCATCTGGCCAGCTGGGCACCCGTGAATATAGATTGAGGGTCCCCGTGTGGCAGCCCCACCAGAGGTATAATGGGGGAGTACTTTTCAGGTTGTTGCCTTCCACTGCAGCATCGTCTCCACGTCTGGAAGGCCGTGCGCTGTAGAAGGGAGCAGCAGGGGATGGATGTAGTCGGTAGTAGTAGCTTCGCCGTTACCAGCCCACGACTCGATGCCGGGTCCGCTAGGCACGTTCCCTCCTCGTTCACTCCTTCCACCCACTGTGCCAACCATTGTAGTTGGGCGGCCAACATATAAAATTCAAAATTCGGCACCCCAAGTCCTCCCTCCGACATAGGGCACTGTAGGATTTGCTAGGACACCCTCGGGCGTCTGTCACCCCATACCAGGTGCCGCAGGAGTGCGTGTAGAGTTTGAAACCAGCTTCTCGGCATCAAAACCGGTAGATTCACGAAAAAGTATAGCAGCCGAGGTAGCATAACCATTTTGGACAGTGTAATCCGGGCCATAATGGGCAGTTGCAACGTGCTCCAGAACTGAACACAACAGTGAAGGGAACGCAACGTCTTCCCCAGATTCCCATCCTTCAGATCATCTAGGTCATGAAAAATATGTATGCCCAAGTATTTAAAGGTATGCTGTGCCCAGAGGGTGTTGGCCGGCAGCGCCTCCGGCCTGGGTAGAAAGCTCAGCTATGGGAAACAAATAGGTCTTGGTTTTATTGACCTTAAGGCCCGAAAGGAGAGCAAAGTCGCCCAGGATTCGTAGAGCCTCAGCGGCCCCCTCAACTGCCTCCGTGAGGTACAGCAACAAGTCGTCTGCATATAAAGAGACGTGGTGGCGTCGCCCGCCTAAGGTCAGTCCCAGCCCTCTTCTACCCAGTCGAAACCACTCCGCCAATGGTTCCACGGCCAGGGCAAATACGAGTGGGGAAAGTGGGCACCCCTGCCGGGACCCCCGGGAAATCTTATATAGTCTGGATATGGTTCGTCCGGTCTTGACTCTCGCAGTTGGCGAGGTATAGAGAAGTCGTACCCACCGCACCCAATCATCCCCCAAGCCCATGCGGTGCATCACCTCAAAGAGGTACTCCCAGCTCACCGTGTCAAACGCCTTCTCCAAATCAACAGATAGAACCGCTGCCTGCTGGAGAGCTGGTGCATCCGCATGGTAAAGTACGGAGTAGATCCTGCGGAGGTTATAAGAGGTACTACGAGAGGGGATTAACCCGTTTTGATCCGGGTGAATCAGGGACCTCGTGTGCGGAAGCAGCCTACCTGCCAACACCTTGCTCAGGATCTTAAAGTCTAGGTTAAGTATGGAGAGTGCTCGATAATCCCTCACTCCCGCGTCAGATTGCTTGGACTTAGGGAGCGGAATCACAAGTGCCGACTGGGTGGAGTCAGGCAAACTCCCCATCCTCGTATTTCTCCGCATACAACGCAACAAGATGTAATGTCAGTGTATCGGTGAACTGCTGGTAGAACTCGGCCGGAAGGCCATCAGGCCCGGGCGTCTAACCGGGTGCCAGCGCCGCTATGGCGGCCTGGACTTCCTGCACAGTGATTGGGCCCCCCAGGTCATCTTGTGCATCTGCTTCCACTGTGCGGAGTTGCAGAGGAGCCAGGAAGTGTCATATATCCGACAAGGGGGTCGCAGTCGGGCCTCGTACAGCCACTCATAATACTTTAAGAAAGAGTCGTTCATGGTATCCGGGTCGTGCACTACTTCACCCGAGTCTAGGCCAAGCCGCGTGACAGGCGCTCCCCCAACCTCAGGTTTAATTAGTCGTGCTAACAGTCGACCCGCCCTCCCTTCCTCTCTTTGCACTTTATCTAGATAATCCTTATAACTGTAACACCTCAGTCTGCCCAGCGCTTCTTATACCGTGCCCGCGCTTCTTGTAGGGACATCTGGGCCGTGTCATCCATACCCTGCAAATTATCAAGTCTGCGGATAGTCTCCTCCAAGTCCAGAAGTTCCCGGTTAATCTCCCTGTGTGCCCCACACGCCTGAGCCATGCAATGGCCCCGTACCACCACCTTGAACGCCTCCCACTCCACCTGTGGAGAGGAGGCAGTGTTGGTATTGATAGGGAAGTATGCCTCGATCAGTGCTACCAGTGAGGCCCGGAAGGGGACATCGTCAAGCAATAACTGGTTCAATTTCCATGTAGGGATCGGGGGGCGCCGACCCAGTGGTTGGTGTAGCATGAGTAATGGGCTGTGGTCCGACAGGGTACGCCCCAGATACTCGGTGTGGGATACAGAACCATTGAAGGCCGGGGAACAGAGTAACATATCAAGCCTGGTATGGACCTGGTGGACCGGCGAGAAGGAGTACTCCCTATCCCCTGCGTGCTGCTGTCTCCAGGTGTCTTCTAAACCCCAGTGGGACATCCAGGTCTGGAAGCCCAATGCAGTACGATGTGGCTGGGTCCCCGGTAGGGGAGGGTGCGAACGATCAATGGCAACATCCGCCACACAGTTAAAGTCTCCCTCCCCAAATCAAGAGAACCTATTCAACATTGGGCTAGGGAGGCGGAGAAAGACTCCAGGAAGCCGACTTGGTCTTGGTTGGGAGCATAAACATTGCCTAGGGTCACCTCCCGCCAATCGTCCTGTAAGCAGGGCATACCGCCCCTCCGTATCAAGCCATGCGTGGTCAAGAGCGAAGGGGACCCCAGGCTTCACCCAGATCAAGACCCCCCTGGCGAAAGCCGAGAAGGTGGTTGCGAAAATCTGACCCCGCCACCTTCTGCAATCTCCCGGCCTATTCCTTATTAACCCCTTGCGTGCGCGGCGAATTTTCGCGCTGTGCAGGGGTTTCTATTAGTGGGCGGGATTCGGACGGCCCCCGGCCGTCGTGCGCACACGCCCACCGTGACGCGTGACGGCCCCCGGCCGTCGTGCGCACACGCCCACCGTGACGCGTGACGGCCGGGGGCCGTCGTGAGCACCGAAGGGGTTAAGGTGTGTCTCTTGGAGGAATGCAATGTGCACGTCCCTGCGCCGCAGGTAGGAGTATATGTTATGACGTTTGGCTATTGTTCCCATACCACAGATGTTCCACGTGAGGAACCTCACAGTGTTAGGTGTACCTGCCATTTCCACAGGAACCCGCCCCACAACAGCATAAGGGGGACCCCTCCCCCGCCCGTTTCCCTGTGCGTGCACCACCACTCTCCTCTGCAAACAACCAAACAAAAAATATCAACCGAAGAACCCCCATCTTGAACAACTCCCCAAGCCCAGGACAGCCTGACGACGGTCAGTCGCCCAAACTGTGTGAAACATAACCCTTATTGAGGCCTTACTCCAGTAAGGTACTCAAGGGGGGTGGACAGTGAGTGCAGAAGGGTTGACGCACAAACCGTCTGGAGCGCGCCGGCCCCACAAGATCATGTCAGCTCGAGACCAGAGACCGCTGCCAACAGTTCAGCAACACCCCAAGGGTTCAAACCTGCCCGAAGCCCAAGCAGCCTCGGATAACTTCATCAGCTGTGTTTGGAGTCACCACCGGCATCTTCACACCGTCACTGCGGGATGTCAGAATCATTGTCCCCAGTGTCCCTCGACGACCGAGCCTCCGCCTCAGGGGCAGGGCTCCTGCCCTGCATAAGCGCCGCTACCGCCTGCAGGGCTTCAGCCCTCTCCTTCTCAGTTTGCAATGAGGTCGGTCTCTTAGGAGCTCCCCTATGGGAGCGTCGTCTGGAACGCTTCCCAAGCTCTGCCGTTTTCCTCAACTCAGCTTTAGGGCCGCAGGTTGTGAGGCCCCGGCCTTATAGGCCTCAATCCAGTCCCAGGCCTTACCCGGGCTTCCACCAAAGTGGGTGCTGCCATCCAACACAATCTGCAGTCGGGCCGGGAACATCAGAGAATACTGAAGGCCCCCCTCCCTCAGCGCCTTCTTGACCTCCAGAAATGAGGCCCGCTTCCGTTGCACCTCCAGGGTGTAGTCCGGGAAGAGGGAAACCTTACTGTTAACTGCGTAGGGGCCCTCCGCACGTGCCCTCTGCAAGAGGAGGTCCCTGTCCCTGAAATGAAGCAAGCGGGCCTCCACCGACTGCGGGGGACGCCCCGGGGCCTGGCTGGGACCCTGTGGGCCCTTTC
Source organism: Calotriton arnoldi (assembly GCA_963921515.1). Taxonomy (NCBI): domain Eukaryota; kingdom Metazoa; phylum Chordata; class Amphibia; order Caudata; family Salamandridae; genus Calotriton; species Calotriton arnoldi. The sequence continues at coordinate 822,026 of CAWUFW010003042.1, read as the reverse complement.
GAGGGTGTAGAAGGGCGACAGACCCTCAGGCGCCACCACGTCCCTCAGCCACTGTTCCAAGTAGGACACCATGTCGTTGCTCTCAATACCCAGGCCCAGTATCCGAACGTTGACCCGTCGATTGCGTCCCTCCGCATCTTCAGCTCTCCGTTCCAGAACACCCACCCTGTCTGTGAGGGCTCCCATCTGCTGCTCCAGGGCCTTTTGGGCGGGGGCGATCTCGGAAATGCTGGACTCCGTTTCCTTCACCCTCTCAGAGAGCTTCTTGTGTTCTTTTCGCAGGAGGTCAAGCCCTACCGCCACCGTGCTGATGTCCTGATGGAGGGCAGCCTTCGTGTCCGCTATAGCCTCCAGTATCCTACCCAGTTGGTGCTGTATTGGATCTTCCGGAGCAGTCTGCGATTGCTCCTGGGTACTGTCTTCCGGGTCTTGTGTGGCTCCGGCCTGCCGGCCTCGAGGTTTGCCCATGGCGCCAAACAGCCCCCCGACTGCTGGACCGCGCTTGGGAGGAAGTTCAATCCAACAACCGGCGTCGTGACTCCGCCACTCGCACCAGGGATCAGGTCCACCACACCCAGAAGGGCCTCAACACTCCCGCTGCAACAGTCGCTCCGCTGTAGGGCCCACCAGTCTACGTGCTTCTGTGTCCACTCGGCGGCCGAGTCTCTGCCCAGGCCTATTCGCGCACCAATGTGCGGGATCGACCCCACACACCTCCAGGTGGCAAAGTGCCCATTGCCACTCACAGCACAGTCCGGGGCGCCACTGTTCTCGCCAGGGACGTCCACCTCTGTCTGGGTAATGCCCGTCGCGTTGCACAGGCAAAAGGCCCACCGCACCCCAGGGCGCGAATAGCCGATCTGGGTGGCCCCGGGCGGTCCCCAATGGGTCACGGGCAAGGCCCGTCAACGGGGCCCCGCAGGTCACAGGCCTACTTCCAGGGGGAAACCCCCCCCCCCGGCCGCATGCACTCACCAGAAGGCCGTTCTCTCCCGCCAGTTCTCAGGCACTGGTGGAATCTCCAGCTCACCACCACGATGTCGTATCACCCCTGCGCGACCAGCAGGGACGACGTGTGCTCCTCCGCTAAAGGGGGGCCAATGGCAGGATCCACACACTATTCCCCGAGCCCCGATGCGGGCCCCGAACCCTGCACCGACTCCCAGCGTCCACCCCGGTCAGACTGGGCGCTCGACCCGGGCGGCCGCTGCCCCTCCCGCGTCAGACCAGCCCCGGGCACCACCAGTCAGACCTTGTTGGGTTAATTCCAGGTTGCAGTAAAGCCCAGGCAGCTCTCTGGCCCATAGGGAGCCGCAGCCCCCACAGCAGTCCACTCGCTCATGTCCCAGGGACCAGACCGTGGCTTCTCAGCTCCACAACCACATTGAGGGGCCCCCCTCACCTGCAGGAACGGTGGGTGCTCCCTTCTTTGGTAGGGCCAATGGTGTCGCGCTCAGCCCAGAACCATGAGCCCCAACCGGGCTCTGCTCCCGGCGGCCGCCCCGCAGCGCGCTCGCCTCTCCACGGCAGCGCAATTATCCCTGCTGCGGACCGCCGGTCCTCCACTGTCTCTCGCCGCGGGACTCAGGCCGCCGATCGCAGGCCCACGCCCGGGGCTCAAACTCCGGAGAGGCTCGGGCTCCGTACCGCCCCCTGACGCCGATCAGCTCTAGGCCGCCATCTTGCCCTTGTCCTGCGCCAGCGGCCGCCAGGAGCCCAGACTCACCACGGCCGCCCAGGGAGCCGCCCAACCACCGGGACCAGCCCCATGCGACCCAGCACTGCCGGCCGGTTTTAAGACGCTCCCCGTTCTCCAGCATCCAGGAAATATGCTGATAAGTATTGGCCCGGCACGGAGCTCCGAGCTCACGCGTCTGCCATTCTTGGCTCCTTGGCCACGCCCCCCGACCTGGAGAGACACTTAAGACAGTAATGTTTTTCAGCCTAGAAGTAGGCTATATCGGCTAATAGCTTCAGACTGCATTTGAAAAAGGGTAATATATATGTAAAAAAAGGAAAAATAACTGGAATTGCATTATTTGACTATGTAAATCTCTGAAGAGACCACCATCAAAAGTGGCATTGTTCCATGTCCCCATCGAGGACTTCAAGACAAGGTTCAGTGTCCACATGCTCGCAGCGGAGAGCTGGGTCGATGTCTAAGAGGAGTCGACGTTGAGACAAAGGAGGTTGATGTCGAAGGATGCCGCGACATTGAGACGCTGAAGAAGTTTGACGTTGAGAAGTCTGTCGATGTTGAGACACTTCAGAACTGTGAAGAGGGTCAGAAAATAGACGTTTACCATCCACCTCTGACTCTGAATGCTCCAGGGCATATTTTCCATTGTCGCCCATCTTACTTCTGGACTCTCCTACGCTTCCGCCACCTGCTCCAGCACCTCTTTCACCTACCTTGCCAGCACTGCTTCCAAAGCCACAGACACCTGTGGAAGCGCCTCTGCCGACAAGGCCTCCTGCTTTTCCTTGAAGATTAAGATCTCATTCCAGATCTTGTCATCAGTCAAGAGCACGAGCTCATTTGAGACATCGCCATCGCTGTTGACACTCCTCCTTCACAACAATTTTCTTGTCACACGCATCACCACCATCATGCATCCAGGCCCAAGTCTAGAACATGCTCAAGATACAGATCTCCCTATTCTACTTTTTCCTCCAGTTGCCACTCAAATAGCAAAAATTCCAATCGAATATTGGCACATGGCCCTAATGTGTATAGGGTGGTATCGTAAACGAACAGGGGAAACACTGCTGTGATACAGCTCTTGGGTTAGGGAGGTCTCCTAATTACATGGGTTCAGAGCATGGGATGCCATTGTGATATCTAAATTTGGGTATGTTTGGGAACATACCCACATGTTATCCTTCCAACAATTAATGACAGAATACCAATTACATAAATCACAGTTCTTTCTTTAGCTGCAACTAAGACACGCACTGGATGCCCATAAGGGACAGCTGAACCCGATAGAATACCAATTACATAAATCACAGTTCTTTCTTTAGCTGCAACTAAGACATGCACTGGATGCCCATAAGGGACAGCTGAACCCTATCCCAGAATTCAACCCATTGGCTCACCATGGAACGTCTAGGGGAGAAAGGCATATCATGCCTGTACAAAACCTTGGTAATTAACATCCCTGACCCCATGTCAAAACTGAAGCGGAAATGGGATCTGGGGGAATTAGAAGACGAGGACTGGATAGAAAGTAAGATGGCAGCAAGAACGCTGGTGATACCAGCTGTCTGAGGCTTATCCAGTTTAAAAACTTTCACAGAATATATTATACCTCCAACAGGTTATGGAAGATGGAAAGAGGAGTTAGTCCTAATTGCCTCAAATGTAAAACTGCCAGAGGCTCATTTATTTGTGATCTCGAAATGCCACGCCATACAGGCTTATTGGACCAAAATCCAAAACATGCTGGATGATGTGGTGGGCTTCCATTTTGAATGTATCCCAAGGATGGCCATATTGGAGATGTTCCCAGAGTGGCAAGGCCTGCAGGGGCAGAAACTGCTCATTGGGATAGGGCGTATGATAAATTGAGACGTTGCCAGACACTAGACACCGGCCCCCTCCTAGATGGACTAGCTGCAAGGAATGGATTACTACTCGATAGCAGAATTATCAGTGCATAAAGCGAGGGGATACTCACTGAAACATTCTAAAGTGTGGGGCAGATGGTGAGATCTATTCGGTATCAGCAGACCCTGCCAACTAACTGGTAGCCAATGTGGGGTGGGATGAGATGAATAGATTTGGTGGGGGGGAGAGATGGAGGGAGGTGTGCAGTGGACAAAGTACCATGGGTGGGAAAGCTGTAATTCTATACAGGGTACCTTCAAAACAGCAAATGTTGTCCTGTATTAAAATTTCAATAAACAGATACAAAAAAAAAAGTATGGGAGAGTCAAGTTTTTATCATCTTATAACTGTGTTTTTTAGGGTTTGCAGCAGCAGGTGGAGAAGTGATATGGATGTTGAACTTCATTATATCCTGGTCATTCCAGGCAATGTCATACTTGCCAGTTACGGTTCAGAGGGACTAAAATTGTCAGGGGGTATTCCCACGTCTCTGGGTAGGACCAAAGATCATTTGAATCCATATTTGAAAGTAGGCATTTGGTTATGGCCATTTCATGTTTGCTTAACCAGGTATTGCAATTTTCAAGTTTACAGAGGCTGGCATATTTTAAGTGATCTCAGAGACGAAGTGTAGAAAGATGTCAACAGATGCAGGCTTGTATGTTTGTATGCCGAATAGAAATGAGGATGTGTAGTATGGTGTAGATGAACATTGGATGAGTAGAGGCTTGTATTGTGGAATCTTCAAACTGCAGTGAATCTTGTAGGTCAAGAGTTTTTGTGGACAGCTACTGGTACTCCAGTGTTCTTCCTGGCACAATGTCCCATGAGGATTTTGTAACCTGTGTGGCTTTATGTAGGATTGATAAAATGTCATGTCTTAGCCAAGTTTCAGGGATAAGGAGCAGGCTATAGTTAAGGTCTGAGATCAGATCATAGATGTTAATGCCATTTTTGTTCAAATATATTTTCATTAATAGAACACCGGGATGTAGGTGAAAGGACTTGGTGGAAAGAGGAGGTTTGTAGGACATAAGTTTATTAGCTCGGTGGGGGGCGGGGGCGTGGGGGGGGTCACTTTCAGAGTTAATCAAGCTGAGTAGCTTCTTTACAGGGTTGAGAGAGCAGAAGGATGCAATCTTAAGAAGGAGGCTTGAGACAGTATGGTAGATGTTTGAGGGGAAATGGGTATGTGATGTTGAAAAGAAGGATGAGGTTGTAAGAACAAAGGGAGGTGGGGTAAAAGATACTGGGGTAGGAGGTAAATGGGAGTTCTGCATTAGGCTTTGGAAAGCTGGTGTGGTAGTGAATGGAGGAGAATGGTAGGAATTATTGGGGCTGGGCTGAAGCGAACATTTACAGATGAGAATAGAAAAGCATTGAAAACCCAAATCCTCAGTTACTTAGAATCTGATTGCATGATTTCCTAGCCTAAAGCTCTATAGAAATCCATTAGGCAAAGTAAGGAACCTGCCCCACTTCACCATAAAAATCCATGGAGTAAAACTAGGAATCTGCGCCAAAAACAAATTAAGATCCTATGGATGTAATGAGACACCTAAAATCAGCAACTTTGGGCAAAGTAAGAAGCATGTCTTGACACCCCCTTGAAATACTTTAAACACTAGAGACTTGCTGCATCTGCTGTAGGAAACTGGAATTTTGTTGGTTGTCCCCCCCACTTTTTGCCCCCATTAGAACTACGAAGTGCTGGTTTTCTACTCTTGACAGTGCACTGAATCCTGCTAACCAGGCTACAGTGCCAGTGCTCTTTCCCTAAAACAAGGGAAAAAGGTCTAATTGTGGTGCAGTTGGCACATAGTTTAGCACCCCTGTAAGTCCCTATTAAACTGTGCCCCTAGTAACTAGGGCATGGGTACTCAAGAGGGTCCCTAAGGGCTGCAGCATGTATTATGACACCCTAAGGGACCCCCCATGCAAATTGCACGCAGGCTACCATTGCAAACTGCGTGACACTGTGCAAACTGTGTGAAAGCATGACATGGCACACTCACTGTGTGCCATGCCAAAGTCACATGCATGTAATATATGTAAGTCACCCCTCCAGCAGGCCTTGTAGCCCTAAGGCAGGGTGCAATATATTACATGTGAGGGCATGTCTGCACGAGCAGATATGCCCTTGTGCTGTCTAGTTCAATTACTAGATGGTACAAGTGAACAGGGAAGCCATCTTAAGTATATGTATTCGTATTGGTCATTATGAGTTCCCCAGCTACATGATTGCTTTACTGAAACCTTTGGTGTTTGGTATCAAATATCTTGTCTTAACTCTGTACTGTTGCCAGTCCTAGATTTATTATGACATGCACCCAGAGGCATCTTAGTGGTGCCCCCTGAAAGACATACCACTATCTAGTGTGCTGGCTGACTGCTATCGTCCCGCCTGCCACCACGGACACATTTTGGACCCCCTGCAAGTGAGAGTTTGCGCTCTATGAGGCTAGAAACAATGCCTGCTCCAGAGGAAGGTGTCCACACCTCCTCTAGCAGGATGGCTTGTGATTTAGCATATCAAGGTCAGGGTATTCAAAGCCCTTGCCGCCTTTGATATGCGGCCCCACTTCCCCCAGACCTGGGAGATGCCAATCCCTGCCCTGGTGCCCATGTGGCACCAGGACAGGTGTGAAATTAGTTATGCAGTAGGCATGTTGCATCACCTGGCTAGTCACACCCCTAAGGTGGACTACCTGATGTGCTCCACGAAAGAAGGGTTCCACCATCTTATTTCTGGTGGAATTAGGAACTCTGAGGCAGGGCTATGCCCAGAGGTAAGTAGCCCATTGGATACTACCCTTGACTCCCCTTAATGCTCTTAAATTTAGTATTTAGGTGGCCCCCCTGACACCAGGATCTCCAATTCGTCTTCCAAAAAGGAGGAGGACAAAGAAGAGCTGAAGACGTGAGAGCTGTTGAGCAGCATCGACCTTGGTGCAAAACCCTGCCCGACTGCTGCTCTCCCGACACTCACCAACACCGACTCATCCAGAAGCGGAACAGCCTCCCCAAACCTTTGGAGGACTGCCCAGCACTTCCTCAACCCCGCAGTATCTCCCTTGGAGTGGAGGAGTCCCTCCGATGCACCAGTAGGCACAGACTGCAGCTGCCCGGTACACCGTTCTGTTGACCCCCCGGGCCCACTGAGGGAGCTGCACCCCAGCAAGAGGTCTTCATATGCTCCAGGAGGTCAAATCCATCTCCCTGCCAAGTTGGAGACGCCTGGACTCCCTGGACCTACCCTGCAGTAATACCCAAGGTACCAGAGCCAGTTTCAAGCACCAAGGCTTGTTTGTGTTCACTCAGAACACCACTGTCACCAAAACTTACCTGCACGTCGAGGGACTCCGAGAGAGGGCAGCTCCACACCGAGAGTGGCCCTGCAGTGTTTCTTTTCCCTCTTCTGCAGGAACATCGAGATTCATGAAAGCCTCTAACTCACCGACCCGTCGGACAAAACACCTCTTCACCCGAGCTCCCCAGCCCGGGCTCACATAAACCAACAGTGTCTCTGTAGTCCTGAGACCCTCAAGAACCGAGCCCCCTTTAGGTTCTGCCAGACTGATCCCCCAGGCCCCTCTTGCAGCCTTTTTATTACAGGTACTTTTACCATTGGCTTTAAAGGGTAGTGTTCGAGGCTACCACCGCATAAAGCACCTCTGCACCCGGACACCCCATGGCAGGTAAACTGAACTCTGGATGCTTTCTTGGACCTTGGCCCTTACTTACCTAAAGTCCAGAAGAAGAGTCCTGTAAGTCATCTGCAGGTGTCTATGCAGTGAATGTTTCTCCCCTAGGATAACTTTCGCACATGCCTCAAATCTGACAGCTGTCATTTTCTATTGTTTTTACTGTCAGATTTGATAAAGTCTAAAGTACTTCCCTGATTCCGATAATCTTGGTTTCTAAAATTATATAAAAATTTTATTTTTTCTAAATTGGTCTTGAGTTTTTTGAGTGTCATTTATTGACTCTTGTGTACAACAAATGCTGAACACTACCCTCTGATGAGCCTAAACTGGTCGCCTACACTGCCACAAAAGAGAGCATTTGGGATTAATAATTTAAGCTTTGTAAGGCAATAAGGGTTGCTTGGACTTTCTACATAGTATACCTCATTTTGGTATACTACATAAAGAGCCAGCTTCCTACATCTGCCCACTGAAATACAATGACACGGAAGGGCCTTGTCTTATTCCTCATTAAAATATGCTGACCCATTGAGGGAACTGCTGGAATATCCCATTGAAATTCACTGTCACAGAAGGAAGCCTGATCCATTGGTATTCCATACTTTCCTATTCCCTAGAATCCTTTCTCAATACCATTTTCCACCACAGTACTTTACCCTATGCTATAGGTCCACATCCGTTGAAATTCTGTCAGCAGCACAAATGAGAGTTGATCAAGATACTGAATGTGCCATTTTAATTCAAAATTTTAACTGTTAATTTTCAACACTTCTAACTGCATCACTTCAAAATTAAAGTGTTGTATTGAAAATAATTATTGGAAGTGTTACTGTGAAAAGCAGCTGTTTTTTGTTTTTCTTTTCACGGTAAGGTAGGATAAAAATGACTCACTCCAACACAATTAAAACGTGTAACACTAAATGTGTGTAGTAACGGGTTGAACGTTAGCCTCCAAAACTTTAACCCCATACCACAAACCATTCAACGTTAATGCTGTATTCCAACCCCTAAACCAGATACCTTAATAGTATACCCTTAACTTTATTCCATTACCTCAACTCCAGACACTTCACATCTGCACCTTAACTCCAACACTTCAACCTTATACCCCAAACCCATAACTCTATACCATTAATCTTATACTTTTACTCCAAACGACAAACCCATAATTCCATATCAAACCCCTAAACCCATAGCCGATACCCCTAACCATTAACTCCTAAACCTTAACCATATACCTGTAACCCAGTACCCTTAACCAATATATGGGTACCCCTGTATTTAAAACCCTTTTCACACTGTCCTTACTGAAATATATTTTGGGAACAAATACTTTAGGAAGTGTTTCCTTTTGTATGTGAATTCAAAGTACAGCAACCCAGCAACTTCAAGGACAATTGGATCTTTGCATTTTGTGAGGAAGGCATAGGGCAGGAGAGAACCTGGCATTGCACCATAGTGAACATGAAGATGTGTACAGGTGGAAACATATCAAAATAGTACCATTTTGGATGATGCTAAGATAATTGAGGAAGAAGACGACAAAGGCATAGAGGAATTGTGAATAAGTTGTAATGTGCTAGAGAATGGACTGGAGTAGAGAGCACAGCAGAGAGAAGGAAAGAAAGTGATAACATCAGAACGTGGGGTACAGTGGTATGGGGAAGAGACGAGTATAAAGGGACAAGTGTAGAAGAGAGACCGGGAGAGAAAAGGGGAAGTGGAAAGAAGCAGTGAATGTTTGTGAGCATGGAGAGGAAATGGGAGGAATTAGGAAGACCATAAGTAAGAGAAAGAATACACACGAGAGAATAGAGGAATTTGAAAGAAAAATGGAGCAGAAAGGACTGTTGCAACCGTATCCATTTTTCTGCAAGTCCTATACTGAAATGCCACTGTTCGAGGCATATGAGCTGTAGATTGTATACTTGTGCATAGATCGCCATCTGGTGTTGGGCTCGGATGTTTGCAGTTTGTTTTTGTTTTGGAAGAGTCTTTGTAGTCACGAGATAGGTGACTCCTCCTTAGGACGATAGTGCGCATGGGCATCGACTCCATCTCCAGATTGTTTTTTTCCGCCATCGGGTTTGGATGTAAAATGTTGCGCTCCGGGTCGGTGTCGTATTCGATCCCCCTTCGACGCGCAATCCTTCACCGCTCGACGGTATTGTTTCGCTCGAGTTCCCCTTCGACGCGCATCCAAGGAATATCCACCAAGACCTTCGATTCCATTCGTCGACGTGGGCCTACCTGCGCCATCAGGCCCTGCAGTAAATGGAAAGAACTCCATTTAAGAAATGTCCTTTGTGTGGTGCTAAATTTCCACACACAGATCTCCACGAGGTCTGTAACCTTTGCTTGTCTCCAGAGCACGAGAACAGGAATTGCCAGGCCTGCGATTCCTTTCGATCGAAGAAGACCATACGTGATCGCCGGGCTCGACGTCACACGATGGCTCGATCAACTTCCTCGGCGCCGGACGACATCTTCGATGCCAAGATCCAGCAACAACATGAATCGTAAGAGGGAAACATCAGCGTCTCCGAGGCAGACGACTCCGATGCAGAGGATCAGCCCATTACCCCAGGACAACGAACTGCGAGTACTGAACTAGACGCCCCTCTCCCAGTAAAAATACAAAAGGCTCCGGTGACACCTTCGGGCTCAGGCAAAAACCGAGATAAGTCTTCGGATGCCCCGCCCTCGGGCCCGGCTCCAAAGCTGAAAGAAAAGCCTTCAGGCGGCTCGGGACCGAGTCAGCCATGTACCGGTGCCGAAAAACACTCCTTGGCACCTAAAGAAAAGCTAAAGCCAGGCACAGGGCCACGCCCTGTTATATCAGCACCGAAGTCGGTCTCCACGCCCACCACTTCGGCACCGAAGCAGCACAAAGACAAGTCCTCGGATCCGAAGAAACCCCATACTCCTTCGGAGCCGAAAACTGCTACAGAACTAAAGACTCTGACAAAGCTTAAGGACAGCTCTACCACTCCCAAAGCTAAGCACCACTCTGACCCAAAACCCTCGGTGCCGAAAAAACCGGACACCTCCGAAGAACTATTTCGGCCAGATCCATTGGATCCAAAGCAGAAAACTCTGTGCATTGACCCTCATACAGGTCAGGTGACCACAGTTCCACCAAAAAAGAGGACATTGGCCGTTCCAGACCCACCTGAAATACCTTTAAAGAGGAAGAACATTGCTACTTCTCCTCTTAGACCTATCTCTCCCCTTCAAAACCTTCCACCTATACATTTCTCTCCTACTTCTTTCCTATCTCCTTCTTCACCTGCCCTTCAACAGGATGAACAGGACTTTGGGGGTGGGGATGACCACAGTGATGGGCATTTCCAAGAGGATGATGATGACATACATAACATCCCACCACAAGACCTTTGGGATGATTATCATATTATCCCAGATATACCTGAGCCAGACTCGTACCCATCCAAACCATCCCCACCAGATGACAACATTGGCTTTGCACAACTGATAGACCGGGCAGCCAAGTACCACCAGGTAGAGTTACACTCAGAACCTGCGGAAGAAGATTTCTTAATGGAAACTTTTGCTCACTCTCAAAAGTCGTCCACTACCTTGCCAATGTTAAAAGGCATGCTTAAACATGCCCCAGAAATCTTCAAAGACCCAGTCAGGGCTAGGAAAATCAGCCCACGCATTGACAAAAAATATAAGCCAGCCCCAAACGACCAAGCTTATATTAAAGGACAACTCCCTCTAGACTCCCTCGTAGTGTCAAATGCCCGTAAACGGGCTAATTCTCAATCCACAGGGGAGGCCCCTCCTCCAGACAGAGTCAAAACTGCTGGACGCATCTGGCAAACGGGTCGCGTCTCAAGCAACCAATTACTGGCGCATTGCCAATGCCCAGGCTTTACTCGCCAGGTATGACAGGGCGCATTATGATGAGCTGGAGACACTTATGCAGCACCTTCCAGACCAGTATAGGGTTAAAGCCAACGACCTTATACAGGAGAGAAAAACCATCACTAATACCTCCATCAAATGTGCTTTGGATGCAGCAGATACAGCATCCAGAGCAGTCAATACAAGCGTTCTACTGCGCAGGCATGCATGGCTGCGCATCTCTAGCTTTAAACAGGAGGTGCAGTCCCAAATTCTTAACCAGCCATTTGACCAGCAACATCTATTTGGCCCTTCTGTAGACACATCATTAGAGAAAATGAAAAAGGACACAGAAACAGCCAAGTCCATGGGGGCCTTAAATTTCCGGCAAATAGAGGGTCTTTTCGTCGCTCCACTTATAGGGGCGCCTCCAAAACCAGTGGCACAGACAACACCTCTTCATACAAAAGTCCCACTCAATGTTCCCCTAGCAGAGGATATTTTAGAGGGGGCTACAGGGGTAATAATAACAAAGGAAGAGGTCGCGGTAACAATACCTGCACCTCCCCTGCCTCAAAGCAGTGGCTTCTCTACGCTCCCCCCAGACCATTCCACACCGGTCGGGGGAAGACTATCACAGTTCCTACCTGTGTGGCTTTCCATCACCACAGACAGGTGGGTGAGACAAATTATCCAGTATGGTTACTGCCTGGAGCTCACTTCTACTCAACCAAACGTGCCTCCCAGGCATCGACCGATGTCCACGGAACATCTAACACTTCTCAAACAGGAGATTGCCTCCCTTTTACAAAAGTAAGCAATAGAACAGTCCCCCTACATCAGAAAGGCTCAGGGGTCTACTCCCTTTACTTTCTCATTACAAAACAGGACGGTACTCTGAGGCCAATATTAGACCTCGGAATACTAAACCTGTACATACAGTCCGACCACTTCCATATGGTCACCCTGCAACAGGTCGTCCCACTGCTCCAACAGGGTGATTTCCTTTCCACTCTAGATCTCAAGGGGGCCTACTTTCACATCCCCATTCACCCTGCTCACAGGAAATATCTACGGTTTGTGCTGGATGGTCAGCACTACCGGTTCAAAGTCCTCCCATTCGGGGTAACTACAGCACCCAGGGTATTCACAAAGTGCCTCGCAGTAGTAGCAGTACACTTGCGAAGACAACACATTCATGTGTTCCCTTATCTAGACGACTGGCTCATAACAGCCAGCTCACACAACCACTGTGTTCAACACACACACACACACAAAACAGTTCAGCTCCTGCACGACTTGGGATTCACAATAAATCTCACCAAGTCACACCTGCAACCGTCCCACATACAACAGTATCTGGGCGCTACACTAGATACTTCAAAAGCCATTGCGTATCCCAATCCACTCAGGATACACAGCATACAGTCACTCATAAGAAGATTTCAACCTCAACACTCACTCCCAGCTCGAGTGTTCATGCAACTAATAGGAATGATGGCCTCTTGCATTTTCATAGTGCCTTACGCAAGACTCCAAATGCGCCCATTACAGGAATGTCTGGCACATCAGTGGAACCAGGCCCGGGGCCTGCTTACAGATCTGGTGTTGGTGGACAGCCGCACCCATCGCTCTCTGCAGTGGTGGAACACACAAAACCTATCCACGGGCGGCAGTTCATAGACCCGGTTCCACAGATTGTGCTAACAGACGCAACGCTCACCGGCTGGGGAGCGCATCTCTTACATTATACCACTCGGGGCATATAGACCCCTCGGCAAAAATTACTCCACATCAATCATTTGGAGTTACTGGCAATTTTTCTTGCGTTAAAATCATTCCAGGTACATCTAGTACACAAAGCAGTCCTAGTCATAACACACAATATCACTGCAATGTACTACATACAAAAACAGGGGGGGACACACACTCTGCAGCTTTCCCGCCTAGCGCAAACCATACGGAGATGGGCCATTCCGCAAAAAATATACCTGTTAGCAGAACACCTACCAGGGCTACACAATCAAATTGCGGATCTACTCAGTCGTCAGACACAACAGATTCACGAATGGGAACTGTAAGAAAGTGGCTCTGTATATACTGAACCAAAGTAAGGTTCAGTGTGCACAGAGTCCACAGTCCCCAGAGGTTTGGCAGAGGCTAAAGTTAGATATAACCTTACTCTCTAAAGTGGTAGCTTGGTCGAGCAGTAAGGCAGTATCAGAGGACAGTGTAAAGCATTTGTTGTACACACTCAGTCAGCAAATGGTCTCACACACTCAAGAACTGAACTCTAGGCCAATGGTTTGGATATAAAAATATATGCTTGTTTAATTTTAGAACCAACAATAGGTATCGAAATATACTTTCTCAGAATGAGATGCTTTAGATAAATACTTTCAATAGGCAATAGACTTTTGAATGCAATGGTTACAGTTGTTGCAATAGGCAACACAATTTCAAACACAATATAACCTAGAGCTCAATGGGAATTTCTAGTTAAATGCAATAGATTACTTTTTGGATTACTTTTCGTACCACAGGACTGGATCCTAGATTCAGTCCTGGGACATCTCCTGTAAACAGTTGAGTAAAAACGTTTTGGTTAGAGTTGTGATTAAGGAATATTATTGTATTTTAAAAGTTGGCACTTAGAAACTTTTTCACATAGAATCACCAATGTTATCCTATGGGAGGAAATTCACTTAGCAGGTAAGCAGTGTTAGCATTACTTTTTCTTACTCAGTGTTGGATCCTGGATCCAGCACTGGTGCATCTCCTGTAAACAATTGAAAGAATGCGTTTGTCACACAGGCGATTTTTAACGAATATTTGTAAGTTTGCAAAATCGACACTTAGAAACTTTTTCAGCAAAAACCAGGCAATGTTATCCTATGGAAGAAAATTCAAGTTACCGGTAAGTACAGTTATGATTACTTTTCCGGGTCAGTGCTGGGCACCAAGATCCAGCACTGGGATCTCTCCTGATAACACGTGAGTAAATTCGTTTTCGTAATTCGGCTGATTTTAGATGAATATTTTAAAGTTTCAAAACTCCACACTTAGAAGAATTTCCAAGTGAAACCAGTCAATGTTACCCTATGGAAGAAAAGTGAGTTATCGGCTTTTGGGTAAGTTCTCGACTGGCAGAGTTAAGGTTCTGGGCATAGACTCAGGGGTCCCCCAGGGTCAGGTAAGTACAGTTGTTACACCCTCAGGGGCGGCCGGGTGCAGAGTGAGTAGGCCCAATGTTATCCTATGGCAGGCAGGGGGCCTTGGGTTGGTGGCTGCTGGCAGGCAGGCTACTCGGCTGTGGGAGCAAAGCTCCTGGTCACTTACTCGGGGCAAGTGGGGAAGTCGAACAGGGTAGTGGGTGCACCCTCAGCGGCACTAGGGCGGCCGGGTGCAGTGGGCTTTTGGGCCGTCGGGCGCCCAATGGTTTTCAATGGGAAAGCTGCGTGACGAACAAAGGCTGCAAGCTCGGGGACGATGATTCTTCAGGTGCGACCACCCCTTCGAGAGGTAAGTTGGGAAGCTGTAGGAAGGGTAGGCACCCAGGAGTTGGGCACAGGAGGCCATGGGGCGTGGGGTGCAGGGGTGTCTTTAGGCGTCGGAAATCTTACCCTCTGCTGGTCGCGGTTGGAGGGGGCCCAGGTTCTGAGGCTGCAGGTGTCATCAGGATCGTCGAGGAGGGTCCTTGGGTGCTTGATTCTGGGTCACAGTCGCCTGGGGGATGTCCTCGTGGTCTTTGTCCACTCAGGCACAGGCCGGGCTCGGCGGGTGCAGAGTGTGCTGGGTTCGCGGTTCCTGGCTGGCACCAGGGGTAGGTTACTTGCTTTTGAGCAGTACCACTGCTCGTGGGAGTCCCAGGTAGTTAGTCACAAGGCAGTCAGGTCCTCCGGGGTTCTTGAGGTTGCTGACCACTGGAGACGTCGGGGTTTAGCAGGAGCAGGTTCGAGGGTCGACAGGCCGGTAGGGCTGGGGCCAAATCAGTTGGTGTCTTCCTCTTGTTAGCAGCTGCACGGCAGGTCGTCTTGTTTCTTGATCTTCTTTCTTGTTTCGGAATCTGGATCTAAGGAAGGAAGGTTCAGGGTGCCCCTAAATACTAGATTTAGGGGCGTTACAGGTAGGTAAAGGGCAGGGACCAATGGGTCCCTTCCCTGGGGTGGGTACACCCCTATCCTGCCACTCTCCAGTGGGAGGGGGCAGGAGCCTAGTCCTGATTGGGTAGGGCTCCCCATCTTCAAGATGGCGAGAGCCCGGAGATGTGCTTCACCTCGCCTCCCCCACCTGAGGGGTGGGGTTGGCAGAGGCTGGCACACCCCTTTCCTCCCTTGGTTTTCCCGCCAGTCTTCCCGCCAGAGTGGGGGCTGGAACCAGTGGGGACCAGTTGCTGAGTACAGCAAGTGGTCTGGGGAAGCTCACAAAGACGGAATGCCTTTGAAGCTTCCTCTGCCCATCCTGGGGAGGAGGCCTAGCACCTCGCCCAGGACGTGCATTGTTGCAGGCCCGGGCGAGCGGATGGCTCTCTACCCAGGGGTCCAGCAACATGTCTGCTGGGTGGCAGGCTAGGCAGCCCCTCAGACAAGACGTGGATTGTAGGTTAGGTTCAGGGGGCAACTCCAAGTTTCCCTCTGTCGTGCATTTTACATTAAATTCCACACTGGCATCAGTGTGGGTTTAATGTGCTGAGAAGTTTGATACCAAACTTCTCAGTCTTCAGTGTAGCCATTATGGTGCTGTGGAGTTCGTGATGACGACCTCCCAGCACCATATACTCTTAATGGCATCACTGCACTTACAGTGCCCAGGAATGGCCCTGGGTACTGTAGGGGCACAGGGCTCATGCACCTGTGCCCACACCACTGGCATAGTGCACCCAGCTAGAGGGGTGACTGAGGTATGCCAGGGCAGTGTGTTTGTGGGCATGGCACACAGGGATGTGTGCCATGTCGACTCTGTTTAGTTCTGCACAAAGACACTCAGCCTGCAAAGGCAGGGTGTGTGTGTGTCAGGGTACAGGGCCTCTAAGGGTGGCACAATAAGTGCTGCAGCCCTTAGGGGCCTCCTCTGGTCACAATGCCCTGGGTACCTAGGGTACCATTTACCAGGGGCTGACATGTGGCCAGAGGTGCCAATTGGGTTTAGGCTGTAATGCAGTATCTGAAAGAGACACGTTAGTGACAGATTCCTTACCTTAGAATATCCCCAGGCGTCAGGCTGGATCCGGAAAGTTTTTGGTAGCAGTACCCTTGCGCGTCGGTAGGCGGCGTCGTGCGGCTCCGGGTCCGTCGTCTGCGTCGGGACCGCCGGGATGACGTCGCGGGCAGTACTTAGACGACGCCCATGCGCGCTGTCAGTTCTTCTTTTTCCGCGCCAGTAAGCGCAGATCCGGGAAGAGCAGTGCCCTAGTCATCTTTTTTGACTAACTTTTTGGTGATTTTTCACTGTTTTTCTACACGAGTCTCTCGACTCCGAAGGTGTCGGTAGGGATGCCCGGCTTCAAGCCCTGCGACGTCTGTGGTCGCATGATGTCGATCACAGACCCGCACTCAGAGTGTCTCTACTGCCTCGGCCGCGACCACGACACGAAGTCGTGCCCCGACTGCCCGGCCTTGCACCCGAAGGCTTTGCGAGAGCGGTCTCGAAAGCTCCTCGAGGTCCGGCAGTCGGCTCCGCGCCACACCAAGCCCCGGTCACGTGAGAGGTCGAGGGGCCGGTCGCGGAGTCCTCATCGGTCGTCGGGGGTCCAAGTCTTCGCACTCCTCCGGTAAGTCGAAGCATAAAAAGTCTAAGAAGCGTCATCGCTCGACGACTTCGCCTCGCCGGTCTCGCGACTCGGCTGAGGCTCCTATCGGCACCGTCCCCGCGGCTCCGGGAGTGCCTGTGGAGCCGCCCCCGCATTACGCGTCCTTCCCGGGTTCGGGGCGACTCCGGCCGAGATACAGGAATTCCTGTCGGCCATGGCCCGCCCTCTTCGGGCCTCAAGGTCCCCCCAGTGCGCCTTCGGGCCCCGCGGGCCCTGATGGGGTTTCCCCGGCGCCGCCGGCGACTCCGGTCCCGGCGCCGCCTGTAACACCAGCCTCGGTCCCGGCCTCTATCCCGGCTCCGGTGCTGCCGCAACCCCCATCGACGCCGGTTGACCTGACTACACCTCCGCCGGTGCCGATGTCTCCGGTGCCGTTCCCGACGCCGCCCGGGGCTCCGGGCGGCTTCGTTCCCCGGTTCTCTCCGGACCCGGACGCCGGACCGGCGTCACTCGACGCCGGCTCCGACGCCGATGGGACCTTGGGTCCCGCATGTCCCTCCTCCATATTTTGAACCTGAATTGGAGGACGTAGAGGACTGGGAGGGGTCTGATGACCCTCTCACACAGCAGTGTGAGTTTGATCAGGACTGGGCTGAGGAGCTTGGGGATGCCAGTGGTTTGGACACCTCCCCTGACCCTGGCATGCTGTCTCCTCCTTCGTGGCAACGGAGGAGGGAGCTAACTTTGCAACGGTGTTGCGTAGAGCAGCTGGGGCCTTACACCTCCAGTTGCCTACAGTGGCTGTCAGGACTAACATCCTGACGGAAGTGCTTCAGCCGGCGGCTACCTCCTCGGAGCCACTGCTGCCGTTTAACGAGGCGCTTTCCGACGTTCTTTTGGGCACCTGGTCCAAGCCCACCACAGGGGCTCCTGTGGATAGGAACGTGGCCCGACGCCATCGCCCTGCTCCGGGCGACCCCCTGTTCCTCTCCCAACACCCCACCCCTGAGAGCTTGGTGGTCCAAGCCTCTGCTTCCCAAAGCGCCTTCCCTACCGCTCCCCCGGATAGGGAATCCAAACGCCTGGATCAATTTGGGAAGAAGGTCTTTTCTTCCTCCAGTGCTGGCTTGCGGTCCGTCAATACCACTTGCCTCTTGGGCCGATATTCCCACTCCTTGTGGGACTCTGTGGCGAAAGTTCTGCCCCAGTGTTCTGAGGAGGTCCAGACACTGCTTACCCGCGTCATCGCTGAGGGTAGAGATGCGGCAAAGTACACCATTAGATGTGGCCTTGATACCGCCGACTCGCTGGGCAGATCGCTTGCGACGACAGTGGCGCTGCGCCGTCACGCCTGGCTGAGAACCACTGGTTTCTCGGGTGATGTCCAAAACACTCTTATGGACATGCCCTTTGATGGGGTCGGTCTTTTTGGGAACAAGGCAGACCATGCGCTGGAGTGTTTTAAGGACTCGCGGGCTACGGCTAAGTCCCTGGGCCTTTCTGCTGTACGCCCTCCGCAGCCATCTGCTTTTCGCCCCTTTCGTGGACACGGAAGGGGCGCCCAGTCACGTCCGCTGCCCGGCCACCGGCCCGCCCAGCAAGTGTCTTCGCGTGGCCGAGGACGTGGCTCCCGCCGTGGCGGGTCAGGCAACCAGCGTGCGTGTCAGGCCACACACCCCGCCCCGTCCGCGGCCTCCAAGCCCTCCTAGTCCTTCCTTTCAGGTGCACAGCACGCCAGTAGGGGGCAGGGTCCGCCATCACCTTCACCACTGGCGTGCCATCACCTCGGACAGGTGGGTCTTGGACATTGTCCGAAGGGGCTACTCCCTCCCTTCGTGACCATCCCCCAGCCATGCCACCTCAATTCCACCGCATGTCAGGGGATCACTTGGTGCTTCTTCAAAAGGAAGTTGCGGCCCTCTTGGCCAAGAGGGCCATCGAGCGCGTTCCGACCCCAGAAGTAGGACGTGGTTGCTACTCCCACTACTTTCTGGTGCCCAAAAAGGACAAGGAGGACATGCGTCCTATCTTGGACCTCCGGAACGTCAATCGCTTCCTCCGGAAGGAGAAGTTCAAGATGCTCACCCTAGCTCAGGTCTTGACTGCTCTCGACCCTGGAGACTGGATGGTAGCGTTGGACTTGCAGGACGCATATTTCCACATCCCCGTCCTGCCGGCGTTACCTGCGGTTCACGGTAGGCCTCGAGCATTTTCAGTTCACCGTGCTCCCTTTTGGCCTTACCAGCGCCCCTCGGGTGTTCACGAAAGTGATGGCGGTGGTCGCAGCAAATCTGCGCCGGGCAGGGGTTCCAGTCTTCCCCTACCTCGACGACTGGCTGCTGAAGGCGGGCTCGTCCCAGGCAGTCGTCTCCCACCTCCAGACAACGGCCGAACTCCTTCACTCGCTGGGGTTCTCCATCAACGTGCCGAAGTCTCACCTGATTCCTTCTCCACAGCTCCTTTTCATCGGAGCAGTTCTGGACACGACGCAGTTTTGGGTTTATCCTCCCGAACGGCGAGTCCGGGATATTCAGGCTATGATTTCGATCTTTCGGCCTTTATCCTGGGTTTCGGTACAGATGACCCTGAGGCTGCTGGGCCTCATGCATCCTGCTGGTCGATCATGCCAGATGGCATATGCGGGCTCTGCAGTGGGACCTGAAGTTCCAGTGGGCGCAGCACCAGGGCAACCTGTCCGATCACGTCCAGATCTTGGAGGGGACTGCAAAACAGTTGCAGTGGTGGCTTTCGAACCGGCAATGGGTCATGGGCAGATCCCTCTCCCTTCCCCAGCCAGAGCACACAGTTGTGACGGACGCGTCCCTTCTGGGATGGGGCGGTCACATGGGAGAGGCGGAGATCAGAGGCCTCTGGTCTCCGGCGGAGTCCCGGCTCCATATCAACCTTCTGGAGCTCCGGGCGATCCGACTTGCACTCAAGGCATTCCTTCCCTCTGTCAAAGGGACGGTAGTGCAGGTGTTCACAGACAACACCACCGCCATATGGTACTGCAACAAACAGGGCGGGGTGGGGTCGTGGACCCTATGTCAGGAGGCTCTGCGCCTCTGGACATGGCTGGAACATCAGGGCATATTTCTGATGGTTCAACACCTGGCAGGTTCCCTGAACGCCAGGGCGGACGAACTCAGCCACAGGTGCATGATGGATCACGAATGGCGTCTTCACTCGGAGGTGGCGCAAGGTCTCTTTCAGCAGTAGGGAGAGCCTTGGTTAGATCTGTTCGCCACTGAAGAGAACACGCAATGTCAGCAGTTCTGCGCGTTGGAATTTCCAAGGCGGCACTCGCTCGGCGACGCTTTTCGTCGCGAGTGGAGTTGCGGTCTGTTGTACGCCTTTACGCCTATACCACTTCTACCCAGAGTGTTGAAGAAGATTCGGCGCGACCGGGCCCAAGTCATTCTTGTGGCTCCGGACTGGGCTCGAAGAGTTTGGTATCCCGAGCTACTCAATATGAGCGCCGATCCGTCTGCCTCTTCGGGAGGATCTTCTGTCGCAGCAGCAGGGGACGGTCCTCCACCCGAACCTTTCCAATCTACACCTGCTTGCGTGGAGATTGAGCGGCAGCAGTTGATTCCTTTTGACTTGCCTCCCGAAGTTTGTGATGTGATTCTGGCAGCCAGGCGTCCCTCCACTAAGGTGGTATACGCCTGCAGGTGGAACAAGTTTGTGGCATGGTGCACAGCAAAGGCTGTGAATCCCCTTTCTGCCCCTCTTTCTGAGGTTCTTCTGTTCCTTCTTTCCCTGGCCCAACAGGGTTCTGCCCTGGGTACCATCAAGGGCTATCTTTGTGCGATATCGGCCTTCCTCAGGCTTCCTGATCAGCCCTCCCTTTTCAAGTCCCCTGTGGTTAACAGGTTTCTTAAAGGCATTACACACCTCTTTCCTCCTGTTCCGTTTGTAATGCCTCAGTGGGACTTGAACTTGGTTCTTACCTTCTTAATGTGCGCTCCCTTTGAGCCTCTACGTAACTGTCCTCTTCGTCTTCTTACTCTGAAGACAGCCTTTCTGGTGGCCATCACCTCCACTCGGCGGGTGAGTGAGCTCCAGGCTCTTTCATGCAAACCCCCCTTTCTGTCTGTTCATCCAGACAAGGTTGTTCTTAGGACGCGTCCGTCCTTCTTGCCAAAGGTGGTTACTGCCTTCCACATTGGGCAGACCATCACTTTGCCCACCTTCTTTCCGCCTCCGCATCCTTCCAGAGAGGAAGAGAGGCTCCACCGTCTGGACCCAAAACGTGCGATTTCCTTTTACATCAACCGCACACAACAGTTCCGGGTGGATGATCAGCTCTTTGTTGGCTACGTGGGCGCCAAAAAAGGTCGGGCGGTACACAAAAGGACCATCTCCCGCTGGGTCACTTTGTGTATCAAAGCCTGCTATTCTTTGGCTAAGAAGGAGCCTCCTGTTGGGCTGCGTGCCCATTCCACCAGGGCTACGGCTGCTACCACGGCTTTAGGCCGCGGTGTTCCGTTACAGGATATATGTCAGGCAGCTACGTGGGCCTCGCTGCACACGTTTACCAAACATTACTGCCTTGTCCGTCCGGTCCGGAGGGACGGCTTCTTTGGCCGTTCTGTCCTCCAGGACTTCCTTGTCTGATTCTGTTCGCAGACCCACCACCGGGGTTGGTATTGCTGGGGTATCTATTCTAAGGTAAGGAATCTGTCACTAACGTGTGTCTTTCAGATGCACAAGTTACTAACTTGTGTAACGATATATCTGTAAGAGACAGTAGTTAGTGACAGATTCCTTACCGCCCCACCCATCCTCCCCGTTCTGTGAACTGATTTCTAGGGTTAAGGACATCCCTTTCAGGGCCCTAGTATTTTTCAGACACCTATGTCCGCTTCTTGCATGGCTCTGCGTTCCTGGCGCGGAAAGTCGTGTACAGAACTGACGTCAGCGCGCAGGGGCGGCGTCTAAGTACTGCCCGCGACGTCATCCCGGCGGTCCCAACGCCGGGCGCGGAGCCGCACGACGCCGCCTACCGACGCGCAAGGGTACTGCTACGCAAAAACTTTCCGGATCCAGCCTGACGCCTGGGGATATTCTAAGGTAAGGAATCTGTCACTAACTACTTTCTCTTACAGATATATCGTTACACAAGTTAGTAACTTGTGCTTTAGGGCAGGAACACAGGCCCTGGGCACCTGATTGGCAGGAGCCCAGGGCACACTCAGTCAAAGTACATCAGCAATTCAGCAAAAAGTGGGGGGCATACCATGCAAGAAAGATGGCACTTTCTCACCCCCCTCCAAACGAAAGGTGATGAGACTAACCTTGCCCTATGGAGTCTTCATTGTCTAAGTGGAAGAACCTGGAAAGTCCATCTGCATTGGCATGGGCAGTCCCAGGTCTGTGTTCCACTTCAAAGTCCATTCCCTGTAGGGAGATGGACCACTTCAAAAGTTTTGGATTTTCCCCTTTCATTTGCATTAGCCATCTGAGGGGTCTGTGGTCAGTTTGAACTAGGAAGTGAGTGCCAAACAAGTATGGCCTCAACTTCTTCAGGGACCAAACCACAGCAAAGGCCTCCCTCTCAATGGCACTCCAAAGCTGCTCTCTGGGGAGAAGCCTCCTGCTTATAAAAGAAACAGGTTGGTCTTGGCCTTCATCATTGGTATGGGATAGGACCGCTCCTATCCCTAGCTCAGAGGCATCAGCCTGCACTATGAACTGCTTGGCATAATCTGGAGCTTTTAGAATTGGTGCTGAGCACATTGCTTCTTTCAGGGTGTCAAAAGCCTTTTGACAACTAACTGTCCAGTTAACCTTTTTGGGCATCTTCTTGGAGGTGAGTTCTGTGAGGGGAGTCACAATGGACCCATATCCCTTCACAAACCTCCTGTAGTACCCAGTCAAGCCAAGGAATGCCCTGACTTGGGTCTGGGTTGTGGGAGCTACCCAGTCCAGGATGGCCTGGATCTTGGGCTGTAAGGGCTGTACCTGGCCTCCACCCACAAGGTGGCCCAAGTACACCACAGTGCCCTGCCTTATCTGGCATTTGGATGCCTTGATAGTTAGACCTGCAGTTTGCAGGGCTTTTAAAACCTTCCCAAGGTGGACCAGGTGATCCTGCCAGGTGGAGCTAAAGACAGCAATATCATCAAGATAAGCTGCACTAAAGGACTCCAACCCAGCAAGGACTTGATTCACCAACCTCTGGAAGGTGGCAGGGGCATTCTTTAAACCAAAGGGCATAACAGTGAACTGATAGTGCCCATCAGGTGTGGAGAATGCTGTTTTCTCTTTTGCTCCTGGTGCCATGCCAATCTGCCAGTACCCTGTAGTTAAGTCAAAGGTACTTAAGAAGTTGGCTGCACCCAATTTGTCTATCAACTCATCTGCTCTTGGACTGGGGTGAGCATCTGTCTTGGTGACAGAGTTGAGCCCTCTATAGTCCACACAGAACCTCATTTCTCTCTTTCCACCCTGGGGATGATGTTTGGGGACCAGAACCACTGGGCTGGCCCAGGGGCTCTCAAGAGGGTTCAATGACCCCTAACTCCAGCATCTTGCTGACTTCAGCTTTGATGCTTTCCTTGACTTGGTCTGACTGTCGATAGATCTTGTTCTTGACAGGTGCACTGTCACCAGTGTCCACATCACGGGTACACCAGTTTGTCAGACGAGGGGTCAGGGAAAAGAGGCTAGCATACTGCTGCAAGACTTGCTTGCAGTCAGCCTGCTGCTGGGCAGAGAGGGTGTCTGAAAAGACAACTCCATCTACTGACCCATCTTTTGGGCTGTAGGAGAGGAGATCAGGGAGAGGTTCACTCTCTGCTTCCTGTTCCTCATCAGTCACCATCAGCATGGTGATGTCAGCCCTGTCATTGTAGAGCTTAAGGCGGTTCACATGGATAACCCTTTTGGGTGTCCTGCTAGTGCCCAGGTCAACTAAGTAAGTGACCTCACTCTTTTTCTCTAGGATAGGGTAAGGGCCACTTCATCTATCTTGGAGTGCCCTTGGTGCCACTGGCTCCAAAACCCACACCTGTTGCCCAGGTTGAAATTCAACCAGTGTAGCTTTTTGGTCATACCAGTGCTTCTGAAGCTCCTGGCTGGCCTCAAGATTCTTGGATGCCTTTTCCATGTACTCAGCCATTCTGGACCTTCGGCCAAGCACATAGTCCACAATATCTTGTTTGGGTTCTTGGAGAGGCCTCTCCCAGCCCTCCTTTACAAGACAAAGTGGTCCCCTCACAGGATGGCCAAACAGAAGTTCAAAGGGTGAGAAACCTACTCCCTTCTGTGGCACTTCTCTGTAGGCGAAAAGCAGACATGGTAAGAGGACATCCCATCTCCTTTTGAGTTTCTCAGGGAGCCCCATGATCATGCCTTTCAATGTCTTGTTAAATCTCTCAACAAGGCCATTGGTTTGTGGATGATAGGGTGTAGTAAACTTGTACTGCACCCCACATTCCTTCCACATGTGTTTCAGGTAAGCAGACATGAGGTTAGAACCTCTGTCTGAAACCACCTCCTTAGGAAACCCTACCCTGGTGAAGACACCAATGAGGGCCTTGGCTACTGCAGGAGCTGTAGTAGTCCTAAGTGGAATTGCTTCAGGGTACCTAGTGGCATGATCCACTACCACTAGTATGGATTTGTTCCCTGAGGCTGTGGGAGGTTCAAGTGGACCCACTATGTCCACACCTACCCTCTCAAAGGGCACCCCTACCACAATCAGTGGTATCAGGGGGGCCTTTGGGTGGCCACCTGTCTTGCCACTGGCCTGACAGGTAACACAGGAGCTGACAAACTCCTTCACCTTTTGGTGCATCTGGGGCCAGTAAAAGTGGCTAACTAGCCTTTCCCAAGTCTTGGTTTGGCCCAGATGTCCAGCTAGGGGGATGTCATGAGCTAAAGTTAGGAGGAACTCCCTGTACTTCTGTGGCACTACCACTCTCCTGATGGCTCCAGGACTGGGGTCCCTTGCCTCAGTGTACAGTAATCCCTCTTCCCAATAGACTCTGTGGGTACCACTGACATCTCCCTTTGCTTCTGAAACAGCTTTCTGCCTCAGGCTTTCAAGAGTGGGACAGTCTTGCTGACCCTGGCACAGCTCTTCCCTAGAGGGTCCCCCTGGGCCTAAAAGTTCAACCTGGTAAGGGTCAAGCTCCATGGGCTCAGTTCCCTCTGGGGTGTCCAAGTCCTCTCCCTGAGGAGAGGGGTCCTGAGAGGTTTGCTGTACAGAAGCTGGTTCCCCAGTCTTCTTACCTTTTCTCTTGGTTGGTTGGGCCATACTTTCAGGCTCCAAACCTACTTTTTCACCCTTCCTCTTGCTCTGTGCTCTAGTTTGCACACACACCAATTCAGGGATACCCAGCATGGTTGCATGGGTCTTTAGCTCAACCTCAGCCCAGGCTGAGGTTTCCAGGTCATTTCCTAGCAGACATGCAGCTGGTAACTTTTGAGAGACCACTACCTGTTTCAGGCCAGTAACCCCTCCCCAGCCTAATGTCACCATAGTCATTGGATGATTAGTGGTAACACTGTCAGCATTGGTGACTGGGTAGGTTTTCCCAATCAAGTATTGCTCCGGGGAAACCAGTGTGTCTCTCACCATAGTGACACTGGCACCTGTATCCCTCAGAGCTTCTATCCTAGTTCCATTAACCCAGGGGTATTGTAAATACTTCTTTAAGTTGGGTGGCCACACAGCTACAGTGGCAAACTCAACTTCCCCTTCTGAAACTAGAACTGCTTCAGTGTGCATCCTGATTTGCTCTGGGCACACTGTTGATCCCATCTGTAGACTTGCCACTCCAGGTGTAGCTGTACTGGTTGCCTTAGGGGTCTGGTTGTGGGGGCAAGATTTATCTACAGTTAAGTGTCCCAACTTCTTACAGTTGTTACACCAGGCCTTAGTGGGATCAAAGTTCTTCCCCCTATAAGGCTGAGGCACATAGGGAGTAGTTTGGGACCCACCCCCCTGAACAGGTTTTTGGGGCCCTTTGGAAGACCCAGACTTTTTATCTTGGGGATTCTCACCACCTTTCCCCTGGGGAGGTTTTTTAACCACCTTCTTCTGGTCACCCCCATTGGTTGTCCTGGTCACCCTAGTCTTGACCCAGTGGTCTGCCTTCTTTCCCAATTCTTTGGGAGAAATTAGACCTAGGTCTACCAAATGCTGATGCAACTTTTCATTTGTGCAATTACTTAGTATGTGTTCCTTCATAAACAAATTGTAAAGTCCAGAAAAATAATGCACATTATGTCCAGCTAACCAACCATCCAGTGTCTTTACTGAGTAGTCTACTGAAGTCAATCCAGGACTGGGTCTGGGTTTTGTGAGCCCCCTGAATCTAATTCTATACTCCTCAGTAGTGAGCCCAAATCCCTCAATCAGAGTCTTCTTCATGAGGTCATAGGACCCTGCATCTGGCCCAGAGAGGGTCAGAAGCCTGTCTCTGCAGTTACCAGAGAACAGTTCCCACAGGAGTGCCCCCCAAAGAGGTTTCTTTACCTTTCTCATTTCACAAGCCCTCTCAAAGGCTGTGAACCATTTGGTGATGTCATCACCTTCCTCAAATTTAGGGACAATCCCTTTGGGGATTTTAGGATCAGAAGTTTCCTCCCTATCCTTATTTTTAGTATTGCTGCCACCATTGATGGGTGCTAAACCCATCTCCTGTCTTTCCTTCTCTAGAGCCAGGAGTCTGGTCTCTAGGTCCAGTCTTTTAGCCAACCTTGCTAAAAGGCTGTCCTCCTCACTGAGGCTGTCCTCAATGTCCTCTCTGAGACCTGAACCACCTGTGTGGCTTCTAGGTCCCCAGAGGTTAATTCTTGGAGATAAGGGTGCAGGGACCATGTCTTCCCTAGGCAGTGATGGAGGTGGGTTCCCTTCTCCATCCTCCTCCCTCCTTTCCTCCTCTGCTTGGTCATCACCATGCTCGGAGGGGTGGACCTTGGCATACTCAGCCAGGAGCTCCTGGAGCCCTTGTTTGGTTGGATGCTGGCCCATTGGTATATTTTTAAGTTTGCATAAGGACCTTATCTCTTTGAAAGACAAATGAAGATAAGGGGTGAGGTCGAGCTCCTCAACCACGCCCTGTATGTCATTATCATTTTCACTAATAGCTGGGTTCTTTTCTTGAGACATTCTAACAAAAAGTTCTAACCCCTCTACCCTGGACTATAGTGACTTTTTATTTTCTAAAGTTCTAAAGGGACTTAAGCAAGGCCCTACAAGACTTTTAGTAATTTGAAAAAAATGCCAATTTAAAAAAATCAGAATTCTAAAGGCAATTTAAGAGTTCTGTCGTGTGATCAGATGGTAACCAAGTAGTCCAACAAATGCAAGTTTGTATCCCACCGCTGCCACCAATGTAAGAAAGTGGCTCTGTATATACTGAACCAAAGTAAGCTTCAGTGTGCACAGAGTCCACAGTCCCCAGAGGTTTGGCAGAGGCTAAAGTTAGATATAACCTTACTCTCTAAAGTGGTAGCTTGGTCGAGCAGTAAGGCAGTATCAGAGGACAGTGTAAAGCATTTGTTGTACACAGTCAGCAAATGGTCTCACACACTCAAGAACTGAACTCTAGGCCAATGGTTTGGATATAAAAATATATGCTTGTTTTATTTTAGAACCAACAATAGGTATCGAAATATACTTTCTCAGAATGAGATGCTTTAGATAAATACTTTCAATAGTCAATAGACTTTTGAATGCAATGGTTACAGTTGTTGCAATAGGCAACACAATTTCAAACACAATATAACATGGAGCTCAATGGGAATTTCTAGTTAAATGCAATAGATTACTTTTTGGATTACTTTTCCTACCACAGGACTGGATCCTAGATTCAGTCCTGGGACATCTCCTGTAAACAGTTGAGTAAAAACGTTTTGGTTACAGTTGTGATTTTTAAGGAATATTATTGTATTTTAAAAGTTGGCACTTAGAAACGTTTTCACATAGAATCACCAATGTTATCCTATGGGAGGAAATTCACTTAGCAGGTAAGCAGTGTTATCGTTACTTTTTCTTACTTGGTGTTGGATCCTGGATCCAGCACTGGTGCATGTCCTGTAAACAATTGAAAGAATGCGTTTGTCACAGGCGATTTTTAACGAATATTTGTAAGTTTGCAAAATCGACACTTAGAAACTTTTTCAGCAAAAACCAGGCAATGTTATCCTATGGAAGGAAATTCAAGTTACCGGTAAGTACAGTTATGATTACTTTTCCAGGTCAGTGCTGGGCACCAAGATCCAGCACTGGGATCTCTCCTGATAACAGGTGAGTAAATTCGTTTTCGTAATTCGGCTGATTTTAGATGAATATTTTAAAGTTTCAAAACTCCACACTTAGAAGAATTTCCAAGTGAAACCAGTCAATGTTACCCTATGGAAGAAAAGTGAGTTATCGGCTTTTGGGTAAGTTCTCGACTGGCAGAGTTAAGGTTCTGGGCATAGACTCAGGGGTCCCCCA
Organism: Calotriton arnoldi; assembly: GCA_963921515.1. Classification (NCBI taxonomy): domain Eukaryota; kingdom Metazoa; phylum Chordata; class Amphibia; order Caudata; family Salamandridae; genus Calotriton; species Calotriton arnoldi. The sequence goes on along the minus strand of CAWUFW010003042.1, from coordinate 793,635 downwards.
GGGTCAGGTAAGTACAGTTGTTACACCCTCAGCGGCACAGGGGCGGCTGGGTGCAGAGTGAGTAGGCCCAATGTTATCCTATGGCAGGCAGGGGGCCTTGGGTTGGTGGCTGCTGGCAGGCAGGCCACTCGGCTGTGGGAGCAAAGCTCCCGGTCACTTACTCAGGGCAAGTGGGGAAGTCGAACAGGGAAGTGGGTGCACCCTCAGCGGCACTGGGGCGGCCGGCTGCAGTGGGCTTTTCGGCCGTCGGGCGCCCAATGGTTATCAATGGGAAAGCTGCGTGACGAACAAAGGCTGCAAGCTCGGGGACGGTGATTCTTCAGGTGCGACCACCCCTTCGAGAGGTAAGTTGAGAAGCTGTAGGAAGGGTAGGCACCCAGGAGTTGGGCACAGGAGGCCGTGGGCCGTGGGGCGTGGGGTGCAGGGGTGTCTTTAGGCGTGGGAAATCTTACCCTCGGCTGGTCGCGGTTGGAGGGGGCCCAGGTTCTGAGGCTGCAAGCGTCGTCAGGATCGTCGAGGAGGGTCCTTGGGTGCTTGATTCTGGGTCACAGTCGCCGGGGGGACGTCCTCGTGGTCTTTGTCCACTCAGGCACAGGCCGGGCTCGGCGGGTGCAGTGTGTGCTGGATTCGCGGTTCCTGGCTGGCAACAGGGGTAGGTTACTTGCTTATGAGCAGTACCACTGCTCGTGGGAGTCCCAGGTAGTTAGTCACAAGGCAGTCAGGTCCTCCGGGGTTCTTGAGGTTGCTGACCACTGGAGACGCCGGGGTTTAGCAGGAGCAGGTTCGAGGGTCGACAGGCCGGTAGGGCTGGGGCCAAATCAGTTGGTGTCTTCCTCTTGTTAGCAGCTGCACGGCAGGTCGTCTTGTTTCTTGATCTTCTTTCTTGTTTCGGAATCTGGATCTAAGGAAGGAAGGTTCAGGGTGCCCCTAAATACTAGATTTAGGGCGTTACAGGTAGGTAAAGGGCAGGGACCAATGGGTCCCTTCCCTGGGGTGGGTACACCCCTATCCTGCCACTCTCCAGTGGGAGGGGGCAGGAGCCTAGTCCTGATTGGGTAGGGCTCCCCATCTTCAAGATGGCGAGAGCCCGGAGATGTGCTTCACCTCGCCTCCCCCACCTGAGGGGTGGGGTTGGCAGAGGCTGGCACACCCCTTTCCTCCCTTGGTTTTCCCGCCAGTCTTCCCGCCAGAGTGGGGGCTGGAACCAGTGGGGACCAGTTGCTGAGTACAGCAAGTGGTCTGGGGAAGCTCACAAAGACGGAATGCCTTTGAAGCTTCCCCCTGCCCATCCTGGGGGAGGAGGCCTAGCACCTCGCCCAGGACGTGCATTGTTGCAGGCCCGGGCGAGCGGATGGCTCTCTACCCAGGGGTCCAGCAACATGTCTGCTGGGTGGCAGCCTAGGCAGCCCCTCAGACAAGACGTGGATTGTAGGTTGGGTTCAGGGGGCAACTCTAAGTTGCCCTCTGTCGTGCATTTTACATTAAATTCCACACTGGCATCAGTGTGGGTTTAATGTGCTGAGAAGTTTGATACCAATCTTCTCAGTCTTCAGTGTAGCCATTATGGTGCTGTGGAGTTCGTGATGACGACCTCCCAGCACCATATACTCTTAATGGCATCCCTGCACTTACAGTGCCCAGGAATGGCCCTGGGTACTGTAGGGGCACAGGGCTCATGCACATGTGCCCACACCACTGGCATAGTGCACCCAGCTAGAGGGGTGACTGAGGTATGCCAGGGCAGTGTGTTTGTGGGCATGGCACACAGGGATGTGTGCCATGTCGACTCTCTGTTTAGTTCTGCACCAAGACACTCAGCCTGCAAAGGCAGGGTGTGTGTGTCAGGGTACAGGGCCTCTAAGGGTGGCACAATAAGTGCTGCAGCCCTTAGGGGCCTCTTCTGGTCACAATGCCCTGGGTACCTAGGGTACCATTTACCAGGGGCTGACATGTGGCCAGAGGTGCCAATTGGGTTTAGGCTGTAATGCAGTTTTAGGGAAGGAACACAGGCCCTGGGCACCTGATTAGCAGGAGCCCAGGGCACACTCAGTCAAAGTACATCAGCAATTCAGCAAAAAGTGGGGCGCATACCATGCAAGAAAGATGGCACTTTCTCACAGGAACTTCATCCACAAGTTCTTCATCCATTCTTCCATAAGTGGGGCCACCCAGACATAGATCTGTTCGCCACACACTTAAACGCAAAATGCCCAAACTTCGCCTCCAGGTACCCACACCCATTGTCCAAAGGCAATGCGATATGGATGAACTGGTCAGACAAATTTGCGTACGCTTTTCCGCCTCTCCCACTCCTTCCATTAGTGGTTCGAAAACTCAGACAACAGTCGCTCACAATGATCCTGGTTGCTCCAACATGGGCTCGACAACCATGGTTCACAACCCTGCTGGAACTTTCACTAGTCCCACATCAAAAGTTGTACCTTTCTCCAGAACTTCTCACGCAGAACCATGGAGAAATAAGACACCCAAATCCAGCTCAATTGAACCTATCAATCTGGCTCCTGAAGTCTTAGAGTTTGGATACCTTAACCTACCTCCACAATGTATGAATATTATTAAGGAGGCTAGACGTCCTACCACTAGAGCCTGCTATGCAGCCAAATGGAAAAGATTTGTGATCTACTGCAATAACAATGCACTCGATCCTTTAGATGCGTCAATTCAGAACATCATTTGTTACCTTTTGCATCTACAAAACTGTAATCTGGCATACACATCCCTACGGTTACACCTCGCAGCCATAGCTGCTTACCTACAAAACAGACAACATTTGTCGTTGTTTAAGGTACCTGCTATCAAGGCTTTTATGGAAGGCCTTAAAAGAATAATTCCTCCCAGAACTCCACCAGCTCCTGCGTGGAATCTAAACATTGTCCTTACTAGGCTCATGGGCCCCCCATTTGAACCTTTGCATAGGAGCGAGCTACAGTTTCTCACATGGAAAGTAGCTTTCCTTGTAGCAATCACATCTCTCAGAAGAGTTAGTGAGCTCCTGGCCTTAACCATACAAGAACCCTTCTTGCAAATACATCACAACAAGGTAATTCTTAGGACAAACCGTAAATTCTTACCAAAAGTCATCTCTCCCTTCCACCTTAACCAGCCTGTTGAGCTACCAGTCTTTTTCCCTCAACCAGACTCCGTGGCAGAGAGGGCTCTTCATACACTAGATCTCAAAAGAGCTATCCTTTACTACATTGAAAGGACAAAAACTTTCAGGAAAACCAAACAACTTTTCGTAGCCTTCTCACCACCACAAAAGGGCAACCCCATATCAAAATCAGGACTTGCCAGGTGGATTGTTGACTGCATCCAGATATGCTACCTAAAGGCAAAGCGTACATTATCTGTTCCTCCTAGAGCGCATTCCACACGCAAACTAGGGGCTTCTATGGCATTCTTAGGAAACATCCCCATAGATGACATCTGTAAAGCAGCAACATGGTCTACACCACACACCTTCACAAAGCACTATTGTGTAGATGTGCAGGCAAAACAACAAGCTACTGTGGGCCAGGCTGTATTAAAAACACTTTTTCAAACTACTGCAACAGATACAGGTGGCCACCGCTAAGGAGATAACTGCTGTGTAGTCTATGCACAAGTATACAATCTACAGCTCATATGCCTCGAACGGAAAATGCTACTTACCAGTATGCATCTGTTCTTGGCATGTAGAGCTGTAGATCTGTATACGCCCACCCTCCTCCCCGGTTGCCTGCAACTGTTCCAGTATTATCTTACTTAGATAACTATACATGGGCATCTTTTTTCTATTACTATTATTATTTATATTTCTTTCTAACTCCATCACAACCCTTCATGGCGAAAACAATCTGGAGATGGAGTCGATGCCCATGCGCACTATCGTCCTAAGGAGGAGTCACCTATCTCTTGACTACAAAGACCAAACAAACTGCAAGCATCCGAGCCCAACACCAGATGGCGATTTATGCACAAGCATACAGATCTACAGCTCTACATGCCAAGAACAAATGCATACTGGTAAGTAGCATTTTCCTTTTCAGGGTCTGTATAACTCATCCACTTAAACCCAGCTGCAAATGGCATTACTCAGATGTGCATTCTAATGAGATCTTTGCAAACTCCCTGTTAACCGTTGCAAACTACACATTATCAAAAGACATTCACTCCCATCAATCACTCCCCACACTTTCAGTCGCACAAATTACTCCCTCTGAAGGCAGAGATTCTCTTGAAATGATTTGTGCCTGCCTCCATGAAGCATTAATGAGAATGAGGCCAGGGCCTAATTCCCATAATCTTCACCAACAAAAACAAAAGGCAATTAGTAAAATGTTTCAAATAATCTCAGCCACTGATTCGCTTTCCTGGCTATACATTTTCTCACTGCGCCACTATGGATTGTACTACGCTCATGAAATCATGCTTGGTCCTACCCCAGTTAGTGCAGTCAAGCCTAAAGTGCAGGGCCACACCCTTTTTAAACAAGACCATTTGCAACTTGAGACCAGTTTCAGCCTGATTGCCTTCTGAGTAAAGTGCAGCTTTAGCCCTATTATTCCTGGATCACTGGATCAAATTTGGATATACCTCTGTGAGGCGCATTCCTTATTGTCCTCCAATACATCACTTTCCTCCACCTAATTTCCTAATTGGGAATAAGAGTCCCATATGGCACAGCTAAATGATGCTGTTGTTGAGAACTAGGAGCGTAAATGTTGTTCTTTTAATTTACCGGCTTCTCCTATACAAAAGAAATAAAGGGGTCACTGATAGTCAGGAGCTATGTTTATGTATTAAGAACCAGTTATTGAAGCCAAATCTGCGTACCTCAGAGGGCCCGCAAAGGTTTGATGGGCATTGCTTCGCAGTGAATTGTAGGTTGAGAACAGCACTTCAATCCAAACCAGTAGACCCCCTCGGAGGTTAGTGCAGCCAGGAAATCTTAGTGTATTTTGAGGGAGAGGAGGGAGGGACTGAATAGAAAGGATTGGGAATGCTTAGAAAGTGCCACGCATTTGAAAAATAGTAACTTGTTTTGGGACGTGGTCAAAAAGTTCAGACAAAGGGACACTGCTATTCCTTCCCTTTTACAATGCAACATTGTGGGCCCTGAATGGGTCTCGTATTTTAGTGCAATTTATCATTTAGATTCTGAGATGAGTTTGGTGGATGCACTTCGGGGCAAGTTGGTTAACTTACCTAATTTATGTACCTTGCCCAAGGAAGAGGTAGCCATCAGGCAAAGCCCTGGGACCAGATGGAGTCCCTATGGATCTAATCAAATGCAACGAGAATTTGAGGCCCATTAATTACGAATGTATTTAATAGCCCGGCAGGCAACAAGATCCCTCCTTCATGGGCCCTTTCCACCATAGTCCCTTAAAGGCGATCGGATGTCAACAAAAAGTTACTATTCTATCGCTCTCATTGATAGTTCTATTAAAATTATTTGGAAGGTGATTTTTAATCGATTAAAATCCTGGGCTAATTCATACAATATTCTTTTTCCTCCCCAATTTGGTTTCCGCTCAGGGCTAGGCACAGTGAAACAGTGCTTAAATCTGCATTTGATAGTGGGACAGTATCCAATCGTGATGCACAGCACACTGTACCTGGCCTTTATGGATTTGTCATCTGCGTTCGATTGTGTGAACAGAGCTTTTGCTCCTAGACCTGGAGGTTGATGTGGCTCTGCCGAATTTTCTATCTAATCTCCATAAGAACACAGTTGCGACTGTACATTTTGGGTCAGCAAAACATCAGACATCTGCCCTATTAAGAGAGGGGTACGGCAAGGCTATCCCCTGGCTCAGCTGTTGTTCATTCTTTATATGAATAACTTGAGCCCATTTCTAACGAATGTTGTCAAAGACACGCTCTGGATAGCCAGCCGGTTCGTACCTGCGTTATTAAATGTGGATTACGTGGTTCTTTCATGAGAAAACTTCGGAAAGTCGCACATGGTGTGTGGCTCTGGCAGGGAAAACATTTCTAAAATGGTGGTCGGGGCCAATCCTCTGACTTTAGCTATTGGGGGATTGTTTTAAATTCTATGAGCTCTTGGCTGCTTCCGATCAGCAGTTCTCGTGTAACGCTTATTAGGGTTGAAGGTGTATTATTCAATCTACAACAGTCTGCTGGAAGGGGGACCATTGTTCCCCACTTGAGTATATGTAAGTCCCAGTGTGTCCCTGCAGCTCTGTATGGTGCTGGGGTGTGGGGTTATTATAATACTGCTGCCCTACAAGTAGAGGAAAACCGTATGTGTAAGAGGCTCCTGTACCTTCCCCTCACAAGTTCCCATTATATCATCCGCTCTGAATTAAATCTCATGTATATTACAGACTTGACCAGGTTAGTTCCACTTATGCTCTTAGTTAGCATCTAGACGAACTCGAAGGCAAGCTTTGAATGGGGATATCATCTGAGATTTCCTCAAAATGGAAAAGGGTTTATAAATCCCTTAGTTGGGCGATGTCTTTAAAATCCTGAATGAACTGGGTTTGTCTGATATGTTTAAGGTACCCACTAATCTCATTAAAAATGATAAATTGAAATTCAAGGCCAGTTTCCATGGGCATTGTCCATTTTAAAGGCTGAGTCTTGAACTTACTAAAAGCTCTATTAAAGACTATTATACCCATCTGGCCTTTGACAGCTTTGCTACATATGTAACTGTAGCTAGTACCCGCTGGGAGAGATCTCTTTTGTTTCGTTTTAGGGTAGGTATGGTGTGGCGCAACTTGTGTTTCACGTACTCCACGCAGCTCAGTAGAGGGTTGTCCCTGCAACGTGTCGTCACAGCAAACGTTACTGCATTTCATGTTTATTTGCAAAGTTTATAGACTTCATTTTAACTTCTTTTCAAAGTCAATTTTAAAGTCTTTTGGGTTTCGCTAGTGTAGGGTAGCTCTACTCTACCTTTTAGATGTTCGGCAGCATTGATGTCTGCCATTGTGTTTACTCATTCCTTAAAGCAGCAGTGAGGAACAAAAAATCCATGGAGGTTTAGGTTCGCGAAAGCAATGTTTCTATCCTTTTTTTTTTTTTTTCTTGGTATATTTTGCAAGTCATCTGGTGCGCACATGGAATCGTAATTTCTACAGTGCTTATAGGATTAAGTGATTGATATTTTTATGCTTGTTGTTTTAATACTAGCACTTTATTGCTCATTGCACTTTACATTGTATATGCTGCTATTTTGGATGTGATCTTTTTATTGTGTGATGTATTTGATTCTTGTATGCCTTTCTGTGCCAAATAAAACATAGTGATTGATTGAAATAAAGAGCATCAATGAAGAAGACAGTCATTGGTGGACCAGATACTGTGAGGTCCTCCTTTGCTTGCCTGCTAGGTAATGATGGCTCAGATATACACAGCAGTACTTTTGTTCCCAGGTCCAGTTTCTTAACCAGCAAGAGGGGTTGCCAGAGAAAGCACCTATTGTATATGGCTATAATCCTCTTGAAGTTATGTAAGGGTTTGCATGAGAATATGGTCTCTTAGGGGAGAGGAGTTGGCCTAACGGCTATGGCGGTCGACCTCGAATCTGGGGAAATGGGTTCGAGTCTCGGCAGTGACGCTGAACATCCTGTGATTATGGGCAAATCACTTAATCTCCCCGTGCCTAACAAAAATGAATGTGTCCTCATGTAACGCAACTGGTGCTATGTAAAGCGCTCTGATACCCGATACCTTCAGGTCAAGTTCACGCTATATAAAACTCCGTAAAATAAATAAAAAAAATAATTAGGTCTCAGCAAAGGATATCCTTCCAAGTCAACGACTGATCGGAAGTGCAGGGACTTTAAATCAGTGAGGTACATGAGGAAGTGTTTTCCTAGACTCAGATGCGCAGTGAGGATTCCCCAGGGTGGTGAGCCCTGCCTGTAATGGGACCTGCTGGCAAATCATTATTCTGGTTTGTAGGTGATTTATACATCACTAACATCAGATATGGACAACTGGGGCCACTGAAAAGACCTGGGCACCCTGAGTTCATAGAGTTCCTTGTAAATATCTTATATACATTCTTTTCTTTTAATGGTAAGCAGTTATATGACCAAGATGTGGTCTTGGCATTGGTGGCCAAAGTTGACACTTAAAAAGTGAATTTGTACTGTTGAGAGACTTGAAAGCTCTTTTTCGGGACAGCTCCTAAGATGACATTGCCGTGGAAATAGTCACTGCTACTACCATGCCCGTTTGGTTGTGCTGTAACAAAGGTGGTATCCCCTATAATGTACTAAAGTCTCTTCATACAGCTTCTCCTTCTGCCTTCCTCCCAACTCACATCATCCCTTCAACCTAACTGTATTCTCTATCTTTGTTCTTTGTTTAGTTTTCTTTGTTCCTGCCTAACTTTTCCAGAATCATTTACACAAACCTGTTAAAAATCAAATTAGGATCCTGTTTTCCTGATTAATTTCCATGATTTCTCTCAATCTATTCTCATAAATATCTTGAATGTTTTACTCCAAGCCAGCTATCCTCTCCTCACAAACCTAATACCCTTTTCCTATCACTCTTACTTGTGTCTTGGGTATCAATGGAAAACACTCTTCTTTTTGCTTTACAACATGTTGCTTCAACTAACTGTTTTCCATGATTCACTAGCTAGATC